>CM035173.1:84573842-85773842 GCA_020205615.1 Panax quinquefolius
AAACCCTCAATTTTTATATTAAGTCCTAAGCGCTCAAAGATATTTGGAATATCGAACGTCATTTTCTAGCATGATAAAATTAATAGAGTATTAAATATTTAATATGAGTTTGTTGTGTCACCACAAGGCAAGTATTAAGTATTTAAGATGTTAATTATCACATTTGATGCTTATAAAGAAAACTGAACAATATTATTTTGTTGTGTCACCACAAGGATGATATTTTCTTTTTGAATATATGGAGTGCTAGGTTGGACTTAACTTGGATAATTTTGATTTAGGATGTGCCACCACTGATCAAAAATAATCTAAGAGGCAAAAGAAAAGGAGTTGCATAGTTGATGTAATTGACAAAAGTTGTCTACCTATTTATTTATATATAGTTTGTTGTGTCACCACAAGGCTATATACATTTGAAATGGGATCCTTATTCTCACTAGCAAATCTTTAATTAGATTTTGCTTAACTATATAAGTGAGGGTAATATAGTTTGAAGAAAATAGTGGGAGATACCAATTTAAAACAAGACCTAATTTATTTTGGTAATTAATAAAAGAATGTATGTTAAAATGTTGTTAATTACAAATTCATTTACTGAAATTTTACAATGTCTAAAATTACTATCATCACGAAGCATATTAGATGCTAAATTAACGGCATCAATTAAATGGATTGGTTAAGGAATTTGAGAATAGTTCTCATAATTTGAAAAGCTATCTTATGTCCTTAATACTTTATCCTCGCAATGGTTGCGCATAATGCCTCCGAGGAAGAGAGATCGCTACTTTTAGAAAGTGGCAAGATGATGCACAATTGCTCAATGCACCATGCTCGCATCCATGAGTAACAAGCTTGACCACAACGATAAAACTATGGATGTTCTTACTATATTCCCCGCACATCAAGTAGTTGATAGTGAGGAAAGTAGGACCGATAGATATCGAGATATCTAAGGAGCTCTTCCGATCTAGAATGACCGATGACACTATAAATGCGGATAAAAAGTCCTTAACATTATCAATTTGATTGATCAATTAGACAACGAGTTTTGTCATGGATGGAGAGTTGAGCCAAGATTTGATCTTGCACTCACTCCGGACTCCTTTCATAATTGTTGTGAATTTTCATATGAACAAGCTAGATATCGACCTCTCACCGATTTGCTTAACATATTGAAAAAGTTGAGAGTCACTTTCCAACCAAGAAAGATCAAGTCTTTACTTGGTAGGGGCCAAAGGATCTTCCGAAAAAAGAAGAACGATTCAAAGAAGGTAAATAGAAAGGCGTAAACAAAGGATAATAAGAACAAAATCGATATGGATAGCAAAGGAGTTTGCTTCCACTACAATAAGCCCGACACAAAAAAGAAATCTGCGAGAAGTATCTTGCAGAGGCTAACCAAAGAAGCTTAGTGAAGTTTCTACATAATACGCTTTTGTTCATGATTGAAATAAATTTTTCTTTAAGTCAAGGTTCTATTTGGGTATTGGATACCGACTTTGGTTATCATAAATATAGATTTATGAAGGACCAAGCAGTAAGAAAAGTTAAACAAAGATAAGTAATCCTATATGTGGAAAATGAAGCAAAGGTTGCTTCATTAGCTATAGAAACTTATAGTTTAGCACTACCTACGGGCAAATCTATTAAGTCAATAAGTTGTTATTGTATTCCAGTACTTGTTAGAAACATTATTTCCATTTTATTGTTGGACAATGAAATCTTTGGTATTATATTTAAGAACAATTGTTGTTTCTATTTATAATAATAATGTTTTCGTATAGAACCGAAAGATTACTTAATGGATTTTGTATACTTGACTTACGTGAAAATAATTTTGCATATTGAACAAATTAGTATAAGAAAAGGAGATGATCATTCAAAGAGTTGAATATATGTATTTGTTGAAATACAAGTGTGAATTATTTGAAAGGTTCAAAGATTTCAGAAGTGAAACAAATTGACAATGTATTAAGATTCTTTGATTAGATCAAGGAATAAATACTTGTGAAATAAGTTTCTAGATCATCTCAAATGGTTTTGTCATAATGGACACCTCATGATACGTAATAATTGATTGATGTATCTGAAAGGTAAAATCATACCTTGTTGAACATGGTACGGTCCAAAATGATTTTACCGATATTCCAGTATCCTTCTAGGATCATGTCCTAGAAATGGTTGCATATCTACTAAAAGGTAACCTCAAAATCCAAAATTCCAAGACTCCATAAAAGTTATGGACAGGGAGGATTCCTAATCTTAAGTATGTTAAGATAAGAGGTTGTCCAACTTATGTGAAAAGGTTTCGAAGGATAAGCTTGGGACAAGATTTGACATGAACAGATTTGTGGGACATCCTAAAGTAAGTTTAGGGTATATGTTCTATAATTCTACTTAGCAAAAGGTGTTTGTTATGAAACACGCTGCCTTCAAAGATAAAGGTGTTTATCATTGAAGGGGCTTGTGGGAGGATAATAGATCTTGAAGAGTTCAAGAACCACAAAATACTATAAGTCAAATAAGAGGAACTCAGTAGATGAATTTATTGTACCACAAACCGAATCATAAATCTGGAATAGTACCGAAGATACCTAGGAGGTATGGATTCATCATGGATGATGATGATGAGGTACACATCATAGAAGATGATGATCCAGTTACATACGATGGGGTAAGAGTTCTAGTGTGTACATAAGGGTCAGTGGGAGCGTCGTAAAATTTCTAGTATTATATGTTGATATACTACAGATAAGGAATGACATACCAATGCAACAATCAGTAAAGATAAAGTTGTCTAAACATTCCTCCATGAATGGTTTGGGAAGAGTATCTTAATTGGGGATAAAATCTATATAGATAGATACAAGAGGATGCTCGACTTAACCCAAGGAACGATATATTCATTTGATGCTAAAGTCGCTTTAGCATGGCAAACTCAAGAGATGTCTCATGTAGATGAGCTATGGAGTGTATCTCTCTAATAGTCCCCACAGACTCACGAAAAGAGAGGCTCGCATGAGTGACAATCATGTATGCAATGAAATATACGAGACCTGATGTTGATCGGTCATATTATGGAGAAGTTCACTATGAGTCGTTGAAAACATCTTAAAGTGCTTAACCCAAGCACTAAGGATGTGATCATATTCATGGTGGGTCTTAATTAAAACTAGAGGGCATAACAGACTCAAGTTTTTCTGCATGCATCAAGACGACGTAAAAATCCACTTTAAGGTAAAGGGTTACCTTGAACATTGGTGCGTTGAATCGAAAGGTTCCAAACAAAGAAAGAGTTGTTGGTTTAGTGATAAAGACAAAGTAAATAGCTATAAATGAAGTTGCAAGTTGATTGTTTGGATTAAAAGTTCATTACGTAACTAGGAATAGTTCTAAGTCTCATCTTGGATCTAAACATGTGTTGTGGCACTTTCATTTGATTATAAGAATCATTGAAAGATGGGAAATCACTATAGAGATGGTGGACTCTCATGAACAACGTTATATATCCATTAACTAAAACTTATCCAACAAATAGGATAATCGCGTCACTTAGAGAAGAAGAGTATGAAGTTACCGTGACGATTGGCTTTAGTGCAAGTGGGAGATTGAAAGTAATATGCACACAAGCCAATCATGTTTGATGATAAAGCATATACTTTGTAATAATCTTATTCATTTATTAATAAAAAGTATTAATTTATTAAAGGCTTTAAATTATCTACATGATCTTTGTTTTATAATATGTGATAAACCCATAGTTTTAAGCAACGCTTTTAGAATAATGATGATGATCATTCTAATGAGATCTAAATTCTTAGAAAGCTTAAAACTAAAATAGTTCCCAATCATCGGATTACTAAATTGGGGATTAGTGAATCCGGATAGATTGGTACATCGTTGCTTGCTCATTGGATGAGGATGATTGATCTCATGATCATTTGTGTGGAGACACTAAAGCAAGTATGTAGGTGCTTATTAGAGAATAAGTTCAACGAACGCGCTCGCTAAGGAATACCTAATGGAGTTTTACTTGCCTCGTCAATAGAAATTCTGTGAGTGATAGTAAAGACAAGTGATCCTTGGACTTGAGATCATCATAGTATCTTGTGTATGATGAGTTATACTTTGACTTATTCCTTAAGACCCTTAGGGTATATCAAAGGGTATGCTTGGGTATAATAAGTTGTACATGGAGATAATGTATGATCAATAAAGAATCTACCACTTCTATTAAAAGAAGAGAAATGTCCTATGTGATTCGATAAATGACAACCCGTGAGTCCTTGGCGAAAGCGTAATGAAATTAGAAAGGAGTTTCTAATTTGCATTATTTGGGATTGTGCATTTAAGGATCGAAATACATATAATTAAATAAAATTAGACTTGACAAGAATTCCATGTCTTATATTTAATTGGGAAATCAGTATGGTGGAAGGATTGAATTATGATTTTAACTATTTACTTAAAGGTTCTTTTTATGATTAATGTTGAAATCTATATTATCCTGAAAAGTCGCTGATCGCTAGGGGAGGCTTATCTCTATTGTAGAATAAATTTTATTTATTTAAATAAATTATTTATTTAATTTATTTATTTAAATAAGATTAGAATTGTTCTAATTGATTTATTCACAACCTGTTTAATATGGAGAACCTAAAGGGTCACACCATAAAAAAGGAAGAATAATTATTTAAGAAGTTAATGGCATAATCGTAATAATATGTTAAGTATATTTAATTTAATCTATGGTGATAATATAAATTAAATAGCTTAATTTTTATTATTTAATATTTTAGAAATATTAAATATAAATTAATAAGAGGAGTCTTATTAATATTATTACAATTATTATTATTTTAATTTCTAAAAGAGTTTAGGAATTAATTTAATATAAGTACTCTCATTTATTCCTAATAGGATTAGGAGGGAAAATTAATTAAAGGAGTTTAATTAATTATCCCTAATAAGATTAGGGAGCCCATTTAATTAAAAGAGTTTAATTAAATAATACCTTATTTTAATAGGGTTACTTGATATTTTTATAAGAGGAGTCTTATATCAGATATCATATATACGTAATAATTCCAATTTGTTGGAGAGTACGCTCTTTTTCTATAGAGATAGAAAAACTAGGGTTTAGCCAACCACCCTTCTTCTTGAATTTTTTTTTCCTTGGTGGATCACCTCTAGAGGCCAAACACTTGGGTGGCTGACGTTGATCAAAGGAAAGAACCAAACCCGGTGAATTCAAGTTGAACGCGAAAGGATTTGGAGGTGAACTTGTACCTGAGGAAGCTCGATCTTCAAGGGTATGATTTTATTCTTTATCTTTTCGTTTAATTAATAATTGTGCATAAAGGGTGATCCGGGTATATGGTTTGTAAAAAATTTTAAACTCTGATTTTATACGTTTCGCACTTTTTATGCAATTTGATTGCGTTCATGAATATTACAAACCTTACAAGGGCCACTTCCTTTCTTTCCTTGGTAGTTAATACCACACCTACTCCTCCTTTTCCTTCAGCTAATGACCCGAATCTTCATCCACCACATCAATTTTTTCTACTTCTCCCCCTGGAAGATCCTCTGAAGGATATTCATATTCTCCATACGGAAACTGAGCGAATAGGTCTGCTAATGCCTGACATCTGATTGCCTTCGGTGTTACACACTTGATGTCATATTCTGAAATGATCATCATCCATCTTGCAGGTCTTCCTACCAACGCTGGCCTAGTTAGCAAGTACTTGATTGGGTCAGTTCTCGTTGCAAGTTTCACTTCATGTGCCAAAAAATAATGACGCATTTTTTATGCGACAAACACCAAAGCATGCATAATGTCTCTCCAATCAGTGTGAGTACCGGTTTCTAGTCTTCGATTATTCGGTGATGTAGTACCACGTGCTTTTCTTCCCATCTACCTCTTGTGGTGATCAATCCTCCTACATACTTTTCGGTAGATGTGATATACAGTTGCAATGGTATTCCTCTCTGTGGTACCACCATCGTTTTCGCCGAGGCCAAAATTTCTTTTACTTTCATGAAGGCTTGTTGCTAGTCCTGCCCCCAGTCCCATTCTATCTTTCCCTTTAGCAACTTTTTGAAAGGTTCCGTGACTTCTGCTAATGCTGGCAAGAATCTCCTTATGTAGGAAACTTTCCCTAAAAAGCTCTTCAACTGTTTCTGCGTTTTTGGTGGGGCATATCTGTAATAGCTTTTGCCTTGTTTGGGTATACCTCTAAACCTCTGTTGTGCACCAAGAAGCCCAAAAAGTTTCCAGTTGTCATCCCAAAGGCGCACTTTTTCGGGTTCATCTTTAACTTATACCTGCGACAATGTTCAAACACCTTTCTTAAATCCTCTATGTGGGTTGTCTCCTTTTTAGATTTCACCAATATGTCATCCACATAGTCTTCCACAATGTCATGAATCATGTCGTGAAAGATGACGTGCATTACCCTTTGGTAAGTTGCTCCCGCGTTCTTCAACCCAAATGGCATTACTACATAGTAGAAATTCCCAAATGGGGTACGGAAGGCTGTCATCTCCGCATCCTCTATAGATATCTTTATTTGATTGTAGCCTACGAACCCATCTATGAATGACATCATCTCATGATTTGCTGTTGCATCTACCAAAGTGTCTATATTGGGTAGCGAATACTGTTCGGTTTGTAATATTCATGGGCGCAATCAAATTGCAAAATAATGCGGAAGCGTGTAAAAATCAGAGTTTAAAAATTATTTACAAACCATAAAACCCGGATCACCCTTTATGCATAATTATTAATTAAACGAAAAGATAAAGAATAAATCATACCCTCAAGATCGAGCTTCCTCGTACAAGTTCACCTCCAAATCCTTTCGCGCTCAATCTTGAATCCACCGGGTTTGGTTCCTTCCTTTGATCAACGTTAGCCACCCAAATGTTTGGCCTCTGAGGTGATCCACCAAGGAAGAAGAAAATTCAAGAAGAAGGTGGTGGTGGCTCAAACCCTAGTTTTTCTATCTCTATAGAAAAGGTGTACTCTCCCAACAATTGGAATTATGTCAGATGTTGAAAAAGTCAACAACCCCTACCACCCATAATAAGACTCTCTTATTTATAGATGTGGGCAACCCACCTTAACAATTAATGAATTGGGTTTTAATTAATTAATTCTTTTAATTAATTAAGCTCCCTAATCTTATTAGGGATAATTAATTAAACTCCTTTAACTAATTTTCCTTCCTAATCCAATTAGGAATAAATGAGAGTACTTATATTAAATTAATTCCTAAACTCTTTTAGAAATTAAAATAATAATAATTGTAATAATATTAATAAGACTCCTCTTATTAATTTATATTTAATATTTCTAAAATATTAAATAATAAATATTAAGCTATTTAATTTATTCTATCACCATAGATTAAATTAAATATACTTAACATATTATTACGATTATGCCATTAACTTCTTAAATAATTATTCTTCCTTTTATGGTGTGACCCTTTAGGTTCTCCATATTAAACCGGTTGTGAATAAATCAATTAGAACAATTCTAATCTTATTTAAATAAATAAATTAAATAATTAATTTATTTAAATAAATAATATTTATTCTACAATAGGGATAAGCCTCCCTAGCGATCAAAACGACTTTCCGGATAATATAGATTTCAACATTAATCATTAAAGAACCTTTGAGTAAATAGTTACCGCATAATTCATCTCCTTCCACCATACAATGTCCCAATTAAATATAAGACATGGAATTACTCACAAGTCTTATTTTATTTAATTATATGTATTTCGACTCTTAAATGCACAACTCCAAATAATGCAAATTAGAAACTCCTTTCTAATTTCATTCGCGCTTAACCAAGGACTCTTTGGGTTGTCATTTATCGAATCACATAGGACATTTCTCTTCTTTTATTAGAAGTGGTAGATTCTTTATTGATCATACATTATCTCCATGTACAACTTATTATACCCAAGCATACCCTTTGATATACCCTAAGGGTCTTAAAGAATAAGTCAAAGTATAACTCATCATACACAAGATACTATGATGATCTCAAGTCCAAGGATTACTTGTACTACTATCACTACAGGAATTCCTATTGACAGCAAAATAAAACTCCATTAGGTATTCCTTAGCGAGCCAATGCTCAAATGAACTTATTCTCTAATAAGCACCTACATACTTGCTTTAGTGTCTCCACACAAATGATCATGAGATCAATCATCCTCATCCAATGAGCAAGCAACGTATGTACCAATCTATCCCGATTCACTAATCCCCAATTTAGTAATCCAATGATTGGGAACTATTTTAGTTTTAAGCTTTCTAAGAATTTAGATCTCATTAGAATGATCATCATCATTATTCTAAAAGCATTGCTTAAAACTATGGGTTTATCACATATTATAAAACAAAGATCATTTAGATAATTAAAAGCCTTTAATAAATTAATACTTTTTATTAATAAATGAATAAGATTGTTACAAAGTATATGCTTTATCATCAAACATGATTGGCTTGTGTGCATACTACTTTCAATCTCCCACTTGCACTAAAGCCAATCGTCATGGTATCTCATACTCTTCTTCTCTAAGTGACGATTATCCTGCTGTTGGATAAGCTTTAATTAATGGATATGTAATGTTGTTCTTGAGAGTCCACCATCTCTATAGTGATTTCCCATCTTTCAATGATTCTTATAATCAAATGAAAGTGCCACAACATATGTTTAGATCCAAGATGAGACTTGGGAACTATTCCTAGTTCTGTAATGAACTTTTAATCCAAACAATTAACTTGCAGCTTCATTTATAGCTATATACTTTGTCTTTATCATCAAACCAAAGAACTCTTTCATTGTTTGGAACCTTTCCAATTCACTCGCACCAATTGCTCAAGGTAACACTTTACCTTAAAGTGGATTTTCATCGTCTTGGTTTGTCTGAAAAACTTGAGTCCATTTTCAAATTTCTAGTTTTAATTAAGACCCACCATGAATATGATCACATCCTTAGTGCCGGTTAAGCATTTTAAGATGTTTTTCACTGACTCATAGTGAACTTCTCTAGAATATGACGCGATCAACATCAGATCTCGTATATTTCATTGCATACATGATTGTCACTCATGCGATCTCTCTTCTTTGGAGTCTATGGGGACTATTAAGAGAGATACACTCCATAGCTCATCAACATGAGACAACTCTTGGAGTTTGCCATGCTAAACGACTTTAGCATCAAATGAATATACATTCCTTGGGTTAAGTCGAGCATCCTCTTGAATCTATCTATATAGATTTTATCCCCAATTAAGATACTCTTCCCAAATCATTCGTGGAGGAATTTTTAGACAACTTTATCTTTACTGATTGTAGCATTGGTATGTAATTCCTTATCCGTAGTATATCAACATATAGTACTAGGAATGTCACGATGCTCCCACTGACCCTTTTGTACACACTAGGTTCATTCTTATTTTTGATAAAATCAAACTCTTTTGATTGCCTCATCAAAACAAATGTTCCATATTTGAGAAACTTGCTTCAATCCATTTCTCTCGAGTGTGTCTACAACACATACCTCATCATCGTATGTAATCGGATCATCATCTTCTATGA
Source organism: Panax quinquefolius (assembly GCA_020205615.1). NCBI lineage: Eukaryota > Viridiplantae > Streptophyta > Magnoliopsida > Apiales > Araliaceae > Panax > Panax quinquefolius. The sequence continues at coordinate 84,583,471 of CM035173.1, forward strand.
TGTGTACCTCATCATCATCATCCATGATGAATCCATACCTCCTAGGTATCTTCTTGTGCTATTTCGGTTTTACGATTCGGCCAGTGGTACAATAGGTCATCTATAGGTTCCTCTTATTTGACTTATAGTGTTTTGTGGTTCTTGAACTCTTCAAGATCTATTATCCTCCCACTAGCCCCTTCAATGATAAACACCTTTATCTTAGAAGGCAGCGTGTTTCGTAACAAACACCTTTTGCTAAGTAGAATTATAGAACATATATCCTAAACTTACTTTAGGATGTCCCACAAATCAGTACATGTCAAATCTTGTCCCAAGCTTATCCTTTGAAACCTTTTCACATAAGTTGGACAACCCCTTATCTTAACATACTTAAGATTAGGAATCCTCCCCGTCCCATAACTTTTATGGAGTCTTGGGGGGATTTGAGGTTACCATTTTCGTGATATGTCTGACCATTTCTAGGACATTATCCCGGAAGGATACCGGAATGTCAAGAAAATCATTATGGACCGCATTACATGTCCAACAAGGTATGATTTTTCATTCGATATACATCAATCAATTATTGCGTATCAGGATGTGTCCATTATGAGAAAACCATTTGAGATGATCTAGAAACTTATTGCACAAGTATTTATTCATTGATCTAATCAAAGAATCTTAATACATTGTCAATTTGTTTCACTTCTGAATTCTTTGAACCTTTCAAATAATTCATACTTGTATTTCAGCAAATACACACATTCAACTCTTTGAATGATCATCTCCTTTTCTTATACTAGTTTGTTCAATTTGCAAAATATATTTTTCACGTAAGTCAAGTATACAAAATCCATTAAGTAATATTTCAGTTCTATACAAAACATTATTATTATAAATAGAACAACAATTGTCCTTAATTATAATACCAAAAATTTTATTGTCCAACAATAAAATGGAAATAATGTTTCTAACAAGAATTGGAATACAATAACAACTTATCGACTTAATAGACTTGCCGTAGGCATTGCTAAACTATAAGTTTCTATGGCTAATGTAGCAACCTTTGTTACATTTCCATATATAGGATTACTTATATTTGTTTAGCTTTCTACTGCTTTGGTCCTTCATAAATCTATATTTATGATAACCAAAGTCTGGTATCCAATACCCAAGTAGAACCTTGACTTAAAGAAAAATTTATTTAAATCATGAACAAAATTGTATTTATGTAACCAAACTTCACTAAGCTTCTTTGGTTAGCCTCTGCAAGATGCTTCTCGCATTTTCTTTCCAAAGTGCCAAAGCTTATTGCAAAGGAAGCAAACTCATTTGCTATCCATATCGCTTTTGTTCTTATTATCCTTTGTTTATGCCTTTCTATATACCTTCTTTGAATCGTTCTTCTTTCGTAAGATCCTTTGGCCCCTACCAAGAAGACTTTGATCTTTCTTGGTTGTAAGTGACTCTCAACATTTTTCAACATATTAAGCAAATCAAAGTCGATATCTAGCTTGTTCATATGAAAAATTCACAACAATTGTGAAAGGAGTCCGGGAGTGAGTGCAAGATCAAATCTTGGCTCAACTCTCCATCCATGACAAAACCAAATATCTAATTGATCAATCAAATTGATTATGTTAAGAACTTTTTGTATGCATCTTATAGTGCCATTATCCCATTCTAGATCGGAAGAGCTCCTTAGATATTTGGTATCTATCAGTCCCACTTTCTTCACCATCAACTACTTGATGTGCGGGAATATAGTAGAAGCATCCATAGTTTCATCTTGACGCTTAAAGCTCGTTACTTTCATAGATGCGAGCATGATGCATCGAGCCAATCGTGTGTATCATCTTGCCACTTTCTATTAAGTAGCAATGTCTTCCTCGAGGCATTATTCGCAACCATTGCGAGGATAGGCGACATGAGGACATAAGATAGCTTTTCACTATGAGAACTATTCTCAAATTCCTTAACCAATCCGCTTAATTAAGTTCCGATTAATTTAGCATCTAATATGCTTCGTAGTGATAGTAATTTTAGACATTGTAAAATTCGTAAAATGAATTTGTAATTAACAACATTTTAACATACATTCTTTTATTAATTACCAAAATAATTTAGGTCTTGTTTTAAATTGGTATCTCCCACTATTTTCTTCAAACTATATTACCCTCACTTATATAGTTCTAAGCAAAATCTAATTAAAGATTTGCTAGTGAGAATAAGGATCCCATTTCAAATGTATATAGCCTTGTGGTGACACAACAAACTATATATAAATAAATAGGTAGACAACTTTTGTCAATTACATCAACTATGCAACTCCTTTTCTTTTGCCTCTTAGATTATTTTGATCAAGTGGTGGCACATCCGAATCAAAATTATCCAAGTTAAGTCCAACCTAGCACTCCATATATTCAAAAAGAAAATATCATCCTTGTGGTGACACAACAAAACAATATTGTTCAATTTTCTTTATAAGCATCAAATGTGATAAATTAACATCTTAAATACTTAATACTTGCCTTGTGGTGACACAACAAACTCATATTAAATATTTAATACTCTATTAATTTTATCATGCTAGAAAGCGACATTCGATATTCCAAATATCTTCAACGCTTAGGACTTAATATATAAATTGAGGGGTTTGTTATTAATTTGTCTCATCTTGTTTAAGCGGCATATGCATTATATATATATAAAATACGCGTCATATTAATAAACATGCGAAGCATGTTTGCATAATATATAATATATATAGTATAAGCATGCACATATAGAATACTATATTCTACCTGGATTGATTATGGACTTTTATTCTAGTTTGGTTCACTAGAGCCACCAAGTGAACCAAAAGGTCAAACCCTAGGGGTGCAAGAAATAATATTTAAATATAACTATTACATTTAAACCCGGGCTCCATTACAAACGGGTCTTCAAGCGCTCTTTGCTCCTTGATCTCCAATTTTTCAAAATAATTCTAATTATTCCTATTACATAACTATTTTAAAATAAATAGAAACCTTGATCAGCAGTCAAGGGGAAGTACATAGGAGAGAGATCGAATTTACATTAAGAAAAATTTAGAGAAGACGAGGTACGCAGACCCCATTTAATAAAACTCATACATTCATGCATCCAACTAAAATAAAATCCAATCACATTGGTCAATTGTCCATAATCAATCCCATTTATTATCATACACATCATCATATGCATCAATAAATAACATTCATCTTATGAATAATAAACATTTAATATATATATTGATATCATTTAATGGGCAAATTTATTTAGTATAAAATCTATTTTTGAATCAAAATAAACTCCTTTATTTTAATCCAAATTTAAATCAAAATAAAACTATTTTATTTTAATTTATCCATTTTGAATAAAATAAACTATTTTATTTTAATCAAAATCTTTAATTAAAATAAACTCCTTTATTTTAATTAATTATGGAATCCAATTCCATATAAAAAAAAAATCTTTTATTAAAGGAAACACTTGATATTCTTTCCTATTCACAAATAAACTCCTTTATTTTGAATAATATGAAATCTTATTTCATATTTAAATAAACTCCTTTATTTAAGGAAATATGGATTCTCTTTCCTATTCACAAATAAACTCTTTTTATTTTGAATAATATGAAATCTTATTTCATATCTAAACAAACTCCTTTATTTAAGGAAAGAGGATTTACTTCCTATTCAAAATAAACTCCTTTATTTTAGGAAAAATAAAATCCAATTTCAACTCCAATTAGTTACTATGGAATCCAATTCCAACTCTAATTAGTTAGCATGAAATTTAATTTTAAAATTAAAATAAACTTTATATTTTAATATTAAAATAAACCTTTTATTTTAAAATTAAAATAACTTTTTATTTTAATAATAAAATTATTAAAATAGGTTTATTTTAAATATTAAAATAAATATTATTTTAATTATAAAATTGTTAAGAATAATATTATATATATATATATATATATATAATATATTATAAAATAATAAAATAACCGTGGCCTTAATAATTCGTGTAATTCATTTGGCCCAAGAAATATCCTGTAATCCTTGTCCTTCCTTGAATTCCGTGCACTTCTAAAATCTTTTCCCAGCAAAACAACACTTATTACATGATTGTTCTTTGACTTTCGGTTTTGCTTACTGTATAATTTTTTTTTTTTTTTTTTTAATTTAGCCAGTGAGGCATACTAATATATATATAATATATATATAAACCTAATAACAACTTAAATGGTAGGAGTTTATATATATAATATATATTATATATATATAAACTGTAGGAATGAGCATCGAAAAAAAAATTGCCACGTATTTCATTTTTTTTTTTTTTTTTTAAATTTTATACAATAAAATTATGCCCAATTAAATTGTTCTAAACACATATCAATATACATATTAAATTAAAACAATTAATAATTTGCATAAAGGTTTGGCTCGATGCCACTTTATTAGGTTTAATAATATTCATGGCTAAATCAAATTGCAAAATAATGCTAAGCGTGTAAAAATCGAGTTTAAAAATTATTTACAAACCATAAAACCCGGATCACCCTTTATGCATAATTATTAATTAAACGAAAAAAGATAAAGAATAAATCATACCCTTGAAGATCGAGCTTCCTCGTGTGCAAGTTCACCTCCAAATCCTTTCGCGTTCAATCTTGAATCCACCGGTTTGGTTCCTTCCTTTGATCAACGTTAGCCACCCAAATATTTGGCCTCTGAGGTGATCCACCAAGGAAGAAGAAAATTCAAGAAGAAGGGTGGTGGCTCAAACCCTAGTTTTTCTATCTCTATAGAAAGGTGTACTCTCCCAACAATTGGAATTATGTCATTATGTTGAAAAAGTCAACAACCCCTACCACCCATAATAAGACTCCTCTTATTTATAGATGTGGGCAACCCACCTTAACAATTAAGGAATTGAGTTTTAATTAATTAATTAATTTTTTAATTAATTAAGCTCCTAATCTTATTAGGGATAATTAATTAAACTCCTTTAACTAATTTTCCTTCCTAATCCAATTAGGAATAAATGAGAGTACTTATATTAAATTAATTCCTAAACTCTTTTAGAAATTAAAATAATAATAATTGTAATAATATTAATAAGACTCCTCTTATTAATTTATATTTAATATTTCTAAAATATTAAATAATAAATATTAAGCTATTTAATTTATTCTATCACCATAGATTAAATTAAATATACTTAACATATTATTACGATTATGTCATTAACTTCTTAAATAATTATTCTTCCTTTTATGTGTGTGACCCTTTAGGTTCTCCATATTAAACCGGTTGTGAATAAATCAATTAGAATAATTCTAATCTTATTTAAATAAATAAATTAAACAATTAATTTATTTAAATAAATAATATTTATTCTACAATAGGGATAAGCCTCTCCTAGCGATCAACGACTTTCCGGATAATATAGATTTCAACATTAATCATTAAAGAACCTTTGAGTAAATAGTTACCGTACAATTCAATCCTTCCACCATACAATGTCCCAATTAAATATAAGACATGGAATTACCGTCAAGTCTTATTTTATTTAATTATATGTATTTCGACTCTTAAATGCACAACTCCAAATAATGCAAATTAGAAACTCCTTTCTAATTTCATTCTCGCCTTGCCCAAGGACTCTTTGGGTTGTCATTTATCAAATCACATAGACATTTCTCTTCTTTTATTAGAAGTGGTAGATTCTTTATTGATCATACATTATCTCCATGTACAACTTATTATACCCAAGCATACCTTTGATATACCCTAAGGGTCTTAAGGAATAAGTCAAAGTATAACTCATCATACACAAGATACTATGATGATCTCAAGTCCAAGGATTACTTGTACTTACTATCACTACAGAATTCCTATTGACAGCAAATAAAACTCCATTAGGTATTCCTTAGCGAGCCACGTTCAGTGAACTTATTCTCTAATAAGCACCTACATACTTGCTTTAGTGTCTCCACACAAATGATCATGAGATCAATCATCCTCATCCAATGAGCAAGCAACGTATGTACCAATCTATCCGGATTCACTAATCCCCAATTTAGTAATCCAATGATTGGGAACTATTTTAGTTTTAAGCTTTCTAAGAATTTAGATCTCATTAGAATGATCATCATCATTATTCTAAAAGCATTGCTTAAAACTATGGGTTTATCACATATTATAAAACAGCATCATGTAGATAATTAAAAGCCTTTAATAAATTAATACTTTTTATTAATAAATGAATAAGATTGTTACAAAGTATATGCTTTATCATCAAACATGATTGGCTTGTGTGCATACTACTTTCAAATACATCTCCTTTGGGCACGCCTTGTTCAAGTCTCTGAAATCCACGCATATTCGCAACTGCCCATTAGATTTCTTTACTGGTACTATGCTGGATAACCATACTGGATGTTGAATTGGTTTGATGAATCCTACATCTAACAACTTTTTATCTCTTCTTTTATTTGTGTTTCAACTTACGTGCATAGGTGCGTAGGCGCTTTGCTTCACCGGGTTTAGCTCCCGGGCATAAGTTCAGATTATGCTCTACCAACTCCTTGTCAATCCCCAAGATCTCATTATAGTTCCAAGCAAACACATCCCCATACTTTCGTAGTAGCTTCACCACTCTTCCTTTTGGTCATGTTGACTCCTTGTTAATGTAAGTCGGCTTTGCTTCCTTCTCTGTTGCGGATCAACTTCCTCCAATTCATTTTGTTGAGGTTTGGTAGGTCCTCAAACATTCTGGAGCTGGTTCCACCTTCTGCTGCACGATTTCTTCCTTTTTATTGCTACTAGAGTAGGGGGGGCCCTCCTGAGCCCTCAAGTTTGGATGTACCTTCGAGCTCCTCCCCCTTGCACCGTCACAGGCGAAACACTATATTTCCATCGGGTTTGATTACTCTTTCCCACTTTGTCTTCTGTTCTTCTTTTCCTTCAACTTTTGATTGGGCTGTCCGTTTGGCATTGATTATATTTTGGGCATCCTCTGAGTCTGCTGCCCGCTTCCTTGGGTCTTTTTCTTCTTTCTCTACATCTACTAATACATATTTCTTATTTTTGAAACATTCACCTTTTTCTAAGGTCTGCTTCTTTTCTTTTTTCACAGACACAAACTTGTCCTCTTATACCTCCTCCCAGCTTGCTAGCTTCAGAGAATCAGGCTTGGCAATATGGTTTTCTCCTTCTTCGGCGACATCATCGAAGAAAGCTGCTTCAGTGATATGTGCCTCCTCCGGCCCAAAAGGGTTCCTTGTCGCTGGTACCTTGACCTCCTTGCCTTTCCAAATTGCCTTTATGCACTGATGAAAAACTGATGGTACCACCCCATAATCATTCTGCCAAGCTCTTCCTAGCAACACATGATGCTGCGTCAACCTCTACTACATAGAACATCAAAGGTCCTCGGATCTTCCCCACTTGCATATCCACCTTGATGTATTCGAGGGTTCTCGTGCTTTGATTAGCGAACCCCGTGATGTTTGTCTTTTCCTTCACGATCTTCTTCTCTGGCATACCTAACTGTTTAAAGACGACGTAAGGCATGATATTTACAGATGCTCCATTATCGATGAATGCTCTCCGCACTTGTATGCCGTTAATTATTGATGTCACATATAGTGGTCTATTATGTGGATATCTCACCTCTCTATCAGCCTTAAAGAAAGTGATTTTGTTCTCTTCCTCTCTTACCGTCCTCACAAACCCTTTGCTGACTGCCATGCAAGTCTCTTGTGCTTCGGCAGCTTCTATCCTTGCTTCCTTGGTCAATCCGATTTGATCAAAAAATTTCCTGAACTTAGCTCCGTTCATCAATGTGGTCACCTGCAGACCTGGATCAGAATCGTCCTCCATCCTTTCTGTGTTCTCCATCATCTCCACCTCTCTTCCCTCTAGTGATTCACTATGAGTAATAGTGTTGCACGTTTCTTTCCCCTTGTGGTTAGGAAGTGGCTTGTCCAGTTCGTTGTTTCCTCCTTCCAGTTCAATTTCTCCTGCCGCCAATTTCTCATGGTAGATCCTTTGTAGACTGTAACAATCTATATTGGAATGTCTGGCGTACTGGTGATATACACAGAAGTCTGGTCTTCTCTACATTTCTTATATTACAACAAATCTGGGCCTTGGAGGTTTTTTAAATTCCTCCTCACTTTGCGTAATAGCCCCTGGGATTGGCAATCTGGAAAACTTGTCTCCTGATTTTCCATGGTTCTTTTCATTCTTTCCACTCTTTTCCCTGTTGCCCCCTTGTGGCTTTTGCTGAGAATCTGCTAGAGCCACAGTAGCAGTTCTTTTGCCCTTCCACGTAATGATCGCGTGGCTTGGGCAAAGTCATAATTCCTCCCAAGTCTTGTGCAAATGTTGATAGTGTTGCAAAGGAATCACATGCTTTAGTGACCAAGTGGGGCTTAAAAGGTATCTAGGGCACCATTGTTGCATATGCTCACTAGATTCTTCTCCTCAATCGGCTCCACATTTTTGCGCTTAAGCCACAATCTGCATCTACGTGTCGGCATGTTCATCATTTGGTTTTGTTTGAATCTCATTAACTCCACGATGGTCACCGTTTACGCATATATAAAAACTTCTTAAAAATTATAACTTCAAATCCCAATCTTATACTAGATTATAGTACCCATCACTATCTCACAAGTCTTCAACTTATACAAGAGGTTATGGTTTATTACTTCATCATAACCCCAAATATGGATGTGACACCCCAATAGGTATACATCACCCATCTTGAGTCGCCAAATACATGTAATATCGAACAAATACAAACTTAATTATACAACCGTATGTAATATCACAATACATAAACCGAGAGTTTTAATAGGAATATTGTCATCTGAGACAATATCCACACTCAAAGGAGTCCTCATTACATTTATTGTCATACTATTTAGCGAATAATAGTGAGGACTACTAATGATATCTTCTCGATGTCACTCCTTTCCCAGACTCGTCCCATTTATATTCTCATTTCACGAAGAGAACAATGAAAGAAAAGGTGAGCTCAACTAGCCTTGGAAGAAATATTATGACTAAGATAATGCAAAATAAATTATCAATAGTCTTGAACAATGTTAAAGCGATAAAATACAATACACATCAAGTTTAACTGCGGAGGAATAAGCAATCCATTAGAAGAGTCAGTAGAGAATAAAACCTACTATCTTATGATTTAAAAATGTTTTCATCAACTTTTATCGTTGAGACTCGACAATAAATAAACCACATCTTCTAATCATCCACATACTACGAGCCAGGATATTCATTAAATCATCAATGGTCATGACTATATCGAATAATCCACGGTCATAATCATACCAAAAAGCGTCCATCAATGCATTACAGAACTCTTGAGGACTTTTACCATATCATTTATAACATTACAGTCATGATTATAATTGAATGATCCACAGGTCATAATCATACTAAGTCCATCTATGCACGTAAGCCAAAGATGACTTTCATTAGAATATAAGTATGAGGATGATGACAATGACATAATAATTCAATAAAACAAGTTCAAGAATTAATTTATCCAAGAACTAATAATGTCCAAATTGTCGACATGATACTTCTTTGTAGAGTAAAATTTAAGAATGCTCGAAAGAATATTTCCATGAAAAGATCTTTGGATGAAGCGCAAATATCGAGGATATTCCACTAATTTCATGGAGTATAGAAGTCAAAACTTTAACCAACCGAGTATAATAAAGAATATATGAAACTTTAAATGGATTTTCACCGCCATGCGGTAATTCAACTATCTCAGATCATTTCCACAATTTAATAAGGAATGAATACAAAGGATCATTCACCATGCATGTGGTAATCCACATAGACAGGTTATTCCAACAGAATAATAAAGAATGGAATAACAGAAGGATTCACCATGCATGCGATAGAGACCACACAGACAGGTTATTCCCAACAGAATAATAAATAATGGAACCAGGTCCGGCGTAAACGCACAGACAGGATATTCCGACAGAATAATAAATGCGGAATAATAAATAATGGAAAACACATCGGTAGCCTGGATATTATTAAACGAATAATAAATGCGAATAATAAATAATGGAACCAGTCCGTAAAAGCATGTAAAATAATAATGGAACGATAGGATATAATCGAATGAATAATAAATAATATAAATAATGGAAGCGGGAATAATAAATAATGGAATAAAGAATGGAATAATAGAAAATTTCACCATGTATGCGGTACTTAGCATAAGCAGGTTATTCAACATAATAATAAAGAATGGAATAACGAAGAATTTCACCATGTATGCGGTACTTAGTATAAATAGGTTATTCAACATAATAATAAAGAATGGAATAACAACTCTTACAGTATTGAAAGAAAGTAATTCTCTTCATGAATAAGAAAGAATAATACCCCTTACCTTAGAATGAAATGAAGTTGGATCTTTGGAATAAAAATGTAGCGAGACTTCTCTTCTTCTTTCTCTCTATAATTTCTCTAATAATAATGGCTCTAAAGCTTTAGTGAATTGGTGAGAAATGAAGGAAGAATGAGCTTCTATTTATAGGAAAATATAGTTTCGATAATTTCACGTTTTGGGGCTCGAAATATTACAATCTGATACCTCCAACTTTTTCTTTCATTTTAATTCGATCATCCAAGTATTATCAAACTTGCACCAACTCCCCTAATAGTAAATCATGTGAATCAATAGTAAAATCATGTGACTCGATAGTAAATCATGTGACTCGATAGTTCTAAACATGTGAAAAATTAATTACAATATAGTACCTCCATCATACCTCCATCTTTAACTTAGTCATTACAAGTATCATCAATCTTGCACCAACTCCCCTAATAGTAAGTGAATGTGACTCAATAGTAACTTGTGAATAGTAACTCATGAATAGTAACTCATGAATAGTAATTCATAAATAGTAACTCGTGAATAGTAACTCGTGAATAGTACTCACGAAAAAAGTGCCACGAATACTTCGATTGAACAATATAATCTCCAGACATTAATTATTATCGAAATAAATGTCGATTTCTACTAACAAAATAATCCCAACACAATGGAACTATCAAATTCATCTTTAATCAACACGAACTTATTCATCATTAATATTATAATTCACAATATTTAACACCGAGTCGTTCCCGGAAAGAGGGGCTTTCGATAAGGATTTCTCCTATTGGCGCGCGATTAGGTGACCAAACCTCTCCTTGATGAACTTTTAGACATTGTAAATATTGCAATTTAATAATATGAATAACTTTGTCGTCTCAATTATTGATTTAATAATATATAAAATATTATGCATATGATCTTTGTGTGACAATAATCGAATCGATAATATGAGAGATATGATGCGGCAATCAACATGCTTGAATAATTGAGTATAAGCGAGTGACTTCTCACGTAAGCATCAATAATCAATACCATGTGCTACTTATGCAACCACGCCGTATTCTTTGTACTTTTACTACTAAGGTAGTTCAACGGTATTAACGGTAAAACCTCTACGTAGTTATTTTCATAAAAAATTTTTTCGTTTTTTAACTACGACCGTACTACTTAGTTATGTGGGTCCACCAATGATTATGTCGTCGTCGTCGAATATTCCCAAACAAAAAGAATATTTCCGACCAACGAATATTATATAACAACTTGCGTACTTTATAAAATTTGTAAATATTACCCATAACTATAACATTAAATAATATTCACACCATAATATCCAAAAATATAATTCGAGAGAAATTAATCTTTATTCATAAAAGTTGGGGTCTTACAACCTCCCCTTTTTATGAAATTTCGTCCTCAAAATTAGGGTACGTACCTGATATATCGAAGAGGTGAGGATATCTTGACTTCATCTCAGATTCTAACTCCCAGGTCATTTCTTCCATATCTTGGTTTCTCCACAAAACTTTAACTGGAGGTATAACCTTGGAGCGTAGAATATGATCCTTCTTATCCAAGATTTTAACGGGTAACTCTTCATACGTTAAATCTTCCTCTATCTCGTCTGGTTTCTAATTCAACAATGTGGTTGGGTCTTTCACATATTTACGTAACATAGATATGTGGAAAACATTATGAACACGAGACATACTTGGCGGTAAAAGCGAGTCTATAGGCCACGATTCTACTACTCGCTTTCGAGGATTATAAATGGGCCATGAATCGAGGATTGAGCTTTCCTCTCTTTCCAAATCTTGTAACTCCTTTCCATGGAGCAACACGTAACAACACATGATCTCGATATTGAATTCCACGTCTTTTTGATGAAGATCAGCATAACTCTTTTGTCGATCTTGTGAGGTTTTTATACGTTGTCGGATTGTTTGAATCTTTTACGTAGTCATACGTACTAACTCTCTGGTCCCAACAACGTTGCTTCACCCACCTCATCCCAGCATCTTTGGAAACGACACTTTCTTCCATACAACGCCTCAAATGGAGCCATGTCGATACTTGCTTGATAACTGTTGTTGTGAGAAAACTCCACCAATGGTAAGAACTTGTCCCAACTTCCTTGAAGTCGAGGACACGAGTCTTAATAAATCTTCAAGAGTTTGAATAGTCCTTTTCATTTGCCCGTCCGTTTGAGGATGATATGCCGAACTAAATCATAAATCCGTGCCCATAGCTTTTTGCAAACTAACCCAAAATCTTGAAGTGAATCTTGGGTCACGATCAGAAACTATGGATACTGGCATGCCATGCAATCTTACAATCTCATTTATGTACATACTAGCAAGACGTTCAAGTGTAAAAGTTTCTCATATCGGTAAGAAATGAGCAAACTTGATCAATCTATAAACAATGACCCAAATCGCATCTATGCCTTGAGAAACCTTGGGAAGACCGATGTAACAAATCCATGGTAATGTGCTCCCACTTCCATTACGGAATCTCAAGTGGTTGCAATGGACCTTTTGGCACTTGATGCTCCGCGCTTGACTTCGTTGACAAGTTAGACACCTTGAGATAAATAAGCGTTATCTCTCTCTTCATATTGCTCCACAAAAATGTATGGCGAAGATCACGATACATTTTGGTACTCCCGAGATGGATTACAAAGCGGTGTGTTGTGCGCCTCCATCATGATTTTATACTTCAAGTCGAAATCGTTAGGAACACAAAGTGCAGAGTTGACTCAAAGTATTCCTTCTTCATCGATTCTTGCTTAGGAATAGCACCTTCTTCCACTTTCTTCTTCATACGCATCGGCTCCAGTGCGTAGCTTGAAAGCGACTTTAACTTTATCGATTAAAGTCGGTTCTACTCGTATATTAGCCATCATCATCATGGGTCCACAGAGTCTTTAACTCTATCTCCATCCTTTGTAAGTCATACAAAATGGGCCTTTGCGTTGACAATATCGCTTTTCGTGCCGCGTATGATCTTACTACTCGATCGTCGTCGACTACTACGTTTCGCTTTTCGAGATGGTATTGGATGGTATGATCATAATCTTTCAACAACTCAAGCCAATGTCGTTCTTGCGTGTTGAGTTCTTTTCTAGTGAAGAAATATTTGAGGCTTTTATGATCAAGTATAGATTTCCACCTTCTCTCCATCTGAGTAATGCCTCCAAATCTTAAGCGCAAAAAGCGCGGTGGCTAACTCTAGATCATGAGTAGGATAATTCCTCTCATATTCTTTGAGTTATCGTGAGGCCATAGGCTATGACTTTCCCATGTTGCATGAGAACACATCCTAACCCTTTGCTGGAAGCATCATTGTAAATGACAAATCCCTCCGTGCCAGATGGTATTGTCAGAACAGGTGCTGAAATGAGTCTACTCTTGAGTTCTTGAAAACTCTTTTCACATTCCTCGCTCCAACCAAATTTTGTATCTTTTCGAGTTAGCTGCGTTAATGGAGTAGCAATTAGAAAAAACCTTTACGAATCTCCGATAATAACCAAATAAGCCAAGAAAGCTACGTGCTTGATCCTTGACTTAGGTTGCTCCCGACTTTGAATTGCTTCAATCTTTGCTTGGGTCAATAGATATTCCATGATTTGATATTACGTGCCCAAGGAATGCAACTTCCTCGAAGCGAACTTCGCATTTCTTCAACTTGGCATACAGCTTGTTTTCACGAAGCTTTTGAAGTATAAGCCTCAAGTGCTTCTCATGGTCTTCATGGGTTTTGGAGTATATGAGGATGTCATCAATAAAGACGACCACAAAGTGATCCAAATATTCCTTGAATACTTTGGTTCATCATGTCCATGAAGGCGGCGGGGAGCATTAGTCGATCAAAAGACATGACTAGAAATTCATAATGCCGTCTTAGAGTTACGAAAGCGATCTTTGGAATGTCATCGGTTTTAATCTTCAATTGATGATATCGAGCGAAGATCGATCTTTGAAAAGAATTTGGCGCCTTACTGTTGCTGGTCAAACAGATCATCAATCGAGGTAATGGGTACCTATTTTTTGATGGTGACATGATTCGACTCCAGATAATCAATACAAAGTCGCATACTTCCATCTTTCTTCTTCACGAATAGAACAGGAGCACCCCGAGGAGGCGTCTTAGGGGCGAATGAAACCTATGTCTAACAATTCCTGCGGTTGGGTCTTTAACTCACGAAGTTCAATAGGAGCCATTCGATATGGGGCTTTGGAAATGGGTTTTGTCTGGGTTTCAAGATCGATACAAAATTCAATTTCACGCTCTGGGGTAGGCGGGAAGTTCTTGAGGGAATACGTCGGAAATTTATTAACAATAGAAATATCATTCAAATTTGGCGTATTTTTTATTTAAATCCGTGATATGGGCTAAGAAAGCTTGACATCCGTTTTAATAAACAAATAGCTTTATGGCTTGAGATGAGCGATGATGGATTTTAATGGTTTGGTTGCTTGAATTAGCATAATAGGTTGGTTAGGAATATGAAAGCTAACAACCTTACGAAAACAATCAATTTTTGCATGATGAGTAGTTAACCAATCAATCCACAGAATCACATCGAATGCAAGTATTTTCAAAGAAATAAGATTGATAGGTAACGTGCGATTCTGGATTTGAATCAAACAAGACTTATAAACCGTGGATGTAATGAAGGTTTCTCCCAATGGAGTTTCAACGATAAATCAAAGTCTAATTTCTCCGGAGTCAAATTTAAGCGTTGGCGCAAATAGGAGAAATAAAGGAATGGGTAGAACCGGTATCAAATAAAGTATAAACTTATTTAGAGTTTATGATTAGCTTACCGTGATCACCTCGTTCGGATTCCTCGCTTTTTGGGGAGGTTCGACAAACGCTCTCCCTTGAACTCTGGTTTTGTCTTATGCAGGACACCTTTTGATGCCTCCATCCCGGTGGACTTGACTTTGGTGCCATGCGACAAAATCGGGCTAGGTGGCCTTCATTTCCACAATTATAACATGCTTTGGACTGCATCGTGCAGTTTGGACTTATGTGTCCTTCCCCTCCACATTTGTAACATACGACCGGTGGTCGTTCTCCTTCCTTAACAACGGGTGTTGGTGTTGGCATCTCTCCATCTTTGTTGAACCTTCTCTTCTTGAACTTTCCACTCCTATTGTCTTGGCCATGATTACCACCGAAGTGGTTATCATTTCTACAGCATCTTGATTCCCTCCACGTTTGTTGTCACCACTTGATGGCTTACTACCATTGGTATTATCGACTTGTTGGTTTGCTCTCTTGGTTGGGTTGACTCATTATCGCGCTCGAATAAGCGAGCCCTATTCACAACATCTAAATACAAACCACGGTTTATGAGAGATGAGGTATTGACGTATCTCGGGTTTCAAACCTCTTAGAAACATCCGCGTCATTCTCTCCTCATTATCAACCAAGTGGGACCTGGCCAAGAGACAACTCGGCAAACTTAGCTTCGTCTTTGCGCCCACGGTCATATTATTTTGCTCAAGCTTGATGAACTCTACCTCCTTCATGTGACGAATACTTTCGGGAAAGTACTTGTCGTTGAAACGACTCTTGGAACTTCTCCCAAGACATCTTGGTCTGGCGGTTGAGTCGCTTTACAATTCCCACCGATGTCTGCCTCTGCACACGCTTGACATGAAGGTGGCAAAGGGAACCTTTTGCTCCTCGGAGCATCCCAAGACATCAAATATCTTGTTGATCTGCTTTATCCACGTCTCACCTTAAGTGGTTTTGGCTCTCCAAAAACTCCGGTGGTCCCAACTCCTTGAAGCGCTTAGCGGTGGCCGTCCAGAGTTGTCGGTGTTTCCACACGTATTTTGGGCAGGGCCGCCTTTACTTTGTTGTTGCATGAATTGCATAAAGCCTTTGACCATCCCATCATTCACCATTTCATCGGTGTTATTGTTTTCATGAGGATTATTGTCTTCTGTTGCACATTACCACAGGCATTGATCGTTGGTGACTCAGCGGTCTCACGTGCTTCATTGCTTATCTCAACATTTTGGATGCCATTTGCAAATCTGCAACAAAACAAGGGTTAATTAACATATCATATATTATCCCTATATTACGTGACCAATTAAATACCAAATAAACTTAGGTAGGTCATACTAGCGAAGAATTCCCGTCTCTCTCCCTCCTAGTTCTTATCTCACATCTCGGCCGGGGATCATATCCTAAGCTTTGATACCAAGCTGTGCACCCCCAAATAGGTATACATCACCCATCTTGAGTCGCCAAATACATGGTACAAAATACAAATACAAACTTAATTATACAAAAGTGCGTGTAATATCGACAATACATAAAATGAGAGTTTTAATAGGAATATTGTCATCTAGACAATATCCACACTCAAAGAAGTCCTCATTACATTTATTGTCACACTATTTAGCGAATAGTGAGGACTACTAATGATATCTTACGGACCAATCACTCCTTTCCCCAGACTAGTCCCAACTATATTCTCATTTCTGAAGAAAACAATGAAAGAAAGGGTGAGCTCAACTAGCCCGATGAAATATTATGACTAAGATAATGCGAAATAAATTATCAATAGTCTTCAACAATGTTAAACCGATAAAATACAATAGACATCAAGTTTAAGCTGCAATGGAATAAGCAATCCATTAGAAGAGTCAGTAGAGAATAAAACCTACTATCTTCTATGATTTAAAATGTTTTCATCAACTTTTATCGTTGAGACTCGACAATAAATAAACCACATCTTCTAATCATCCACATACACTACGAGCCAAGGATATTCATTAAATCATCAATGGTTAAGCTGACTATCTTAATAATAATCCACAGTCATAATCATACCAAAAAGCGTCCATCAATGCATTACAAGCTCTTGAGGACTTTTACCATATCATTTATAACATTACGAATCATGATTATCTTAATGATCCACAGTCATAATCATACTAAGTCCATCTATGCGCGTAAGCCAAAGATGACTTTCATTACAATATAAGCATGAGGATGATGACAATGACATAATAATTCAATAAAACAAGTTCAAGAATTAATTTATCCAAGAACTAATAATGTCCAAATTGTCGAATGATGATACTTCTTTGTAGAGTAAAATTTAAGAATGCTCGAAAGAATATTTCCATGAAAAGATCTTTGGATGAAGCGCAAATATCAAGGATATTCCACTAATTTCATGGAGTATAGAAGTCAAAACTTTAACCAATGAGTATAATAAAGAATATATGAAAGCTATGAATGGATTTTCACCCGCCATGCGGTAATCCACGTATCTGAGATCATTTCCACAATTTAATAAGGAATGAATACAAGGATCATTCACCGTGCATGTGGTAATCCACATAGACGAGTTATTCCAACGAAATAATAAAGAATGGAATAACGAAATGATTCACCATGCATGCGATAGAGAGCCATTGCAGACGAGTTATTCCCAATGAATAATAAATAATGGAACCCGAGTCCCACGTAAAAGCCTGAGACGAGGATATTAAAACGAGAATAATAAATGCGAAATAATAAATAATGGAATCGGTCCAAAGTAAAAAAACACACGAGATAGGATATTAAATAGAATAATAAATGCGAATAATAAATAATGGAACCCGAATCCGTAAATAAAATTACGCATGCAAAGCGAGGATATTCAACGAATAATAAATGCGGAATAATAAATAATTTCACCATGTATCCGAATGACTTATTAAGCGGTATTCAACAGAATAATAAAGAATGGAATAATAATAAAGAATGGAATAATAAAGAGATTTTCACCATGTATAACGAAGAATTTCACCATGTATGCTTAGCATAAGCAGTTATTCAACATAATAATAAAGAATGGAATAACAACTCTTACAGTATTGAAAGAAAGTAATTCTCTTCATGAATAAGAAAGAATAATACCCTTTACCTTAGAATGAAATTTGGATCTTTGGAATAAAAATGTAGCGAGACTTCTCTTCTTCTTTCTCTATATAATTTCTCTATAATAATGGCTCTAAAGCTTTAGTGAATTGGTGAGAAATGAAGGAAGAATGAGCTTCTATTTATAGGAAAATATAGTTTTGATAATTGTACGTTTTGGGGCTCAAAATATTACGATCTGAATACCTCGACTTTTCTTTCATTTTAATTCGATCATCCAAGTATTATCAAACTTGCACCAACTCCCCAAATAATAAATCATGTGAATCAATAGTAAAATCATGTGACTCAATCGTAAATCATGTGACTCAATAGTTCTAAACATGTGAAAAATTAATTACAATATAGTACCTCCATCTATACCTCCATCTTTAACTTAGTCATGCAAGTATCATCAATCTTGCACCAACTCCCCTAATAGTAAGTGAATGTGACTCAATAGTAACTTGTGAATAGTAACTCATGAATAATAACTCATGAATAGTAACTCGTGAATAGTAACTCGTGAATAGTACTCCGACACAAAAAGTGCCCTGAATACCCGATTGAACAATATAATCTCCAGACATTAATTATTATCGAAATAAATGTCGATTTCTACTAACACAAATAATCCCAACACAATGGAACTATCAAATTCATCTTTAATCAACACGAACTTATTCATCATTAATATTATAATTCATAATATTTAACAACCGAATTCGTTCCCAGGAAGAGGGGCTTTCGATAAGGATTTCTCCTGATTGGCGCATGATTAGGTGACCAAACCTCTCCTTGTGAACTTACAGACATTGTAAATATTGTAATTTAATAATATGAATAACTTTATCGTCTCAATTATTGATTTAATAATATATAAATATATTATGCGAGATGATCTTTGTGACAATAATCGAATCGATAATATGAGAGATATGATCGTGAATCATTGTAGCAATAATTGAGTATAAGCGAATGACTTCTCACGTAAGCATCGATAATCAATACTGGTATTGTTCTTATCTGACCACGCAGCGTATTCTTGTACTTTTTCTTAGGGGTAGTTCAACGGTTATTAACGGTAAAACCTCATAGTTATTTTCATAAAATATTTTTGTCATTTTCTAACTACGACCATTACTTCCGTTATTCCACCAATGATTATACTGGTTTTTTAATATTTCACAAAAAAGAATTTTCTAACCTTAGAATATTATATAACAACTTGCGTTTCTTTGCAAAATCCAATATTACCTGATGATTAACATTAAATAATATTCACACCATAATATCCAAAAATATAATTTGAGAGAAATTAATATTTATTCATAAAATTAGGGTCTTACAAAAAATCGACTCTAAAACTGAATATATTCTCACGCATTCCCTTTCTCTCCATTGACTTTGGAATATTA
Organism: Panax quinquefolius; assembly: GCA_020205615.1. Lineage (NCBI taxonomy): Eukaryota > Viridiplantae > Streptophyta > Magnoliopsida > Apiales > Araliaceae > Panax > Panax quinquefolius. The sequence continues at coordinate 84,603,279 of CM035173.1, forward strand.
TATAACAACTTCGTATACTACTTAAAAAATTTGTAAATATTACCCAAACTATAACATTATAATAATATCCACTTTCCATAATATCCAAAAATATAATTGAGAGAAATTAATCTTTATTCATAAAACTTTGAAAAAAGGGGAGTCTCTTGGTTTGTTGTTGATCGCCCATATGTGGTGATGTTGAACTTCCTTGAAGCGTCTTCTACGAGAGGTTGATCGAGATCCGTGACGTGCCTTGGAAATATTGATTTGTTTGCCTCGGAATCGGATCTGGTGAAGTAATGCTAGGTGTCGATGAAACTCTTCCTATAGTTCTCCCGCTTCGAGTCGTGGGCATACCCTTCACGAATTCTACACCTCCCCAGCAGAGTCTCCAAATAAATGTAGGTAAGGAAACCGTACCTTACTACGGTTAGGGTTTTATGTTGACTGAGGAGGAGAGAAATCCACAAAGAGTATGGTCTTGATTGAGTGGTTGAAGAGGGGAGAAGAACAGGTAAACAATTGCTCAAGTAACACGTGGCAGAACTCTTAGGATTCAAGAGCCTTCTTCAAGGTCTTCAGTTCAGAGAGAATCAAAAAGTCCCTTCTATTGAAATGAAAGGGGGTATTTATAGAGTTTCCTAAAAAATGGTCACGTGCCTTGCACATGTCTGGGTCTTGTGCTTGGCATGTGATTTTAGAGGAAATTCCAAAAATACCCTTAATTACTTAAGTAATGCCTAAATCATCCTGTCCTTCTAGCCACCAATCCAATCCCTCAATCAATTCCCAAAATGAGTCGTCTCCACGAGCCTTCTGCCTCGGGATACGTGGAGACTTCTTCCGATTCATTTAATTCTTTAGATCACACGTAAGCCCTAATTTTATATTTGGGCTCACACTGTTTTACATCATATTCGATGTTATAAAATATGCGGAATAATTTAAACTTTTTCAATCTCCTTTGAAAAATAATTCTTTTATTGATTTCTTAACTTGAATCAATTACAAATCCCTGAATCAAATTATGATATGATTCACTTTATTCAATTACCGTATAAATCTTTACATCTCGATTCGAATTTCTCTATGTATCACATAGTACAACTTAACATGTATTACACATTGTAAACTACTATCATGTATATCTCCTAGAACCTAAACATGGTTCAAGATATTTAAATAATAATTCAATCTCCTCCGATACTATTGAACTTTATCAATCAAGTAGCACGTAACATTACCGTGAGTCCTTAACCTGCAAAAGTGGTTATTTGCAAGGGTGAGCTTGACAGCCCAATAATTCTAACAGTTTTTATGAAGCACATAGCATGTAATAGCATATTCAGTTCATGCATTCATAATCAATTAATATTTACTACGCATGTTATGTGACGCCCCCAAAATAGGTCCATTCCATCCAACCCATTCTGAGTCGCCAAATACATGGTACAGAAATAACTACAACTTTATTATTACAACATATAAACTTTGAGTTTAAATACAGATATTGCCATCTAGACAATATCCACACGCAAATAAATCCCCATCATAATTATTGATACATTATATTACAAAAATGGTGAGGACTACTAAACAACTCTCTCTAGAACCTTCATTCCATACCCCGACTAGTACTCGCTACATTCTCGCCTCCTGAGAAGAAAAATGGAACAACAAAGAAAAGGGTGAGCTCAACTAGCCCAGTAAAGAATATTATGACTAAGATAATATACAACAAATTATCGTTAGTCTTCAACAGGGAAAAATCTAATAGAATACAATAGACAACCAGTTTTAAATCAACAATCATAATGGAAACAACAATTCATTAGAAGAGTTAAGTAGAGAATGCAAACTACTATCTTCTATATATGAATTTAAAAGTTCATCGTCGATATTTTATCCTCAGTAACATCAATCAATATATATCTCGAATCAAATATTCATCTTTGCACTACAGAGCCAAAGATATTCATCGATTAGTTATGTTCATCTAAACACTGTTCATCTTTGCACTACTGGCCAAAAGATATTAATCGATCATTATCATGTTCATCTCAACACTGCTCATCTTTGCACTACGGGCCAAAGATATTCATCAAGAAATCATTCATCTTTTGCACTACTGGGCCAAAGATATTCAGCTTATATCATCATTTAGGACTAAGGATGATGAAAATATTTTAAAGAAAACGAATCCAAAGGAAACAAAAGAATAAATATTAAGGATTCAGTATTTAACTATTCCATGTCCAAAAATACCTCATGAATAATCATAGTGGAGTAAAATTCAAGAATGATCAAAACATGGATACAATCAAAGCTAGTATCCGAATAGATATTTTGGACAAAAAGAAGAAATTTTATTTTTCTAATTGAATAGTGCCGATATCGTGAATAGTCTTAGTATCGTGAATAGTAACTCAAACACCAAAAGATAGAAATTTCCCAAAAAACATCTTCACGCTTCATTAATAGTACTCGTGAATAGTAACTCGTGAATAGTAACTCATGAATAGTAACTCATGAATAAGAACCCCACATGGAAAAGTTCCAAATTTGATAAAAAGTTTCAACCAATATTTCAAAGATAATGATATTGAAGAAATAATATCATTTGAGAAGAAAATAACATCCCTTACCTCGAAAGACAAGATTTAGTTGAAACACCGGATATAGGCTATGATCGAAACTTGCACCGTATAGCAATACTCAAAGTATACTCAAAATACTCACAAGAATACGCTCGATAATATAGAGAGAAAACTTCAGTTTAAATTGTGATTTTCAATTCTAACCTAAGCACCTATTTATAGGAAATTGCTTAGAACACCAAAGCGAAAAATTGAATATAATAATATTATATATAAACAAAATTCATACGCCCACATCTTGAATCTGAATTCAGCCACCATGCACATGTTAAATATGCCTACAACATATAAAAACGTTTTTCTTAAAAACATAATTAAAACTTCCAAAATCAATTATTTGAGACTTGAACTTAAATAATTCATAATAAATAGCCCTTTTATCAGAAAATTCGAATCTCGCGACTTTGTATAGGAAATTCCATTATCTACAACTTTACAGAAGGAAGTTTTTCCAAATTCCAAACAGAAATTAACCAAAATCTACAAACGGACGATTTTACAGGCTATAATCAAATTTCAATCGATAAATGGAGTCCACCGACACACAAAACATGTGTTAATCATTTAATGCCACAAAAATACCCTTCCTCCTCATATACTCATATATCCCACATTCATTATAAAAATATCACCGTTAATATATTATTAAAATAATATATTTAAATGAATTATTTTATCAGAAAAAGATAAAATATTAATTTTCAACAATTGTCACATTAAAAATTTTCTCCATCTATATCCACATAAAATCAATATTTTCCTCATCATATAAATCAATAATTAATTATTCACAAATAATATTACAGAATCACGAAGACAGCTGATGTGTAGCTCCTCAGAAAGAGGGGCTTTCCAATAAGAATTTCTCCTTCTTTGAGGCGCAATTAGGTGACCAAACCTCTCCTTAGAGCGTAACTTTCTAGACATTGCCAATAATGTTATCTAATAATATTATTCAGATAATATGAATTATTGCTTCGATAATGGAAAATACTATGTAATGACAATTTATTGAACAACAACAATATAAAATATCAACGCAAAGAATTATTAAATCAATAAAATCTTGAGCGATTATTCAGTAACCATTATTGAGTAGTGCCTTCTTACGTAAGAATCAATAATTGGTGCAATACTGGTGCTACTCTTGTTCAACAACGGCAGTATTAGTGTGTTTTAACCACCGGGTATTCAACGAAAGATTAATGGTAACAACTACGCCAGTTATTTATAAACAACTTATATTTGTCGTTTTCTTCATCCAATCGCTTTTTCGTTATGGGGCCCACAAAGATCGCTACGTAGTCGTCATTTAATATTCCTCGACGATCATTTAATATTCCACGACCAAACTAATATTCCCCGACAATAATGAATATTTTATAACCACTTGCTTATTCGAAATATTTGCGTATTTTACCCATAACTATCCACATTAATCAAATCAACCCTTACTATTTCAAAATAATAAATAGAGGAAAATAAATTTCATTTATTAATAATTTGGGGTCTTACATGTTACTTCTCATATAACAGGTATAGAGATTTATTTCACAAGCATATCATCAAAGATCAACTTCACATTTCATACATATCTCATATAACAGGCATAGTGACCGATGGGACGGCTCCCACCATATGGATCCAAGGTCTTCCTAATAGAAATTATATCCTGTAGTGATTTTAAGCACTTGAAAAGATATGTAGAAGGTATGTGACCGATTTCTACTGGTAAATCAAGCTCTCCCACAGCATTTCGTTGAGATCCATCAAAAGCTTTGATGATTGTGTGGCTGCTTCAGATCCGATTGGGATTAATCTTGATCCTTTCCAATGTGGCATAGGGGCAGATGTTTAGGGACGATCCTCCATCTATTAGCACACCTCCGGCCACATATCCGGATGACATCACTACTATGTGCAGTGGCTTACAATGACCTATCCCTTTGGGATGTATGTCATCATCAGTGAAAGATATCACATTGCTTTTGAAAATGTGATCTACCAAATGATGAAACTTTTCAACATCCACTGCCTTTGGAAGGTGGGCTTCTTCTAATATCTTCATTAAGAACTTCCGATGATCTTTCGAAGAGAATACCAACTCCAGAATAGATATCTATTGAGGTGCTTCTTTCAAGCTTTGCACCGCCTTGGCTTCATTATGTCCCATCTTGCGGAGTAATTCTTCGATTTTCTCATTGGGCATTTTCCCCTTAGATCTGATGACTGGCTTCATCACTCGTTGAGGGAGATATAACAGGTTTTCCTTGGATAATGCAGCAGTTATGTTTGATGTTGATCCTTCAACCTCACCATAGTTCCATGGGACTCTCTTAAGGTTGATGATATGATATTTTTGGTTAAATGACAATATTATGGGTTTTGGTGCAGCCACCTTCAAAGGGTTTTCAACTCCTTTGAGCTTGATTGGTTGAATTGTAAGGGGTGTTACAGTTGTGATACCCCCAAATCCAGGTACTCCATTCCCACAGAATTTGGTGTTCACTATCCAAAACCATTACATCTAACTACCCATAATAAAGGATAAAGACATAATTTAAATAACTTAAACAATAGTCTTTTCCATTAAAGGGTTACATCATAATCTCAAAATAATCTCAGTCAATCTAACCTTAAAGTTATTACATAAGTTTGTGGAATACATCATAAAATAAAACAAGTCTTTAACATAATTCATTAAAATAAGAATTCTCATAAGTCTTCAACATTGGACATCTTGCCCTTTCCTTTACTAGTAGATGGCTCATCGACTTTCTCTACTTTAGCTGCAATGTTAAATGCAAGAGTGAGCAAACAATTGCTCACTGATATAGAGAGTAATAATGATAGCAACATGAAAATGAACAACGAATTCTGAACAATAATGAACTTGTTCTACGAATCAAAAATAGAAAACAAGTTCAAAATTAATATCTGAGGGTCTTAAGACCATGAACTATGTCTCCGGTATTTAGGAATTATTACCTCAACCTTAATAGTCATTAGACTATACAGACCCTTCTTAACGTACTTAGGGGGATCAGCCCTTTGTACCATGTATTGTGCACAAACATCTAAACGTTACACGTACAAAATCCCCTATGTTAGGGTTGTTCATCTTAGTTTGAATTTAGAATTTCCGCTCTAATGAAAGTTTAGCTCGGAATTAACTTATTAGTGTTTCTAGGATTTTAAAACACTAGTCAATTATAGGTTAATTCAATCAATAAAGGTTTGCTTACTACTTGAAGGTTTAATACAACAATAAAGCTTTGAACAAGGTTATCAAAGTCAAGGACTGAATAACAACAATATATAATTGAATAACCATGATATACATGCAAAGTGCTATATCCAAAAGAGTTAGAACAATCTCCTTTGAATCAATGTATTAGAACAATATATGCTTCGAATAATAATAAGGAAAGTAAAACTTGCTCGATGTAACGAATTAGGTTACAAGAGCTTGTACAATCATACACGAGATAGAATCAATAGGCTTGCTTAACTTCAATGTAAAATTTAGGAATAAATAGATTGCTTGACTTAAAGATAACATAGCTATGAAACAGGCGTTATTATAACTGAGATAGGGTAAATAAACTTGCTCAATAATCACAAGGTAGAGTTAGAAAACTTGCCTCAAGCGTAAGCTATAATATTAAAACTCACGTTCACCTACACATTTTAGTGGAATCACAATATCTATTAGACATGTTAACATCCACTTACAAAATAACACCCATCTCTAGTTAAACTTGTTAATTTAGTGCAAATCTTTACCTTACCATACATATTTCAGAATCACAAGTGTACATTTCATAACACTTATTCATTGATCAATAAGTTTCTTAAATCATACATATCATTTTCACAACTTACTAACTTTACATTTTAGGATGACTAACCACATGATTCGTTTCTGTTTTAACCTTGTTATTACACATTTGACACATTAACACAATCATTAAGCTAAGTTATAATGAATGACCAAAGTATGCAGAAGTAGCAGACTTCACTGTCTGTGACTGATGTGACGCCCCCAACCAATTTACATGAATTTGATACTTTAAACAACACTCATATATGATAATTAACAGATTTTACAACATAACTCACATCCTATAAACAATGTTTGAACAACAAATCTACAAAATCAATTTACAGAGAACTTAAATAAAAACTAAAACTTAGAAATTTAAGAATAAATTATACCTTAATCCTCTTGATTATAGGCTAGCACAAGATGGTGATCGTGAGACCCCAAATTTTATGAATAAAGATTTAAATTTCTCGAAATATTTTTTTAAATATTATGGTGTGGATTTGATATAATGTTATATTTTTGGGTAATATTTATAAATTTTGCAAAGTATACAAGTTGTTATAAAATATTCTTTTTGTCGAGGAATATCCCTACGATGGCAGAATCATTGGTGGGCCCCACAACGGAAGTATTATCGTAGTAAGAAAATGATAGAATTATCTTTTTATAAAAATAACAGCGAAAGTGTTACCGTTAAAAAACTGTTGAACTACCCGGTAGTAAAAGTACAGTGATACGCGTGGTTGCATAGTAGCACACGGTATTGATTATTGATGCTTACATAAGAAGTCACTCAGTTATACTAAATTATTGTTATAGTAATTGCTGCATCATATTTCTCATGTTATTGATTCGATTATTGTCACAGTATCATCTGCATAATATGATATATTATTAAATCAATAATTGAGATGACAAAGTTATTCATATTATTAAATTGCAATATTTACAATGTCTAGAAGTTCTTTTAAGGAGAGGTTTGGTCATCTAATTGCGCGCCAATAAGGAGAAATCTTTATTGGAAAGCCCCCTCTTTCTTGGGAACGACTTGGTTGTTAAATATTGTGAGTTATAATATTAATGATGAATACGTTCGTGTTGATTAAAGATGAAATTGATAGTTTCATTGTGTTGGAATTATTTGTGTTAGTGAAAATCGACATTTATTTCGGTATTAATTGATGTCTGGGGGTTATATTGATAAATCGGGTAATTAATCGGATAAATAAGCAATTAATTGCTACTTATTCACATGCTTATATAACTATTTGTTCACATGTGTGTACTATTGAATCACATTCTTGTACTATTAGGGGAGTTGGTGCAAGATTGATAATACTTGCATGACTAAGTTAAAAATGGAGGTATAGATGGAGGTACTATACTGTAATTCGTATTTTCATATGATTATAACTATTGATTCACATGATTGAACTATTGATTCACATTATTTACTATTAAGGGAGGTGGTGCAAGTTTGATAATACTTGCAGGACTAAATTAAAAATGAAAGAAAAGTTGGAGGTATTGTACTGTAATATTTTGAGCCCCAAAACGTGCAATTATTGAAACTATATTTTCCTATAAATAGAAGCTCATTCTTCCTTCATTTCTCACCAATTCACTAAAGTTTTAGAGCAATTATTATAGAGAGAAATTATAGAGAGAAAGAAGAGAAATCTCGCTACCTCACTATTCCAATATCCAGCTTTCTTCTAAGGTAAGGGTATTATTTTTTCATATTCATGAAGAGAGCTTACATTATTCCATTCTTTATTATTATGTTGGAATAACTCGTATACATCTGAAAGTACCACATACATGGTGAAATTCTTCCTCATTATTCAATTCTTTATTATTACATTTGGAATATCCTGCATGTAAGTATTATGCATTTATGACGTTCCATTATTTATTATTACATTGGAATAACCTATCTCTGCATACGGTCTATCGCATGCCCGTGAATTACATTGTTATTCCATTCTTTATTATTACATTTGAATATCACATGCATGCGGTTTCTGGCGTGACTTGGTTCCATTCTTTATTATTCTGTTGAGAATAACCTGTCTGTGCGGTCTATCGCATGCATGGTGAATTCTTTTGTTATTTCATTCTTTATTATTTTGTTGGAATAACCTATCTATGTGGATTACCGCATGCATAGTGAATGATCCTTTGTATTCATATAAATAGTATTTTCATTAAAAAGGGGTTTCTGCCAAGGGCAGTTTCGTAATTTTTTTGACCCTCAAAAATTCTGGAAAATTTTGAAATGATAATTTGATGAGTTTTCTAGATTGTGTCCAAAAATGGCGATTTTTGGATGTATAGATTAAGAGTTATGGATTTTATGGGAAAATACTATTTTAAAAGTAAACCCTTATAACTCTTTGTGGTTAACTCCAAAATTGGTAAAATTTTTATTGGGAGTACATATATATAACAGGAGTATACCTTGTAAATTTCAAAATTTTTGGACAAAAGTACAATTTATGATAAATGTCTAAATATTCGACAGTTTTGGCCATATAAAAAATAGTAAATGAATTTTAAAAATTCCGAGAAAAATATATGTTCAATATGGGACTATATTCTGCTAAATCCCAGAAAATAAATATTTTTAAGACTGATTTGGTATTTTTCATGAAAATGAACTAGTTATGAGTAAATGAATTAAATATGTTATGTGAAGTAACAAAATTGGAAAATAGGATTTTATGGCTTGGGAATCCTATATAGGGTATATGCAGATTTTTAATGAGGGATTTGATCATTGGTGATGAAATCTTATGAGTATGGCATTTTTGAATGATTAAATGCATTATTTGGTAAAGTGTAAATAATTGAAATAAATTGTTTATAAATTTAAGAAGTGATTAAAATATTGTTATAATATTAATAAAATTAGATGATGAGTTTATTAAGTGATTGATAATATTTGGACAAATTTAAAGTCTTTAATATTTATCCTTGTTTTCGTTTGATTAATGCTTATATCATTGTCATCATCCTCATGCTTATATTGTGATGAAAGTCATCTTTGGCTGACGTGCATAGATGGACTTGGTATGATTATGACCAGGGATCATTTGGTATAATCATGACCAGTAATGTTGTAAATGATGTGGTAAAAGTCCTCAGTGGCCTAGTGCATTGATGGACAATTTTTGGTATGATTATGACTAGGGATTATTTGGTATAGTCATGACCATTGATGATTTAATGAATATCCTTGGCTCGTAATGCAGGGATGATTCGATGATGTGGTTTATTTATTAAGCTGGGTCTTAGCGATAAAAATTGATGAAAATATTTTAAATCATAGAAGATAGTAGATATTATGCTCTACTTGACTCTTCTAATGGATTGCTTATTCCGTTGCAGTTAAACTTGATGTATATTGTATTTTATTAGTTTAACATTGTTGAAGACTAATGATAATTTATTATAGATTATCTTAGTCATAATATTTCTTACTGGGCTAGTTGAGCTCACCCTTTCTTTCACTGTTCTATTCAGGAAATGAGAATATTGCCGGGACGAGTTGGGGAACGGAGTGACGGTCCAGATGATAGCATTATTAGTCATCACTATTCTGTTAAATAGTGTGATAATAAATGTAATGAGGACTCCATTGAGTGTGGATATTGTCTAGATGATAATATTTGTATTAAAACTCATAGCATATGTTTTGTCGTATATTACACGACGTTTGTATAATTATATTTGTATTTGTATTTTGTACCATGTATTTGGCGACTCAAGATGGGTGATGTATACCTGTTTTGGGGGAGTCACAGTTGGTATCAAAGCTTAGGGATATGATCCCTGGCTGAGATGTGAGACAAGAACTAGGAGGGGAGAGACGGGAAATTCCTTCGCTAGTATGACCTACCTAAGTTTATTTGGTATTTAATTGGTCGGACAGAGTATAGGGATAATATGTGATATGTTAATTAACCCTTGTTTTGTGACAGTGTTTGAAAATGGCATCTGAAAATGTTGAGATCAGCAATGAAGCACATGAGACCGTTGAGTCACCAACGATCAATACCCAGGATAATGTGCAACAGGAAGACAATAATCCTCAGGTAAATAACAACACCGATCAAATGATGAACGATGGGATGTTCAGAGGCTTTATGCAATTCATGCAACATCAGGAAAGAGCGGCTCCTATCCAAAATGCAGGTGGAAACACTGGGATCACTAAGCAGTTCAAGGAACTGGGACCACCGGAGTTTTTTGGAGAGTCAAAACCACTTAAGGCGGAGACGTGGATAAAGCAGATCTGCAAGATATTTGATGTCTTAGGATGCTCTGAGGAGCAAAAGGTTCCTTTGCCACCTTCATGTCATGACGGCGAGGGCGATTCTTGGTGGGAATCACGTAAAGCGTACTCAACTCCTTACACATCAAGATGACTTGGGAAAAGTTCCAAGAATTGTTTAACGACAAGTACTTTCCCGAAAGTATTCGTCACATGAAAGAAGTAGAGTTCATCAAGCTGGAGTAAAACAACATGACCATGTCTCAGTACGAAGCCAAGTTTGCCGAGTTATCCCGGTTTGCGTCCCATTTGGTTGATAATGAGGAGAGAATGACGCGAATATTTCTAAGAGGTTTGAAACCCGAGATACATCAATATCTTATCTCTCATAAATGTGTTTGTATTCAGATGTTGTTAATAGGGCTCAGTTATTGGAGCGCGATAATGAGTCAACCCAACCAAAAGAGAGCAGCCGGCAAAATGATAATACCAGTGATAGCAGTCATCGAAGCGGTGACAATAAGCGTGGAGGGAATCAACATGCCAGAAATGGTAACCACTTCGATGGGAATCATGGCCAAAACAATAAGAATGGATATTTCAAGAAGAGGAGATTCAACAATGATGGAAAGACGTCAGCATCAGCACCTGTTGTTAAGGAATGAGAACGACCACCGGTCGTATGTTACAAATGTGGAGGGGAAGGACACATAAGTCCAAACTGCAGGATGCAATCCAAAGCATGTTACAATTGTGGAAAAGAAGGTCACCTAGCCTGATTTTGTCCTACACCAAAGTTAAGTCCAGCTGGGACGGTGGCACCAAAGGCAGATACAGACAAAACAAAGTCGGTGGATTCAAGAAGAGCGTTTTTCGTGACTTCTCAAAAAGCGAGTAACCCGAACGAAGTTAACACGGGTTAGTTAATTATAAATTTTTGCAAAGTCTATACCTTATTAGATACCGGTTCTACCCATTCTTTTATCTCTCTTGCTTGCGCTCAACGTTCAAATTTGACTCCGGAGAGATTAGACTTTGACTTATCGATTAAAACTTCGTTAGGAGAAACCTTCGTTACCTCCACTGTTTATAAATCTTATTTGATTCAAATCTACACTTTCACGTTACCTGTCGATCTTATTTCCTTGAAAATACTTGCCTTTGATGTAATTTTAGGAATCGATTGGTTAACTACTCATCATGCTTTTCGTAAGGTTGATAGCTTTCATATTCCTAACCAACCTGTTATGCGAATTCAAGCACCAAACCACTAAAGTTAATCACTGTTATATCAAGCCATAGGTAAAGAGCCCCGATCCTTTCTTTGTTGACTTCCTTTTGTGTAATGCACCGAAGCCAGACTTTCTGTAGGGGACCCTGTGAATGACGGTGGCAAGTTGATAGGTATCAATGTGACGTACAATCCAAGTCTTGGATGAGGGTCACAGTTTTGAATGATATTTCTATCGTTAATAAATTTCCTGACGTATTCTCGAAGAACTTCCTGGCCTACCCCAGAGAGTGAAATCGAATTTTGTATTGACCTCAGTACAAAACCCATTTCTAAAACCCTTAAATATTTCTTCAACCAAAACGAACGTATAATGCGCCAAAGACATTGGCTCGAGCTGTTGAAGATTACGACTATACCATTCAATATCATTGTGGAAGAGCGAACGTGGTAGCTGACGCGTTGAGTAGAAGATCGTATACGTTTACGAGTGCGACGTTGTTAACACAAAAATCCATTTCGTATAACTTACAAATGATGAAGATAGAGTTAAAGACTCTAGGGACCCACGTGAAGATAACGAATATACGAGTAGAATCGACTTTAATCGATAAAGTTAAAGTCGCTCAAGCTACACACCCGAATCTAGTGAATGTGAAGAAGAAGGTTCAAGAAGGCGTTATCTCAACCCTCGATTTAATTGGCCCATTTGAAATCACTACTAGAAAAACAAGAATACGTGATGGAATGTTGTGATAGTTTTTAAAAACAATCACAAAAGATAGTAATTTGTGATTAACTTCTTAAGCAATCACAAAATAATAGTATATATGATAGCTCTTAGTGATGACTAATCTTGCCATCAATATATTATAATTGTGATGGCTATGTCAATCACACTAATTTTTTCATGCAAAATAAATTTTCTTTTTGTGACGCACTAAGTCATCACTTATAGATATACCCTTTTCGTGATTGCATTTAAGCTATCACTAATACTTTAATGTAAGAAATAATCAAAACAATATTTTATGACGGTCGTGACAATCATTAAAAAAGATAGATTTTTGTGACGACTTTTATTTGCAATTACAAAAAGAAGTTATTTTGTGATGAAATTTTCAAGTCATCACAAAACAATAAAATATATGATGGCTCTTAGTGATGCCTAATTTTACCATCATTATAGAGTATTTGTGACTGTTATTGCAATCACCAAATCTTATGTGGAAGTAATTTTGTTTAGTAAGTCAACTCACATATGTTTCCTTTTATATTTTGTTTTAAAATTATAATCATGATCTGGACTTTGGTGTAGTGGTAATACTTATTTAGTTTGCAAATGGGAGAGGGTTCGAATACTACAAGTATCATTTGATACAATTAATATAGATACAATTAATACAGTGAAATAAATTGTATGTAAATAGAGATTCACGTTCTTACATTTGATCCCTAAAGTCTTGTTTTTTTTTTGTGATGACTTTGACAATCACAATAGATTACGTGTTAATGTGATTATATTAATCATCACAAAAGCACTAAGCTTTTGCGTGATTGCCAAAATCACCACGTAAAACCTTTCATGATGGGTGTATACAAGATGGCCATTGTGATGCTTAAAGCCATCACGTAAACCTTTCGTGATGTTTTTCTTACTTTTTATGATGGATTTTGGCCATCACAAATGACCATTTTTTTAGTAGTGAATCCTCGATCGAGTAGGAACTGTGGCCTATAGACTCGTTTTACCACCAAGTATGTCGCGTGTTTATAACGTTTTTCACGTATCGATGTTACGTAGATATGTGGACGACCCGAACCACATTATTGAATTGGAACTAGACGAGATAGCAGAAGATTTAATGTATGAGGAGATACATGTTAAAATCTTGGATAAGAAGGATCCTATTCGACACTCAAAGGTTATACCTCAAGAGTTAGAATCTAAAATGAAGTCAAGGTATCCTCACCTCTTTGGCATACCAGGTATGTACGTAAATTTCGAGATCGAAATTTCATAAGGAGGGGAGATTGTGAGACCCCAAATTTTATGAATAAAGGTTTAAGTTTCTCAAAATATTTTTTTGAATATTATGGTGTAGATTTGATATAATGTTATAGTTGTGGGTAATATTTATAAATTTTGCAAAGTATGCAAATTGTTATAAAATAATCTTTTTCTCGGGGAATATCCCTACGACGGCACAATCATTGGTGGGCACCACAACGGAAGTATTGTCGTAGTAAGAAAACGATAGAATTATCTTTTTATAAAAATAACGGCGAAAGTGTTACCGTTAAAAAACTGTTGAACTACCCGGTAGTAAAAAATACAAAGTGTCTGGCGTGGTTGCGTAGTAGCACACGGTATTGATTATTGATACTTACGTAAGAAGTCACTCAGTTATACTAAATTATTGTTACAGTAATTGTTGCATCATATTTCTCATGTTATTGATTCGATTATTGTCACAGTATCATCTGCATAATATGATATATTATTAAATTAATAATTGAGATGACAAAGTTATTCATATTATTAAATTACAATATTTACAATGTCTAGAAGTTCTGTCAAGGAGAGGTTTGGTTATCTAATTGCGCGCCAATAAGGAGAAATCCTTATCGGAAAGCCCCATCTTTCCTGGGAACGACCTGGTTGTTAAATATTGTGAGTTATAATATTAATGATGAATAAGTTCGTGTTGATTAAAGATGAAATTGATAGTTCCATTGTGTTCAATATGGGACTATATTCTGCTAAATCCTAGAAAAGAAATATTTTTGTGGCTGATTTGGTATTTTTCATGAAAATGAACTAGTTATGAGTAAATGAATTAAATATGTTATGTGAAGTAACAAAATTAGAAAATAGGATTTTATGGCTTGGGAATCCTAAATAGGGTATATGTAGATTTTTAATGAGGGATTTGATCATTGGTGATGAAATCTTATGAGTATGGCATTTTTGAATGATTAAATACATTATTTGGTAAAGTGTAAATAATTGAAATAAATTATTTATAAGTTTAAGAAGTGATTAAAATATTGTTATAATATTAATAAAATTAGATGATGAGTTTACTAAGTGATTGATAATATTTGGATAAATTTAAAGTCTTTAATATTTATCCTTGTTTTCGATTGATTAATGCTTATATCAATGTCATCATCCTCATGCTTATATTGTGATGAAAGTCATCTTTGGCTTACGTGCATAGATGGACTTGATATGATTATGACCAGGGATCATTCGGTATAATCATGACCTTTAATGTTGTAAATGATGTGATAAAAGTCCTCAATGGCCTAGTTCTTTAATGTTTTTGGTATGATTATGACCAGGGATTATTCGGTATAGTCATGACCATTGATGATTTAATGAATATCTTTGGCCCGTAGTGCAGGGATGATTCAATGATGTGGTTTATTTATTAAGCTGGGTCTCAGCGATAAAAATTGATTAAAACATTTTAAATCATAGAAGATAGTAGATATTATGCTTTACTTGACTCTTCTAATGGATTGCTTATTCCGTTGTAGTTAAACTTAATGTCTATTATATTTTATCAGTTTAACATTGTTGAAGACTAATGATAATTTATTCTACATTATCTTTGTAAGACCCCAATTTTTTTTTTAATAAAATAGAATTTCCTCTATTTATTATTTTGAAATAGTAAGGGTTGATTTGATTAATGTGGTTAGTTATGGGTAAAATGCGCAAATATTTCAAATAAGCAAGTGGTTATAAAATATTCATTGTTGTCGGGGAATATTCGTTTGGTCGTGGAATATTCTTGCGGTCGGGGAATATTCGTATGACGGCGCACCTTGTGTGGGCCCCATAACGGAAAGCGATTGGATGAAAAAATGAAAAGTATAAGTTGTTTATAAATAACAAATAGTAGTTATATCAATTAATCTTTATTGGAATACTCTCGATGGTTAAAACACAATAGCACGATATATGCACCAATTATTGATTCTTACGTGAAGGCATTACTCGATAATTGTTACGAGAATTCTTGTTCAATATTTTATTTTATTGATTCAATAATTACTACGTTGATATTTTATATTATTATTGTTCAATAATTGTCACTACACGGTATTTTTCATTATCAGATCAATAATTCATATTATTTTAATAATATTATTAGATAGCATTATTGACAATGTCTAGAAAGTTCTGTCTAAGGAGAGGTTTGGTCACCTAATTGCACGCCAGTAAGGAGAAATCTTTATTGAAAGCCCTCTTTCCAAGAACAGCCTTAGTTATCGATATTGTGATTACGTAATATTATTTGTAAATAATTAATTATTGATTTATATGATAAGAAAAATATTCATTTTATGTGGATATAGATGGAGAAAATTTTAAAGTGACAATTGTTGAAAATTGATATTTTATCTTTTACGATAAAATAATTCATTTGAATATATTATTATATTTTAATAATATAATAATGGTGATATTTTTACAATGAATGTGTGATATATGAATAAATGAGGAGGAAGAGTATTTTTGTTACAAAAAATGTTTAACACATGTTTTGTGTGTTGGTGGACCCTATTTTTGACTGAAATTTGATTATAGGCTGCAAAATCGTCCGTATGTGGATTTCGGTCAAATTCTGTTTGGAATTTGGAAAAACTTTCTTCTGCAAAGTTGTAGAGAATTAAATTTCCTATGGAATGGACATAAGATTTGAATTTTTCTGATAAATGGGCTATTTATTATGAATTATTGAAGTTCCATAATATTGAGACTGAATTGATTTTGTTACAAAAAATTGTTTTAAACGTGTTTTTCATTTTTTTGGGTGGTAAATGTGCTTTTGATGTGGTGGGCTAAGGAAAATTTGATTATAAATATATTATTTTATTAAATTTTCTGCATTGGTGTTCTAAGCATTTTCCTATAAATAAGGTGCTTAGGTTAGAATTGAAAATCACACCAGAAACTGAAGTTTTCTCTCTCTATATTATCGAGCGTATTCTTGTGAGTATTTTGATATCTTGAGTGTTGCTATATCTGATAAGTTTCCTTGCCGTTATATCGATATTCCAAATGGAAGTACTATTCTTTTGAGGTAAGGGATGTTATTTTTTTTTTTAAATGATATTATTTCTTTCAATATCATTATGCCGGAATATTGGTAAGATTTTTCTTGTGAAATTTTCATTTTTCATGTCGAAGTTACTATTCATGAGTTACTATTCATGAGTTACTATTCACGAGTTACTATTCACGAGTACTATTCACGAAACATGATAATTTTTCTTGTGAAATTTTTACCTTTTAGTGTCGGGGTTACTATTCACGATATCTGACTATTCACGATATCGACACTTATTCAAGAATACGACACTATTCACAGAAAAATTAAATTTTCTTTTCTGTGTCCAAGATTGTCTATTATGGTTCCTATCTTTGATTGGATCTGTAAGACCCCGAAATTTTTTTTAAATAAAAAGGAATTTCCTTTATTTATTATTTTGAAATAGTAAGGGTTGATTTGATTAATGTGGATAGTTAAGGGTTAAATACGCAAATATTTCAAAATAAGCAAGTGGTTATAAAATATTCATTGTTGTCGGGAATATTCGTTTGGTCGTGGAATATTAAATCTTTGTCGGGGAATATTAAATGCGACGGCAGACCATGTGTGTGGGCCCCATAACTTGAAGCGATTGGATGAGGAAAAGCGACAAAAGTTTGGGTGGTTATAAATAACGAGCGTAGTTATTCTGAATTAAGACTCGTTGGAATACCCGATGGTTAAAATACGATGTCTGGCGTGGTTGCACGCGAGAGCACACGGTATTGCACGTATTGTTAATTATTGATCCTTACGTAAGATGGCACTACTCAATAATTTTCACGATGAATTCTTGCTCAATATTTTATTTTATTGATTCAATAATTGTCAAGGCGTTGATATTTTATATTATTGTTGTTCAATAATTGTCATTTACATGATATTCCAATTATCGATCAATAATTCATATTATTTGAATAATATTATTAGATAACATTATTGGCAATGTCTAGAAAGTTACATCTAAGGAGAGGTTTGGTCACCTAATTGCGGCGCATGATGAGAGAGATCCTTATTGAAAGCCCCTCTTTCTGAGGAGCGGCTGGTTGTCATAATTGTGTGATTACGTAATATTATTTGTGAATAATTAATTATTGATTCATATGATAAGAAATATTTATTTTATATGAATATAAATGATGGATTTATTTATGTGGTTATTAATGAAGGAATTAATGTTTGAGATGTTTTATTTGTATTTTGTCGGATTGGAGGTATTAAAAATTAAATCGGGGTTTTGAGATATATTGGGGGTTATAATTTTAATCCGAATGAGTTGGATTGTAGTAATTTTGGGTATGTTATACATACATAAGTTGAGTATATGTCCACAAATTTTGAACCGTTAAAAATTCACGAATGATTTGTTATGAATTTTAAGAGGTGTCGGATTCTAAAATTAGGTTTATAATTGATTTTGGTGGAAAATTCTAGAATTGAGTGGGCCCCACTTGTGGTTGGTGAAAAAATGTGCTGAATTTTATTTCAAATGTGGTGGGTGGCAATAGTAGCAGTAAAGCCATCGGTGTGGTGTGTCAAGTCCTTGGTAGGGCTAACATTTTCCTATAAATAGAGGGCTAAGTTAGAATTGAAAATCACACCAGAAACAAAGTTTTCTCTCTTTCTCTCTCTATATTATTGAGCGTATTTTGTGAGTATTTAGATACTTTGAGAGTTCTTTGTTCAAGATAAGTTTCATTCAAATCACTTGAGCCTTTCCTTCCGGGCATCTTGATTCTTTGAGGTAAGGGATGTTATTTTCTTCTCAAATGATATTATTTCTTCAATATCATTATGCTGAAATGTTGATCTGAAGTTTTTATCAAATTTGGAACTTTTTCATGTCGGGGTTACTATTCATGAGTTACTATTCACGAGTTACTATTCATGAGTTACTATTCATGAGTTACTATTCACGAGTACTATTCATGAAGCGTGAAAATGTTTTTTTGTGGAATTTCTATCTTTTGGTGTCGAGTTACTATTCACGTGATACTCAAGCACTATTTACGATATCTGACACTATTCACGAATCACGGCACTATTCATTCACCAAAAATGAAAATTTTTCTTTTAAATCTAAAATATCTATTACGGATACTAGCTTTGATTGTATCCATGTTTTGATCATTCTTGAATTTTACACCAATTGTGATTATATTTGAGGTATTTTTGGACGTGGATAAAACCAAGTATGAATCCTTAATCCTTGTCATTTTGTTTCCTTTGGATTCGTTTCTTTAAAAATATTTTTCATCATCCTCGGTCTTAAATGATGATATTATTGAATATCTTTGGCTTTAGTGCAAAGATGAATGATTTCTGAAGAATATCTTTGGCACGTAGTGCAAAGATGAATGATTTGAAGAATATCTTTGGCTGTAGTGCAAAGATGAGCGGTGTTTAAATGAACATGATTGATCGATGAATATCTTTGGCACATAGTGCAAAGATGAACAGTGTTTAAATGAACATGATGGATCGATGAATATCTTTGGCCTTTAGTGCAAAGATGAGCAGTGTTGAGATGAACATGATCGATTGATGAATATCTTTGGCACAGTAGTGCAAAGATGAATATTTGATTTGAGATGAATATTGATTGATGTTACGGGGATAAAATATTGATGATGGACCGTTAAATTCATAGATTATAGTAGATTTCATTCTCTACGTAACTCTTCATGAATTATTATTTCATTGCGAATATTGATCCGAAACTTGTTGTCTATTGTATTCTATCGATTTTTCCTGTTGGAGACTAACGATAATTTGTTCTATATTATCTTAGTCATAACATTCTTCTTGGGCTAGTTGAGCTCACCCTTTTCCTTGTTGTTCCATTTTTCTTCTCAGGAGGCGAGAATGTAGCGAGTACTAGTCGGGGTATGGAATGAAGGTTCTAGAGAGAGTTGTTTAGTAGTCCTCACCATTATTGTAAAATAATGTATCAATAAATGTGATGAGGATTTATTTGAGTATAAATATTGTCTAGAAGATAATATTTGTATTTAAACTCACAGTTTTACTGTTGTAATAATAAAGTTGTAGTTGTTTTTGTACCATGTATTTGGCGACTCAGAATGGGTTGGATGGAATGGACCTATTTTGGGGGCGTCACAGTTGGTATCAGAGCTTAGGGATATGATCTCTGGCGGAGATCGGGGAATATAACTAGGAGGGGAGAGACGAGTAAGTCCTTCGCTAGTGTGTCCTACCTAAGCTTATTGTTGGTTGGTCATAATATAGGGGTATTATGTGATTTGTTAATTTATTTAATTAACCCTTGTTTTATAATGATAATTGAGAATGTCGATCGAGAATATTAATAGTGGTGTAAATGAGACCGTGGAGATGCTGTCTTTACCAACGAGGAGAACGTCTAACAGCAGTGGCAATGTTCCTCCCGTGAACAACACCACCGAAAGCGTGATGAGAACGAGGGGATGTTTAGAAGTTTTTGCGATTCATGCAAAATCGAGACGAGGAGACTCGTGTTCAAAATACGAGGAGGAGATGATAGCAATTCACGGGTGGTCACAACAACAGCGAGTTCAAAGAGTTGGGACCACCAGTGCAGGGAAAGCGAGATCCGATCATGCCATGAAACATGGGTCAAATAAATTACCAAGATATTCGATGTCTTGGGATGCACGAAAAAAACGAAAGTTCCATTCGCTACTTTTATGTTCCGTGGCGAGGCGATTCTCGGTGGGAATCATGAAGCGTACCCATTCACCGCACTCGGCATGTCGTGGGAGAGCGTTTGAAGCAGTTCAATGACAAGTACTTCCTGAAAGTATTCGTCGTATGAAGGAAGTGGAGTTTATTAGATTGGAGCGAATAACATGGCGGTGTCCCAATGCGGCGAAGTTTGCGGAGTTATCCGTGTTTGCACCTCATTTGGTGGAGAATGAGGAACGTATGACGCGGATGTTTACGAGAGGTTTGAAACCCAGATACGTCGATTATCTCATTTCTCATAAATTTTCTCTCTATTCAGGATGTTGTAAATGGGGCTCGATTGTTAGAAGCGAGATAACGAATACGTTCAACCGAGGGACCATAACCGAGATCATACCAAAGATAGCGATCATCGAATAACGATAACCCGGTGGAGAAAGAAGAATACGGACAAAGCGGTAACCACTCGGTGGTAATCGTGGCCATGAAAATAGAAGAAGCGAGTTGGGAGGAGATTTTAAAAGAGGAGATTCAACAACGACCATGTGAAGACGTCGCAACACAGGTAGCAACTAGTTCCAAGGAGGAGAAAGACCATCGGTCGTATATATACAAATCTTGGGAAGAGGGACATATCATTGAACCGCCCACAGCGGTTTAAGGTATGCTATAATTGTGGAAAAGAAGGACATATCGCTCGAGATTATGCGATATCGAAACCTAGTCTGCAGCAAGGCGGTGACTCAAAAGGATGTCCCGAAAAAGTCAAAGTCAACGATTCTGGAAGAGCGTTTGTCGTGATCGGTCAAAATCGAGAGAACCCGAACGAAGTTAGTACGGGTTAGTTAATTATAAATTCTTGCGATGTTTATACCTTACTAGATACTGGGTTCTACCCATTCTTTTATCTCTCTTTGCTTGCGCTCAACGTTTGAACTTGACTACGGAGAAATTAGACTTTGACCAATTTATGGAGACTCGTTAGGAGAAACTTTCATTACATCCGTTGTTTAAAAAATCTTGTTTGATTCAAGTTGGCACCATTACCTTACATTGACCTTATCTCTTTAAAGATACTTGCTTTTGGGGATTGATTGGTTAACTACTCATCATGCCAAAATTGATTGCTTTTGTAAGGTTGTTAGTTTTCATATTCTAAGCAACTTTGTTATTCAATTCAAGCAATCAAACCATTGTAGTCAAAAAATTTCATATCAAGCCATGAAGTCATTCGTTTATTACGGATGTCAAGTTTTCTTAGTCCATGTTATGGATTTGAATAAAGACACGTCGATTTGAATAATATTCTTGTTGTTATTTTTTTCTGACGTATTTCAAAGAATTTATTGGCTTACTCCCAAAGATCGATATTAAATTTTGTATCGACTTTGAACCTGGTACAAAACTCATTTCTAAAATCTCATATCGAATGGCTCCTATTGAACTTGAGGAGTTAAAATTCAACTATAAATTTGGTACATGAGCCTTTATCTTGTGACTTCCTTTGTGGAATTCACCTAAGCGAGACTCTCTGTAGGGACGTCATATTAGATGCGATAGTAAATCGATAGGTGTCATTGTGACGTCTTATCCAAGATTGGGATATGAGTCACGGTTGAGAGCAACCTAAGTCGATAATCAAAATACGTAGCTTTCAGGCTTAGTTGGTTATTATCGGAGATTCGTTGAAGGATATTCTCGAATCGCTATTCCATTAATGTAGTGACTCGTAGAGATACAAAATTCGAATGGAGCAAGGAATGTGGGAAGAGCTTGAAGAACTCAAGAGGAGACTCATTTCAAGATACATGTTACGACCATGCCATCCTGGAAAAGCGAGCGTGGTAGGTGACGTGTTGAGTAGAAGATCGTATACAAGCATGCAGTGCGATATTGTCAAAGACTAATTTCGTATAATTTACAAATAATAGAGATGGAGATGAAAACTCTAGGTACCCACGTGATGATATATACTGATGCATTGATGATATACTGAGTATAATCGACTTTAATCGATAAAGTTAAAGTTGTTCAAGCTACACACCGGAGCCGATGAATTTGAAGAAGAAGGTGCAAGAAGTTGTTATTTCAAAAGCGAGAGAATCGGTGAGGTGAGAAAGCTCAAACCTTCGATTTATTAATCCATTTGAAATTCTCGATCGAATAGGAACGTGGCCTATAGACTCGTTTTACCACCAAGTATGGCGCGTGTTCATAACGCTTTTCACGTATCGATGTTACGTAAATATGTGGACGACCGAAACACGTCATTGAGTTAGAACCAGGACGAGATAGCCAAGACTTAACGTCACGGAGGTACTGTCAAGATTTTGTAGAGGAAAGAACATGACCTATGTCTTGAGGTTATACCATATAAGTTAAAGTTTTGTGGAGAAACCATGCTATTGAGGAAATGACACGGGAGTTGGAAACGAAAATGAAAGCGAGGTATCTTTACCTTTTGAAACACCAGTACGTCGTCAATTTCGAGGAACGAAATTTCATAAGGAGGGAGGTTGTAAGACCCAAATTTTTTTAAATAAAAGGAATTTCCTTTATTTATTATTTTGAAATAGTAAGGGTTGATTTGATTAATGTGGATAGTTAAGGGTTAAATACGCAAATATTTCAAAATAAGCAAGTGGTTATAAAATATTCATTGTTGTCGGGAATATTCGTTTGGTCGTGGAATATTAAATGCTTGTCGGGAATATTCGTATGCGACGACGCAGACCATGTGTGGGGCCCCATAACTTGAGCGATTGGATGAGGAAAAGCGATAAAGTTTGGGTGGTTATAAATAACTGGCGTAGTTGTTACAGATTAAGATCATTGGAATACCCGTGGTTAAAAAATATCGATGTCTGGCGTGGTTGCAGGCGAAGAGCACACGGTATTGCATGCAGTATTGTTGAATTATTGATCCTTACGTAAGATGGCACTACTCAATAATTTTCACGATGAGTTCTTTATTCAATATTTTATTTTATTGATTCAATAATTGCTGCGTTGATATTTTATATTATTGTTGTTCAATAATTGTCACCGCATGATTTCCAATTATCGGATCAATAATTCATATTATTTGAATAATATTATTAGATAACATTATTGGCAATGTCTAGAAAATTACGCCTAAGGAGAGGTTTGGTCACCTAATTGCGGCGCCAAAGATGAGAGAGATCCTTATTGAAAGCCCCTCTTTCTGAACTAGCGGCACGGTTGTCATAATTGTGATTACAGAATATTATTTGTGAATAATTAATTATTGATTCATATGATAAGGAAATATTTATTTTATATGAATATAAATGATGGATTTATTTATGTGGTTATTAATGAAGGAATTAATGTTTGAGATGTTTTATTTGTATTTTATCTGATTGGAGGTATTAAAAAATTAAATCGGGGTTTTGAGATATATTGCGGGGTTATAATTTTTAATCCGACCGTTGGATTGTAGTAATTTTTGGGTATGTTATACATACATAAGTTGAGTATATGTCCACAAATTTTGAACCGTTTAAAATTCACGAATGATTTGTTATGAATTTTAAGAGGTGTCGGATTCGGAAATTAGGTTTATAATTGATTTTGGTGGAAAATTCTAGAATTGAGTGGGCCCCACTTGTGGTTGGTGAAAAAAATGTGCTGAATTTTATTTCAAATGTGGTGGGTGGCAATAGTAGCGAGTAAAAAGCCATCGTGTGTGGTCAAGTCACCTTGGCGGGCTAACATTTTCCTATAAATAGAGGGCTAAGTTAGAATTGAAAATCACACCGAAACAAAGTTTTCTCTCTTTCTCTCTATATTATTGGCGTATTTTGTGAGTATTTAGATACTTTGAGAGTTCTTTGTTCAAAGACAAGTTTCATTCAAAGAACACTTGAGCCTTTCCTTCCGGAAATCTTTTGATTCTTTGAGGTAAGGGATGTTATTTTCTTCTCAAATGATATTATTTCTTCAATATCATTATGCTAAAATGTTGATCTGAAGTTTTTATCAAATTTGGAACTTTTTCATGTCGGGGTTACTATTCATGAGTTACTATTCACGAGTTACTATTCATGATTTACTATTCACGAGTTCTTATTCACGAGTACTATTCATGAAGCGTGAAAATGTTTTTTGTGGAATTTCTATCTTTTGGTGTCGGATTACTTATTCACGTGATACGGCCTATTCACGATATCTACTGACACTATTCACGAATCACGGCACTATTCAATTGAAAAATGAAAATTTTTCTTTTCGTCTAAAATATCTATTCTGGATACTAGCTTTGATTGTATCCATGTTTTGATCATTCTTGAATTTTACACCACTGTGATTATATTTGAGGTATTTTTGGACGTGGATAAAACCAAGTATGAATCCTTAATCCTTGTCATTTTGTTTCACTGGATTCGTTTCTTTAAAAATATTTTTCATCATCCTCAGTCTTAAATGATGATATTATTGAATATCTTTGGCCTGTAGTGCAAAGATGAATGATTTCTGAAGAATATCTTTGGCACAGTAGTGCAAAGATGAATGAATGATTTCTGAAGAATATCTTTGGCCCAGTAGTGCAAAGATGAGCGGTGTTTAAATGAACATGACCGATGATGAATATCTTTGGCCTCATAATGCAAAGATGAGCAGTGTTTAAATGAACATATTCGATGATGAATATCTTTGGCCTTTAGTGCAAAGATGAGCAGTGTTGAGATGAACATGATGGATTGATGAATATCTTTGGCTCAGTAGTGCAAAGATGAATATTTGATTTGAGATGAATATTGATTGATGTTACAGGATAAAATATTGATGATGGACTTGTTAAATTCATAGATTATAGTAGATTTCATCCTCTACGTAACTCTTCTATGAATTATTATTTCATTGCGAATATTGATCCGAAACTTGTTGTCTATTGTATTCTATCGATTTTTCCTGTTGGAGACTAACGATAATTTATTCTATATTATCTTAGTCATAACATTCTTCTTCGGGCTAGTTGAGCTCACCCTTTTCCTTGTTGTTCCATTTTTCTTCTCGGGAGGCGAGAATGTAAATGAGTACTAGCTCGGGGTATGGAATGAAGGTTCTAGAGAGAGTTGTTTAGTAGTCCTCACCATTATTGTAAAATAATGTATCAATAAATGTGATGAGGATTTATTTGAGTATAAATATTGTCTAGAAGATAATATTTGTATTTAAACTCACGAGTTTTACCGTTGTAATAATAAAGTTGTAGTTGTTTACGTACCATGTATTTGGCGACTCGAGAATGGGTTGGATGGAATGGACCTATTTTGGGGCGTCCACAGATCTATGTTTTGATCTTCATTTTTTGAATTACGCTCCACAATAGTTTATTATGGAGTATTTTTGAACTTGGATTGTCTAAAATACTGAATCCTTAATATTTGCTCTTTTGTTTCACTAGATTCGCTTTTCTTTAAGATATTTTTCATCATCCTCGGTCTGAATGATGATATTCTTGAATATCTTTGGCACGTAGAATGCAATGATGGTTGATTTTTTCGATGAATATCTTTGGCCCATAGTGCAAAGATGAGCAGTGTTAAGATGAACATGACGATTGATGAATATGAATTCTTTGGCACATAGTGCAAAGATGAATATTTGGTTCAAGATGAATATTGATTGATGTTACGAGGATAAAATATTGATGATGGACTTTTAAATTCATTGATGATAGTAGATTTCATTCTCTCACTTAACTCTTACAATGAATTGTTGCATCCATTGCAGATTGTTGATCTAAAACTTGTTGTCTATTGTATTCTATCGATTTTTCTTGTTGAAGACTAAGGATAATTTGTTGTGCATTATCTTAGTCATAATATTCTTTCTTTGGGCTAGTTGAGCTCACCCTTTTATCTTTTTGTTCCATTTTTCTTCTCGGAGATGAGAATATAAGCGAAACTAGTCGGGTGTGTGAGTGATGGTTCAAGATAGTTTGTTTTAGTAGTCCTCACCATTTTGTAAAATAGTGTATCAATAATTGTATGAGGACTTATTTGATTGTGGATATTGTCTAGATGACAATATTTGTATTTAGACTCACAGTATATGTGTTGTCGTATTTTGCACGACAATTGTAATAATGAAGTTGTAGTTGTTTCTGTACCATGTATTTGGCGACTCAGAATGGGTTGGATGGAATGGACCTATTTTGGGGCGTGCATGGCGCCCAAAATAGGTATACATCACCCATTCTCGAGTTGTCAATACATGGTACGTAAACAACTACAACTTTATTATTACAACAAGAAAAGCTGTGAGTTTGAATACAAATATTATCTTCTAGACAATATCTATACTCAAATAAATCCTCATCACATTTATTGATACATTATTTTACAAAATGGTGAGGACTACTAAACAATTCTTTCTAAAACCTTCATTCCATACCCCGACTGCATACTCGCTATATTCTCGCCTCCCGAGAAGAAAAATGGAACAAAAAGGAAAAGGGTGAGCTCAACTAGCCCAATAAAGAATATTATGACTAAGATAATATACAACAAATTACCGTTAGTCTTTAACAGAAAAAATCTAATAGAATACAATAGACAACAAATTTTAAATCAATATTCGCAATGAAATAATAATTCATTAGAAGAGTTAAGTAGAGAATGCAAACTACTATCTTCTATGTATGAATTTAAAAGTTCATCGCTCTATCTTTTATCCCCATAACATCAATCAATATACATCTCGAATCAAATATTCATCTTTTGCACTACGTGCCAAAGATATTCATCGATTAATGTTCATCTAAACACTGCTCATCTTTGCACTACTACCAAAGATATTCTTCAGAAATCATTCATCTTTTGCTTTACTGTGCCAAAGATATTCAATAATATCATCATTTAAGACCGAGGATGATGAAAAATATATTTTAAAGAAGCGAATCCAAAGAAACAAAATGACAAGGATTAAGGATTAAGGATTCGTACTTTATTTTATCCATGTTCAAAAATACCTCAAAAATAATCATAGTGGTGTAAAATTCAAGAATGATCAAAACATGGATACAATCAAAGCTAGTATCCATAATAGATATTTTGGACAAAAAGAAGAAATTTTATTTTTCGGTGAATAGTGCCATATCGTGAATAGTCTGCCGTATATCGTGAATAGTAACTCCAGACACCAAAAGATAAAAATTTCACAAAAACATCTTCACGCTTACATGAATAGTACTTGAATGAATAGTAACTCGTGAATAGTAACTCATGAATAGTAACTCGTGAATAGTAACTCATGAATAGTAACCCCGACATGAAAAAGTTCCAAATTTGATAAAAATTCCAACCAATATTTCAGCATAATGATATTGAAGAAATAATATCATTTGAGAAGAAAATAACATCCCTTAGCTCGAAAGATTAGTACTTCTAATTTGAATAATAGGGTATAGTCTTTGAAGGAACTTGCACCGTCTAACAATACTCAAAGTATACTCACAAGAATACGCTCAATATATCGAGAGAGAAATAGAGAGAAACTTCAGTTTCTGGTGTGTTTTTCAATTCTAACCTAAGCACCCTATTTATAGGAAAATGCTTAGAACACCAAAGCGAAAAATTGAATATAATATTAATATATTTTTCACATTTTCTTTAGCCCACCTTAGACAACTGATCTCAGCCCATTTGAATCACATGTGAGGCCAACTTAGTTGCAAAAAACGTTTTTCTCAAAATAATTAACTAAAACTCCCAAAATTAATTATTTGAATTTGAACTTCAATAATTCATAATAAATAGCCATTTTATCCGAAAATTCAAATCTCATGAGTTTTTATAGGAAATTCAATTCTCTACAACTTTGCAGAAGAAAGTTTTTCCAAATTCCAAACAGAAATTGACCCAAAAATCCACAAACGGACGATTTTACAAAAGTATAATCAAATTTCTATTCCAATAATTGTGTCCACCAACACACAAAACATGTGTTAAACATTTAATGCCACAAAAATACTCTTCCTCCTCATATACTCATATATCCCACATTCATTGTAAAAATATCATCGTTAATATATTATTAAAATAATATATTTAAATGAATTATTTTATCAGAAAAAGATAAAATATTAATTTTCAACAATTGTCACATTAAAAATTTTCTCCATCTATATCCTCATAAAATCAATATTTTCCTCATCATATAAATCAATAATTAATTATTCATAAATAATATTACGTAATCACATTATTGACAACCAGTAGGGTTCAGGGATAGAGGGGCTTTCGATAAGAATTTCTCCTTACTTGGCGCCATGAATTAGGTGACCAAACCTCTCATTAGATGTAACTTTCTAGACATTGTCAATAATGTTATCTAATAATATTATTCAGATAATATGAATTATTGCTCTGATAATGGAAAATACGGTGTAATGACAATTATTGAAACAACAACAATATAAAATGTCAACGTAGCAATTATTGAATCAATAAAATAAAATACTGAACAGTAATTACTGTAATCATTATTGAGTAGTGCCTTCAATAATTGGTGCAATACTGCAAATGTAACTCTTGTGCGACAACAGCGTATTATCGTGTTTTAACCATAGGGTATTCCAACAATGTGTTAACGGTAACAACTACTGTAGTTATTTTTAAACAACTTATATTTGTCGCTTTCTTCATCCAATCGCTTTCCAGTTATGGGGCCCACATTATTTTCACATTTGGCGATATATTTAATATTCCCAAACAAGACGAATATTCTCCAAATAACAATGAATATTTTATAACCACTTGCTTATTTTGAAATATTTGCGTGATTTTACCCCTAACTATCCACATTAATCAAATCAACCCTTACTATTTCAAAATAATAAATAGAAAAATTAAATTTCATTAATAATAAGTTGGGGTCTTACAACCTCCCCTCCTTATGAAATTTCGTCCCTCGAAATTGACGTCGATACTGTGTTTGAAAAGGTGAGGATACCTCGCTTTCATTTCCGTTTCTAATTCCCGGTCATTTCTATCTATAGCATAATTCCTCCACAAAACTTTAACTTGTGGTATGACCTTTCTTGGCGTAGGACATGCTCCTTCCTATCCAAGATCTTGACAGTACCTCCTCATACGTTAAGTCTTGGCTATCTCGTCCGGTTCTAACTCTATAACGTGGTTCGGTCTTTCACATATTTACGAAATGCACGATATATGAAACACATTATGAAAACGAGACATACTCGAGGTAACGCGAGTCTATAGGCTACATTTCCTACTCGGTCAAGAATTTGAAATGGACCAATAAATCATGGATTGAGCTTTCCTCTCTTCCCAAATCTTGTAACTCCCTTCCATGGAGCAACTCGCATGATACATGATCCCCTACACTAAATTACACGTCCTTTCGATGAAGATCCGCATAACTCTTTTATCGATCTTGTCTTGCTTTGTATCGTTGTCGAATCATTTGGATCTTTTCCGTAGTCATACGTACCAACTCGGGTCCCAAGAGTGTTGCTTCACCCACCTCGTCCCAACATACTGGAGAGCGACACTTTCGCCCATATAATGCTTCAAATGGAGCCACACCTATACTTGCCTGATAACTGTTGTTGTAGGAGAATTCCACCAATGGTAAATACTTATCCCAACTGCCCTTGAAGTCTAGGACACAGAGTCTTAATAAATCTTCAAGAGTTTGAATAGTCCTTTCTCGATTGTCCGTCTGTTTTTGAGGATGGTATGCTTCGAATCAATCGTAAATCCGTGCCCATAGCTTTTTGCAAGCTAACCCAAAATCTTGAAGTGAATCTTGGGTCACGATCCAAAACTATGGATACAGGGCATGCCATGCAACCTCACAATCTCATTCACGTACATACTAGCAAGACGTTCAAGTGAATAAGTCTCCGTGTCGGCAAGAAATGAGCGGACTTGGTTAATCTATCAACAATAACCCAAATAGCATTGATGCCTGACGAAAACCGTAGGAAGACCCGTGAACGAAATCCATGGTAATGTGTTCCCACTTCCATTTCTGAATCTCAAGTGGTTGCAACGGACCCTTAGGTACCGATGCTCACCTTTACACGTTGACAAGTTAAACACATTGAGATAAACTTTGCAATCTCTCTCTTCATATTGTTCCACCAAAATGTATGTCAAGATCACGATACATTTAGTACTTCCGGGATGGATTGCAAATGGTGTATTGTGTGCCTCCATCATAATCTTGTACTTCAAATCGAGTCGTTAGGAACACAAAGTCTAGAGTGGACTCAAGTATTCCTTCTTCATCAATTCTCGCTTAGGAATAGCTCCTTCTTGTACTTTCTTCTTCATACGCATCGATCTCAAGATTCGGTGGCTTGAGCAACCTTAACTTTTTCTATTAAAGTTGGCTCTCTCGTATACTTGACATCATCGCACTCGCTCCTCGCATATGATCTTCTACTCAACAATACTACCGGCTTTCCACGTTCGCTTTTCCGGGATGGTATTGAATAGTGTGGTCGTAGTCTTTCAATAGCTCGAGCCAACGTCATTTGCCGCGTGTTGAGTTCTTTTTGAGTGAAGAAATATTTAAGGCTTTTATGGTCCGAATATATCTCCACTTTCTCCCCATATAGATAGTGCCTCCATATCTTTAAGCGCTGAAACGATCGCGCCAACTCTAGATCATGAGTAGGATAATTCCTCTCATACTCTTTAAGTTGTCGCGAGGCATAGCTATATGACTTTCCCACGTTGCATGAGAACACATCCTAACCCTTTGCACGAAGCATCATTTGAGATAACAAATCCATCCGAACCAGATGGTATTGTTAGAAACAGTCTTAAAATAAGTCTCCTCTTAAGCTCTTGGAAACTCTTCTCGCATTCTTCGCTCCAAACGAATTTTGTATCTTTCCGAGTTAGTTTGGGTTAATGGAGTAGCGATTCGAGAAAACCCTTCCACGAATCTCCGATAATAACCAAATAAGCCAAAAAACTACGTACTTGATCCACCGACTTGGTTGCTCCCAACTTTGTATTGCTTCAATCTTGGCGGATCAACAGATACTCCATGTTTCGACACCACGTGCCCAAGGAATGCTACTTCCTCAAGCCGAACTTGCATTTCTTCAATTTGGCATATAGTTTGTTTTCACGAAGCCTTTGGAGTACCGACTTCAAATGGTGCTCATGATCTTCACGACTTTTGGAATATATGAGGATGTCATCAATAAAACAACAACGAATCGATCCAAATATTCCTTGAATACTCGGTTCATCATATCCATGAAAGCCGCAGGAGCATTAGTCAATCCGAAAGACATGACTAAGAATTCATAATGCCCATCTGAGTTCTAAAAGCGGTCTTTGGAATATCCTCGATTCTAATCTTCAAATGATGATATCCGAATCGAAGATCGATTTTTGAAAAGAATTGTGCCTTTTGCAATCGGTCAAACAAGTCATCAATACGAGGTGAGGATACCTATTCTTGATGGTGACATGGTTCAATTCCCGATAGTCAATACAAAGTCGCATACTCCGCCTTTCTTCTTTTACTTAATAAAAATGTAAGCACCCCAAGGAGATGTACTAGGGGCCGATGAAACCAGATGTCCAACAATTCTTGTAGTTGGACCTTTAACTCCACGAAGTTCAATAGGAGCCATTCAATATGGGGTTTTAGAAATGGGCTTTGTACGGGTTCAAGATCAATAAAGAATTCAACTTCACGTTACGGGGTAGGCCGGGAAGTTCTTGAAATCGTCGGAAAGTCAATAACAACAGAATATTATTCAAATTTGGCGTGTCTTTATTCAAATCCATAACATGGGCTAAGAAAGCTTGACATCCGTTTTTCAATAAACGAATAGCTTTATGATTAGATATGATGGTGATTGATTTTAATGGTTTAGTTGCTTGAATTAAATACAACAGGTTGGTTAGGAATATGAAAACTAACAACCTTACGAAAATAATCAATTTTGGCATGATGAGTAGTTAACCAATCAATCCTAAAATCACATCAAAAGCAAGTATCTTTAAAGAGATAAGGTCAACGGTGTAAGGTAATGGTGCCAACTTGAATCAAACAAGATTTATAAGCGATTGGATGTGATGAAAGTTTCTCTAACGGAGTTTCCACAGATAGGTCAAAGTCTAATTTCTCCGGTCAAGTTTAAACATTGAGCACAAGGCGGAGAGATAAATGAATGGGTAGCACCGGTATCAAGTAAGGTATAAACTTAGCAAGAATTTATAAATAGCTTACCCGTGATCACCTCGTTTGGGTTCCTCGCATTATGACCAATCACAACAAACGCTCTTCCCGAATTGTTGACTTTGACTTTTACGGGATGATCTTTTCGAGTCACCGTCCCCATTGAACTAGGTTTCCTCTATCGTACAATCTCGAGTGATATGTCCTTCCTTTCCACAATTATAGCATACCTTGAACTGTTGTGGGCGGTTTGGTGATATGTCCCTCTTTCCGCATTTATAGCATATAACCGGTGGTCGTTCTCCTCCCTTAGAACCCGATTCTTTGCAAGACCGCTGCCTCTTCACATGGTCATTGTTAAATCTCCTCTTTTTAAAATCTCCTCGACTAACTCGCTTCTTCTATTTTCATGGCCATGATTACCACCAGAGTGGTTACCATTTTGTCCGTCTGTTTCTTTCTCCGCCGGTTATCATTATTACATTGATTCGCTATCTCCGATGCGATCCACGGTTGTGGTCCCTCGGTTGACCGTACTCTAGTTATCTCGCTCTAATAATTGAGCCCTGCTTACAACATCTCGAATAGAGAAAAGTTTATGAGAAATGAGATCTTGACGTATGCCGGGTTTCAAACCTCTAAGAAACATCCGTATCATCGTTCCTCATTCTCCACCAAATGAGGTGCAAACACGGATAACTCTGCAAACTTTGTCTCGTCTTGAGACACACCGTCGTGTTGTTTTTGCTCTAATCGATGAACTCCACTTCCTTCATATGACCGAACACTTTCGGAAAGTATTTGTCATTAAATAGTTCTGAAACGCTTTCTCAAGACATCTTTGAGTGCGGTTGGATGGAGTGCACGCTTCACGACATCCCACCGATGGTCTGCCTTCGCCACGGAACATAAAGGTGGCGAATGGAACCTTCTGTTCCTCCGTGCATCCCAAGACATCGAATATCTTGGTAATTTGTTTGACCCATGTTTCCGCCATGATCGGATCTGGCTTTCCCTTAAATTCGGTGGTCCCAACTCTTTGAACTGCTTGGTTTGTGTGACAACCCGTGAATTGCTATCATTTCCTCCTGTATTTTGAACACGAGTCTCCTCGTGCGATTTTGCATGAACTCGCAAAAATCTTCTAAACATCCCTCGTTCATCATCTGCTTTCAATTGGTGTTGTTCACGGGAGGAATATTGCCGACTGTTACACGTTCTCTCGTTGGTTGTGAGTACTGAGCGTCTCCACGGTCTCATTTCCATTGTTAATATTCTCGATCGACATTCTCAAATCTTGTCAAAAAACAAGGGTTAATTAAGGAAATCAATATATCACATAATATCCTTATATACTGACCAACTAAAAAAAAATAAGCTTAGGTAGGACACACTAGCGAAGGATTTACTCATCTCTCCCCTCCTAGTTCTATTCCCCGATCTCCGCCAGAGATCATATCCTAAGCTCGATACCAATCAGACCCTCATGGTGCTTCAACCACAAGACCTCACAATGGTACTTATCGGGTTTGCCATCAAGAAAACTAAGGCCCCTACTAGAGTCCGGCCGGTGCATCCCCCATAAACAGAAGTCACCAAATGAGAGGCTCGGGGCTCTTTACTTATGGCTCGATACCAATCTGTGGCGCCCCCAAAATAGGTATACATCACCCATTTTGAGTTGTCAATACATGAATGCGTAAACAACTACAACTTTATTATTACAACAAGAAAAGCGTGAGTTTGAATACAAATATTATCTTCTAGACAATATCTATACTCAAATAAATCCTCATCACATTTATTGATACATTATTTTACAAAATGGTGAGGACTACTAAACAATTCTTTCTAAAACCTTCATTCCATACCCCACTTCTATTACTCGCTATATTCTCGCCTCCCGAGAAGAAAAATGGAACAAAAAGGAAAAGGGTGAGCTCAACTAGCCCGATAAAGAATATTATGACTAAGATAATATACAACAAATTACCGTTAGTCTTCAACGAGGAAAAATCTAATAGAATACAATAGACAACAAATTTTAAATCAATATTCGCATCGAAATAATAATTCATTAGAAGAGTTAAGTAGAGAATGCAAACTACTATCTTCTATGTATGAATTTAAAAGTTCATCGTCTATCTTTTATCCTGTAACATCAATCAATATACATCTGGAATCAAATATTCATCTTTGGACTACAGGCCAAAGATATTCATCGATTAATCATGTTTCATCTAAACACACTGCTCATCATTTACACTACTGACCAAAGATATTCTTCAGAAATCATTCATCT
Organism: Panax quinquefolius; assembly: GCA_020205615.1. NCBI lineage: Eukaryota > Viridiplantae > Streptophyta > Magnoliopsida > Apiales > Araliaceae > Panax > Panax quinquefolius. The sequence goes on from CM035173.1 coordinate 84,638,555, forward strand.
TTGCACTACAGGCCAAAGATGAAAAATATTTTTTTAAAGAAACGAATCCAGTGAAACAAAATGACAAGGATTAAGGATTAAGGATTCGTACTTTGTTTTATCCATGTTCAAAAATACCTCAAAAATAATCATAGTGGTGTAAAATTCAAGAATGATCAAAACATGGATACAATCAAAGCTAGTATCCGTAATAGATATTTTGGACAAAAGAAGAAATTTTATTTTTCGTAAATAGTGTCGATATCGTGAATAGTCCGTATCGTGAATAATAACTCAGACACCAAAAGATAGAAATTTCACAAAAACATCTTCACGCTTCATGAATAGTACTCGTGAATAGTAACTTCGTGAATAGTAACTCATGAATAGTAACTTCGTGAATAGTAACTCATGAATAGTAACCCCGACATGAAAAAGTTCCAAATTTGATAAAAAGTTCTAACCAATATTTCAACATAATGATATTGAAGAAATAATATCATTTGAGAAGAAAATAACATCCCTTAGCTCGAAAGATTAGTACTCTAATTGGAATACTAGGGTATAGTCTTTGAAGGAACTTGCAACCGTCTAACAATACTCAAAGTATACTCACAAGAATACGCTCAATATATCGAGAGAGAGAAATAGAGAGAAACTTCAGCTTACGGTGTTTTTCAATTCTAACCTAAGCACCCTATTTATAGGAAAATGCTTAGAACACCAAAGCGAAAAATTGAATATAATATTAATATATTTTTTACATTTTCTTTAGCCCACCTTAGACAACTGATCTCAGCCCATTTGAATCACATGTGAGGCCAACTTAGTTGCAAAAAACGTTTTTCTCAAAATAATTAACTAAAACTCCCAAAAATTAATTATTTCGGAACTTCGGAACTTCAATAATTCATAATAAATAGCCATTTTATCCGAAAATTCAAATCTCGCGAGTTTTTATAGGAAATTCAATTCTCTACAACTTTGCGAGAAGAAAGTTTTTCCGAATTCCAAATGAGAAATTGACCAAATCCACAAACAGGACGATTTTACAAAGCTATAATCAAATTTCTATCAATAATTGTGTCCACCAACACACAAAACATGTGTTAAACATTTAATGCCACAAAAATACTCTTCCTCCTCATATACTCATATATCCCACATTCATTGTAAAAATATCATCGTTAATATATTATTAAAGAAATATATATTTAAATGAATTATTTTATTAGAAAAAGATAAAATATTAATTTTCAACAATTGTCACATTAAAATTTTCTCCATCTATATCCTCATAAAATCAATATTTTCCTCATCATATAAATCAATAATTAATTATTCATAAATAATATTACGAGAATCACATTATTGACAACCGTGCGCCTCCTGGATGAGGGGGCTTTCCAATAAGAATTTCTCCTTCTTGGCGCGCAAATTAGGTGACCAAACCTCTCCTTAGATGTAACTTTCTAGACATTGTCAATAATGTTATCTAATAATATTATTCGGATAATATGAATTATTGTCTCGATAATGGAAAATACGGTGTAATGACAATTATTGAAACAACAATGAATATAAAATGTCAACGTAGCAATTATTGAATCAATAAAATAAAATATCTTTGAGCGATAATTACTGTAACCATTATTGAGTAGTGCCTTCAATAATTGGTGCAATACCGTATGTCTTCTTGTCAACAACGCGTATTCTTGTGTTTTAACCAATCGGGTATTCCAACAATGTTAATTCGGTGAATAACTACGCCGCTATTTTTAAACAACTTATATTTGTCTTTTTTCTTCATCCAATCGCTTTTCAGTTATGGGGCCCACACATGGTCAAAGTCGTCGTCATGAATATTCCCCGACAAAGCATTTAATATTCTCCGAAACAACAATGAATATTTTATAACCACTTGCTTATTTTGAAATATTTATGTATTTTACCCCTAACTATCCACATTAATCAAATCAACTCTTACTATTTCAAAATAATAAATAGAAAATTAAATTTCATTAATAATAAGTTGGGGTCTTACAATCACATCTTAGTCATAATATTTCTTCTTTGGGCTAGTTGAGCTCACCCTTTCTTTCACCGTTCTCTTCTGTGAAATGAGAATATAGCTGGGACGAGTCAGGGAACGGAGTGATGGTCCAGATGATAGCATTAGTAGTCCTCACTATTCTGTTAAATAGTGTGATAATAAATGTAATGAGGATTCCATTAAGTGTGGATATTGTCTAGATGACAATATTTGTATTAAAACTCATAGCATATGTTTTGTCGTATATTACATGACGTTTGTATAATTAAGTTTGTATTTGTATTTTGTATCATGTATTTGGCGACTCAAGATGGGTGATGTATACCTGTTTTGGGGGCGTCACAGTGACCCTCTCTCAAAACCACTGTGATTCTTCCTTCTCAAAATCTCTGTGTTTTTCTCTCTTGTTCCCAAGTTCCCTCTCTAAACTCTGATATTTTGGCCTTAGAAGAAATATGACGCGAATTAGGAAATAACCCAACTGATAATCGTGGTTATCAGTTAAAAAAACCAATGGGCGTACGTTAAAATAAGCCAAAGGCCTCAAGGCCTTGTTTGGCTACCACTTAAACCCCCAACTAGATTATTTCAATAATATTTATATTATATAGTTACATGTGTCACACCTTACTTTAGTTAATTTTAAATAACTTTAGTTTAGTTAATTTAAATAACTTATAATAATAATAAAAATCTTATTATCATTATACTTATAATTACACTACTAGAAATTCAACATATAGCGACGAGATATAGCGACGGTCGACACGGAACCGTCGCTATAGGGTATATATAGCGACGGTCACTTCCTGACCGTCGGTATATAGACTCCTCAAGGTTGTCTATTTATGAGGTCACAAAAGACCGTCGGTATAGGAATTTTTTAAGGATTTTAATTAACGAGGGTCATATAAGGGAGGCGATCATATCACGAGGGTTAAAGGGTCTCTCATATTCTTTCCCCAAATCGACATCAGCGTTCATCTCGTGTAACTCGATTAACATCATTCGATTAACTCGATTAACATCACTCGATTAACATCATCTCGTGTCTCTACATCATTCGATTAACATCATCTCGTGTCTCGCATCATTAGATTAACATCATCTCGTGTCTCTGCTTTGATTCGAGAAATCCGGAGAAATACAAGGTAGGGTACTTGTTAAAAATGTTAGTATGTTGCCAAGGTTACTATTAACACTAAATAGTGTATATTTCATATATAAATCTATATTTTTCATGTTCAATAAAGATTTTGAAAGCATATGGAAGTGAAGTTGCAGTTGTCATGTTTGATTTATGAAGCGTTGTGATATTGATAGTCTACATGGTAGTTTCTTTGGTGTAAGATGATGTGTTTGGCTAATTATGCTTGTTGTTCAACATATGTTGTGCCAAGATGGCAAATTCTTTGGATTGGCGACTACGTAAGCAACATTGGCAAACACATTCCAATGTTAATATAGTTCGACATGGGTTGTCTTTGTTAGTTACCATGTGAATATTTTTTATGCTTTTCTTTTTACCTGATTGGCCAACTAGGGATATTTCTAATTATTTTCCTATCAAATGATGGAACCGATATAAAAGAGGATGTGTATCTACTTGGTGGGTCAATAACTGAATCGCATAATTCTCTTGTATGCTTCTATGCAAAGTCTGTGGTTATTTTAGAGGCTATGATTGATCTATACTCACATGTATCTAGTCAACTTCTCGATGAAGGTCTGCTCTTAGATCGAATCGACTTTTCACTTATTTATTTTCGAACCACAGTTCCATGTTGGTGTTACATCTATGAGGAAGGTGACAGTTAGTTGGGCAACTTTGATTCATAAGATTTCTCGAATCTGTTTGAGATCTATAGTTTCAGTCTTTTCCCGGGATCAGAAATTTGAGTTAGGCAACTTCGTAGTCACGAATTAGTAATCACGAGTGAGGAGTCAGTCCGGGAAGTATAGCTTCTCGGTATAAACTTTGTCCCATTTAAATGAGTCTATCCTATTTCGGATGATCTTTGAATAATTAGAGTCCTTGTTAGGTTGTATGATTAGAAAACATAGGTGATGTTATGTCCCTTGATAATTTGGGGTTTATGCTCCCGGATATGCATTTAAGGACATGGACTCAGACTTTACATTTTAAACTTGAAGAATAAAAGAAAATAAAAAAAATGGAATGTGTTTGTTATGGAAAAATTACTAGTTATACCAATTGAGATGTTATCTTAAGGAACGCATAAGTTATTTGATACTTAGTTAGCCAAATGATCTCTCTCTCTCTCTATAATATATATATATATATATATATATGTATATTTCTATCTTGGTTTCCTTGATATTTTGTCTTTTGAACCCTGGGGTCTATTATGTCATAGAAATTTAGTTAACACAAGGCCGGGACATGAGTTGTTGGTGAAGAAGATTGAAGTTACGCTTTACGATTACATTAGGTTCCCTCTTGTTCTTGTAGAAGATAAGATTTGAACTAGCATGTTTACCTCATGTGAGACTTCTTGCGTTATTATTCTATGATTTATCGCTTTTTAGAGCCATTTATTATTTATTGATGATTTATTAGTTTTCCTTTCGCTTACGGGTTTATTTTACATTTTCCTAACAATTTGCCTCTTGTTCCCCCTTCATATTAATTTGTAGGAATATTTGAGGCTTATAATTAAAAAGAACTTCCATGTCCAACATTGAGACCTTGAATGTAATGTTTGGTGTAGTCACCCTTAATTATTACCTCACGCTTATTTGAAATTAAGTTAATTATGATAATTAATATTTAAATTATCTACGACCTTTTTTTGTTTTATTTGAGTGAACTGGGAGTTTGGTTGGCATTCAAGGTACTTAATTATGATAATTAATTATCATAATTAATTATGATAGATTTCTATCACGCAATATCATTCTCGATGGTTGTTCAATTTGATTTAGGGACATAATATTATGGATAAGATGTGGATGGAATTACCAAGATATTCTAGAGAATATCTTGCGCATAGAGATATTTCTCGGACTTTGGTTTCGAAAAGTGGGCATGGTAACTGGAAGAATTCCTTGCCCATGTAAGAATTGTGTAAATGGTAGATACCGATTCGAGCTACTATTCGTGAACATTTGATTTGTGATGGATTTATGTTTGGCTACACGAATTGGGTGCATCAAGGGAAGATGTGATTGTCGGGGATGTGAGTAATGATGATGTTCACGAAGAACCATCACAATCCGAAGATGAGCATCGTATGCTACTAGATGGTAAATGATATATTTAGGGATCACGGTGTAGATTAAATAATACCAAGCTTCAAAATACCAAAAGTACATGTCGAGGCCAATCAACCTTTATATCCTGGATGTGAAAATGAGACAGTTCCTTTCATTCGTTGTATGGCTTTTCAATCATAAAAATGTTAGCAAATGGACTGATGTGTCCTTTGATGGATTGCTCCGTAAGTTCAAGTCATCATTTCCATCATTTGCAAACTTGCTTGATAATTTTTATGAAATGAAGAAAATGGTTGGAAATTTAGGGTTTGGTTATGAGAAGATTGATGCATGCGAGAATGATTGTATGCTCTTTTGGAGGGAGAATGAAAAATTAGAGTCTTGTACAGTTTGCAAATCATCGAGATGGAAGGCATCGAGATGGTTGTATCGGAGAAGACACAAATAGATACAAAAACGAAGAGAGAGCAAAGTAGTCAGAAGCAATTACGTTATTTAGCGTTAATTAGAGATTGCGAGAGGCTATTTATGTCTCAAGAAAGCGCAAAATACATGATGTGGCATCATGTAAAGCGACGGAAAGATGGAGTGAATCGTCATCCAGCTGACTCTGCTGCTTGGAAGCATTTGGATACAATGTACCCTACATTCTCTCAAGAACATTGAAATGTAAGACTCGGAATGTCCACTGATGGCATGAGTCCCTTTACCCATGGGTCACCGTATAGTATATGGCCAGTGACAATTGTTGTATATAACTTACCACCATGGATGTGTATGAAGCAGGAGTATTTTATCATGCCTTTGTTAATACCGGTCCAAACTCTCCATGTAATGATATTGACGATGTATATGCAACCTTTAATTGAGGAGTTGAAGATACTATGGAGTAATGGGGTTGAAACGTATGATGCATCTAACTGTAAAAGTTCCAAATGCGTCTTGCACTATTGTGGACAATTAGTGATTTTCCGACTCTTTGCTATGTTATGCGGTTGGAGTACTAAAGGTAAGTTAGCTTGTCCATCATGTCAAATGAACACTCGTTCTTGTAGATTGCAAAGTAAGGAATGTTATATCGGCATCGTTGTTTTCTCGAGTCGGGTCATAGTTATAGGTTTGATACACGAAGATTTAACGGAGAAAGTGACCATAGTGAAGCTCCGGTGGTGCCATCGAGATTTGATATTCTTGAACAAGTTAATGCTATTAATGTCACTTTTGGAAAGACACCCACTAGCACGAAGACCATTCCCCACGACTCAAAAACATAATTGAGAGGAAGAAATCTATTTTCTTTGAATTGCCATATCAGGAACCTTTTGTTGCGCCACAATCTAGATGGAATGCACATTGCCAAAACATTTGTGATAGCTTTGATTGGGACATTGTTGAGTGTGCAAGGAAAGTCAAAAGATAATTTAAAAGCACGATTGGACTTGATGACAATGGGTATAAGAAGAGAGCTCCATCCAATACCCGCGAAGCAAGCAATTCAAAGTACCTTTTACTTGGTACAAGTAAGCTACTCAATGTCTAAGAAAGAAAGACATGATTTCTTGCAAGTGTTGAAAAATGTTAAGGTACCTGATGGATATGCTTCAAATATTTCACGTTGCATCAATTTGAAGGGGGGCAAGATCTCAGGTCTTAAAAGTCACGACTGCCATATTTTAATGCAACAATTACTTCCAATAGCAATACGATGTACCGACTTGCCTAGACATGTCTGCTCAACAATAATTGAACTTTATAACTACTTCAGAGAATTATGTTCCAACTATAACACATCGGAAGATTATGAACGGTTGAACAAAAAAAAATTCGTTAATACTTTGCAAGCTTGAGATGGTGTTTCCTCCCGCTTTCTTTGATATAATGGTACATTTGTGTGTCCACCTCATTGAGAGGCGAAGATAGTGGAAATGTTAAATATCGACAAATGTGGGCTTTTGAAAGATACATGGGCAAGTTAAAAAGGTATATTCGCAATAGAAGTCGTCCGTAAGGGTCAATTGTAGAAGGGTATATTCTTTGAAGAATGTGTTACATTTTGCTCAAGATATTTGAGTCAAAACAATGCTTTGCATGGAAACGAGTTGGAAGAAATGAAGTCGGATATGAACAAGGAAAAGAGATTCTCTCTCAGATTTAGAAACATAGGTCGATTTCTTAATGTCCCAAAAGTTTGTACTCTATGTAGCGATGATGTCAAGAGTGCACACCAGTATGTGCTATTTAATTGTATTGAGAGTTGAGTCATATCTAAGGTGAGTAAATAAAGAATGACATTTATTGTTCAAATATTAATAACTTATGTTAGCCAGACTTAGCTATGACAAAAAAATTTGTTTAATTTGTTTATTTATTTGTAGTATTTGGCAAGATTCATATATGTTATGACGTGGAAAGCGTAAGCAAAAACCGGCCTTGAAGGGAAATTGACAATGCTAAGAAAAAGGAATTTCTGAATGGTTTAAGAATTATGTAAGTATTACATTATTTGAACGTAATTTTATGTAAAATTTTGTAATGGTTATTAATAATAAATGGATGGAATTTGCTTATATCGCTACCATTTTGTAGATGGCAACTATGAATAACGATGCTTCAAAGGAAGTTCAAGCTCTTGCATTTGGCCCAAATTTGATAGGCAGGAGAGGAGATGGTTATTTGGTAAATGGGTATCGATTCCATTCGACAAGTTGTGAGAGTAAGAGGAGAACGCAGAATAGTGGGGTATATGTGGTAGCAACTACTCGTGGATATTCATCTGCTAGAGATCGAAATCCTAAGGAAGATGTAGTTGAATACTTTGGTATTTTGGAAGATGTTGTTGAATTAGATTATTATGGATCCGCAAAGTTGTTCTATTCAAATGTAAGTGGTATGACAGGTTTAGCACGTGATGAGAGGGTCAAAATCGATGACTATGGCTTCACGCTTGTAAATCATCAAAAGTTTGGTTCAACCGATGAGCCCTTTGTAATGCCTCGCTTCGTTTCAACAAATATTTTATGTTGATGATCAAAGGGATAACAATTGGCGTGGTGGTTATATCTGAACAAAGCCGAGAGATTTATGTGAAGATGTCAAGTAGATTCGATAGTGACGATTTACCCAATACCAATGAAGAATTCATCACTCCGATTCAGAAGTTGATATTGAAAACATAAATTGGGTTAGGAATGACGTTGATCTTTGAATTAGTTGAAAATGGACGAAAAAGACCCAGGAAAGTAAGCGAAAACTAGGATCTCAAATTGATACATCTTGTTTCAAAAGACGAATGATTGAACATATTGTTGATGAAAATGAAGATGAGAATGGAGACGAAGACGAAGACGAAGACGAAGATGAAGGAGAAGATGAGGGTCCCGAAGATGAAGAGGAGGGTGATAGTGAGGAAAATGAAGATGACGAAGAATGAAGAGGATAAACATCACAATTGATAGATCTGCTTTTTACACTTTGTCCATTTTCTCCAAAAAGAGAAACCGTTACACTTTGATAGATCCGTTTTTGATATTATATCTTGGTGCTCCTTGTACTATTAGCTTTTACTTTGTTTTCTACATCATCTTATTAGTGTTTTAAACACACTTCTTTGTCAACATTTCAATGTAAGTAGATTTGAAGATCAAATTAGACTAAACTGGAAATTAAATGGACTACGTGCTGCCCTCCTGCCCCACCTTGGTGTCTACAAATTTCTGTATTAGCTAGCCAACTTATTTTCAGATGTATTTCATTTGGATGTATTTGTTAATTTTGGGGACTTAGTTTCGATTTAACTAAATAACTGTGAAAGTTCTACTGTTCATTAGATTTAACTAATAACTTTTCTTACGAGTGTCACATTCATATTTTTGTTTCTCAGGTTGCTTTAATGGCTTCTAATAGAACGTCTAGATCTCGTGCTAACTGTTCCAATGGCCCTGAAATTAATGATAATGAGATCCATGCCGATGAACCATATGTAGAGGAGGAAAGTATTCATGAGAATGTTGAAGGTACCATGCATATATCTACACTTATACTTGCATTGTCATGAGAATTAACTTGGTGTTGTGCTTTCTATATAAAGTTGTATTATGTATATTTTACTTCATGGTTTTAAAATCTTGCTATCCAAATTTTAGTTCATACTTCATCCTTCATCTAGTGAGCTAATAATGTGCTTATATAACTTGTAGATTATAAAATTTTGTAAGTGGAAGTCTTTGAACCCCAAAGGAATAAATGTATGTGGGACTCCACGGACTTTAACCCGTAATCCTCTCGAAATGTGTAGGAAGGGGGGGACTCGTATGGTGAATTATGGTAGGTCATAGATTCAAAATTGGGAAAAGCGTATGGTGACAGGTCTTAGACTAGTATGTATAGAAGTAGTAAATGAACAAACTCATTACTATACACCTTCCATTTATATGAAGTGCTTCTCAATGGAGAGCGTTCTACGTCAATACATATTAATTCATGATGACGATAGAGCTAACAATTTAAAACCGAAACTCATGGTCTACACTTATTCTAATCAAACTCGAGAACATTACAAATGCAAATGACAAATAAATTACACATGACAATTATGTTGTCAACTCAATAAAATTACCAAAGATTATTGCTATTGGACCTCCGAAATCATTTGGAGTGCGGCGTGGAGGATGTGTTAGCCATCCATCCTCCAAGAGAGGAAGTTAGAGCTGCAAGTGCAGTTGAAAATGGCTAAAAATGAAAAGGAAAATATTACAAAATGTAATAAGGAAAATCATAATATAGAGCTCCCAATCAAAGTGTAGAAATGACTAAAATGAAGCTCAATGTTCTCTTACGAACTTACACCATGAGCACCTAGAGGCGGAAACAACTCACTTTAGGCATGGAACCCATTAGTGATTAGTGACGGAGATGGAACCACAAGCACCATTTGGTTGCCCACATGTATGGTCCACAAAGAGGGTTTTTATGTCGGGTTAGAGTTTGGACTCTTGCAGAAATGATGTTTGCCAATTTAAGTTTGCAAATCGAAAACAAATTCTTAGATGGCCATAATAAACAAAGAAAACAAAAGACGGTTGATTGAATAAAATTTCACTAAGGTACCTCTCGATTGATTAATGTCCGTAACCTTGAGTTCTTTAAGTCGGAAATTGAAGTTTATCCTCGAAAAGTGGATTTGCCTCTATCAACTTTTTAAGCTCCTCAAACAAAATAGCCCCGGCCGACTTAGTGTCTCCATATTTTGAAAGTTGTTCATTCTCCCGAAATAAACTCCCATTAAATGCGAAAAGAAATGACCACATCATATTAGAGATCATTCCATATTGTCCACAAATTCTAGTCTTCTCATCAAGCTTTTGTGTTGGTAGTGATTCAAAACTCCGCATTACTCTTATTCCACGCCTCCCGATGATTTCATCAACAATATGTTATGTGATATGATGATGCAAATTTTATAAGATTAGAAAAGCGAACTAAGTTACTTCATTAATCGAATCAAATATCATAATTCCTTTATCTTTTTGTATTATTCACTTGTGCAAAAGAAACATTTAATAGGCAAAGAGGATTTTTAAAACCTGAATACCGAAAACCACGTAATCAAGAACAAAAAATAAAGTTGCAAGGAAGGAAAGACCATTACATCTTCCCCGGTCGTAAATTTTTACTTGCAGGAAAATTATTTAACAACAAAGGAGAAAGCGAACTAAAAATGAAGATTGAAAACCTGCATAATCAAGATTACTTGGTCGAAGCAAAAGGAAACTAATAAAAAAATCCAGTGTACCAAGTTTAGCAAGCAAAAAAAAGGAAAATAAAAGTGAAGATCGAAACCCTATAATTGAGTTTACTAACTCTTGCCCTATATGAACAGGGAGCTTTTGTCCCATGTCCTACAACAATTTCTATTACAAAAATGTAAGCATTGTACATAATCCAAACAATCTTACAACGGCATCGTAATAATCATATCAATTAATCATAAAACTCGATTCGAGACAAAGATACCATCATCACATCATGATCCCAATTCCCAACAAAGCTTATCAACTCGTAAGGATAAATAAAAAAATATATTTATTAAATAAAAAAGATCAAGATACCTAAAATTAAATCAAGGTCGAAGCGTAAATTTATCACTATAATGTTAAAAAATTTATCACTCGTTAAGCTAATATCACGATTATAGTAAATAAGAAGAAAACTGATAATTACTATAATGTTAAAAATTTATCACTCATTAAGCTAATATCACGATTATAGTAAATAAGAAGAGAAACTGGAGCTTTGTAGTCCCTCGACAAAGTAAATATAATAGTCCGTAGTATTACTTCATATATACATAATTGTACAAAATTAATGTGAGAGTATAATTGTGCATCCACAAAGTAAAAATTAAGAATATATACGCTTACTTGTAGTTCAAATCAAGGACTTTGTTAGAGTTGGTTTTGAGGGCTTAACATCGGTTGAACGCAGCTCTATCCACATTCATTCTTTTCTCAAGAGCTGAGAGAAATGGCCACAAATTAACTCAAATAATAGTACAAAAGCTAAAACACCCATATAAATATTATCCCAAGAAAACATGAAACTATGATAAAAAGGTTAAGAGTACAAGATCTAAAAGAAACCCACAAAGAGTAAGAAATTAGAGACTACTTAGGATGAAATGAGGAGAAACTAAGAAATATATACTCGCATGAAGAAAAACAGTAGATTTGTGAAGTGATGACAAAAAATTTAGAGTAAAGACAGGAAAAGAGAGGAATCATGTGTTGCTAACTCAAAATACCAAAGGTCACGATGAAGAGACAAGGGCAAAGATCATACCACCAAAGGCCCAAGCAATTCCTTGAATACCCACAGAGGCACACTTGTTAGGTGCCCTGGACACACCCATAACAAATAAGACAAAGGTGATGTATAAGAACAAGAAGGTAGCAATGAACTCTGCAATTCCAGCTCTGTAAAAGGACCATGAGGTGAGCTCCTCTGGCTCAAACAAGGGTGCTGGGGGTGGCTCCTTGTAGTCCTTATCTGTCTAACTTGGTTGCATGGCAAGTGTTCTGTCCTCTCTGGTTTTTTATAGGATGATAAATGTAGCCATTCAAATCCAGTTACTAATTAGGTCTTGATCACATAAGAAGTAACTTGTACAAATTCTAATCTTAGTTCTACTTTTGGTTAAATTAAATTGGAAGATCGGCCCCAAAATGTGTGGTAGGTTAATGGGTTCAAATGCAGAACTCCTCAAGACTTTGTTGACCGGGTCATGTAAGCATAAATTGGTTGCTTTCAGATTTACGGGTATACAAACACATTATATCAAGAACTACTATATCGTAACACATAATTCTATCTTGGTTCCAAATTACGAATCATACTTGATGCTTTTTTCATAATTGAATTTTTCTTTCTTTCAATTGCTAATTTGAAGAAATGTTATGTTCTTTTTCTTCCTTGAAATGTCATTTCAAAGATTTCTTATCCTATTTCTTATTATTTTCTTTATCTTATTATGAAGAGACGTGAAACGAAAACCTATTATGCCTTGTATATTTAAGTTGCCTTGTATATTTAAGTTGTGTATAATTTGCCTTATATATTTTCACAGGAAAAATTATCGAGTTAAAGAAGACTCGTGAATCGACCGGTGAAAGCGATAGTACAGAGATTTGAATGATATACTTGCACAAGTTCTTGGACCAGAGTGACAATGGTAGACTTGACAAGGTGGAGTTGGTGCCACGACCTACAAACACTTGGGGCCTCGTGACACAAATAATGAGGTACAACGTGAGAATCAAGAATTGAAAGTTGAGTTGAAAAAGGTGCGGGAAAAAGGAGATGATACTGCAAGGAAAGTGGATGAACTATTATCAATTATGACAGAATTTATGAAGAATTCATCAGCCCAAATGCTCAATCCAACAATCGTGTGTTGCTTCTCTCACTTCACTTATACTTAAATTTTTGGGGCTATCATTATGTTTTTATGGATTAACAAGTTCACTTGATAATTAATTTGTAGGATCGATACACGGAAGGAGATAATGGTGATATTAGCGGATCAAATAATCCTATAGAGGACCTGTGACATGTCACGTGCTGCTGGAAATTTGTTATATGTAACACTATTTTTGATGAAAATTTGTTAGATGTGATACTAAAAATATGTTAAATGTGTTTGTTGGTTATGTCTCGCTTTTGATACATAATAATAATGATTTTGATGGTTATGTATATTTAGATGATATTATACATTAATAGACTTTTATTTGTTTTATTCTTTTAGTTGTAAATGTTATATTCGATTGGATGGTTGAATGTGGTTATGTTTCTTAACGGTAAAAATAAATAAAAATTATTGTATAGAAAAAAAAGATTTTCTTTAAAAATTTGGGAAGATATAGCGACGGTCGACCGTCGCTATAAATTACAAACCAAATCTATTCTATAGCGACTATGCCACGAATCGTCGTAATAATCACATCCAATCTCACCTATAGCGACGGTCAGCTTACGATCGTCGCGAATAACACACGTACCAATTCACTATAGCGATGATTTGCCGGCCGATCGCGAATAGCTCACAGCCAAATCTCACCTATAGCGACGGTCGGAGACCGTCGCAATAGATCATACCAAATCTCACCTATACCGACGGCCACGACCGTCGCAATAGCTCACAGCCAAATCTTCTATAGCGACGGTCATCGCCGTCGGTATATCCACTTTCGGCCGATCGGTTAAAAAACCTTCAAGCGCATTTTGTGGAGTTTTAAGCGACTATTGCACTGTCATATAGATAAAAAGACCGTCATATAGGTTTCAAATGACTTTTTTTATATAGCGACGATTTACGATCGTCGCTATATCCTATAGCGACGGTTATTTTTTTGATCTATATAGCGACGGTGTGGTCAATTCGTCGCTATATCCTGATTTTCTTGTAGTGTTAATAAATAATTATATATCTAATTTAATTAATAAATTAGAAACATCACTTTATTTAATCTATTTCTTTTCTTTAAATTAAACAATTCATTTAATTTAATTATTTCCTTAAATATTAAGTAATTGATTTAATTTAATTATTTCCTTAAATTAAATCCTTCAGATAAAATTATTATTATTCAATTTAATTAACATTAATCAATTTAGTTACTAAATTAATTCATCACAATTCATCAATTATTTATTTTCTCAATAAATAAATTATTTAAAATATTTATTTAATTCAATAAATATTTAAATTAAATTACAAATTTCTCAATCGTTACATCCTTCCCTCCTTAAAAGGATTTTGTCCCCAGAATCACAACTCGAAAAATTTATTCGTTACATTCTTCCCTCCTTAACAAGATTCTGTCCCCAGAATCGCTATACAAGATTAAGCAAATAACTGAGGATAATTCTTCATCATAACGCTTTCAAGTTCCCACGTAGCTTCCTCAGCATTATGGTTCCTCCAGATTACCTTAACAGAAGGTATCACCTTATTCCTCAGTACCTGCTCTTTTCTGTCAACAAATTGAACAGGGACTTCTTCATATGACAAATCTTTCTTAAACTTTAAGGGCTCATATTCTATAACATGCTTATAATCAAGCTTATATGGTCTCAATACCGAGACATAAAAAATATTATGAATATGCTCCAACTCTAGAGGTAAAGTTACCTCGTACGCCACTTCACCAACTCGTCGAAGCACTTCAAAAGGTCCTATAAATCTAGGGCTCAATTTCTCCTTCTTGCCAAATTGAATTTTTCCCTTCCAGGGAAACAATTTCAAGAAAACATAACTACCGACATCAAATTCTCTATTTTGTCAATGTTGATCGGCATATTTCTTTTGTCTATCCTATGCAGCTATTAATCTTGCTCGAATAATCTTGATAATCTCGATAATTTGTTGTACCAACTCTGGACCCAATAGCTGACATTCACCTACCTCATCCCAACATAACGGAGTTCTGCATTTCCTGTCGTATAACGCTTCATAAGGCAGCATGCCAATACTCGCGTGATAACTATTATTATAGGCAAATTCCACCAACGGTAAATGATCATCCCAATTTCCCTTGAAATCCATGATACATGCTCTGAGCATATCTTCTAGTGTTTGGATGGTTCTCTCACTTTGTCCATCTGATTCGAGGATGGTATCTCAGTGCTCATTCTCGCCAGTGTTCTCAAGCACTCTTTGTTATAATCGTTTCCGTAAATTAGATCCGAAACATGGATCTCTGTCTGATACAATGGACACAGGTACACCGTGTCTTGACACAATTTCCTTCACGTATAGTTTTGCTAACCGATCTAGGGTAAATCGAAGCTTGATTGGCAAAAAGTGCGCCGACTTTGTTAGTCGATCGACAATCACCCAAATGGCATCGTAACCTTGTTGGGTCGTTGGAAGACCTACCACAAAATCAATTGTGATATGCTCCCATTTCCATTCTGGTATCTCCAACGGTTGTAATAATCTGCTTGGCCTTTGATGTTCAGCTTTAACTTTCTGACACGTTAAACATTTCGCCACGCACTCAGCTACATCCTTTTTTCATATTTGGCCACCAAAAATGATGTCTAAGATCCTATTACATCTTTGTACTCCCAGGGTGAATCGAATATCTTGAGTTGTGAGCTTCACTCAGAATTTCCTCTTTAACCTCTGGTACTGGAAGAACCCAAATTCTCCCTTCGAATCGAAGTAACCCTTCCGAATCGATTTTGAATTTGTTTTCCTCACCTACAGATATTTTCTGTTTTATCTTTTCGCAGTCTTCATCCTGAAGTTGTGCATTTTTCACCTTATCCACCAACGTTGAACCGTTTCCCATCTGGAATAACTTTTCATCGGATTCTATCGGATATTTAATTTCTAACTCCATCTTAGCCATTTCCGACACTAACTTCTCCTGAACAGTCAACAACATTAACTTCTCTCATCCCTTCCTACTTAGAGCATCAGCAACAACATTCTCTTTTCCGAGATGATAGAAAATCTTGCAGTCATAATCTTTGATCAGCTCCAACCATCTTCTTTGTCTCATATTCAAATCTTTTTGTGTAAAGATATACTTCAGACTTTTATGGTCAGTATATATCTCACACCTCTCTCCATAAAGATAATGTCTCCAAACTTTCAGGGCAAACACCACCGCCGCCAACTCCAAGTCATGAGTCGGATACCCTTTCTCGTAATCTTTCAACTGACGTGATGCATACGCAATAACTCTGTCGTTCTACATAAGCACACAGCCTAGTCCTTCATGCGATGCATCACTATATACCACAAAATTCCCTGTATCATCAAGAAACGACAACACAGGTGCTGAACTTAACCTCTTCTTCAATTCTTGAAAACTTTCCTCACACTTCTCTGTCCAAACAAACTTAACCGCCTTCCTAGTTAAGTTCGTCAACGGAGTTGCGATCTTGGAAAAGCCTTGAATAAAACGCTTGTAGTAACCAGCCAATCCTAAGAGACTCCTTACTTCTAACGGTGTCTTCGGCTGATCCCAGTTTATTATGGCTTCAACTTTTGATGGATCCACCGAAATTCCGTCCTTATCAATAACGTGTCCGAGAAACTGTACACGTTCCAACCAAAATTCACATTTTGAGAAGTTAGCGTACAACTTCTTTTTTCTCAATGTCTCCAACATTACTCTTAAGTGTTCCACATATTCCTCCTTGGTTTTGGAATATACCAATATATCATCAATAAACACCACCACAAATTTATCTAAAAATGGTTTAAACACCCTGTTCATCAAATTCATGAACGTTGCAGGTGCATTAGTTAAACTAGAAGACATAACTAGAAACTCGTAATGACCATACCGAGTTCTAAATGTTGTCTTTGGTACATCCTCCGGCCTCACCTTCAACTGATGATAACCACTTCTCAAGTCTATCTTCGAGAAATATCTCGCTCCCTTCAACTGATTGAACAGGTCATCGATTCTAGGTAATGGATACTTATATTTAATCGTGACCTTATTCAATTCTCGGTAATCAATGTAGAGTCGCATCGATCCTTCTTTCTTCTTAACAAACAACACCGGTGCTCCCCATGACGACACGCTCGGCTGAATATACTTCTTGTCGAGCAATTCTTGCAATTGCACCATCAACTCTTTCATCTCTACCAGGGCCATTCTATATGGTGCTTTAGATATCGGGGACGTTCCTAGTAGTAAGTCAATCACGAACTCGATTTGTCGATCCGGAAGAAGACCCGACAAATCGTCTGGAAATACGTCTGCAAAATCTCTTATAATTGGTATCTCATCTAATTTTTCACTCTTCTTTTGTGTATCAACTATGTGGGCTAAGTATCCTACACATCCTTGTCTCAACAACTTCTTGGCTTGCATCACCGTCAGACAACTTGCTTGTTGAGGTGACTTGTTGCCATAAAACACTACCTTTGACGAAGTCATAAGGTTAACACATTTTCTTTGGCAATCAATTACTGCTCCGTAATTGAATAACCAATATATTCCCAGTATAACATCAAACTCGCCAAGTCTAATTGGTATCAAGTCTACCATCACCTCTTGACCCTTTATAACCACTCTATAATTCCTATATATGAATCTAACAGGAATCACTTCCATATTCTCAATTGCACCACCACTTTGTTTCCTTTTCCACCACTCAATGAATTTCACAATGAATACATGTAAGTATACACGATCAACAAGTAATAAAGTGATAAGAAAAGTATCGTTCCCACGAGGAATTATTTAATAAAAATTACCAATTACTAACTCTTAACCAAATCAATTTTATTTAAACAATCGCAAATTGTGATTAAGACAATTAATTCAAATAAATAAAGATTAAGACTCAAATAAATAAAGATTAAGACTCAACGAATGAATTCAGATAAATAAAGATTAAGACTTCAATATCCCCAATTATGAACTATAAATCAATTATCCAATTATCCCAATTATTATGCCTACTGAATTGTTAACAAGAATTCTCAAATGTCAAAAGTCCTTTTCCAAGTGAACAATTGACTTCTATTTAATCCAGATTAATCTTGTTATATTCCTATGCAAAACAATTGAATTAAACTCCTTTAATTCCAATTCCTTATGTGTTATATGCGGTGAACAGATATTTCCATTCAATTCACGAACCTAATTATCCGCCATGAAAATAACTAAGTCACATGTTATCATGCCCAGTTTTAACCCTAGAATTCCTCTTTCAATTCCTTCTAGAGTAACAAGGTAATTACTGATCAGATAATTAATCAATAGGCTCAAGACAAGATAAACAATTCAATTTGACACAAATAATTGGAATAAATCAATAACTAATTTATAGACATAAAAGGTTCAATTGAAATCTTAATAAAAGAGTTAGTTCATAATTAATGAATTAAAATCAAGAATCCACAACCCAATAGACATTAAAAGATAAAAGTATGATAAGAGAGAGAAGAGAATAGAATCATTGTTCAGCAAATCTGATGCTCCCCTCTTGCTCTTGCTCTTGATCTTCAGTGTTCTTCAATTTGCTTCAATCTCCAATGGCTAATTAAGAACTAGGGTTTATATTCTAATATAATGGAGTGTTTTATCTAGTCTAATCTATGTAATCTCCCTTTATTTTATGCCTTACATCATGTATTTATAGGTTACAAGTCCAATTTTTAGCTTAGGAACAAACCCAATCCAATTTGGAGTTAAAAAGGTGTCAAAATTCACCCCAAAATGCGTCCAAGCCTAACTGATCTCTTCCCAAAATGTAATTCAAATACGGCACTCACAGATAATCTTGCTCCTGCTCAATACTTTGCTTCCATAGGCTTAAAATGGCGCCTACCGAACTGGAACATTTTTTTGGAAATTTTTTGCTCCGACGTCCTTTGGGAAAATGGTCATAACTTCTTCGTCTGAACTCCGATTTCGATGATTCAAGATGTTCTGGAAAGAAGAGACGTAGATCTACAACTTTAATTCTTTAAGTTTTTTAAAATAAGGTCCAGAGCATACTCAAATTGGCTCTGAAGTAACTGCTTTGTAAATGACAAGCCGAAAACGATAATCTAGCAACCCCAAACGTCGATACAAGTAACTTTTGTTCTAATTCCTACAAAACAACATAAAACATGCATGAATAGACACAAACACTTAAAAACATCCAAAAGATTAAGCTCAAATGCACTCAATTAATGTGTATAAAACTCACTTATCAAATACCCCTAAACTTAAACCTTTGCTTGTCCTCAAGCAAAAATACAAAAGAACTAAAAATAAACAACCGAACTCAACTACATGAATGCATATGCATGATCTACTACCTAATATACCTACGAATCTAGTAATAAATCAGTATGATATATAGCAACAGACCTCAAAGATACCAATGATACTCAAACAATTTATCCGATCAAATCAAAGTCCATAACTCTAACCAGTTAGTCAATCCAAACCTGTCATCACCCATGTTGTGTGTGTGTGCTTGTTAACCATTCTAACCAACCACAGTTCAAGATAATCACATAACAAACTTCTTAGAAGGAAAATTTCAGTTCCAATTCAATTACTTTTGTGAACATGACAACTCCAGTTAAAACTAAGCAATTACCAAGTCTAAGGGTAAATACAGGATTTATTTCTACTTTTATTTAATCACGAGGGCATTTTTGCTCTTTCTCGTGTTTTATTCATTTTTTTTTATTTTTTCTCATGGTTGTGCAATGTCTTATTCCTTTAGGCTTTTCAGTGATACCTTAACGAGCTTTCGACCAACGACTCCCAAGCCATTAAGACCTTAGGGCGCTAGGTGTAAAGACAATCCCCTAAGCTTACTTTTACTCAAGTAACAAAGGCCACAAAACTAGACAAGCATGCCACTGTTTTATTCTTTTTTTTTTTTTTCGGATTTTTATTCTTTTTTTTTTCTTTTCATCATTTCTTTTTTTTTCTTTTTGTAATATATATATCCCATAGATTCCCCCAAACTCAAGCTTTTACGTCATTCCAACCTTTACTGCCAGTTCACTAATTTCCTTAAATTTTAACTAAGATTTTCCCTCAGAAACAAATTATGAAACCCTTGAACAAGTGGATTAAAATAGTTAAACTTTAAGTGCTATCCGGTTACATAAGTTTAAGACAGGCTCAGATTATCATCATGATTAAAATTAGAACTCATCATCAATTATCAACATTGTTCAAGTTAACAATTAAAAATCAATTTTATCATAGGCCGAGCTAAGACCACACCAACCTATCACACAGATTTATGCAAAAAAAATGCAATTATACTACATGAACACATACTAATGCAACACATATATGAATATACAAATAACTACCATGTATTATATGCAACCTAAAAAACACAATGCTAACACATAAAAAATGAACTACTATGCAAATAACTAACTATATGTAATACGACACTAAAATGCCCCCAAACTTAAACTAGACATTGTCTTCAATGGTGAAATATAAAAAAGTAAAGCGGAGGACTTCCACGAAAATATAACAATCTTCCTCCTTGTCCACTAAGTTTGGAGAATATGCTAAGCACATGGAACAAATTGGGCATCTCACTTGAATTTGACTTGAATAACCTGTAAACCATGATAGAAATAATTTTATTAAATTCTAAATAAATGCAAAATTCAAAACTACTAATATAAAACCTAATAAAAACTAAAAATAAAAATTAAACTTGGGTTGCCTCCCAATAAGCGCTTGTTTTATAGTCTCAGACTGACTTCTTCAATTCTCTATCCAATTCCCTTCTTAAAATTGAGGAATCCTCCATCCATCAAGAGTAATGTCTCTTTTGGGAGGTTCCCATTAGCAAAAAGCCCTTGAATTAAAGTCACCTAGCATGCTCTTTGTAGATAGGTTCCCTATTAAGAACGTCCAACCAACTAGGTGTTTTCTCCATTATGTCTATGATCGGATTGGGGCATTGAAGCTAATAAACATAATGGGATCTTCCTCTATCTTCTCCTTTTCATCCCACCATGACTCCACAACTGTACTAGCTCTTATGTCACAAAGAGCTTTGCCGACGACATGACTGCCAATTAGGCATGGTTTTGCAAAACTGCCCGAATTCTTGAACTTTGGTGGAGGAGGCACATGGGATACTAATGAAATTGGCTCATCTTCGTTAAATCTTACAGTTAAATCTTCGTCGATCTCCTTTTCTTGGTTCCCAATTGTTTCCTCTTTTTCAACATCTTGTGGCTCATCTTGACGTTTTTCAGTTTCCATAATTTCCTCTTTTTCCTTTGTTGCATTGTCCCTTTTTTTAGTGTCCTTGAGAGTCTCTTGCAAATCCTTTCCACTGCGTAAAATCACAGCCTTGTAATGCTCATCTCTGCCCAGATTTATCTCTGTATCACTAGGTAGTGTTCCATGTGGACGGTTGTTCAATGCATGTGCTATCTGCCCCAATTGATTTTCCAGATTCTTTATCGACGCACCTTGACTTTTCACATTCATATCTACTTGATTCAATAGCTTGTCTTGTTCCTCGTTCTTTTTGTCAGTAGCCCTAATGAATTTTTCCAAGGCATCCTCCCAACCTGATTTCTTCTCTGGTTGTTGTTGAGTCTGATTTTGGAATCCGGATGTGTTTTGTTGTCTAGGTGCTTGATCTTGATTGTTACTCCATGAAAAATTTGGGTGATACCCCTAATCCTGATGATAGTTGTTGGGATAGACATAATTATTGGGGTAATCACCACCATACTGTACCGGCTCAAAACTGATGGTGCATTGATGACTCATATGATTTCCAGCACAATAATCACAAGTATCCGCCACACTTTCACGATGTTGTGCTTCAAAAGCGTCTAACCTCCTCGAAAGTGTCTCAATCAGTCTTGACAATCGCCGAAAGTGTCGCGAGTCCGTCGATCTCTGCTCCCTCGATCGAGTCATTTTGCCATCCTTCGACTCTGTTGGGTTGCGATAACCTCCAACGCCTTCGAATTTGCCTCAATTTGTATTGGCTCTACAAAAAAATGTATTAAGTCCATCAATCCTGTTTCCTTGGTTGAGTCATGTTCGTATATGGCCATTGATACGCAAAGTCATCCATGGTACCTAAAAAGAGAGAAATATAGGAAGAGATTTAAAATAAAAATAAAATGTTTAAATTAAGACTAATTTGATTGAAATTAATATTGGTAAATAATTATTAAATTAATTCCCGTGAATCTACGCCAAAAAACTTGTTGATCGATTTTGCAATCAATGAATATGTGCAAGTATACACGATCAACAAGTAATAAAGTGATAAGAAAAGTATCGTTCCCACGAGGAATTATTTAATAAAAATTACCAATTATTAACTCTTAACCAAATCAATTTTATTTAAACAATCGCAAATTGTGATTAAGACAATTAATTCAAATAAATAAAGATTAAGACTCAAATAAATAAAGATTAAGACTCAAATGAATGAATTCGGATAAATAAAGATTAAGACTTCAATATCCCCAATTATGAACTATAAATCAATTATCCAATTATCCCAATTATTATGCCTACTGAATTGTTAACAGGAATTCTCAAATGTCAAAAGTCCTTTTCCAAGTGATCAATTGACTTCTATTTAATCCAGATTAATCTTGCTATATTCCTATGCAAAACAATTGAATTAAACTCCTTCAATTACAATTCCTTATGTGTTACATGCGGTGAACAGATATTTCCATTCAATTCACGAACCTAATTATCCGCCATGAAAATAACTAAGTCACATGTTATCATCCCCAGTTCTAACCCTAGAATTCCTCTTTCAATTCCTTCTAGAGTAACAAGGTAATTACTGATCAGATAATTAATCAATAGGCTCAAGACAAGATAAACAATTCAATTTGACACAAATAATTGGAATTCATTGAATAACTAATTTATAGACATAAAAGGTTCAATTGAAATCTTAATAAAAGAGTTAGTTCATAATTAATGAATTAAAACCAAGAATCCACAACTTAATAGACATTAAAAGATAAAAGTATGATAAGAGAAGAGAATAGAATCTGTTATCAGCAAATCTGATGCTCCCCTCTTGCTCTTGTTCTTGATCTTCAATGTTCTTCAATTTGCTTCAATCTCTAATGGCTAATTAAGAACTAGGGTTTATATTCTAATATAATGGAGTGTTTTATCTAGTCTAATCTATGTAATCTCCCTTTATTTTATGCCTTACATCATGTATTTATAGGTTACAAGTCTAATTTTTAGCTTAGGAACAAACCCAATCCAATTTGGAGTCAAAAAGGAGTCAAAATTCGTCCCAAAATGCATTCAAGCCTAACCAGGACCTTTCCCCAAGCGTGCCCCAAATATTTGGGCACCTGCATCAACAATACTCTCTCCAATACCGACGTTGAGCATAGGGTTAAAATGGGCGCCTCGACGCTGGAACATTTTTGGAAATTTTCTGCTTCGACGTCCTTTAGGAAAATGGCCATAACTTCTTCGTCTGAACTCCGATTCAAGATGTTCTGGATAGAGGAGACGTAGATCTACAACTTTAATTCTTTAAGTTTTTCAAAATAAGGTCTGGAGAAATACTCAAATTGGCTCTGAAGTGACTGTTGTGTAAATGGCAAGCCAAAAACGTGAATCTAGCAACCCCAAACGTCGATCCAAGTAACTTTTGTCCCAATTCCTACAAAACAACATAAAACATGCATGAATAGACACAAACACTTAAAAACTTCTAAAAGATTAAGCTCAAATGCACTCAATTAATGTGTATAAAACTCACTCATCATCCACCTTCCGCGATAATTGCCTTTCTCCAAGACAAACAAGAAATGTATTCAATGAAACATTGAAACCTTGCTATACTGACTAGGGTTTCAATCTTATTCAAACCTTCTCGCTTTACCGCTTCGTGATTGACTTGATATGTGGCAAACCTTGCCAACTCGTTAAACTTCGTAGCATATTCTGGCACCGTCATAGTTCCTTATTTCAGCTCCAAAAATTGCACTTTCAGCTGATTCCGAGAACTCACTGGAAAGTACATTTCGAAAAACATCTCCTTAAATCTATCCCACGCTATCACTCCTTGTCCCCCATGAACCTTATTTGCACACCAAGAATTAGCTTCAGACTTCACGATTTAACGTTATGACGCACGATCTTCGATCCTCGTTAACTCTAGCTACGTCGAACACTTTCTCCATTTCCATGATCCAGGTTTGGGCTTCCACTGGATTCATAGAACCTTGAAACTTTGGCGGTCCAACCGCTTTGAATTCCTTAAAGGTCGTGACTTGATCTTGCGGTTGATTCGCAAGTGCACCCGTCAACAGAGCTACCAACTGCTGAACCGGATTAGCATTGGCCTCGTTATTATTATTAGTAAACCCCTCAGGAGGTGCTTGTTGACGTGGTTGTCTTCATCTAGGAGGCATTTTCTATTAAAATATACGCTTTATTTGTTCATTACTCAACTTCTTGGGTATTTGAAGTTTAACTTAAACATTCTAAGATTAAAGCTATAACACATAACATTTCAAATAAACTTTGATATTATATTCATTCATAACGTTTTAAAACATATTAAGGATAGCATAACCGCTATTAACATTCACTTTCCTGAACTAGACAAGTTTCAGGATTACATACTCATACTAACCCTTTATTCATCTCAAACTAAGGGATTTACAATTTATTTATTCACATAATTAACCACATATTATTATTATTATTATTATTATTATTATTATTATTATTATTATTATTATTATTCGCTCTATCTAGACATATTAAGACGTCGTAAGGCTTCTCGACGTTCCTCCTCCATAATTCGATATGTCGTTCTACGATCCATCACGAACCACGGCGAGTCTTCAAACTGAGGTGGGTAATAAAAGACTCGATCCTGGGCCCTATCAATTGCAGAATTAAAAGCGTAATCCATCTCATTCATCTTGGCCTTCTTCACTTGGACCTTAGCCTCAGCACGGTCTGCATGTTGAGTTGCCTTCATCCAAGCATCCTCTGCTCTTGCACGCTTAGTTGATTCCTCTTTGAAGTCATCTTTTAATTTCTCCATTTCAATCTTCATCTTCTCGTTTACTGCCAACAGGTCTTCATGCTGGCCCTTGGTATGAACTAGGTCTCACTCCGTGTTTCCAAGGCGTGAGTCAAGTTCCTGAATCTCCACATCCTTCTGCTCCAACGAAGCGTGATGCATCTCAATCAACTCTTTCAGCTCCTCAACCTTGTCCTATAATTCTATGTTACGGTCGTACAGAGCGTCATACATATTAGCTGATATGGAGTTTGGTGGAAACTCCTTAGGATCCTCTTCCTCATCCTCCTCCTCTATCTCCTTAGAATTATCCTCCTCAGGATCGGTCACAAGCTCATCCTCCTAGATCAACTGCTCCCGTACTACGTGAATATCCCGGGGTTCGTCATCTCTAGGTATCTGAGATATCACTTCCCTAGCTGGACTGGATCCTACTTCGTTAGACATCCTGACAACAAAATATTTTAAGTTTTACTTAACATTTTCTATACTCGCGAGCACATAAGTTATTAACACATAACACATAATGTCTTTTATCATTTAACTTCAATGGATACCTTAATCCATTCCTTAAAACTCGATAAGAGTTAGACACCTCTATGTTTTTTGTTTCCTTAAAGGTTACTTCCTAAGGTTTCCCCACCTAAGGTTCATAACCTAAGGATTTGATACCAACCTGTGACACCCCCAAATTCAGGTACTCCATTCCCACAGAATTTGATGTTCACTATCCAAAACCATTACATCTAACTACCCATCATAAAGGATAAAGACAAAATTTAAATAACTTAAACAATAGTCTTTCCCATTAAAGGGTTACATCATAATCTCAAAATAATCCCAAGCAATCTAACCTTAAAGTTATTACATAAGTTTGCGGAATACATCATAAAATAAAACAAGTCTTTAACATAATTCATTAAAATAAGAATTCTCATAAGTCTTCAACACTTGGACATCTTGCCCTTTCCTTTGCAAGTAGATGGCTCATCGACTTTCTCTACTTTAGCTGCAGTGTTCAATGCAAGAGTGAGCAAACAATTGCTCATTGATATAGAGAGTAATAATAATAGCAACATGAGAATGAACAACGAATGCTGAACAATAATGAACTTGTTCTATGAATCAAAAGTAGAAAACAAATTTGAAATTAATATCTGAGGGTCGTAAGACCATGAACTATGTCTCCGGTATTTAGGTATTATTACCTCAACCTTAACAGTCATTAGACTATGCAAACCCTTCTTAACGTACTTAGGGGGATCAGCCATTTGTACCATGTATTGTGCACAAACATCTAAATGTTACACGTAGAAAATCCCCTATGTTAGGGTTGTTCATCTCAGTTTGAATTTAGAATTTCCACTCTAAAGAAAGTTTAGCTCGGAACTAACTTATTAGTGTTTCTAGAATTTTAGAACACTATTCAATTATAGGTTAATTCAATCAATAAAGGTTTGCTTACTACTTGAAGGTTTAATACAACAATAAAGCTTTGAACAAGGTTATCAAAGTCAAGGACCGAATAACAACAATGTATAATTGAATAACCCTGATATACATGCAAAGTGCTATATCCAAAAGAGTTAGAACAATCTCCTATGAATCAATGTATTAGAACAATATATGCTTCGAATAATAATAAGGAAAGTAAAACTCGCTCGATGTAACGAATTAGGTTACAAGAGCTTGTACAATTATACACGAGATAGAATCAATAGGCTTGCTTAACTTCAATGTAAAATTTAGGAATAAATAGATTGCTTGACTTAAAGATAGCATATCTATGAAACAGGCGTAATTGTAACTGAGATAGGGTAAATAAACTTGCTCAATAATCACAAGGTAGAGTTAGAAAACTTGCCTCAAGCGTAAGCTATAATATTACAACTCACGTTCACCTACACATTTTAGTGGAATCACAATATCTATTAGATATGTTAACATCCACTTACAAAATAACACCCATTTCTAGTTAAGCTTGTTAATTTAGTGCAAATCTTTACCTTACCATACATATTTCAGAATCACAAGTGTACATTTCATAACACTTATTAATTGATCAATAAGTTTTTTAAATCATACATATCATTTTCACAACTTACTAACTTTACATTTTAGGGTGACTAACCACATGATTCGTTTCTATTTTAATCTTGTTATTACACATTTAACACATTAACATAATCATTAAGCTAAGTTATAATGAATGACCAAAGTTTGCAGAAGTATCAGACTTCACTGTCTGTGACTGATGTGACTCCCCCAAAATAGGTATACATCACCCATCTTGAGTCGCCAAATACATGGTACAAAATTCAAATACAACTTAATTATACAACAGTCGTGTAATATACGACAAAATACATGCTGTGAGTTTTAATACAAATATTCTCATCTAGACAATATCCACACTCAATTTAGTCCTCATTACATTTATTACCACACTATTTAACAGAATAGTGAGGACTACTAAGACACCATCCCGGACCATCACTCCGTTCCCCGACTAGTCCCGGTTACGTTCTCATTTCCTAAAGAGAACAGTGAAAGAAAGGGTGAGCTCAACTAGCCCAGTAAGAAATATTATGACTAAGATAATGCAGAATAAATTATCATTAGTCCTC
This sequence comes from Panax quinquefolius, assembly GCA_020205615.1. Classification (NCBI taxonomy): domain Eukaryota; kingdom Viridiplantae; phylum Streptophyta; class Magnoliopsida; order Apiales; family Araliaceae; genus Panax; species Panax quinquefolius. The sequence continues at coordinate 84,666,518 of CM035173.1, forward strand.
AACAGTGTTAAACTGATAAAATACAATGGACATCAAGTTTAACTGCAGCGGAACATGCAATCCATTAAAAGAGTCAAGTAGAGAATAAAATCTACTATCTTTTATGATTTAAAAGTTTTCATCACTTTTATCATTGGACTCAAATTTTAATAAATAATCCACATCATCCCCGCACTACTACCAAGGATATTCATTAGTATCACAACCACAATTTATCCATGCACTACGGGCCAAGGATATTTGGGTATTCATCAATGGTCATGATCATGCCAACAACTGTCCATCAATGCACTACGGGCCAATGAGGACTTTTAACACATCATTTATAACATTACGGTCATGATTACACCGAATAATTCCTGGTCATAATCATACCAAGTCCATTTATGCACTACATGCCACAGATGACTTTCAAAAAATATAATATGAGGATGATGACAATGATAGAAGAATTCAATCAAACAAGTTTAAGAATTATTTTATCCAGGAACTAATAACGTCCAAATTGTCAACATGACACTTCTTTGTAAAGTAAAATTTAAGAATGCTCAGAAGAATATTTTCATGAAAAGATACTGGATGAAGCGCAAATATCAAGAATATTCCACTAATTTCATGGAGTATAGAAGTCAAAACTTTAACCAACCGAGTATAATAAAGAATGGAATAACAAAAGAAATCACCATGCATGCGATTAGACATGTAAAGTTATTCCAACGTAATAATAAATAACGGAACCAGTCAAAGCGTAATATGCAATCGGCAGGATATTCCAAATGTAATAATAAAGAATGGAATAACAACGAAATCACCATGCATGCGATTGCAGATGTAGACGGTGTTATTCCAATGTATAATAAATAACAGAATCATGTCCGCCAGAAAAATTGCATGTGATGATATTCCAACAGTAATAATAAAGATTTTAACCAGTCCCCCACAGAAAACGCATGATGTGATATTCCAATGTAATAATAACGAATGGAATAATCAAAGTTCTCTTCATGAATATGAAGAAAAAAACCCCTTACCGTAAAAAGAAGAGTATTCCGATTTGGTAGGGCGAGGATATTCTTTAAGAAAGTTAAGCACTACGCTCAAAGCTTCTTAAAACTCTAAAGAAATACGCCAAGATTATAGAAGAGAATTTTCTCTGAATTTACGGTGTGATTTCAATTCTAACTAAAGATCATATTTATAGGAGAATTGAAGGGTACTTGCTTAGAAAATATCACTTTGACTTGATAATTTTATAAATCACGGATGTCCTTCGCAATAATCGGTGCTTGAATTTCAAAGCCATTATTGAGTAAAACAAAAATATAATATATATATATATAACACATGGTTTTAACAAAACCATCCATAATTCATCCACCTATCACTATCATCAGAACACTTTCCCACCATTAATTCAACTTACACACACTCCTACACACACGGTACACACACACACATATTTTCCGATTCTACCCCCATAAGTCCCTTTCATACATATATATATAATATATATATATATATACTCTACCGATTATTTTGAAAAATGGGTAAATGGGGGTCCAAATAATAAGTAAAAGTTTACAACAAATACTTCATAAAATTCCTTCAATATTTTTAACAATATTTATCATCATTAATATAATTCATAATATTAATCGACCAGGTCGTTCCCAGGTAAGAGGGGGCTTTCCAATAAGGATTTCTCCCTATCATGCGCCAATTAGTGTGACCAAACCTCTCCTTGGCGTAACTTCTAGACATCGTTAATATTGCAAATAATAATATTAATAACTCTGTCATCTCAATTATTGATTTAATAATATATTAAATATCGACAATAATTGAATCAAATAACGTGAGATACTATGCAACAATTACTGAAACAAAACTGAGTGACTTCTCACGTAAGCATTAATAATCAATACCGTGTGCTACTTTGCAACCATGCGTATTAATGTACTTTTACTACCGAGTAGTTCAACAGTATTAACGGTAAAACTTCCGTCGTTATTTTCATAAAAATATTTTTGTCGTTTTCTTCGTCCGACAATAATTCCGTTGTTGGGTCCACGAATGATTGCGCCATTGTACGAATATTCCCTGCTAAAATGAATATTCTCCGACCAATCGAATATAATATAACAACTTGCATACTTTGCAGAATTTATAAATACTACCCACAACTATAACATTATATCAAATATATTCCCTAATATTCAAAAATGATATTTATAGAAAATTCATCTTTATTCATAAAAGTTGGGGTCTTACAATCGACTCTTCATGCGCAATGATCGCCAAGATACTTTTAGATATCAATCACTACCAAGGCTTACGCACTCGATTCAGCTTTTTACGAATACCGAAATTAGACTCTACTATTGGCCAAAAATCCCAATTCCACAGAAATTCACAACTTCAACATCTAAAACTTTGTAATATCATTGTTAACATGTTATACACCATTCTATATATAAAAACATTACATATACATCATATTGAGGAATCAAAACCATATTTTTTCCCAAATTTCTTCATTTTTACACTTTTAACGAATTCGATCACCACGAATTCGTTTCTTAATCAATTGACATGATTCAAACTACGCCGCTTTCATTTCTTAACATATTAACATAATCCAATAACAAATTACAGATTATAACACATATAGAGCATCAACTTTTGTACTTTCTAAAGCCAATTTTCATGTAAACACTGTGATTTTCCTTTTCTTCCTACAACCAATTTACACGAATTTGATACTTTAAACAACACTCATATATGATAATTAATAGATTCTATAACATAACCCACATCCTATAATTAACGCTTTGAACAACAAATCCACAAAATCAATTTACGAGAACTTAAATAAAACTAAAACTTGGAAATTTAAGAATGAATTATACCTTAATCCTCTTGATTATAAAGCTAGCACAAGATGGTGACCTCTCTCAAAACCATCTTGTGATTCTTCCTTCTCAAAATCTCTGTGTTTTTCTCTCTTGTTCCCAAGTTCCCTCTCTAAACTTTGATATTTTGGCCTTAGAAGAAATAAGACGCGGAGTAGGAAATAACCCAACTGATAATCGTGGTTATCAGTTAAAAAAACCAATGGGCGTACGTTAAAATAAGCCAAAGGCCATAAGGCCTTGTTTGGCTACCATTTAAACCCCCAACTAGATTATTTCAATAATATTTATATTATATAGTTACATGTGTCACACCTTACTTTAGTTGATTTTAAATAACTTTAGTTTAGTTAATTTAAATAACTTATAATAATAATAATAAAAATCTTATTATCATTATACTTATAATTAATAAAAAATTATATATCTAATTTAATTAATAAATTAGAAACATCACTTTATTTAATTTATTTATTTCCTTTAAATTAAACAATTCATTTAATTTAATTATTTCCTTAAATATTAAGCAATTGATTTAATTTAATTATTTCCTTAAATTAAATCCTTCAGATAAATTATCATTATTCAATTTAATTAACATTAATCAATTTAATTACTAAATTAATTCATCACAATTCATCAATTATTTATTTCCTCAATAAATAAATTATTTAAAATATTTATTTAATTCGATAAATATTTAAATTAAATTACAAATTTCTCGATCGTTACATCCTTCCATCCTTAAAAGGATTCTGTCCCCAGAATCAAAACTCGAAAAATTTATTCGTTACAGCAGCCAAGTCTCCCTCAGAGGATATGACTACTATGATCTCCCTCCATCTTTGCGATCCTGGAGGAAATGTATTTCCACTCTCAAGTGATACGGTATCATCATTTGCCATTTGCAGATCACCGTTGTCAATCATGTTTTGGATAAGATGACGGACCTTCAGTGTTGTGACCACGAGAATTGGAGTGGTAGCATCAAATCTTTTTGAATGCAGATTGACTGGGGGTAGCAATGCTGTGATTTTTCCCTCATTGATCAGCATCTGCAAGATTTCTTCCATCAGTTGGCGCAACTGGGTGAACTCCCTTTTGCTGGCAAAGTCCCGACAGGCTTGGGCTCTTGTTTTTCTTGTAAGCTTTTCCTCCAAGGTTTCATTCTCTTGGGTCTGTGGTGGATTCTTTGTGATAAGGGAGAGGAGAATTGCATGCTCCTGAATGAACAACTGTCGTGTCACTTGGTGATGATGTATCACCAGTTCTGCCAGTTTGTTAAGAAATTGCATATTTAAATTTAATGTTGAAAGTAAATAATCATGCTTATATGTAAAGTCCTTCAAGGAATACATGTAAAAGGACTTAATGATAGATCAAAATTGTTAGGTTGATCTATGCTTTAATGTTTATCATTCTTTAAATAAATGTATAGAAGAACATATCAAAGCTGTTAGGTTGATCTATTTTTTGAGATGTAATATATAGGCATCAACAGAATCATAGTCTGTCGAGCCAACCAAAAGATTGTAGAAGCTAAGGCAGAATCATAGAGTATCGAGAATTATAGTCTGTCTGCTTTGGAGGGCCTCTACCAATATCGTAGAGTGGTCCAAACACCTGCCGAGTAAAATAAAGAATCGTAGGCTGTTCTCGGAAGCGTAGAGTCTACAAATCAAGCAAGCAAAGATCGTAGTCTACCAGTGCTTAAGAGAAATCGTAGTGTTCTCCTCTATCAGTCCGGATCAAGCAAATGTGGCAAGACACCACGATCATGATCGTAGTGCATCATCTGTCTACATCAGAAGCATCGAGCTTTCTCCATTTGTTGAAGAATAAATTATAACAAATATGGAAAGGATTATAGACGTCGAGACTCTCGGGAATCCCAATGACCTAATACTCATCCTTAGTATATAACAAAGAAACGTATTAAAGAAGCTAAGAAAAGTACTACATGTCAGCTGAAAACACATTTTCAGGTGTTAGGTGAGATAGCAGTCTGCTGTGTCAGTGGACCAGACGGCTGGACAGAAGATTTCCAGGAAGTCACCATCAGTGCTAAAAAATGTCAAATACAATTAATGCTTTAACGGATGGTTTCAAACGGAAATATTTCAAATGCACCTTATATGCAAATCAGATATAGATGCAAGAGGTAAACAAGTACACAACGAAAAGCTGAAGAACACTCAACACTCAACACTATGATCTGTAAAGAAATCTTGCTTAGCTACTCAGTTCTTTCGAACACGAGCTTAACGGAAAATGAATAGCACCGTTCAAGAACTCAACTATCATTAAGTGAAGTAAGAAGTTCCAAGTCTATTGGACTTGAAGAGTTCTAAGTGAACTAAGAAGTTCCAAGTCTGGTGGACTTGAAGAGTTCTAAGTGAACTAAGAAGTTCCAAGACTGTTGGTCTTGAAGGAATCTAAGTAATTCGAAGATTGTAAAAACATCCTTAGTGGATTTCCTACTCAAGGAGTAGAAGAGTGGACTAGGAGCCTTGAGTGCTCTGAACCACTTAAATTCTCTGTGTCTTTTATATTCTTGCTTTAACTGCTATACTTGTTATAACTGTCTGTTATCTATTAACTTAGTTTATCTTAAAGGGGAACAAACAAATCATTTATTCCACTAAGATTGATTAACAATATCTGACAAAGGATTTTGTAAAAGAAAATTTAAAATATCTATTCAACCCCCATTATAGATAACTATTGTGCCTCTGAGAACTAACACAGTTGATTGACCTGTTCATCAATAGACTTCAACTCCCGTTCTATCATGAACTGGAACTCCGAATAATCCCACTTATCGGAATTATCTTTGCTAGTTTGGGGAGAACCACCCACATATTTGAGGTACTTGGAACTCTCTCCACTGCCTCTATTGATCATGTTAACGTCCTCTTCATTGTGTTGAGGGAGAGGATTATCTTGAATGTGTGGTTGTTCGGGCTTTGTCACCACGATCTCACAACTATCTATTAAGTCCTGGATCTTATGCTTGAGGGCCCAACAATCATGGGTCTCGTGGCCTGGAGCTCCAGAATGGTAAGCACACTTCTTGCTTGTATTGAAGCCCTTTCCACTTGGATTGGCTGGTGGAAGGAGATGCGTGATTTTTTTTCTGGGCTATCAAAAGTTTGAAAATGTTTTCCAGTGAGTCCCCTAAGGGTGTGAACACTCTTAAACGTCTGACTTCTCCACTCTTTGGCAAGGGAGGATTTGATGATTGTGCTTAAAAAGGGGAATAATTTCTCCTTTAAATAGGCAATTTTAATTGCCTTTTTGAGTTTGTCCTTGCAGTATCAAGGAGACATCCTCTTCTTTCTTTTTATGGACCCTCCGGGGGTTGTTCCCATAACTTCCAGATTGGATATGCTCAACTAAGGCTTTTAAAGTGACGAGGTCTTGGATATTCCTAGATTCTAACCATACTCTGCCATTTCTCTGTGCTTAATCATTTCTGAGAATGGTTTTCCTATACCGGCTAGGACCCTCTCATAAAATGGAGCTTCTTGAATGTCTATGAAGGTCATCACCATCTCAGTCTCTGTCATGGATGGGATTACTTGAGTAGCCAGACGCCTCCATCTTTGGGTATACTCTCTGAATGACTCATTGACTTGCTTCTTGACTTTGGTAATTCGATACCTGTCTAGAGCCATCTGAGTTTGAAAGCTGTATTCACTAAGGAAAACATGGGCTAACTCCTCCCAGATGTGTATTTTGGAGTTATCCAATCTAGTGTACCATGTTCTGGCTTCTCCAGTTAGACTCTTCTGAAATAGCTGCATTCTCAGCTTTTCATTCTCGGCATAGGATCCGAGTTCTCCAATGAAAACTTTAAAGTGAGTGTAAGGATCTCCCAATCCATCATATTTCTCGAAATCGGGAGCCTTGAATTTTTCTGGGTAATGAACCCCGGGGAAGATGCAAAGGTATGAATAGGAAATGCTTCTGTGCGTTCAATCCCTTTGATGGACCGAATGGTCTTTTCCATTTGTAGAACCTTCTTCCGAATATCACCGGTGTCTTGATCTTCTTTAAGATGGGTGATTTCAGAGGTTTTGTTGGACTTCTTAGTTTAAGACTCAGGTACTGGTACTTCTCTGTCCGGACACTAGATTCCTCCATGTGAAGAGGATTCTGTTTGCATGGGTATTTATGGACCCTGAGTTGATTTGTTTAGTTCTTTCAAGAGAACAACCAACTCTATTATTTGATTCCTTAATCCTTCGAACTCCTCACAGGAAATAGGAGTAGGATCAGGGTGGGCATTGGTAGCCATGTTTGACTGTGGGCTTAGTGTCTTTTTGGACTTTGAATGAGTAACGGGACCAATTTGTTGGAAGAATGCATATTTTGATTTGATGTTTAAAGAAAATGCTCATGATTATATGTGAAGTCCTTCGAGGAATATATGTACAAGGACTTAGTGATAGATCAAAATTGTTAGGTTGATCTTAGCTTTTAATGTTCATCATTCTACAAACGAATGTATAAATAAAGAGATCAAAGATGTTAGGTTGATCTATGACTTGAAAGGAATAGATAGGCCTTGAAAAGAATCACATTCTATCGAGCTGATCAACAGATTGCAGAAGCTTAGGCAGGATCGTAGAGCTTAGAAGATCGTAGTGTATCTGCCTTGAAGGGCCTCTCCAGAAATCGTAGAGTGGTCCAGATATTTGCCGAAGCTAACTCAAAGATCGTAGTATGCTTTCGGAAACATAGAGTCTATAAGACAAGCAGGTGAAGATCGTAGTGTGAAAATCCTTGAGAGAGATCGTAGTGTTCTCTTCAGACTAAGCACTAATGTGACAAGACACCACGATATGGATCGTAGAGTATCATCTGCCTTGTGTCAGAAGCATCGAGCCCTACTTTTGTTTAGAGACAAATTCTAACAAATGTGGAATGGTTTTGAAACGTTGAAGTCCTCACCAGTCCCAACGGTACAAAAGATATCTTTAGTATTCAACAAAAGGAACGTATTCAAGAAGCTAAGGAAAGAACCATATGACAGAGGAAAAACAAATTTTCAGGTGTTAAGTGAGAAAGCAGTCTGTTGTGTCAATGGGCCAGAATACAATTCAGAAGGTGTGCAGAAAAGTCTCCATCAAATTTCAGAAATGTCAAACTCATTTAATGCTTTAACAAATGGCTTCAACGGATAGATTTCAAGGATCACATATATGCAGAACATATACAGATGATATATCTCAGCAAGTATTGAACAAAAACGCACAAGAACACTACACGCTCAACTCTACGATCTGAGAAAAAGAGGAAGCTTGCTTAGCTACTTAGTTCTTTCGAACAAGTGCTTAACTGAAACTGAGTAGCATCAATCACGAACTCAACAACTACCAATCAACTGAAGTAAGAGTTCCAAGTCAGAAGGACTTGAAGAGTTCTAAGTGAATCGCAGAAGAACCAAGTCTCTTTGGACTTGAAGAGTTCAAGAGTGAACTAAGAAGTGCCTAGACTGCTGGTCTAGAAGAAATCTGCGAGATTCAGAAAAGTGTAAAAGACATCCTTAGTGGATTTCCTACCCGAGGAGTAGAAGAGTGGACTAGGAGCTTTAAGTGCTCTGAACCACTTAAAAACAATTGTGTCTATTTCATTCTTGCTATAACTGCTATAACTGTTATAACTGTCTCACTCTCATTAACTCTATCTAAAAGGGAGTTCAAAGAAACCTTAATTCCGCTGTGTTTAAATCATTATCAAAACTGTCTTAGTAAAAAGAAAAGTTTTTAAATATCTATTCAACCCCCCCTTCTAGATAACTATTGTGCCTTCGGGAACTAACACAATTGTTTCCCTACAAAAAGACTATGTAGTTTAGTATGGGAAAACATGGAGATGTTATATGCTATGCAATGTGTCTATTTTTTTAGGAATGTTTTAACGTTCTCCTACAAAATGGATCTTAGTTGTTTGATGACAGGATAGCATGACAGGTCTTGATATGAAGAAGGAATGCATATTTACATACTCCTTTATATTTTCCATTACATTGAGATTGACATGGAATTGAAATGGGATGGTGTGAAGAGACTTCCCTCCGCGTTTGATTTATCAGAGGCAGACCTATCTTAGGCTACTCTCGTGGCTTTTCGGCATGAAGGTCCCCATATCATCGTAATTTACTAGATGGGAAGTTAATCTGATCTCTCAACTAGAGCAAATCTGGGTGGTGCCTTTCCTGAGCCTCGCGGGATTAGTCTCCCTTGAGTCCAGTAATCAAACACCGATGGGTTAGCCTCCTGGTGGAGGAATCACACAACATACATTCACATACATTGCGTCTCACCGTATGAAATGATCACATGCACGAAGCACTAATATCACATGCAGATATGGTGCGAAGCACTAAAGTGCAATAAATAAAGTATTAGTACACATCCATTCAATGTAAATGCAGTATTCACAGATAAGCAGCTTAAGCCCTGCACTTACTGAAAAGGAGGGCTTAAGCAGTTATTTGATACTTCAATTTTATTATATGTTAGGCTTGATTGCTTTTATTTTCAAGATGCGAGGCATATTCGAGAAAATAAGATACATAGCAGTGTCGAACTCCTTGTGGGCATAAGAGCCATCTAAGGATATCTAGACACTGTAGATAATTTACAAGATGGCTACAGCTGCAAAATGTCCATCATGGGAACCGAATCTAGATTCAGAGGCTGAATCTGTGATCACATGATTTCTAGGCTCACATGAAAGAGTAATATGTACAAAAGCTATAAAAAATAACTAGATTTGAGTAAATCTAAACCATTCTAACTTCAACGATTTCAGTTTAGTCACTTTTGAACCAGTCAAAGTTAGAAATAGCCAGATTTAGGCAAATCTAGCCCGCAGGCTGAAAAATTAAATATCTACATTATGAAAGCAGTTAAAGCAGATATTTATATAAAAGCGGTAAATATATATATAAGTGTGTGTGTATATATATATATATAGGTAAAAATGGAGGTACACAGCCGTGTAACTTTTAAAGTTACACGGTCTACGATCGTAGAGTGATTTCACTCTATGATCGTAGAGTAGTCACTCCACGATTTGTGAATTCACTCTACGATCGTGGACTACTCTACAATCGTAGAGTGAATTCACTCTACCATCTAGGGACTACTCTACGATCGTAGAGTGAAATCACTCTACGATCGCATCGTAGATCGTGTATAACTTTAAAAGTTACACTATTGTGTACTCATATTCCCCATATATATATATATATATATATATATATATATATATATATATATATATATATATATATATATATATATATATAAAACGTCTGGGATATTCTATCCAGGCTCAATCGAATTATAGTTCGATGATATATATATATATATATATATATATAAGCAATAAACGCTCCGGATATTCTATCTAGGCTATGTCGAGTTCGAGTTTGATGATATATATATATATATAAAAGCAATAAAAAGCCACGGAATGATGATCCGGGCGTACCCACTCGAAGAGACTCTCAACGTTAGTATATATATAAATATAAAAGTAATAGAAAGCTTAAAAATCTGAAAAATCTTACAGTGGGCTCCCAAGAAGACTTCAAATAGTTTTTGAAGTCTAAAAACTCGATTTCCACCGGTTAAACTTCAGTATGTTACAAAATACGAGCTTACAAGTGTTTAGAAAGAAGAATCACTCAGTTTAGAGCACTCTAGCAGGGGTTACAAGCTGAAATGGACAAAGTTTTCTCTATTTTTTTCTTCTTTTTTTTTCAAATGAGCTGCCACGAGCTCATATTTAAAGACTAGATGGTCGCGGGTCAACCCATGGCAATGTCAGGTCTACTACACGCTCGGTCTACCCCGACCATCATGCGTCTCATCGTCTTGAAGTACATGCACTGTCTTCTGTGTACCACTTCGAACCTTCATAACTTTCAATCCGGGCATCCGATAAAGGAGTGTTGTACCTTTTCGGAATGCTGTTGTCGAGAGCTACACAATGACATGGGATTAGAGGTTGTACGAAGCCGAGAAGATAGGTCCATGACCAGATCTCCAAGTCTTTAAAGTCTATTCGTTGTATTGTCTTGTGCAGTTGTCACTCGGGATTTGAGCTATGGTTCTTGTGGGACATCTTGATACGTAGGGTGATTTAAATTGTGTTGAGACGACATGAATGTGATGTTGAGGTGTCAAAATGACGATTTTCCCCCACCGGGGTTATCTCCGATTTTGGCGCAAATGTAACAGTTGTTTCTCAGGGTTATCTTCGTGATTGGGCTGCTGTGAATGCTGAATGTCCTCAGGGTTATCTCTGATGTTGGCTTGACCTCCCAGGTTTATCTCCGAGGTTGAACTGAGTATCCCGGGGTTGTCTCCGTGGTTGAAACTGACTCTTCCGGGGTTTTCTCGAGAACTTGAATGGGATCCCTCGGTGTTATCTCCGAGGTTGGAACTGGATCTCCCAGGGTTATCTCCGGGGTTGCAACTGATTTGACTTCTAGAGTTATATCTAGAAGACGATTCTGCCCTCTTGCAGGGTTAGTAACAGGAACGCAAAATTTCGAGTGTCTATAATAAAGAATAGATAATTCTTTATAAACTTGCACAAAAATTAAATATCTGCTTACGTAGAAACAAATCTGATTCATGGCTTAAATTTAATTATCTGCTTTCTTAGAAGCTCTTTTAATATAAAAGTTATTTAAATTTTTATATCTATTTAACTCATAGAAACGAAGATTCTTTATTATAAAGAATAAATAATTCTTTATAAACCTGCTTTAAACTTTATATATGCTTACACAAAAGCATTTTTGATCCACACTTAAAATTAATCTATTTGCTTAATCAAGAAGCATAGTTACGCAAGTATAAAAGTTATATAAACTTTTATAACTGAGCATAAATTTACATCTGATTTCATAGAAGTATATTTCACATATATTGTAAGACCCCAACTTTTATGAATAAAGATGAATTTTCTATAAATATCATTTTTGAATATTATGGAATAAATTTGATATAATGTTATAGTTGTGGGTAATATTTATAAATTTTGCAAAGTACGCAAGTTGTTATATAATATTCGATTGGTCGGGGAATATTCGTTTTAACAGGGGAATATTAGATGCGATCGACAAGACAATCATTAGTGGACCCCACATAATGTAATTATTGTTTGATTGAGAAAACGACAAAAATATTTTATTGAAAATAACAAATGAAGTTTTACCATTAATCTTGTTGAACTACTTTCGGTAGTAAAAAATACGATGTCTACGCGTGGTTGCATAGTATCACACGGTATTGATTATTGATACTTACGTGAGAAGTCATTCAGCTTTATTCAATTATTATTTATATTTTATATATTATTAAATCAATAATTGAGATGATAAAGTTATTATTAATATTATTATTTGCAATATTAACGATGTCTAGAAGTTACGCCAGGAGAGGTTTGGTCACCTAATTTCGCGCGCCATAGGGAGAAATCCTTATTGAAAGCCCCTCTTTCACAGGAACGACACGGTCGATTAATAGTGTGAATAATAATAATGATGATGAAGTTTTGTTTTATTAGTATTATTAATATAATAAAAGCAGAAAAGCTTTTATATAAAAATGAATACTTTTATAAAGTTATTCGCTTTTATTAGGTTAATAGTAAAATCTTTTTATATAAAAAGAATACTTTTAAAAAAGTTATTCGTTTTATTAGACAATAATTAGAATATATTATATTTTATTATGCACAGTGTTTGCATAGTGCCTGCATAATGTTTGCATAGTAAAATCTTTTTAAAAGTTATTCGTTTTATTAGATTATAAATAGAATATATTATATTTAATTGTAAACCAATCTGGACCGTTTGTTTAAAGTAAATCAATCTGGACCGTTCATGGATTGGTTACTATTTAGTCCATTCTTCTATAAATAGAAGCTCATTCCTTCAATATTTCTTACGAATTCACTGAAACTCTAGAGAGAGAATTATTCTTCTATCTTAAGCGTATTTCTTTAGCGTTTAAGAAAGCTTTGAGCGTGTTGCAAGTTTCTTCAAGTATATCCCCGCCCTACCGTCGGAGTACTCTTCTTTATAAGGTAAGGGATATTATTTGTTGTACCCGTAAGGGATATTTTTTTTTCATATTCATGAAGAGAACTTATGCTATTCTATTCTTTATTATTCTGTTGGAATAACCTGTATACGCGGTCTACCCTATACTTGGTGATTTTTGTTATTATTCCATTCGTTATTATTCTGTTGGAACATCCTCTCTATACGTAATATGCCGGACCTGGTTCCGTCTTTATTATTCTATTGGAATATCACATGCATGCGTGCGTTTTACACCGGACTGATTCCGTTATTTATTATTACATTGGAATAACTTGTCTATCTGATCTGACATGCATGGTGATTTCGTTGTTATTCCATTCTTTATTATTCATTGGAATATCCAGCCATTGCGTATTACGCTTTGACTTCGTTACATTATTTATTATTACATTGGAATAACTTTGTTTATCAAGTACCGCATGCATGGTGATTTCTTTTGTTATTCCATTCTTTATTATACTCAGTTGGTTAAAGTTTTGACTTCTATACTCTATGAAATTGGTGGAATATCCTTGATATTTACGCTTCATCCAGTATCTTTTTGTGGAAATATTCTTCTGAGCATTCTTAAATTTTACTCTACAAAGAAGTATCATGTTGACAATTTGGACGTTATTAGTTCCTGGATAAATTAATTCTTGAACTTGTTTTATTGAATTCTTATATCATTGTCATCATCCTCATATTTATATTTTGTTAAAAGTCATATGTGGCCTGTAGTGCATAGATGGACTTGGTATGATTATGACCAGGGATTATTCGGTGTAATTATGACCGTAATGTTACAAATGATGTGGTAAAAGTCCTCATTGGCTCGTAGTGCATTGATGGACAGTTGTTGGCATGATCATGACCATTGATGAATACACGAATATCTTTGGCCCGTAGTGCATGGATAATTTGTGGTTGTGATACTTATGAATATCCTTGGCCGTAGTGCAGGGATGAGGTGGATTATTTATTAAGCTGAGTCCAAGCGATAAAAGTGATGAAAACCTTTTAAATCATAAAAGATAATAGATTTTATTCTCTACTTGACTCTTTTAATGGATTACATGTTCCGCTGCAGTTAAACTTGATGTCTATTGTATTTTATCAGTTTAATATTGTTGAAGACTAAAGATAATTTATTTTGCATTATCTTAGTCATAATATTTCTTACTGGGCTAGTTGAGCTCACCCTTTCATTCACTATTCTCTTCAGGAAATGAGAACGTAGCCGGGACTAGTCGGGGAACGGAGTGACGGTCCAAATGATAGTATTAGTAGTCCTCACTATTCTGTTAAATAGTGTGATAATAAATGTAATGAGGACTTATTCTAAGAGTGAATATTGTCTAGAAGACAATATTTATATTAAAACTCACAGCTTTCTTGTTGTATATTAAAGATTGTATTTGTATTCTATACCATGTATTTGGCGACTCAGAATAGGTGATGTATACCTATTTTGGGTGCGTCACAGTTGGTATCAAAGCTTAGGGATATGATCTCTGGCTGAGATGTGAGATAAGAACTAGGAGGGGAGAGTCGGGGAATTCCTTCGCTAGTATGACCTACCTAAGTTTATTTGGTATTTAATTGGTCGGTCTGAGTATAGGGATAATATGTGATATGTTAATTAACCCTTGTTTTGTGGTAGTATTTGAAAATGGCATCCGAGAATGTTGAGAACATCAATGGAGCACAAGAGACCATTGAGTCTCCACAGATCAATAATCAGGATAATGTGCATCAGGAAGGCGACAATCCTAATGCAAACAACAACACTGACCAAATGATGAACGATGGAATGTTCCAAGGCTTCATGCAATTTATGCAACATCAGGCGAGAGCGGCTCCTGTCCAAAATGCAGGTGGAAACACTGGCAACTCTCGGACGGTCACCGCCAAACAGTTCAAGGAGCTGGGACCACCGGAGTTTTTTGGAGAGCCAAAACCACTTAAGGCGGAGACGTGGATAAAGCAGATCAACAAGATATTTGATGTCTTGGGATGCTCCGAGGAGCAAAAGGTTCCCTTTGCCACCTTTATGTTGCGGGCAGAGGAAGATTACTGGTGGGAATCTGTAAAGCGTACTTAACCTGCCGCACTGAAGATGTCTTGGGAGAAGTTCCAAGAACTGTTCAACGACAAGTACTTTCCCGAAAGTATTCGTCACATGAAAGAGGTAGAGTTCATTAAACTAGAACAAAACAACATGACCGTGTCGCAATACGAAGCCAAGTTTGCCGAGTTGTCCCGGTTTGCATCCCATTTGGTTGATAATGAGGAGAGAATGACGCAAATGTTTCTAAGAGGTTTGAAACCCGAGATACGTCAATATCTTATCTCTCATAAACTATGTTTGTATTCAGATGTTGTTAATAGGGCTCGCTTATTGGAAGCGCGATAATGAGTCAACCCAACCAAAAGAGAGCAAATGGCAAAATGATAATACCGGTGATAATTGATCATCGGCGGTGACAATAAGCATGGAGGAATCAACATGCCGTAAATGGTAACCACTTCGGTTGTAATCATGGCCAAAGCAATAAGAATGGACATTTCAAGAAGAGGAGATTCAACAATGATGGAAAGACGTCAGCACCTGCACCTGTTGTTAAGGAAGGAGAACGACCACCTATCATATGCTTCAAATGCGGAGAGGAGGGACACATCACCCAAATCACTAGCGATCATAGCCAAAGCATGTTATTTGTGGAAGAGAAGGTCACCTAGCCCAATTTTGTCGTTCACCGAAGACAAGTTCAGCTAGGATGGAGGCACCAAAGGACGCCCCAGAAAAGTCAAAGCCAGCAGTGCAAGGAAGAGCGTTTGTTGTGACCTCCCAGAAAGCAAGGAACCCGAATGAGGTCATCACGGGTAAGCTTATCATAAACTCTAGCGAAGTATATACCTTATTGGATACCGGTTCTACCCATTCCTTTATTTCTCCTACTTGCGCTTAACGTTTAAATTTGACTCCGGAGAAATTGGACTTTGACTTATTTGTTGAAACTCTGTTGGGAGAAACCTTCATTACATCCACTGTTTATAAGTCTTGTTTGGTTTAAATCTGTACCCTCACATTACCTGTCGATCTTATTTCATTGAAAATACTTGCATTTGACGTAATTCTAGGGATTGATTGGTTAACCACTCATCATGCAAAAATTGATTATTTTCGTAAGGTTGTTAGCTTTCATATTCCTAATCAACCTATAATGCGAATTCAAGCAACCAAACTATTAAAATCAATCACTGTCATC
Organism: Panax quinquefolius; assembly: GCA_020205615.1. Taxonomy (NCBI): domain Eukaryota; kingdom Viridiplantae; phylum Streptophyta; class Magnoliopsida; order Apiales; family Araliaceae; genus Panax; species Panax quinquefolius. The sequence goes on from CM035173.1 coordinate 84,682,816, forward strand.
TCAAGCCATAAAGTTATTCGTTTATTAAAAAACGGATGTCAAGCTTTCTTAGCTCATGTCACGGATCTAAACAAAAATACGTCAGTTTTGAATGATATTTCTATTGTTAATGAATTTCCGACATATTCCACTCAAGAACTTCCCGCCTACCCCAGAGCGTGAAATTGAATTTTGTATTGACCTTGAACCCGAAGACAAAACCCATTTCCAAAGCCCCATATCGAATGGCTCCTATTGAACTTCGTGAGTTAAAGACCCAACTACGAGAATTGTTAGACATCGGCTTTATTCGTCCCCTAGTACTTCTCCTTGGGGTGCTCTGTTCTATTCATGAAGAAGAAAGATGGGAGTATGCGACTTTGTATTGATTATCGGGAGTGGAATCATGTCACCATCAAAAATAGGTACCCATTGCCACATATTGATGACCTGTTTGACCAGTTGCAAGGCGCCAAATTCTTTTCAAAGATTGATCTTCGTTCTGGATATCACCAATTAAAGATTAGAACCGATGACATTCCAAAGACGGCTTTTAGAACTCGGTCCGGGCATTATGAATTCCTAGTCATGTCTTTTGGATTGACTAATGCTCCTGCTGCCTTCATGGATATGATGAACCGAGTATTCAAGGAATATTTGGATCACTTTGTGGTCGACTTTATTGATGACATCCTTATTTATTCCAAAAGTCGTGAAGATCACGAGCAACACTTGAGGCTGATACTTCAAAGGCTTCGTGAATATAAGCTTTATGCCAAGTTAAAGAAATGCGAGTTCTGGCTTGAGGAAGTAGCATTCCTTGGGCACGTGGTATCAAGTCATGGAATATCTGTTGACCCAGCAAAGATTGAAGCTATTCAAATCTAGGAGCAACCTAAATCAGTGACCGAAGTACCTAGCTTTCTCGGCTTAGCTGGTTATTATCGGAGATTCGTAGAAGGGTTTTCTCAAATCGCTACTCCCTTAACTCAGCTAACTCGAAAAGATACAAAATTCGGTTGGAGCAAGTAATGTGAGAAGAGTTTTCAAGAACTCAAGAGAAGACTCATTTCAGCACCTGTTCTAACAATACCATCTGGCTCAGAGGGATTTGTCATCTACAGTGATGCTTCAGGCAAAGGGTTAGGATGTGTTCTCATGTAACATGGGAAAGTCATAGCCTATGCCTCTCGACAACTCAAAGAATATGAGAGAAATTATCCTACTCATGATCTAGAGTTGGCAGCTGTTGTCTTCGCACTTAAAATTTGGAGGCATTACTTGTATGGGGAGAAAGTGGAGATCTTTACGGATCATAAAAGTCTCAAATATTTCTTCACTCAAAAGAAACTAAACATGCGACAGCGATGTTGGCTTGAACTGTTGAAAAATTATGATCATACCATCCAATACCATCCTGGAAAAGCGAACGTGGTAGTCGCGCGTTCGAGTAGAAAGATCATATACTGAATGCGAGTGCGATATTGTCAACGCAAAGGCCCATTTTGTATGACTTGTAAAGGATGGAGATAGAGATAAAGAATCCAAGGACCCAAGTGATGATGACGAATATACGAGTGGAACTGACTTTAATCGATAAAGTTAAAGCTGCTCAAGCTACAGACCTGGAGCTGATGCATATGAGGAAGAAAGTACAAGAAGATGCTATGCCGGAAGCAAGAATCGATGAAGAAGGAATTGTAAGACCCCAAATTATTAATAAATGAAATTTATTTTCCTCTATTTATTATTTTGAAATAGTAAGGGTTGATTTGATTAATGTGGATAGTTATGGGTAAAATACGCAAATATTTCGAATAAGCAAGTGGTTATAAAATATTCATTATTGTCGGGGAATATTCGTTTGGTCGTGGAATATTCGTACTGTCGAGGAATATTCGTATGACGGCGCAGTCTTTTGTGGACCCAATAACGGAAAGCGATTGGATGAAGAAAACGACAAATATAAGTTGTTTATAAATAATCTGCAGTAGTTGTTACCATTAATCTTGTTGGAATACCCGTTGGTTAAAACACACTAATACGCGTTATTGAACAAAGAGCACACCAGTATTGCACCAATTATTGATTCTTACGTAAGAAGGCACTACTCAATAATGGTTACAAGAATTATCGCTCAAAGATTTTATTTTATTGATTCAATAATTCTTTGCATTGATATTTTATATTATCGTTGTTTTCAATAAATTGTCATTACACGTATTTTCCATTATCGAAGCAATAATTCATATTATTTGAATAATATTATTAGATAACATTATTGGCAATGTCTAGAAAGTTACGTCTAAGGAGAGGTTTGGTCACCTAATTGCGGCTACCAAGAAGGAGAAATTCTTATTGAAAGCCCCTCTTTCCTGAACCTGCACTGGTTGTCAATATTGTGATTCTCGTAATATTATTTGTGAATAATTAATTATTGATTCATATGATGAGAAAAATATTGATTTTATGTGGATATAGATGGAGAAAATTTTTAATGTGACAATTGTTGAAAATTAATATTTTATCTTTTTCTGATAAAATAATTCATTTAAATATATTATTTTAATAATATATTAACGGTGATATTTTTATAATGAATGTGGGATATATGAGTATATGAGGAGGAAGAGTATTTTTGTGGCATTAAATGATTAACACATGTTTTGTTTGTCGGTGGACCCCAATTATTGACGGAAATTTGATTATAGCTTGTAAAATCGTCTGTTTGTGAATTTTGGTTAATTTCTGTTTGGAATTTGGAAACACTTCCTTCTGCAAAGTTGTAGATAATGGAATTTCCTATAAAAAGACGCGAGATTCAATTTTTACGATAAAAGGGCTATTTATTATGAATTATTTAAGTTCAAGTTCAAATAATTGATTTTTGGAAGTTTTAATTATGTTTTTAAGAAAAACGTTTTTTATATGTTGTAGGCATATTTAACATGTGCATGGTGGCTGAATTCAGATTCAAGATGTGGGCGTATGAATTTTATTTATATATAATATTATTATATTCAATTTTCGCTTTGGTGTTCTAAGCAATTTCCTAAAATAGGGTGCTTAGGTTAGAATTGAAAATCACACCGTAAAAGCAAGTTTTCTCTATATATTATCGAGCGTATTCTTGTGAGTATTTTGAGTATACTTTGAGTATTGTTATACGGTCTGCAAGTTCAAGTCATAGCCTATATCCTGTTTTTCACTAGAAATCTGTCTTTTCGAGGTAAGGGATGTTATTTTCTTCTCAAATGATATTATTTCTTCAATATCATTATCTTTGAAATATTGGTTGAAACTTTTTATCAAATTTGGAACTTTTCCATGTCGGGTTACTATTCATGAGTTACTTATTCATGAGTTACTAGAGTTACTATTCATGAGTTACTATTCACGAAGTTACTATTCACGAGTACTATTCATGAAGTGTGAAGATGTTTTTTGGGAAATTTCTATCTTTTGGTGTGAGTTACTATTCACGTATCTGACTTATTCACGTGATACTGACACTATTCAATAGAAAAATAAAATTTCTTCTTTTTGTCAAAATATCTATTCGGATACTAGCTTTGATTGTATCCATGTTTTGATCATTCTTGAATTTTACTCCACTATGATTATTCATGAGGTATTTTTGGACATGGAATAGTCAAAATACTGAATCCTTAATATTTATTCTTTTGTTTCAATTGGATTCGCTTTTCTTTAAAATATTTTTCATCATCCTTAGTCCTAAATGATGATATAACCAATATCTTTGGCCTCAGTAGTGCAAAGATGAATGATTTCTTTATGAATATCTTTGGCCGTAGTGCAAAGATGAGCAGTGTTGAGATAAACATGACCGATTAATTAATATCTTTTTGGCCCAGAGTGCAAAGATGAACAGGTGTTTAGATGAACATGACCAACTGATGAATATCTTTGGCCTGTAGTGCAAAGATGAATATTTGATTCCAGATATATATTGATTGATGTTACAGGGATAAAATATCGACGATGAACTTTTAAATTCATATATAGAAGATAGTAGTTTGCATTCTCTACTTAACTCTTCTAATGAATTGTTGTTTCCACTGCAGTTGTTGATTTAAAACTGGTTGTCTATTGTATTCTATTAGATTTTTCCCTGTTGAAGACTAACGATAATTTGTTGTATATTATCTTAGTCATAATATTCTTTACTGGGTTAGTTGAGCTCACCCTTTTCCTTGTTGTTCCATTTTTCTTCTCAGGAGGCGAGAATGTAGCGAGTACTAGTCGGGGTATGGAATGAAGGTTCTAGAGAGAGTTGTTTAGTAGTCCTCACCAGTTTTGTAATATAATGTATCAATAATTATGGTGGGGATTTATTTGTGTGTGGATATTGTCTAGATGGCAATATCTCGTATTTAAACTCAAAGTTTATATGTTGTAATAATAAAGTTGTAGTTATTTACGTACCATGTATTTGGTGACTCGAAATGGGTTGGTGGAATGGACCTACTTTGGGCGTCCACACTTGGTATCGAGCTTAGGGATATGATCTCCAAGGAGATCGGGAATAGAACTAGGAGGGAGAGACGAGTAAATCCTTCGCTAGTGTGTCCTACCTAAGCTTATTTGTTAGTTGGTCGATCAAGATATAGGGATATTATGTGATATATTGATTTCCTTAATTAACCCTTGTTTTATGGCGATATTTGAGAATGTCGATTGAGAATATTAACATTGGAGTAAATGAGACCGTGGAGATGCTGTATTTTACCAACGAGGAGAAACGTGCAACAGTCGGCAATGTACCTCCCGTGAACAACACCATTGAAAGCGATGATGAACGAGGGGATGTTTAGAAGCTTTTTGCGCTTCATGCAAAATCGCATTTAGGAGACTCGTGTTCAAAATACGAGGAGGAAATGATAGCAATTCACGGTGGTCACAAATGCAAGTAGTTCAAAGAGTTGGGACCACCAGAATTCTGGGGAAAGTCGGATCCGATTAAGGCGGAGACGTGGGTCAAACAAATTACCAAGATATTCGACGTCTTGGGATGCACGAGAAACGAAAAGTTCCATTCGCTACTTTTATGTTTCAGTATTCAGGCGATTCTTTGGTGGGAATCAGAAGCGTACCCATCCAAATTGCACTCAAAGATGTCATGGGAGACGTTTGAAAACAGTTCAATGACAAGTACTTCCTCGAAAGTATTCATCATATGAAGGAAGTAGAGTTTATTAGATCGGAGCATAATAACATGACGGTGTCCCAAAGACGAGGCGAAGTTCGCAGTTATCCAGTTTGCACCTCATTTGGTGGAGAATGAGGAACGATGACGCAGATGTTTCGAGAGGTTTGAAACCCCGCATACGTCAAGATCTCATTTCTCATAAATTTTCTCTCTATTCGGATGTTGTCAGCAGGCTCGGTTTTTAGAGCGAGATAACGAAAAGTGCGTTCAACCGATGGACCATAACCGAGATCATATCAAAGATAGCGATCCATCGTAATAACGATAACCAAATGGAGAAAGAAGAATACGACAAAGGCGGTAACCACTCTGGTGATAATCATGGCCATGAAAATAGAAGAAGCGAGTCGGGGAGGAGATTTTAAAAGAGGAGATTTAACAACGACCATGTGAAGACGACGCTTGCGTAAGAAAGAATCGGTTCTAGGGAGGAGAACGACCACCGGTCAGATGTTACAAATGCGGGAAAGAGGATATATCACCCTAAACCGCCCACAACAGCTTTAAGGTATGCTATAATTGTGGAAAAGAAGGACATATCGCTCGAGATTTTACGGTATCAAAACCCAGTCAAGCGGGAATGGTGATGAAAAGATCGTCTAGAAAAGTCAAAGTCAACGATTCCTCGAAGAACGCTTGTCGTGACTTCATCAAAATGCGAGGAACCCGAACGGTTAGCATGGGTTAGTTAATTATAAATTCTTGCGAAGTTTATACCTTACTAGATATCTGGGTTCTACCCATTCTTTTATCTCTCTTGCTTGCGCTCAAACGTTTGAACTTGACTACGGAGAAATTAGACTTTGACCTATTTATGGAGACTCAGTTAGGAGAAACTTTCATTACATCCGTTGTTTAGAAATCTTGCTTGATTCAGGTTGGCACTATCACATTACCTATTAACCTTATTTCTATAGTGATATTTGCTTTTGATGTGATTTTAAGGTTAACTACTCATCATGCCGAAATTGATTACTTTCGTAAGGTTGTTAGTTTTCATATTCCTAAGCAACTCATTATTCAATTCAAGCAATCAAACCATTGTAGTCAAACATTTTCATATCAAGCCATGAAGTCATTCGTTTATTACGGATGTCAAGTTTTCTTAGTCCATGTTATGGATTTGAATAAAGACACGTCGATTTGAATAATATTCCTGTTGTTATTGATTTTTCCGATGTATTTCTGAAGAATTTCTTGGCTTACTCCCAAAGCTTCGATATTAAATTTTGTATCGACTTTGAACCCTAGACAAAATTTATTTCTAAAATCTCATATCGAATGGCTCTATTGAACTTCGTGAGTTAAAAATTCAACTATAAATTTGGTACCGAGCCTTTATCCGTGACTTCCTTTGTGGAATGCAAAGCCGCGGACTCTCCGTAGGGACACACCATATTCGTGCGATATTAAACCGATAGGTGTCATTGTAACGTCTTATCCAAGGTTGGGATATGAGTCACGATTGAGAACAACCTAAAGTCGGTAATCGAAATACGTAGCTTTCTAGACTTAGTTGGTTATTATCGGAGATTCGTTGAAGGATATTCTCGAATCGCTATTCCATTAACGCAACTGACTCGTAGAGATACAAAATTCGAATGGAGCAAGGAATGTGGGAAGAGCTTGAAGAACTCGAGAAGAGACTCATTTCAAAGACATGTTCGACCATGCCATCCTGGAAAAGCGAACGTGGTAGATGGCGTGTTGAGTAGAAGATCGTATACAAGTACGAGTAGTATGATATTGTCAAAGACTCATTTCAGATAATTTACAAATAATAGAGATGGAGATGAAAACTCTAGGTACCCACGTGATGATATACGAGTATAATCGACTTTAATCGATAAAGTTAAAGTCGCTCAAGCTACACACCGGAGTGATGAATTTGAAGAAGGAGGTGCAAGAAGTTGTTATTTCAAAAGCGAGAATCGGTGAGGTGAGGAAAGCTCAAACCTTCGATTTATTAATCCATTTGAAATTCTCGATCGAATAGGAATCGTGGCCTATGGACGCTGCGTTTACATCACTAAGTACGACGCGTGTTCATAACGCTTTTCACATATCGATGTTACGTAAATATGTGGACGACCGAACCACGTCTATTGAGTTAGAACCGGACGAGATAGTAGAAGACTTAACGTCGAGGAGGTACTGTCAAGATCTTGTAGAGGAAAGAACATGTCCTATGTCCGAGGTTATACCACAAGTTAAGGTTTTGTGGATAAACCATGCTATTGAGGAAATGACACGGGAGTTGGAAACGGAAATGAAAGCGAGGTATTCTCATCTTTTCAAACACCAGTATCGTCGTCAATTTCGAGGGGACGAAATTTCATAAGGAGGGAGGTTGTAAGACCCCAAATTATTAATAAATGAAATTTATTTTCCTCTATTTATTATTTTGAAATAGTAAGGGTTGATTTGATTAATGTGGATAGTTATGGGTAAAATACACGCAAATATTTCGAATAAGCAAGTGGTTATAAAATATTCATTATTGTCGGGAATATTCGTTTGGTCGTGGAATATTCAATCTTTGTCGAGGAATATTCGCATGCTGACGTAGCCATCTTTTGTGGGCCCCATAACGGAAAGCGATTGGATGAAGAAAACGACAAATATAAGTTGTTTATAAATAACGGCGTAGTTGTTACCGTTAATACTGTTGGAATACCCGGTGGTTAAAACACACTAATACTGCGTTGTTGAACAAAGAGACACGGTATGCACCAATTATTGATTCTTACGTAAAGAAGGCACTACTCAATAATGGTTACGACAATTCTTGTTTCAAAGATTTTATTTTATTGATTCAATAATTGCTGCATTGATATTTTATATTATCGTTGTTTCAATAAATTATCATTACACAGTATTTTCCATTATCGAAGCAATAATTCATATTATCTGAATAATATTATTAGATAACATTATTGGCAATGTCTAGAAAGTTCTGTCTAAGGAGAGGTTTGGTCACCTAATTGCGGCGCTACGATGAGGAGAAAATTCTTATTGAAAGCCCCTCTTTCCTGAACCGCACTCGTTGTCAATATTGTGATTCTCGTAATATTATTTGTGAATAATTAATTATTGATTTATATGATGAGGAAAATATTGATTTTATGTGGATATAGATGGAGAAAATTTTAATGTGACAATTGTTGAAAATTAATATTTTATCTTTTTCGATAAAATAATTCATTTAAATATATTATTTTAATAATATATTAACGGTGATATTTTATAATGAATGTGGGATATATGAGTATATGAGGAGGAAGAGTATTTTGTGGCATTAAATGATTAACACATGTTTTGTGTGTCGGTGGACCCCATTTATTGACGGAAATTTGATTATAAATTTGTAAAATCGTCTGCTTGTGGATTTTGGTTAATTTCTGCTTGGAATTTGGAAAAACTTCCTTCGCAAAGTTGTAGATAATGGAATTTCCTATAAAAAGACGCTAGATTCAATTTTCTACGATAAAAGGGCTATTTATTATAAATTATTTAAGTTCAAGTCAAAATAATTGATTTTGGAAGTTTTAATTATGTTTTTTAAGAAAAACGTTTTTTATATGTTGTAGGCATATTTAACATGTGCATGGTGGCTGAATTCAGATTCAAGATGTGGGCGTATGAATTTTGTTTATATATAATATTATTATATTCAATTTTACGCTTTGGTGTTCTAAGCGAATTTCCTATAAATAGGTGCTTAGGTTAGAATTGAAAATCACACCGTAAATCAAGTTTTCTCTCTATATTATCGGCGTATTCTTGTGAGTATTTTGAGTATACTTTGAGTATTGTTATACGGTCTGAAGTTCAAGTCATAGCCTATATCCTGTGTTTTGACTAAAGTCTTGTCTTTTGAGGTAAGGGATGTTATTTTCTTCTCAAATGATATTATTTCTTCAATATCATTGTCTTTGAAATATTGGTTGAAACTTTTTATCAAATTTGGAACTTTTCCATGTCGAGGTTACTATTCATGAGTTACTATTCATGAGTTACTTGAGAGTTCTTATTCATGAGTTACTTACTATTCACGAAGTTACTATTCACGAGTACTATTCATGAAGCGTGAAGATGCTTTTTGGGAAATTTCTATCTTTTGGTGTCGAGTTACTATTCACGTATACTGGGACTATTCACGATACTGACTATTCACCAAAAAAATAAAATTCTCTTTTTTTCCAAAATATCTATTCGGATACTAGCTTTGATTGTATCCATGTTTTGATCATTCTTGAATTTTACTCCACTATGATTATTCATGAGGTATTTTTAGACATGGAATAAATTAAAATACTGAATCCTTAATATTTATTCTTTTGTTTCACCGGATTCGCTTTTCTTTAAAATATTTTTCATCATCCTTAGTCCTAAATGATGATATAATCAATATCTTTGGCTTGTGTAGTGCAAAGATGAATGATTTCTTGATGAATATCTTTGGCTGTAGTAGTGCAAAGATGAAGTGTTGAGATGAACATGATGATTAATTAATATCTTTGGCCCGTAGTGCAAAGATGAACAGGTGTTTAGATGAACATGACCAACTGATGAATATCTTTGGCTTGTAGTGCAAAGATGAATATTTGATTCCAGATATATATTGATTGATGTTACAGGGATAAAATATCGACGATGAACTTTTAAATTCATATATAGAAGATAGTAGTTTGCATTCTCTACTTAACTCTTCTAATGAATTGTTGTTTCCGCTGCAGTTGTTGATTTAAAATTGGTTGTCTATTGTATTCTATTAGATTTTTCCCTGTTGAAGACTAACGATAATTTGTTGTATATTATCTTAGTCATAATATTCTTTACTGGGCTAGTTGAGCTCACCCTTTTCCTTGTTGTTCCATTTTTCTTCTCAGGAGGCGAGAATGTAGCGAGTACTAGTCGGGGTATGGAATGAAGGTTCTAGAGAGAGTTGTTTAGTAGTCCTCACCATTTTTGTAATATAATGTATCAATAATTATGATGGGGATTTATTTGCGTGTGGATATTGTCTAGATGGCAATATCTGTATTTAAACTCAAAGTTTATATGTTGTAATAATAAAGTTGTAGTTATTTCTGTACCATGTATTTGGCGACTCAGAAAGGGTTGGATGGAATGGACCTATTTTGGGGGCGTCACAGGAATACTTCGAGTCAACTCCAGACTTTGTGTTCCTAACGACCCTGATTTAAAGTATAAAATCATGATGGAGGCGCACAACACACCGTTTGCAATCCATCTTGGGAGTACCAAAATGTATCATGATCTTCGACATACATTTTGGTGGGGCAATATGAAGAGGGAGATAGCGATGTTTATCTCAAGGTGTCTAACGTCTCAATGAGTCAAGGCGGAGCATCAAGTACCAAAAGGTCCATTGCAACCATTTGAAATTCCAGAATGGAAGTGGGAGCACATTACTATGGATTTCGTTACTGGTCTTCCCAAGGTTTCTCAAGGCATAGATGCAATTTGGATCATTGTTGATAGATTGACCAAATCTGCTCATTTCTTACCTATACGAGAAACTTATACACTTGAACGTCTTGCTCGTATGTACATAAACGAGGTTGTAAGATTACATGGTATGCCAGTATCCATAGTTTATGATCGAGACCCAAGATTCACTTCACGATTTTAGGTTAATTTGCAAAAAGCTATGGGCACGGATTTACGATTTAGTTCGGTATATCATCCTCAAACGTTATGTCCTTGACTTCAAGGGAAGTTGGGACAAGTTCTTACCATTGGTGGAGTTTTCCTACAACAACGGTTATCAAGCAAGCATTGGCATGGCTCCATTCGAAGCGCCAGTATGGAAGAAAGTGTCGTTCTCCAAATATCTTTGGGATGAGGTGGGTGAAGCAACGTTGTTGGGACCGGAGTTGAATGCGTATGACTACGGAAAAAGATTCAAACGATCCGACAACGTATAAAAACTTCACCGACCAAATAAAAGAGTTATGCTGATCTTCATCGAAAGGACGTGGAATTCGATATTGGAGATCATGTGTTGTTACGTGTTGCTCCATGGAAAGGAGTTACGAGATTTGGAAAGAGTGGAAAGCTCAATCCTCGATTCATTGGCCCATTTTAATCCTCAATCGAGTAGGACCGTGCCTCTATAGACTCGCTTTTATATCGCCAACTATTTCCGTGTTCATAATATTTTTTATATATCCATGTTACGTAAATATGTGAAAGACCCAAACCACATTATTGAGTTAGAACCGGACAAAATAGAGGAAGATTTAACGTATGAAGAGGTTCCTGTTCAAATTTTGGATAAGAAGGAACATATTCTACGCTCCAAGGTTATACCTCAAGTCAAAGTTTTATGGAGGAACCACGATGTTGAGGAAATGACCTTGGAGTTAGAATCTAAAATGAAATCAAGGTATCCTTACCTCTTCGACATACTAGGTATGTACCCTAATTTTGAGGGCGAAATTTCATAAGAAGGGGAGATTGTAAGACCCCAACTTTTATGAATAAAGATGAATTTTCTATAAATATCATTTTTGAATATTATGGAATAAATTTGATATAATGTTATAGTTGTGGGTAATATTTATAAATTTTGCAAAGTACGCAAGTTGTTATATAATATTCGATTGGTCGGGGAATATTCGTTTTAACGGGGAATATTCAATGCACTCACACAATCATTAGTGGACCCCACAACTAAAATTATTGTTGGATTGAGAAAATGACAAAAATATTTTATCGACAATAACTGTGGAAGTTTTACCATTAATCTTGTTGAACTACTCGGTAGTAAAAGTACAAGATGTCTGCTGTGGTAGTTGCATAGTATCACACCAAGTATTGATTATTGATGCTTACGTGAGAAGTCATTCGCTTTTATTCAATTATTGTCGATATTTTATATATTATCAAATCAATAATTGAGATAACAGAGTTATTAATATTATTATTTGCAATATTAACGATGTCTGAAGTTCTACCAATGAGAGGTTTGGTCACCTAATCAATTGCGCCATGATAGGGAGAAATCCTTATTGAAAGCCCCTCTTTCCTGGAACGACTTCAGTCGATTAATAGTGTGAATAATAATAATGATGATGAAGTTTTGTTTTATTAGTATTATTAATGTAATAAAAGCGTAAAAGCTTTTTATATAAAAAATGAATACTTTTATAAAGTTATTCGTTTTATTAGCTAATAGTAAAATCTTTTATATAAAATGTAATACTTTTATAAAGTTATTCGTTTTATTAGACAATAATTAGAATATATTATATTTGATTATGCATAGTGTTTGCATAAGGTAATGCGTACATAGTGTTTACATAGTAAAATCTTTTAAAAGTTATTCGTTTTATTAGATTATAAATAGAATATATTATATTTTATTGTAAACCAATGCTGACCGTCTGCTTAAAGTAAATCGATCTCGACCGCTTCATGGATTGGTTACTATTCATCCATTCTTCTATAAATAAAAGCTCATTCCTTCATTATTTCTTACGAATTCACCGAAACTCTGAGAGAATTATTCTTCTATCTTGAAAGCGTATTTCTTTAGCGTTTAAGAAAGTTTTGAAAGCGTAGTGCAAGTTTCTTCAATTATATCCCCGCCTCTACCGGTTTGAGTACTCTTCTTTATAAGGTAAGGGATATTATTTGTTGTACCGTAAGGGGTATTATTATTTTTCATATTCATGAAGAGAATTTACATTATTTTATTCTTTATTATTACATTTGGAATAACTTTTGTATCGCTGGCCTCACCCCATACTTGGTGATTCCTATTGTTATTCTATTCGTTATTATTCATTGGAACATCCTCACATGCATGCGTTATCGTCCTGACTGGTTCCGCCTCTTTATTATTCTCATTGGAATATCCTGTTTGTGCGCTTTACTGTGGGGACTGATTTCGTCTTTATTATTCTCATTGGAATATCCTCGTCATGCATTTTACGCCGGACTGATTCCGTTATTTATTATTCATTGGAATAACTTTAATACATCAAGTACCGCATGCATGGTGATTTCGTTGTTATTCCATTCTTTATTATTACATTGGAATATCCCGCATACCGGTCGCGTATTACGTCGGATTCGGTTCCGTTATTTATTATTCATTGGAATAACTTTGTTTATCGCTAAATCGCATGCGTGGTGATTTCTTTTGTTATTCTATTCTTTATTATACTCTCGGTTGGTTAAAGTTTTGACTTATATACTCCATGAAATTGGTGGAATATCCTTGATATTTACGCTTCATCTAGTATCTTTTTCATGAAAATATTCTTTTGAGCATTCTTAAATTTTACTCTACAAAGAAGTATCATGTTGACAATTTGGGCGTTATTAGTTCTTTGGATAAATTAATTCTTGAACTTGTTTTATTGAATTCTTATATCATTGTCATCATCCTCATATTTATATATTGTTGAAAGTCATCGTGGCACAGATAGTGTGCATAGATAGACTTGGTATGATTATGACCAAGGATTATTCGGTGTAATCATGGTAGTAATGTTACAAATAATGTGGTTAAAGTCCTCATTGGCTGTAGTGCATTGATGGATAGTTATTGGCATGATCATGACCATTGATGAATACACGAATATCCTTGGCCGTAGAGTGTATGTATATAATTTGTGGTTGTGATACTTATGAATATCCTTGGCCGTAGTAGTGTAGGGATGAGGTGGATTATATATTAAAATTTGAGTCCCAACGATAAAAGTGATGAAAACCTTTTAAATCATAAAAGATAGTAGATTTTATTCTCTACTTGACTCTTTTAAAGGATTGCATGTTCCGCTGCAGTTAAACTTGATGTCTATTGTATTTTATCAGTTTAACATTGTTGAAGACTAATGATAATTTATTCTGCATTATCTTAGTCATAATATTTCTTACTGGGCTAGTTGAGCTCACCCTTTCTTTCACTATTCTCTTCAGGAAATGAGAACGTAGCCGGGACTAGTTGTGGAACGGAGTGACGGTCCAGATGATAGTATTAGTAGTCCTCACTATTCTGTTAAATAGTGTGACAATAAATGTAATGAGGACTTATTCTGAGAGTGGATATTGTCTAGAAGACACAATATTTGTATTAAAACTCACAGCTTTCTTGTTGTATATTAAAGATTGTATTTGTATTCTGTACCATGTATTTGACGACTCAGAATAGGTGATGTATACCTATTTTGGGGGCGTCACATATATAAATGTCATTAAACTTTTATATAATTACTTAATCTTTAATTGCCATCTGCTTATTTAAGAACCATATTTGTCAAATCTTTTGTAAAAGGAAAAAAAGGTAGAGTTAGTTTATTTTATGTACATGTGAGAAAGACGAGTAATTCTTCGACCAATACCAAAATCTTAGAGAGGTCAGTTGGGAGTTAGGTCTCTAGTGTACTTGTAAGGTGAGAAAGATGCTGTCATTTCAAGTTCAGATCATAGAATAGAACTGAACTCAAAAGAAAGGTACAACTAAGCTTGAGGAGGGAGCTATGAGCTTGTTGTCCAAGATAGTTAGTTGAGAATAGTTTTAAGTTTGTCTATAAAACTTTGTAAAGGCTTTTCCGCCTGTTGAAGGAGTATTTATTAGTGGGAGTAATAGAATCTCAAGTCTTGTAGAGTAGCTTGAGACTGGACGCGGTAATATACACGGGTTGTATATTGTGAACCAGACAAATTATGTCTGATTGAATTTTTATTGTCTTGCATATTAATTTCTAAAATTGCAAATTAATTATCTAAAAATTCAATAAGGCCTAGGATATTTTTTTTAATCTGTAATAATCTATTCAACTCTCCTTCTAGATTATTATTAGACTTTTAGCCAACAATAAACATATAATATGGAACAGAAGGAGTATATTATATCAATTCTGAATTTGAAATGTCTAATTTTTTTATTTAAAATCAATAATAATCTTATTTATATACAATATTGAATTATTGAGAGATGTTTGTGGCAAAGGTATATCTAATAATTCTCAAAATTCTTAAAGTGCATAATAATATGATGTCTTGTCACTATAAAAGTTTACTTTGTTTTATATATTATATATATGATATATGATAATTTTTTTATAAAATAAATAATCAAATAGAAAAATTAAAAATTGCCCTTGCCTTGCAAGGACATGCAATGCGACATATTTTTAGTCAGTTAATTAAACTGATTTAGTTGGTATAATGACTTTAAGAATGCTACATATTTTTAGTAGGTATAACCGTATAACTTTAAGAATGCTACATATTCATATGTGAGGGATGCCATATATTTTATTTTTGTATTAGTATTATATTTTTCAATTTTTATGTAAATTGATATTTTATGTAAAGAGGCAAGACCACCTCAAAGAAATATTTTATCCATAATAGATCAAAGAATTGTATTGAACGGTTAGTTTAATTTTTTTTCTTCTGTATATTGAAATTAATTTATTTATATCTTTATATAAATTTCATGTATTTAAATCAATTTGAAGTAATTTCAAGTTATTATCATTATTTATTGATTATTATCTTTTTTTTGTAAAAATAAATACTAAAACTGCCCGGGCCGGGAATTGAACTAGGAAAATATAATTTAGCAAAAAAAAAAAAAAAAAAATAGGAAAACATAATGGCGCTATATCATTATCATATGAGTATGACCATATCCGTCTCTCTGCTGCATCTGGTAGAATCTATTATCTAGTGTGCGATACCACAAATAATGCCGCTATACCGTCAGCACATCTCTCCTCTTCATCACAACTTCAACTAGTCAGCCTAGGGTTTCAATTTCAGTCCATCGCAGTAAACGTCGCCGTTTAGCCGGGATGGCTTCTTCCGATGCCGGTAAGTTGGCCGGAAACTCAGATATCCCCAAAGATGTGTTGGTTCAGTACGTTGTACTCCGGCGAGACCTGATCGAGACGTGGCCTCTGGGGAGCGTGGTTTCACAGGGATGCCATGCCTCCGGTGCCGCCATTTGGTCCAACAAAGACGATGCTTACACCCTTAAATACTGTAGTCCCACCAATATTGATTCTATGCGCAAGGCAAGTTCACTCGTTTTATCCATTTTTCTTTTGATTTTTTTAGGTTTTTGAATTTAATATTTTAAAGCAAAATTAAATTGTGGCATTTTTTTTTCCGACAAGTAATTCAAGTGGCGTTTGTTAATTTTGTTACGATCATTTTTTTATTTATTTGATTTGTAATTTCAAATTTTATGTAAATAGTAGTAATTCAAGTGGCATTTTTGTTAGTGGTCGTTAGTGGTTGAAAGTGAGTTTAAAATGTATATTGGTGGGTAATTAATTTGTAGGATATTTTATGTATAAATAGGTATCATAAGTTGAATGAAAAACTAAGTTCATCTATAATGGAGGTCCCGGGTAAACCATTAAACTAGTATCAGAGGCACACATGGACCACCCACCATTATCATTCGAGCAACGGTTTCTATTGGTTGCAAAGGTTTTCCATTGGTCAAGAACAAGTTCTTGATCACATGGAAAAATTGTTTGTAATCATTAGTTCTGAATTAGATTTCATGATGGATATACCATCACCACATCCCTCCTCTTCATCACAACTTCTACTAGGCCTAGGGTTTCAATTTCAGTCCAATGCAGTAAGCGTTGCCGTTTAGCTCGAATGGCATCTTCCGATGCTGGAAACTCAGATATCCCCAAAGATGTGCTGGTTCAGTATGCTGTCCTCCCATGCCTCCATTGCGGCCATTTGGTCCAACAAAGATGATGCTTACACCCTAAAATACTGTAGTCCCACCGATCTTGATTCTATGCCCAAGGCAAGTTTACTCTTTTTACCCATTTTTCTTCTGATTTTTAAAAGATTTTGGATTCAATATTTTATTGCAAAATTAATTTTTGGCATTTTCCCCAATAAGTAGTTCATGTGGCGTTTGTTAATTTTGTTTTGATCATGTTCTTTAGTGGGCTAGGGGTTATGGGAGTAAGAATTGTTAGAAATGGTAGTGAGTTTAAAATGTGTATCAGTGTATTAGTTGTTAATTAATAATTTAATTTGTAGGATATGTATGTATAAATATGTCTCATAAGTTGAATGAAAGTATGGAAGAATATTTGTGAAAAACTAGAGTTCATCTCTAATGGAGGTCCCTATTTCCCTCAAAGTAAACCATCAAACGAGTATCAGAGGCACAGATGGCCCACCCACCATTATCATTTAAGCATCGACTTCGATTAGTTGCAAATAATTCTGCAATGGTTTTCCTGGAAAATTCAATGAGTTGCAATTAAGCTATCGGAAGAGGCGTTGCAACACAAACTTGTTTGGGTCCTGGAAAATTCAATGTGTTGCAATTAAGCTATTGGAGGAGGCATTGCAACACAAACTTTTTTGGGTCATGGAAAATTCAATGAGTTGCTTGAATTGGAAAGCTTTGATAGGTTTTGCATTCAAGAGCAATCAACGCTACATCTCTTTGAGTTTGAATTGGAGTAGTACGTTATGATCAAGTGCATGTTTAACACACAACGAGGTGAAGTTGGTAAGAGTTTTTGTTAAGAACCGATGATCTCCTTGGTTTGATTTGTGTGAGGGTGGAGTTGGTAAGAGTCTGTTAAATTTGGTTTAGATTTGTGATGGGTTGACTATGATTTAGGTGGGGTTATTGCTATCCTTCTGATGATGAAACTTAAAAGATGGTGTAGGTTTGAAGTTGGCCAATTTCATTGGTGGACTAGTTGGTTAATTGGAACTGATCGGAAGGTGTAAGTATTAGGGTTAACTTATTTATTTATTCATTTATTCATTTGAGGTAGAGATAGAATAGGGTTATAGAATCTTATTACGTTTAGCTCTGATACCAATATGGTTGGGATGGGATTTAGGGTTTAGAAATTGAAATTGAATGGAGTAAAAATCAGTGAAGAAAAGGGAAAGGACATTTAATCAAATACATGCACTAAATCTTTTATTCATCCTCAGCTTTTTAGTGAGCCATTTATGTCCCGATATCTAATAACATGTTTAAACTTTCCGAAACCAACTATATTATAAAAGCTATTAAAATTACAAGTCAAAATAAACTAAATTGAATTAAATTCTACAAAGTTCTATTTTATTGGACACGTGCTTCCTTTTGTATTGGTCTGTCATGTTTTGCGGGCTCGCATTGATGCTGAATAAGTTTGTAAAGATGCATTGGTGTTGAAGGATATTAGAACTTTCCTACATCTTGGCTAATGCTTTTCTGCTTGGCATTCTTAATACAAAGATGTGCAAGTTCATTTAGAAAACGGAAGTCTGTTAATTACTTTCATCATTGAGTCTAAATAATAAATTATCATAATCCTTTTATCGTTGGATATTATACTAAGCAAGTAACATGTGCAGCACTCTGTAACCATGTTGTTTGTTACTCGTCTGATCCGATTTGAGGTTAAAATTTGAGCCTTCTATAAAAGGTGAATGATAAATGATAAGCATCATAAGTCCCATAATGAGTAGTTACTTGTCTGCATTAAAATTAAAAAATAGGTGGATGGAAGAAAGAAAAGAGCTCTCATGTATTGTTGGATAAATTAAGCTTTCCTTTTACTCAGGGAGTTATCTTGGAGAAATGTAAACACTTAAAAAATTTTCTTTGATGCAGTATTTTTGTTTTTTTTATGGCATGGTTGATATATCAAGAATGAAAGTGATATCATTTTTTCTTCATGATGCAGGTTACTCTTGAAGTGAAGGGAGAGCCTCAGATACGGAGCTTATCAGAGAAACTTACAGCAGGTGGCATTGCTCATAAGCTGTGGATCGAACAACCTGAGAACATTCCCTCATGTCTTGCCACAAAACCCTACCCCAAATCTGTAGTGTCATCATTTTTCAAAAAGTTGAAGCTCTGTAAGTGACAAAATTTTCAAATGCTATTACAGAAATTTTCAGTAATGCAAAGAAAGAATTATGTTTGCTTCTTGATAAATGTCGCATATAGTTGCTCTATGATGAATAGTTGGTGTGTTTGAGCCGAGCAAAAAAATCACAATTAAAAATAGCCTTTCTAAAGGAATTAAATGAAACTGCAGAATTTGAGCATCCATGCTCAGATCCTTATTGAGCATGCTAATATTACTTAGTTTCAAAGACATGTTTCTTACTCCCTTGTGTATTACTGTATTCAATGTTTAGTGTAGAATATGGAAGTTCTTCACATTTGTTTTTGAATATTAGACTTGTATCAGCTGCACTTGTGTTTGTTTGGTTATTAAAGTCAGGAACTTGTAAAGGTTAGGATAAAAAAATGAAAAAAATGGCATCATGCACTGCTCTGAAACCCAGGGAGTTGGATTATTTTTTATGACTATATAGTATCTGTATGGACACATGATACTTACCATTTTGTTTTGTTTTTGCTTTGTTTTGTTTTCTTCTCTTTATTTTTTCGTTCTTTGGTTTTCCACATGCTTCATTGAGGGGTCATCATTTTGTTTAAGCCCGTGATAACACTAAATGAGCACTTAGCAGGCTAAATCTAATTGGCTATGATTTTTGAATTGTTTGATAAACATCTTAACTGGACAACAAACATCTTATTTTGTAAGTGTATCAAATCTGACTTCTGCGGTCAGATATTCAAAAAATATATACATATATATATATATATATATTTATTAAACTTATGTGTCCTTCAACATCAAAATAAATGACTTGCAAATACCTCACCTACCACGATCTGTTTCACGAGTCTCACTTCCACTCCAAACATCGGTTGGTCTCTCTTCCTTACGAGTTTTCGTTCATTGGTGTCTCTTCCTCTTACTTGCGAGTTTTCATCCGCCTCTCTCTAGGGCTGAGCTCTCTTCTTCTCCAATGTAGTTGAAGTCACCAACTAGGTATGACTTGTCTCTCTCTCTCTATCCATGCCAATTTCTTTCTTTGATTTTGATTAGAAATAAATCAGGTTTTACAAATTACTTGATTGTGTTTTTGACCTTTTTTATCTATGATTTTGACTTTTTTAAGGATTGCAAGCCGGATGATGTGAAGTTGTGAGCATTCAATGCTCTTCTTAATGGTAATCGTACTTGTTAACATGGAGTACCATATTGGTTGATAAGTGAAGTAGCAAATAATTTTACATTTTCTTACACTATTGGGGATGAGTACTTCTTTTGGGGACATGGCTATTGGGGTGAGTTCATTGGGATCACTATTTAATGTGGAGTAATTATCTTAGTTTCTTTTAGTGGAAGTATTTCTATGCAATAGTTATTTCTCTGTATAGAGTTAAAAAGACAAACTGTAAGGTGTCTTTGTTTTTTTACTTTGTGCTTTCTACTTTGTCCTTGGTTGATTTTTTTTTGATTTTATTTATCTATTTATTTATTTTTGTAGCTGACCCCTTACCCATATCACAGGCTGTGCCTCCTTCCCCCAGAATAAAAAACCCAAACCACACCCCACTCACGGGTCAATCCTCCAGGCATTAGTTGCAAGTTGCATCAATGGATATTGCTAAGAGGACTTGAGTCCACACCCTCTTGTTAAGCAAGGAGTGAGGATAACCATCGGACCAAATATGTTGGTTAATAATGCCAGAATATCTAATGTTTTTCAAAATTTTGATTGTACTAAACTTTTGATAAAAAAATTATGCGATCATATACTAGGAAATCAAACACACTGGGCTGTCTGACTGCTAATTTAAAATTTGGGATAAAAGTAGTATTTATATAGTGTTATTTTTAATAAACTATGCGAGGATATTAAAATATAGCCAATCAGAAGTCGACAACTGTCCTAGGCCAAGGGTGTCCTAGGCCAAGGGCACCTCAGTCATTTCACTCGGGGGAATATTGACATTCTTAACTAACCAAGGGCATATGGGTAATTAATCTATGTCACCCTCTATAAATACTAGGTATCCCTAATCTTTTACATATCTGATCTCATTTTACAAAATAATAGATAGAAGTTTGGAGTGAGAAATATTCTTTGCCTCTTACTTTGGAGCTTGTACTAACACTCACATTGGAAGCCTCCTAGGGACTAAAATTGAAGAGGCTGGTGACAACTGTGTTTAATCATGATGCATCTCCACTCTTCAGTGAAGACATCATGGCTATCCCACTCTCCAGAGGGTTCAAATACCCTTAGATGACATTGTATGATGGGAGTCATGGGACTATTAACCACATGATCATCTGTAAACCTTCATGGTGGCCATGTTACTATACGTGTATGGGGATGAGATCTTGTGCAGGGCATTTCCAACAACTCTGAAGGATGTTGCACAAGCCTCACACTGCCTCACACTGCCAATTACATGCACACTCGATCTTCAATTTGAAACAAATGAGCAAGCTGTTCGCGAAACATTTCATCATCAATAGCCGATGCCCAAAGACTTCTGCCTCGCTGATGCTGATCAAACAAAAATCGGGGGAGACACTAAAGTAATATAATGCATGCTTCAATGAGAAATGTCGTCAAGTTATGAACCTAGACCAGGCGGTGGCATTTGTGGCCCTCACGAATGGCGTCAAAGATCCTAAATTGGTGTGATCACTGAGAAAACAGGAATGAATCGAGGGGGTAAAAGGAAGATGCCCACTTCCAAAATAAGAAATGTAGAGGGGAATAAAGATGAGAGGAAGAAAGAAACAAAATAAGGCAGGATTTGCGGGAAGAAAACTACACTCTGTTGAGTGCCCCTAGACATCAAATACTGATGGAAATCAACGACGAAGGGTGTCTCAGGTGGCCCTCTAGGATGTAAATGCCGACAATCAAACGAGATCCCAATCGTTATTGCGCCTTCCACAAAGATGTAGAACACATCACCACTGAGTGTTGGCAGCTCATGGATGAGGTTGAAGAACTGATCAGGAGAGAACAGCTCCGCGCTTACGTGCACAATGACTAGCACTAGAAATGCTTGGAAGGAGATAAGGGTCGCCCCTATGACAAAACAAAATTGACCAAGTAGAGAAAGGACTGCCACTACCATTGCCTTATGGGGTAATTAATAAAGTAATTGGGGGGGGTTGGTTGGCTCGAGAAAGTAATAGGGCGAGAAAGGCCTACGCTAAAGAGATAATGACCCTTACAAAAACCCTATGCAAAAAAACCCAAGGACGAAGCCAATTGCAAAGACGAGCCCATCATGTTCTCTAAGGAGAACTTGAAAGGGATTGTCTCCCCTCATGAAGATTCCCTGGTAATTACCTTGAGAATAGGGAACTACGACATCAAACGGGTCTTGGTTGATGGTGGAAGCTTTATGGATATCTTGTACTCAGAAACTTGAAAATGAGTTTGAAAATAGAGAAACTAAGTTCGATAATCCGATCACCCAATCATTGTTTGGTTTCTCAAGAATTCCTCTCCACCATTAAGGAAGCGTTATTCTCCACATCATTGTTGGGATAGCACCCCAACTAACGTCAGCTTTGATAAAGTTTTTGGTGGTCAACATCCCATACTAGTATAACGCAATCTTGGGGAGAGTTGTAAAGAATGTGAAGAAACTAATATTAAGTGAAAGGGAAAAGTCATAAAAGTGGTGATGAGGGGTAATTTCCTTCTCATCATATCATTGCATTTATACTACCAATTGTTTACAACTAAGGAGGAACAATCATGGCTAAAATCAAGCTAGGTTACAATCAAACTAGTTTACAATCAAGCTATACATTCCTAAATTAGCTATTTCCTAACTTAGATGTAATTAGCTATATTTATGCTATCTATTTACAAATCTAATAGTTTTAATTAGGCTATATATTTATAATTCTAACACTCCCCCTCAAGTTGGTGCATAGATGTCTCGCATGCTCAACTTGAAACACAAAGGATGAACCATCTTAATACTAATACCTTTAGTCAAAATATCAGCAAGCTGATGTTATGTCTTAACATAAGGTGTATAGATGAGACCACCAATTAACTTCTCCTTGATGAAATGCTTGTCAGTCTCGATGTGCTTTGTTCTGCCATGTTGTATTGTCAGTTGCAATACTAATGGTTGCTTAATTATAACAAAATAATCTCATTGGCTTGTTTGTATAATCCCCAAGTCCTCCAATAATGTTCGAAACCACATTAGTTCACACACCTAATGCAATAGCTCTATACTCAGCTTCGCCACTAGATTTAGCCACAACAATTTGTTTCTTACTGTTCCAAGTAACAAGATTGCTTCCAACAAACGAGCAATATCAGGACGTGGAACGACGATCCTCTATAGAACCCTATCAGCATTAGAAAATGCTTCAATCTTCATGTCCATGATTTGAGAACAGTATGCCGTTTCCATGAGCGGATTTTAGATATCTCAAGATTCTATAGACAGTTTTCATATGACAAAGCCGCGGATTATCCATATATTGACTCACTACTCCCACAGTATATGAGATATCAAGTCTAGTGTGTGAAAGGTATATCAATCGACCCACTAATCATTGATATATTTCCTTATTCACAGTAGGTCCTGTGCCACCTGTTAAGTGATGATTGAATTCAATAAGTGAATCAGTTTGTTTCTGTTAATAAGTCAAGAACATACTTTCTATGTGATAAGCAGACGCCACTCAAAAATCTTGCAAGTTCTATACCTTGAAAGTATTTCAGAGGGCCAAGATCCTTGATCTCAAATTTACTTGCAATTTTTTCTTTGAGATTGAATCATTATCTCCAGTTAACACAATGTCATCAACATAATCAACGAGAATGGTAATTTTGTCATTTATCCGTTTAACAAACATAGTGTGATCTGTCCTACTCTGCTTGTAGCCAAATCTCACCATGACTTTATTAAACCTGTCAAACCAAGCTCTAGGGGACTACTTCAACCCATGTAAAGTCTTTCGTAATTTGCAAACATTTCCTTTGGTTTCTAATGAAGTAAAACCAGGAGGAACTTGCATATATACTTCCTCTTCAAGATTACGGAAAGCATTCTTCACATCAAGCTGCTGAAGATTCCATCCAAAAGTTTGTTGCACAAGAGATAATAGTTCGAACAGAGTTCATCTTGGCTATTGGAGCAAATGTTTCTTGGTAGTCAAGCCCATACATTTGAGTAAATCCTTTTGCAACAAGTTTGATTTTAATTCTCTCAGTTGACCTATTTAACTTTTACTTCACTGTATATACTCATTTGCACCCAACTGGTCTTTTCCTAAGGGGAACTAACCCTCATGTGTCATTCTTTTTCAAGATATTCATCTCTTTTACTATAGTTTTTTTTCTTTCTATTTTTCATCTCTGATTGTCTCTCTCCACCCCTGAGGAATAGAAATAGAAGACAATACATAAAGTTAGAAAGAGAATGTTGGGTACATGATCGAACTCCTTTTATAAGAGCGATAGGAAGATTAATCAATATCATTGTGAGGATTATATCACAATTATTAGAAGGGATGTCAGAATTATTACCATTAGAACCAACTGGGCTAGAAGGCAGTGGAGAAGAAGGACCAGGATCAGAGCAGAGTTATTGTGGTAGCATAGGTGCAGCCTTGTCTATGTGAGAATAGGTCTTCAACACATGCTTATCCAAACTGTCATGTAACATCATGAGTAACATAAACTCGGTTGGAAAGAGGTAAATCTTGTATCTTTTTTGAGTAGGAGAGTACCCAATAAAAACACACCAAAGAAATTTGGAGTCAAGTTTACACACCAAAGGAATTTAACACACATCCAAAACTCGCAGAGAAAGTGAGGGACTCGAAAAATATGGAAGTGATATGGGGCTGCGGTTATTAAGAACCCGATAGGTCGATTAATTAGAAAAGCAATAGTAAGGACCCCAAAGAGATTTAGGTGTATGCATAGTGACATAAGTGTGCGGGTCATCTCAAGCAATTGACGGTTTTTTCTTTCTGCTATTCCATTTTGTTCAGGGGTTTTCATACATGATGTTTGAAGGACAATGCTATTATCAGTAAGATAGGACCCAAAATAACCATCAACATATTCACGACCGTTGTCACTACGTAAATTTTTTATTTTGGTATCAAATTGGGTTTGTATCATTTTATGAAACTCTCGAAAACAAAGAAAAAACTTCATTTTTTGAATGAAGAAGATAGAGCCAAGTAGTACAAGAATAGCAATCAATAAAACTAACAAACCAATGATGACCAGAACAAGAAAGAAACTCGAGAGGGTCCCCACACATCAGTATGAATAACAACAAAAGGTTCCGAATGACGGTTATTAATAGCAGAAGAATTTGACCGTTTGTGTGTACCCAATTCACAAGGCTTTCAAAGAAACTGATTTTTATTATAATGCTTCGTAAAATGTAGAAATAAAGATTCTAAAACACCAAAAGAAGATGACCTATACAGCTATTCCACTAATGGAGGGAAGCCAAACTAAAATCAAGGACAAATTGAAGAGCTTGAGGAACATCTAGATTGTAGAGGGCACCTGTTGCGCTACCACTGTCAATATTTTGTCCCGTACCAAGTCCTAAAAAATATAGTAAGAAGGAAAGAATGTGATAGAACAATTTTGAGATTTAGTTAAACCTTGAACATATAATAGATTGACAGTAAATGAAAGAATATTAAAAACAAAGTATAAGGATATGGTAGGAGTACAAACAACTGAACCTCCCGAGATAGGTGAGAGAGACCCATCAGCCACTAGGACCTTATCTTTACCGGACATAGTGTATAAGAGTCAAATTTTTTTGAAGACCCTATCGTATGTTCTGAAGCACCAGAGTCAATAATCCAAGCTGAACATGCGGCCAAACACTAACGGGAAAGTATACCTGACTTAGCATAGAAGAGGCAATAGGAACACTAGAAGCAGAAGGGGCAGAATTGGACATAAGAGTCCAAAATACGACTATTTCCTCTGGAGTTAAGAGCATTAGGAGCAGAAGGCAATGGAGTAGATGTCAGGGTAGACATATGAGCCTGTGCACCGCGAGCACGACCACCAGTGGAATTATTACGACTCCTAGCAAGTTTCCGCTTATTAACACCATTAGTATCACCACTATTAGCAGTACTTGATTCTGCCATATTAAATAGCAAGTGCAACAAGAATATCAAGGAAAATATCTCACTAGGATACCAAAACTTGCAGTACTTCCTTCAAAATCACTTCCAATGACTGCACAATTAGCAACACCAAATAAAAGAGGCTAATATACCTGATTACAGTAATTCTGCTACAACAATTCTGCTACAGTAACTAAACCAAGACATACCAAACAACGAGAAGCTGAGAGAATCAAGGTGCGCAACTACTGCACACTTGTCGAGGGAAGAGAGACGAGTCGAAACAATCGGACAAAAGTCTCACGCGTCGGAGCGTGGAGGTGCTGCTTCCCTGGTTGTGGTCGCCCGGTGGAGACGATCACGATTATGACTTCAAAAGTCTGATTTTGACTCAAGTTGCTGGCTGTTCTGAGAGAAAACTGAGATTTGGACCAAGTTTTTTATGAAACTAGACTGCTTAGGATTGAAGAAGCGGATCAGGCTCTGATACCATGAAGAAACTAATATTAAGTGAGTGAGAAAAGTCATAAAAGTGGTGAATGAGAGGTAATTTCCTAATCATAACATTGCATTTATACTACCAATTGGTTAAGGCTAAAACAAAGCTAGGCTACAATCAAACTATACATTCCTAAATTAGCTATTTCTTAACTTAGATGTAATTAGCTGTAATTATGCTATCTATTTACAATTCTAACAGCTATAATTAGGCTATCTATTTACAGTTCTAACAGAATGCAATCCAAGCCTTCTCCTCCCCATACCATTTGAAGATGAAATTCATAAGGGGTAGGGGAGATCAGGGGATACCAATACATAGCTTGCAATTGCTACATGGTGGCCCTGGAGGCAAGGGAGACTGGGAGAGGAAGAGATTAAAGGAGAGCCAAGCAATGACAATAAAATGATAATGCAGTAAAGAAAAAGAGTAACATCTCCACCCTTCTGTTTGTTTTTAGTTGTTTGTCAAATAGTTGGCGTAACAAAATTGTTCCCCCACCTGAAAGAGGGAGATGTTAAAATTATAAAGTTAATGCAACTAGTTTCCTTTTTGAAAGGAGAAAGATCAACATGTTCTAGTCAAAAGCAAAACACTCTAACAAGTAGTGGAAGAGGGTTGCTTTTTCTAAGCGATCCCACCATGTTTGAAAGACCTAGCAATGACTGAAGACCCATGTCTATAGAGAAACAAACATGTGGTAGGTTGCCAAAGGTTTGACAAAACTAGTTGCCTAAAAAAGACTTGCCGAATAAGGGACTACGACAATTCTGCCACAAGCTAATAGCCCGTGGTCTTAAAATCCTACAATGGCTTGTCATAAGTGAATAAAGTAAGTTGAAAACTCGGAAGCAAAGTGGGTGATAAATCAAGAAATCCTGGCAAAGCCACCGTGTTAAAATATAGCACAAATAACGCAAGCGAAATAAAGCATCGATCGATGAACGAATGATGATAGACAACGCCCTAGTAAACTTAATAGAAGAAAAACAAAAAGCATCCGAGCCATAACAAAACACAAAAGTAAACATAAACATCCAAGACAAACAGCTCGAAAGGAGGCCCTACCGCAAAAATGCTGTGGCATCCCAGAGCCTTCACAACTCCTAATATTCCAGGATCCTCACTTCACTCAAAGTCCTGACCTTGAGAGTCGGCCTCATCTCTGGGAACATTGGAGACTGAAGTGGGAATGTAAGGCTCCACGACACCTGAACAAGGGACTACTGGTCTTGGCGTTTCAATCCCAATGAGGTTTGAGCTAAGGATACTTCTCTTGAACAACCACTCTCAAACCCATTCATCAAAGCATACATTATCCACACAAGCCTCCAATTTGGCCCGCATCTCCTTCGCTCCCACAAGAGTTCTCCCAAAACTCTCCTTGAGCTGGCGACGTGCATTCTTTTCCTTAATAGCCTCCAGTTGAGCTTCATTAGTAAGACGCTGAGCCTTTCCAAGAGAAAGAGTAAGCTCCAACAACTTGGTGTTCAAGTCGGCGATTGTCTTGTTCTTCGCCTTGTTTTTTGATACCAAAGTAGTCAGACGATGGATCGCAAAGTGGGAATGTTGCGTTGCCTGAAAGATTATAAAACAAATGCAATTACACTAGGCAAGAAAGGAAAACCCTCAAAATATTGAAAATCAAGATTGCTTACCTTCAAGGCTATCTGTACAGACTACAAGTCCAGGGTCTTTGAATCCTTGCCCAAATGTAGACCAGCATCCGTAGGAAGGATGCTATGGGTAGCCACTTGAAAAGCAACCCAAGGATCAGAGATAGAATCCCCTGTAGTTACTTTCCAATTAGGCACAAAGACCTTGGAACCCCGTGATGTGGAACCCTCAGACGAAGGATCAGCAGAATCCTTCCCTCAATTAGAATGAGGCAGTGGCTGGGACTTTGGGGAATCTGGCTTAGCTCGCTTTGGACCATTCCCTTTGTCCGAATGAGATGCAGGGCACCCTGCAAGGGGATGAGAGGAATCCCCTTTTGAAGAGATGAGCTTAGTTTTTGGAGTAGGGGCATTAGGAGTTGAAGCAGCAGGGGTAGACACCCCTTTCTCTGCAACTTTACCCTTTGAAGCATAAGCTTTTCGCACGAGCTCTAGACGAGACATGTTCAAATCACCTGAAAAAGGAAGATTAGTAAAATCAGAAGTCGACACTTGTCATTTCACCAGGGAAGATTATGGACATTCCTTACCAACCAAGGGCATGTGGGTAATTAATCTATGTCACCGTCTGTAAATACCAGGTATCCCTAATCTTTTGCATATCTTATCTTATTCTACAAAATACTAGATAGAAGTCTGGGGAGAGTATTATTCTCTCCCACTTATTCTAGAGTTTCTACTAACAGTAACACCGGAGGGGCTTCTCACGACCACCCTTACGGTCCGTCTAACTTGTCCCTAGACTTGCAGTACAAGGATTTTGACTTCGGCTAGATTGGACCCAAATCCACCTCCTAGGATGTCAACGAGAAGAACAATCACCAATTTACCCCTAAATTCATTCCAATGTAACAACAAAATACATTGAGCTTTCACAAGTTTTAAACTGATATATGTAAGATTTTCTGCTATTCATTGTTGGGTAAAATCTATATACGCACAACACGCAAGTATACGTGGTCAACAAGTAATATAGTAATGAGTAGAGTATCGTTCCCACAGAGACAAAGTAGTAATAAACTCAACCTTACAAATATCAATTTCCTATTAACCCTAATTTTATTAAACTATTCAATGCAATGATTATAATTATAAAAACTAACTTAAGAAATAAATAAATAACCACAAAACTATCACAGTATTAAAATTTGAAATTTCAACAATTAATGGAGAATTAGACTTATGATTTCACCCTAAGCTTCACTTTGATTTCTACACCTTTATTCCAATTCAATTTACTATCCCAGTTTATTAATCAAGAACACGAATGTAGTCATAGCCACCTCTAGATGCACTAATACCGTATTTAACTTAAATCCACAAATTAGATAGAAACAAGTTAAACACCTTAATCAACTAACTCACTATATCTCTATGTGAACTACAATTAAAGAAGATTTAAGATCAAGTTCTCTATCCGATTACATGCGATGTCAAGCATATCTCTACCTTAACATTCATCAATATTCTGCTATTCACAAAATTCATGAACACATGCTATATTAACTAAGTCTAGATTCGAATATCCTCTCTCGATTCCATACAAATCCACAAAGAATTGTTGATCAGACAATTCATAAATTCAAGCTCAAATTAATATAGATAAACTGGAAATAGCTTATTGAACTGGAAATCAAGGGTTACAAAATCATCGATTCACTTAAGGATCCATCACAAGCCTAAAAAGTGAATTAGTTCATCATAAATAAAATAACTACTGAATAAATCAAAGATAACATTCTTTCAATTACAAATAATAGTCTAAGAAGAAGAATATTGAATAACACCCTTCACGTAGCCTAGAATTGCAATTGCCTTGAAAATCTCTTCAAAATCTTCCCCCAATGTTGCTGTGAAAATCTGGAAAAATAATCTTCGTAATATCCTTTGTGTCTCTTCAAATTGTTGTTTTCTCCACTATTCAACATCCAACACACGTTTTTGGTTCAAATTCCTCATCGAGTAGAGCCCAAATACAATCCAAACACTTAGCATCTATGTTCCAGAAGAGTTTCAAGCAAAACATGACACTCAGGATCCGGCACCCCAGCCGTGTAGTATAAACTTCATAAACAGTCATCTCGTGGCACCCTTCTGTTAAAATCTTTTGAAGAACCCCCGCCCCGGCGGGGGTATACAAGCCAAATAGGCCCGTCTCGGCGGGGGTCTGTTCTGTTGAGTAATGTTGCTTGCTTCACGAAAACTTCCAGAAATGCTCCAAATGACTCCAAATGATTCCAAATCTTCGTTAAATACCACACAACCACCCTACAAATAAAAGAACACAAAAACAAATCAAAACGAACATGAAAACAAGAAAATAGCAACAATTAAGCATGAAATGGACAACGATTCATGGATATGAAATCCACTTATCAAAATCCCCCAAACTTAAACCGTGCTAGTCCTCAAGCACAAAATAAACTACATGCTATGCCATGCAATGCAATGAAATGATTATGATCTATTTTATATGCTTACAAATCCAACAGTATCGCAGAGTCAAAATTATGTCATCGGCCTCAGAGAAAACTAGCAACTCTACAATATTAACCATCAAAACCAATCCATAATTCCATATTAATTCTCAAATCTTACACCATTATCACTGATATATTGTGCGTGTGTGATCAATATCCATGATAACTGATACGGACTCAAATTCAATACATAACCAATTTCTTAGAAGGAATCATACAATGCAAACTTAAAAATTCCAACAATAAGTGCATTACAGCTAAAACTAAGCAATTACTATTTTCAGGGGTTCACACAGGGTACTTATACTTTATTTATAAATATATATATTTTTTTCTTTTTTTTTCACAGGGGCTTTTTGCTCTTTTCCCGTTTTTTTTCTTAACCATGACTGTGCAATGTCTCATTCCATTAGGCTGACAGTGCTACTCTTTAGCTAGCTTTCGACCGACGACTCCCAGACCATAAAAGACCTTAGGGCGCTAGGTGTACAGACAATCTCCTCGGGCGTACTTGCTCAAGTAACAAAGGTCCCGAAACAAGACTAGTCACGATATAAACTTTTTTTTTCCTTTTTTTTTTTTTTTAATATAAAGCTTATATACCCCACATATAATCCCCCAAACTTAGGTTCTTGCCTAATTTTCGCCTTTATTGCCTATCCTTGTCGTTTTTTCATTTATTGTAGCATTATCCTTTAGAAACTATTTATGTATTAATTTGAACTGACCAGTTAACAAAGATGTTATTAGTGTGCTAACCTTTTTATACCAGTTTCAAACAAGCGCAAGATTCGATTCATAACCGAAATTATATCATAGTTCTAATAATCAATGCTGTATTGGTTAACTTATTCACAATCTCATCATTGGCCCACAAATAACATGAACTACAACACTGCTGGATATATGCCACCACAATATTTAACTTATTTTTTTTTTTTTTTAAAGATACATAACAAAATGCAATCATAACAGAATTAAAAACAATGCAATAACAAAAATAACCTAAGCTACTATGTATGCACCTAAGCTACCAGGCAACTATGTCAAAACCTATATGCAACATCATAGTTCCTAAATTACTATGCAAAACTGGAATTAAAATGGCAAATTTAAACCTAAA
Organism: Panax quinquefolius; assembly: GCA_020205615.1. Lineage (NCBI taxonomy): Eukaryota > Viridiplantae > Streptophyta > Magnoliopsida > Apiales > Araliaceae > Panax > Panax quinquefolius. The sequence continues at coordinate 84,714,823 of CM035173.1, forward strand.
TACTACATATGCATGCAAACAAGAATTTAAATCCCCAAACTTAAGTAATACAATGCCCTCATTGGATGAATAACCAAAATTAAGTACGTGAGGACTTCCCTGTAATCGCTTAAGTCTGAGGAGGTGGTTGTTGATCTTCTTCTGAATCACTTGGTGGAAACCTCGGCATTGGCACGGGCTGCTGATATAGAAATTGTGCATCTGGATTGAAGCTTTGAAGGGTCGTGTTGAGTGAGGCGAAAGACGCGTTCATAGCAACAAATATGTGGTCTTGCCTCAATGCAAGTCGCCGCATCTTCCGACGTGCTACCTTGTTTTGCGCATCCAGTTGACGTTGAAATTCAAGGAACTGAGGATTGGATAGTGCCTCGGTCTGCGGTACCTGTTCGGTTCCTTGATCTCCCATAGCTTCATCCTCATCCTCTAACGTGTTTGCAGCATCAACTTCATCCTCCGAAGCCGATGGAAAAATAAAGCCCAGTCCACGAGGATGAGAATCTCCCCCGGCCCATACTGAGTACCGCGCTATCATTCTGGAGTCTAGCAACGCAAGCGGCATTTGTGTGGGCTCATCGTCGGACCATCTCACACCCGCTTGGCGGCACAACCCACATATGAGTGATGGGTGTGGCAAGCCGCCTGAAAAATTTCCACGTAAGCACCGGCGGATGGAGAAATAAATGATGGCCTCGACGTCTATGATGAAATCTTGCACAATCGCATATAGCAGTAACGCCTTTTCTTTGGTCAAGTCCGAGGTATGTTGGGACGGATACAGTTTAGCACATAAGAATGCGTACCAAATTTTTCCATACCGACTAAGATCTTTGCTATGGAACACTGTGCCTCCCTTCTGACCTTTGATCCATGTTGTGCCTGGCTTAGTCATTTCCTTGAGAATTGCCTCATGGTTCGGATCAAAATCTCAAAGTTGAGCATATTGGCATTGGCGAGGTACCCGCAGCTGATAATAGGTGTTGATTGCATCAGCACTGAACGGAACCAAGCGACCCCTCACATACGCGTTGAATGGAGCTTTGTCCTCAGCGTTTGCGTAAAATCACTGGGATCCGGTGCCAACCCCCGCTCCGATGTAAGGGCCTTTGTCAGCATATAATCATACCGGTCGGCGGCGGCGGCACTTACAAATTTCTGGCGATCAAAGGTCCGGGTCGGTTGTGCGGGCCGTGAACTCTCTCCCCTTTGGCGTTTCAATGGTTGTTGCGAAGCCATTTGTTCTCTCTTGCTAGTATCGTAGTATATTTCCCCCCAAACTTGGTTCACACACTGTGGCGAACACTTGGTGTGCACAGATGATTATCCCCCAATCTTGTCAATTTGACCCTCAATTATGGTGAATGTACTTGAAGAATTCGAAAATAGTGGTATGCTTGCCTCTCAATTGCTTTCAAGTAGACTCTATGGGTGAGTATTGTGAGGAATTTAGGAGAAGTGGCAATATATATATAGGTGGTGTGATGGGGTCTATTGGTGGATTGAAGAGGTGGGGAGAGGTAGTGGAGTATTGGAATTCGTGGGGTAGAAGTGGGTGTAATGGAGGTTGGTTGGATTTGTGATGAAGTAGTGGGGTATTGGAATTGGGAAGAGGCTACATAACCGCCATCGATCATCTGTTGAGTTTCAGACCCCACCCGGGTGGGGTATTATGTTAGACTGACCAGCCCAGTGAACCTAGCTTCTGTAGTTTTGTAGGGACCCACTTTCCTACGGGGTTGTAAAACAAAATAAGCGCCCCGGCCCGTGGCGTGCTTCTGTCAATCTGAGAGACCCAGCCCGTGGGGTGTAGTATATTTTTGGGCCCTTGCTTGGCAAGCAGCTAGCTACTGCTAAGTTCCTCTGTTTTTCACTTTTGCCTCGTGCTAAGCTACTTCAATGTTCCTTTTCCATCCTGCAAGACATGAAACATGAACATTAGTGAACATTTTGATAAACTAGAGTATTGTGGAGAGATTAACAAGACTTTTATTATATAATACTACCTAATAACTTAATAAAAACTATATTTTAACAATTATGAATGGAAATTCGAAAAATAAACTAAAGATTGGGTTGCCTCCCAATTAGCGCTTGATTTTAAGTCGTTCAGCCTGACTACTTTCTGTTCACGTGCGTCGGCCAATGTGATGGCGATGACATCGGTGTTGGACTCGCCACCCCAATAGTGCTTTAATCGTTGACCGTTGACCTTGAATGTTTCTAACGGATTGCGACTGTAGAGTTCAACAGCGCCATGATAGAACACCCGCTTTATAGTGAATGGTCCCGACCATCTCGACTTAAGCTTTCCTGGGAACAATCGCAGCCGTGAGTTGAACAAAAAGACTGATTGACCTGGCTCGAATGTTCTACGCACAATTTTCTAGTCGTGCCATCTCTTAACTTTTTCCTTGTATAACTTGGCGTTTTACAGAGGCTGAAGGCTAAATTCATCCAAATTTCATTTAGTTGAAGTAATCTCTTTTCCCCTACAAATGCTTGATCGAAATTGAGTTTTTGTATTGCCCAATAAGCCTTATCTTTGTGCTTCGATTGGTAAGTGACAAGCCTTCCGTCATGATGAGTTGGTAAGGTGACATCCCAAGCGGTGTCTTATACGCGGTCCGGTATGCCCATAATGCGTCATCCAACCGGAGCGACTAGTCCTTACAATTCGGATTCACCACTTTCTCCAGTATTTTCTTGACTTCCCTGTTTGACACCTCAGCGTGCCCACTGGTTTGGGGGTGATAAGTCGTCGCTACCTTGTGGTTGTCCCCATACCTTGCCAAAAGAGCTGTGAATGACTTGTTGCAAAAATGACTACCTTCGTCACTGATAATTGCTCTTGGCGTGCCAAACCTCGTGAAAATGTTCTTTTGTAGGAATTTGAGGACCACCATGGCATCGTTTGATGGTAGTGCTGCGGCTTCAACCCACTTCAATACGTAATCCACTGCGAGTAGAATATACTGATTGTTCAGAGACGACGGGAATGGCCCCATGAAATCGATGCCCCATACATCAAAAATTTCAACTTCGAGAATCGGTTGTAGAGGCATCTCATTCCTTTTCGAAATGTTGCCCACCCTTTGACACCTATCACATGTTTTGACAAAATGGTGGGCGTCCTTGAATAGTGTAGGCCAATAGAACCCAGATTGCAACACCTTCGCTGCTGTCCTCTCACTCCCATAATGTCCCCCATACGCAGATGAATGCTACTCATGTAGAATATTCTTCACTTCACTGTAGGGCATGCACCTTCTAATCATTTTGTCGGCGCACTGCTTGAACAAATACGGTTCGTCCCACATGTACCATTTCACGTCATGAAGAAACTTCTTTTTCTGTTGTCTTGTGAGATCAGGTGGAAGAACGTTGCTTACAAGATAATTCACATAATTCACATACCAAGGAAATTCGCATAATTCTCTTGGTTTTCTAGCCTAGACTAGTGATTGGCTACCTGATTCTCCGTCCCCTTTCTATCTTTTATCTCTAGATCAAACTCTTGAAGCAGAAGAATCCATCGGATAAGGCGTGGCTTCGCATCTTTTTTCGCAATTAGGTACCGAATAGCCGAATGGTCCGTGTAGACTATCACCTTAGTCCCGATCAAGTATGCTCGGAATTTGTCAAATGCATACACCACTGCAAGCAATTCCTTTTCCATAGTTGTGTAGTTCATTTGAGTCTTCGTGAACGTTTTGCTTGCATAATATATAGCGTGAAACACTTTCTCCCGGCGCTGACCCAAAACAGCCACAACCACGTAGTCGCTTGCATCGCACATCAGCTCGAAAGGCATATTCCAATCCGGCGAGACGATCACGGGGGCTGTCGTCAACATCTTTTTCAACAACTCAAAAGCTTCCTTACACTTTTCGTCAAAACTGAAAACAACATCCTTCTCTAAAAGACTACACAACAGTTTTGCAATTTTAGAGAAGTCCTTTATGAATCTCCTGTAGGCGTGTCCCAGAAAACTTCTAATACCCTTAACTGAGCTCGGTGGAGGCAATTTCTCGATTGTTTCCAACTTTGCTTTGTTAACCTCCAATCCTTGAGCCGATACCTTGTGGCCTAAAATTATGTCCTCCTCAACCATGAAGTGGCATTTTTCCCAATTAAGCAAGAGGTTCTTATCCTTGCATCGCTGCAACACCATTACCAAATTTCTTAGACAAGTATCAAAGTTGTCCCCATAGACAGAAAAGTCGTCTATGAAGACTTCAACATTTTTCTCCACCATGTCTGAGAAAATGACAATCATACACCGTTGGAAGGTCGCATGTGCATTACATAACCCGAATGACATCCTCCTGAATGTGAATGTGCCGTAAGGGCACGTAAATGTAGTCTTCTCTTGATCTTCAGGAGCGATGGCTATCTGGTTATAGCTCGAGTATCCATCCAATAAACAGTAGTACTCATGTCCCGCCAATCTGTCTAACATTTGATCGATAAAGGGTAGCAGAAAATGATCTTTTCCGGTTGCCTTGTTCAACTTCCTATAATCCATGCAAACCCTCCAACCTGTCACTGTTCTTGTCGGTATTAACTCGTTATCCTCATTCTGCACCACAATCATTCCCCCCTTTTTAGGCACACACATCGGATGGACTAACCCACTTACTCAGTCGAATCGGGTAGATGATACCAGGCATCCAATGATTTAATTTCCTTCTTCACAACTTCCTTTATAATGGGGTTAAGTCGCCGTTGTTGCTCCACCGTCGGTTTTGCATCATCTTCCATCAGAATCTTGTGCATGCAAAATGAAGGGCTGATTCCCTTTATATCAGCTATCGTCCACCCAATTGCTGACTTATGTTCCCCAAGCACCCTCAACAACTTTTCTTCCTGCAAATCGTTAAGTGCAGCAGAAATAATAACAGGTAAAGAATTTGAATTGCCTAAATACGCATACCTAAGATGTTTAGGGAGTGGCTTAAGTTCCAAAGTTGGTGGCTCCTCCAATGATGGTTTCAATTTTTCTGTGGCTTTCTCCTCCGTGTGCAAAGGTTCAAACGGTTCTCTGAATCGGCTAACTCGTGGCAACGAATCTAGCTTCTGTAAGTAGTCCACAAATTCCGGGTCGTCGAACTCTTCATCCCCCAGTAATGTTGTTTCTAATGGATCGTTGACCAAACTCTTGCCCATATCTTCACTGATAATTTGTTCAATTAAATCCATCCGAAAACATTCTTCCTCATCCGTAGGGAATTTCATGGCCTTGAACACGTTAAATTTGATCTCTTGATCTTGGACCCTCATAGTAAGTTCTCCTTTTTGTACGTCTGAGTGTCCTACCCGTGGCCAAGAAAGGTTTCCCTAGGATAATCGGGATGTTCTTGTCCTCAAAATCCAGAATAATAAAGTCCGCGGGGAATATAAACTTATCCACCTTAACCAGTATGTCCTCTACTATGCCTCTCGGATATGTGGTGACCTATCATTAACCGCAATGAAATATTCGTAGGCTTTGGCGGGCAAACCCAATTACATATATCTTGAAAGTGGCATAAGGTTCACACTCGCCCCAAATCATATAAACATTTGTTAAAAGACATGTTCCCCGATCGTCATGGGATAGTGAAACTCCCGGGTCTTTCGACTTGGGTGGCAACCTGGCTGTAACAACTGCACTTTACACTCCTCCGTTAGTGTCACTGTTTCAAAGTCTTCCCATTTCTTCTTTCTTGACAGAATCCCTTTCATGAATTTCGCATAACTCGGCATCTGCTCTAGGGCTTCTGCAAACGGAATGTTAATCTGAAGTTTCTTGAAAACTTCCAAAAACTTTGCGAACTGCTTATCTAATTTATGTTTGTGGACCCTCTGCTGAAACGGTGGTGGAGGATATACAACTGGTTTATCGTCTAACTTTGTTTTCTCACTTTGCTTATCCTCACCCTTATTTCCTTCAACCACGTTACTGTCATCAATTTTTCATCCGGTGTTGTTGATTTTTCTGCTTCTTTACCAACGAGATGTTTTCCACTCCTCAATGTAATCGCTTGACATTGTTCGTGGTTTCCCTTATGATTTCTCTCTATATCGCTTGGTTGGGTCCCTTGTGGCCTGTTATTTAGTGCCAAGGCAATTTGCCCCATCTGATTTTCCAAGTTCTTGATGGCCATTGCTTGATTTTTCATTGCTGCCTCATTGCTAGTTATGTACTTCGACACCAATTCCTCGAAATCTGATTTTCTTTCTTGATGTTGAGCCGGTTGTTGGTGATTCTGAAAACCTGGGGGATATGACGGTCGTGGAGCTTGATGTTGCTGATTATTGCTCCACGAAAAATTCGGGTGATTCCTATTCCCCTGGTTATAAGTGTTTTGGTACATATTCTGCGGACCCCTGTTGTAGCTACCTACGAACTGGACGGATGCTGGATTGATTGCGTACTGATCTGTAGGATGGTCTCCCTTTTACAATTCATATCGACCGCAACTTCTTTATACACTGAGCCCCTGTCTACGCATCCAACTTCTTGGACAATAGCAATCATGCTTGTATTGTCTTTATCACCCCATCTACTTCCAACACCCCACCTTTTTGCACGTGTCATTCTTCTTTGTGGGCTCTTGGTAGTTGTTGGCCGCCATGGTTTCAATCAAATCGTAGGCTTCCTCGTAACTCTTAGCCATGAATGTTCCACCCGACGCTACATTAATACTGGTTCTGAGATTTCCATGTAGTCCGTTGTAAAAAGTGTTCATTTGCAGCCACTTGGGCAATCCATGATGTGGGCACTTTCTGAGCAACTCTTTGTATCTCTCCCATGCCTCATATAACGACTCCCCATGTTGCTGCTCAAACATTGTTATCTCATTCCTCATTTTTGCAGTTTTCGCCGGTGGGAAAAATTTGGCGAGGAATTTCTGAGCTGAGTCTTCCCACGTAGTTATCGAACCCGACGGTAGAGAGTGTAACCAACTCTTCACCTTGTCCCGTAAAGTGAATGGTAACAAACGAAGTCTCACCGCATCATCCGATACCCCATTATACCGAAAGGTGTCGCATATCTCCAGAAAGTTGACTAGATGTTCATTCGGATCGTCATTAGCCAATCCCCCAAACTGAACTGAATTCTAGATCATCTGAATCGTCCCAGGCTTGATTTCGAATGTATTTGCAGTAATTGCGGGCCTGGTGATGCTTGACTGCAGTTCAGTCACCTTGGGTGTGGCGAAGTCCCTTAACACTTTCTGATCTTCAGCTGCCATTTCCTCTTTCTTTCTCATAATTTTCAAATTCTTGCTTCGTTTCCTTGATCCACTTAACCTTTGAAACCTTTTCTCAATGTCATCCTCAAAAGGCAGCAAGTCTGGATTTTTGGACTGAGTTTGCATAAACCACTCTTAAAACCTGAAATAAGAGGAACAAAACAAAAAAAAATGTGTAAGTAAAACTGGATTAATTAAACTGATATTGTAAAAATATTAAGATCTATACTAAATAGTCCCCGGCAACGGCACCAAAAACTTGTTGGGTAAAATCTATATACGCACAACACGCAAGTATACGTGGTCAATAAGTAATATAGTAATGAGTAGAGTATTGTTCCCACAGAGACAAAGTAGTAATAAACTCAACCTTACAAGTATCAATTTTCTATTAACCCTAATTTTATTAAACTATTCAATGCAATGATTATAATTATAAAAACTAACTTAAGAAATAAATAAATAACCACAAAACTATCACAAGTATCAAAATCTGGAATTTCAACAATTAATGGAGAATTAGACTTATGATTTCACCCTAAGCTTCACTTTGATTTCTACACCTTTATTCCAATTCAATTTACTATCCCAGTTTATTAATCAAGAACACGAATGTAGTAATAGCCACCTCTCGATGCACTAATACCGTATTAATTTAAATCTACAAATTAGATAGAAACAAGTTAAACACATTAATCAACTAACTCACTATATCTCTATGTGAATTACAATTAAAGAAGATTTAAGATCAAGTTCTCTATCCGATTACATGCGATGTCAAGCATATCTCTACCTTAACATTCATTAAGATTCTGCTATTCACAAAATTCATGAACACATGCTATATTAACTAAGTTTAGATTCGAATATCCTCTCTCGATTCCATACAAATCCACAAAGAATTGTTGATCAGACAATTCATAAATTCAAGCTCAAATTAATATAGATAAACTGAAAATAGCTTATTGAACTGGAAATCAAGGGTTACAAAATCATCGATTCACTTAAGGATCCATCACAAGCCTAAAAAGTGAATTAGTTCATCATAAATGAAATAACTACTTAATAAATCAAAGATAACATTCTTTCTATTACAAATAATAGTCTAAGAAGAAGAATATTGAATAACACCCTTCACGTAGCCTAGAATTGCAATTGCCTTGAAAATCTCTTCAAAATCTTTCCCCAATGTTGCTGTGAAAATCTGGAAAAATAATCTTCGTAATATCCTTTGTGTCTTCAAATTGTTGTTGTCTCCACTATTCAACATCCAACACACGTTTTTTGGTTCAAATTCCTCATCGAGTAGAGCCCAAATACAATCCAAACACTTAGCATCCATCTTCCAGAAGAGTTTCAAGCAAAACATGACACTCAGGATCCGGCACCCCCGCCCCGGCGGGGGTATAAACTCATAAACAGCCCGCTCCGGCGGGCACCCTTTCTGTTAAAATCTTTTGAAGACCCCCCGCCCCGGCGGGGGTATACAAGCCAAATAGGCCCGCCCCGGCGGAGTCTGTTCTGCTGCGTAATGTTAACTTCCAGAAATGCTCCAAATGACTCCAAATAATTCCAAATCTTCCAAATGACTCCAAATCTTCGTTAAATACCACACAACCACCCTACAAATAAAAGAACACAAAAACAAATCAAAACGAACACGAAAACAAGAAAATAGCAACAATTAAGCATGAAATGGACAACGATTCATGGATATGAAATCCACTTATCATTCATCAACAACTACCAACATTGAAATTGGATTTTTTCTCTTCTCAATTTCAGACAGTTATAGAAATATAATTATCTTTTTCCCAAATTCAGAAGGATTTGATAAGTGAAGGTCAAGTGCATCTATAAAATAGTATAATAGTTATTATTCCTGATCACTCCCTTGGTCCTAATATGAGTGTTATTTTCCTTTTTGTATCTCAAAATGGCAGTGCCTAAATAGATTAAATAGACTATATGAGATTATGTACTTTTGTTTGATCTTTAGCAACTAGTAGTTGTAAAAAAAACTTTTGAGGTAGGCATTATATCTACAATTGCATGAGGCAATTATAAAATAGAAACTTTGGGAGATACTGTGATGCAAAACAATAGATATCAAATATTAGATAATTAAATTATTTGATAAACTAACAGAAGTGACAGTTGCTTAACAAGTTACTTGCAGAAGTTGTTGAGAAGTCAACATAGAAAGGTAGAAAACAGAATGAGATTTCATATTTTGTGATTAGAGGTATTAGATAGGAAGCAATTATTTTCTTAAAATACATATTCACGCATTATTGATTTACATTGTATTCATCGATGCATATTCAGTTTTAGAATTTTAATTAGATGCGGAAAGTTATTGTATTTTTTTAAAAATTTTTAAAGTCAACTTGATGGATGTTATATGTGTGTTTGTGTTACTGTGAGATTTGTGTTTATAACCTAATGGATGTTTGCTGCCTAATGGGATATTATTATGTATTATTTGCATTTTAGGTATGGAGCAATCTGGTGTGACAAAAAAACTAAAGAAAACCGAGAAAAATAAACCGAGGATTAGTTGGAAGAATGAAATTTATGTGAAAACTTTTCTGGAAACATGTATCCAACAGGTTGCCGAGTATGGTAGGTCAAGCGGTAGCCTTAAGCCACAATCTTGGGACCATGTTATGAAAACTTTGAAAAGTACTCATAATCTTGTGGTTGATCAAAAACAAATGAAAAATCACTATGATTACTTAAAAGGGAAGTATCAAGCATGGTGCAAACTCAAAAACCACTTCAACAACTTCTATGATTCTTCGACTAACACTTTCAACCTATCAGAAGAGGAATGGGATCACTGGACAAAGGTTTTTCTTACCCTACTGTTAATTTTATGTTTATCATCAAGAAGTTATAAAGATTGTTAATAATATTATATTTGATGTTTGGATACAGGAAAATCCGAAGGCAGAGTGCTTAAAGACATCACCTTTAACTTTTCCTGATCTTTGCACTCAACTTTTTGATGGTGTTGCTTCTACGGGTACTAATGGCAGGGGATCCAACTCTACAAGACCAAGGACTATTACCCAACCTAATGAGCCGGAGCCTAATGAGCTTATAGTGCTTGGAATCGAGGAAGGAGTTATTAATCAAGCTCAAGGATCTTCTAATCCATCTCATAACATATCTACTCCAAGTACTCCGTCACATGCTTCTACTCCCAGGTTTGACCTCGAAGAAAGAAGACCAACAAAAAGAGCTAGGCAATCATTAAACCAATCCAACAACATTCGGTTAGAGGAAGAGATGTCTAATGCGTTGAAACTCATGGTTCATAAGGATAGTGGACCTTCTGTGCAGGAATGTAAAGATAAGTTGCATGATCTTGGGTGGGGAGCACAAAATTCATTGCACAAAATGGCTCTTGGAATATTTTGTGAATCTGCAAGCTATAGGGAAGCGTGGATGATTCTAGAGGAAGATGAGATAGAAAACTGGGTTTTGATGGTTGCTCGCAAGTTAGGATATATAGTGTAAGCTTGTTAGTTTTAAGTGGATAATTTTGATCAAATCTTGTCATTATAATATATTAACTTGTAGTTGGTTGATGGGTTCAAGCTTGTTATTTCAGGTTAAAGTCTATTTTTTTTAAAAAAATAATTATTTTCGATTGAGACTTGAACCTTTTTTTTCTGCTAATTAGTAAGAAATTCAAGGATACATAAGAATGTATCAAGGAAAACCGAAGGTAAGTAATAGTTGGATATTATATATGAAACGTCCCGCATTGTTGGTGTAAGCATACAAAACAACAAATCTACAGCTAAAGCAACCCAAAACACTCGAGTCCAACTTTAACTCGATCATAAATATGAAATAAAACTAATGCGATGATAACTTTTCATTCGTATAACATTCATGTCGGGAGTGGTTAACATGAAGTTAACTTTGGTTAATTGATCAATATAGTGTCGATACGCAGGTGGGAGGTGATCTTTTTCTATGTATCTTTATTGTATTGATCAATTGACAAACTTACCATCATGATAACCGGATCCGTGTCGTGTCTATCGATTTGGTATCAATTGGTTTTAAGATGAAAATATCCCTTAAGATGTCATTTAGTGTTCCATTGGTACAATTGATGCAAAGGACAATCAGAATGTCTGCGTGTCGCTTTAGATCTTATAGTGACGGTTTTCACCGTCACCGACGCTATATATCTACAGTAACACTTTTGTTGTGGAAATAACAAAAAATGTTGTGAATTTAACAATTTCTAACGGTCAATTCACATGAATTAAAAGTAGTATAAATATCTCAATTGGTGTTTGATAAAAGTGTGTAGTAAGAGCTTACATAAAATAGATGCCCTAGACTCTTTTTAAATGTAAAAAAATTATTTGATAACTAATATGTATATTATGTCTGAATATGATATTTTACTATTTCACCCTTAGATTAGGGTGGGATAATAAGATAATAATATCAAATAATTAATTCAAATATAATAACCAACAAAGTATAACTAGTAAAATATGTTAAGTCTAATAAAACACAATAATAATTATGACACTTTTGTGTATTTATTATAAAATATGGTGATAGTGGTGGTGGTGGTGGTGGTGGTGGGTGGTGTAGTAAGAAAAGTGAAGTGAAAAAATAAAAAAAATAAAATTAGAGTAATGAGGATAAAAGAGTAATAAGCAGTCTCTTTTTGCAAAAAGAGTTGCCTTAATTTTTTATTTTTTTAAGAGGCAAAAATAGATTGGCAAATTGTTATCAAACAAATTTATTCTCTGTAGAGGCAAAAAAGACTATCAAACAGTCCCTCAGTAATACACTTAGAGATGCTTTCATTATACTCAAGAGCTGAAACTCTCTTCCTGAATTCAGATGGCTCTCAACTAAGAAAAAGTGCAAAACTATGAATTTAGCCATTATAGTTGATAAATTTTACTTAATGCATAACTGAACTTTTAATTTTTTGAATTACCTCATTAAACAAATTAAATTTTTTTAATTGGATCAGTCTGTTAACTATAGCTCAGTTCTGTTAATATGAACGTTAACTTTTTCTTACGTGACTTTTTAAAAGAAAAAAAAATGACTCAGCCACTATCGATATATAACAACCACTAGTAACAAAAATTACATATATAGATTAACGATTATCCTACCATTCCCTAACAGAATGTCATCAAATCATGAAGAAACAAATCCAATGAATTAATCATACGATTTTCCTATTTCCAAAAACTAAAATGAATCAAAGAACTAACGTTATCACACTCTATATATAATTTTTTTATTACTAGTCATACTCTTAACAAAATGTCATCAAATCATAGAAAACTCGACAGCCAGAAAAAGTCTTTGGCCGAAGCCAAAAAGAAGTTATACAAAAACAAAATCCAAAGAATTAATCATTGTCTAAAAATAGAAATGAATCAAAGAACTAACCTTCGTCTTCTTGCTCATCTTCATCTTCACTCTCTCCATCTTCACCTTCACTCTCTCCATCCAAATCATACCCGTAGGCCTCATTCAAGTAATCCACAGCTGCCTGAGTAAAAACCAACTTATCCGAATTCAAAATATCAAACAAATTCAAAGTTCTAGGCGTCAACATCTTCAATGTCCCAATATTCCGGCTCGAAAGTCTCACATTATCCGAAACCTCTATCATCAAGAACATGGATTTCTCCTTGGGATCAATACCCCACCGCTCAAAGAACCTAATAAATTCTTTTCGTTTTCGACTTCTCAAACTTATCACCAAATTCCTCCACGACAATCCCATTTTACGTCGCTTAGCCAACGCCAGTAAAATCGCCAATCTCTTCTCCTTCTTGTTGATTTTGATGAACCGGTCTAGGTTTGGGTCCAAACACGCACGCCACCGCTTGAGCCGTAGGGGGTTCATTGGAACCACGTAAGGCGCGCGACCGATTTTCTTTGTGGCTAGGGTTTCTTCTCGCCACCGCTGCCTCGCCATGGTAAAGAGTGGAGGCGGTCTTGCATGACGCTTGTTTTGAGGTTTGTGGTGATGCTGCATGGATTTACGGCAGCCAAGAGGTGGTGTCGGGAGGATGGATTTCGTGTTGAGGGTGGTTTCGCCTATTTTGAATCCGTCGAAGGAGAGGACTGGGAGAGTGGCGAGTTCGAGAGTGATTAGGGAAAATGTGGATTGGCAAATGGGGTTTGGTTTGAGGGGTTTTGAGAAGGAGAGGAAGTTCTTTGTGGGGGTTTGATTGAAGAAGATAGAGGATGAGAAGAAAGAGATGGAAGATGGTAATGGAGTCGTAGAGACCACCATTTTTTTGGAGAGAGAAAGAGGATAAATAGAAACGTTATATGGTATTTAGTAGTCTATCTATTGTTGCTGAGGTGGGGTAATGGTTCTGGTTTTGTTTCAGGTGGGCTGAATGATGGATGGGTCATGGGTGGGTGGAATGAAAGAGAAGCTTAGTTGTTATATATCGATAGTGGCTGACTCATTTTTCTTTAATGTTCATATTAACAGAACTGAGCTACAGTTAACAGACTGATCCAATTAAAAAAATTTAATTTGTTTAATGGGGTAATTCAAAAAATAAAAAGTTCAGTTGTGCATTAAGTAAAACTTGCCAACTATAGTGGCTAAATTCATAGTTTTGCCTAAGAAGAAGTATTGAAAACTTTCATAAGATCATATAGGGTGAAATTTGAATTTATTCATTTTTGGAGTATAGCCGGCTTCAACACACATTCTCTTTTGCCTCCTAAAAGCCTGGGTGGCTATAAATCTTTTTCTATCTATACTCTAAATTAAGTTCAGGGAAAATTATTATTTTCATAAGGGAGTTTTAATATTTTTACAAGATCGTGAATGTGGGTTCTATTTACTATTCATGTGAGAAGAGCCTTGTTGAACTATCAATTAATTACTCTTTTTCATCCCCAAAAGGATAACTTAAGTGTTAAAAAATATTGTCCTCAAAAGGATGACCAAAGTACTATATAAATTTGTACTTGGACAAAATTACCTTTGACTTACTATTATATTTTACTTACGTCAATATATAATTAACCAGTTACTTCATTAATTGAAGATTTAAAATTAATTTTAGTTCTGAATATTTGCAAGATAAATATGATAAGCAAACAGATAAGTGATAAGAATAGTAAATAAACAACACAAACAATTTTAAGTGGTTTGGAGACTGAACAACTCTTAATCCACTCTTTTACTCATCGAGTAGGAAACCCACTAAGAATTTAGTCACAGAGACAAGGACACTGTCCTCTTCAAGCCCCAAAAACTTGGATATTTAGTCACAGAGACAAGTACACCAAGATCATTTTCAAGCCCAATAGACTTGGATGTTTAGTCACTAAGACAAGGACTCTTAGCCTTTTGATGATCTGATGATTGATTCTTGTTGAAAGGTGCTGCTAAGATAGCGTCAAGCTTTTCTTCTCTTGTTCTTAGCAACGCGAACAATATATTTAGAATCGTTGAGTTCGTTTTTTATCTTTTTCAAGCATTAGACTTTTTTGATCTATATTCCTCTTATTTTTTTTGTTTGACTCTTTGTTGCCTTTTATAATCTGATGAAAATCTTCCCGTTTCAAGATGTCTGTTTGTGCATTTAATGCTCAGATATTCTAGGATCCTTGATGTTGACATTTTAAACCTAGGTGAAAGTAACTTTTGCTTGCCTGTCACATCATTCTGCTTTTTCACCTAACATCCTTGACGTGTTGCTATCACCAACTAGCTGGTAGACACATATTATGATCTTCGATTTCCACCAAGGATATTTGGAGAGTACAT
This sequence comes from Panax quinquefolius, assembly GCA_020205615.1. Taxonomy (NCBI): domain Eukaryota; kingdom Viridiplantae; phylum Streptophyta; class Magnoliopsida; order Apiales; family Araliaceae; genus Panax; species Panax quinquefolius. The sequence goes on from CM035173.1 coordinate 84,729,865, forward strand.
TGGGACCTTCGATTAGCAATGCTCCAATGTCAGTTTGTTTTTTAGACTTGGCTACTCTACGATCAAGTCCTTCTCAACGAGCTTTGCTTGACTGGGAGATTCACTTGTCCATTTTATGAACTGAAGTAGCTTTACGATTTGAAGTAAACTTTACGATAGCTTCAAGTAGTTCTACGATCCACTTTATGTATTGCAATCTTGTGCTTACTCTGCGATCCTTCTTTCAAAATAGAAGAGTATCTTTACGCATATTCAAAAACCTATCAACTATAAATCAAGACAGCTTCTTCAAGATCAACCTAACATTATTTGATTTTTCTAATCTAAGTCCTATTATATTTAGTCAAATCTTTATAAGGACTGTACAAATCATACTGGTACAAATATTTATTAAGCTTATTCATCATCAAGTTTAAATATGCAAACTCTAACAATATTTACTATTACACTTTACAAATATAAAATCAAAATTAAAATTAAAAACAAAACAAAATAATAATTAATTTTCCTAACTTGATTTATATATATATATATATTATAAGAGAATGTATCGATTATCTAATTGAATCTGTATCAATAGAGTATGTATCGAATCACAATCGAGAAATCAAGTAGTTTAAATCTTAAACGAGTCGAGTATAACTTTACTCAGATTATATCTACTTATATTTTTATTCGAACTATTTTTTATACTCAGATTTGGATCATATTATTAATGAATCTCAGTCTCGTTCGTATTTTTTTCGAGTCAAGTCCAAACTATTTGGTTCGTTTACAACCCTATTATCCTTCAACCTTCCATGTACATGACAACCTATTATTTTTAAATTACAAAATCTACCAAATCTCTCCTATTATAATAAACCAGTATTTTACAGACACCATAATTAAGATGATTCTTTCAAATGCAAACTCATTCACAATCACTAGATTGGGAAAAACGTTCCAGTAGGCACACAATAGATCTAGAAGGGGGGGGGGGGGGTTGAATAGATCATTTTTCATTTCAAATACTTTTCCTGTATATTTAGTATTGCTATATAATTAGTATGTGACAAACAAAAGAATCTTTTAAAGCACAACGAAATAAGTAAAAGATCCCCTTCATTGATATATTCATGAACATACATACATTGTTCGTAGAGTTAGTTAAGTTCTAAGCAGTTAATACATACATAGCATTTATAGTAGTTAGGTACATAATGTAAATGACAGAAAGTAAATGACTGAATGTAAAAGACACAAGGGATTTTAAGTGGTTAAGAGACTTAAGCTCCTAATCCACTCTTCTGCTTCAACGAGCAGGGATTCTACTAAGGAAGTACAACACCTTGAATCACTGAGATTCCTTCAAGGCCAGCAGCCTTGGAACTTCAGTTCACTGAGAACTCTTCAAAGCCAGTAGCCTTAGAACTCTTCTAGTTCTCTACAAACTCTTCAAGCCCAGCAGGCTTGGAAATTCATTTAGTCCCTCCGGAAAAGGACCCCTCAGGCCCTGGCTACTTGTTGTTGTTGGTGCTGAGCTGCCCAGATGACTTTAAGCTTGTTCATCCTTGATTCTTGGCAGCTTGTTGTGATCCTCTTTGCATTCTGCGTAGAGTCTGGACCACGTCTTCTCTGGGACAGCTGATCTTCATGATTTTCACCTCATTTTCATCTGATGTCAGCTGTGCACCATCACCATTTAGGTTTGCTAAGTCTTTGAGCTTTTGGTAGACTTTGTCTGGCACTTAGCATTCGCTGAACCATTCTTGAATGGTTTGTAGACATGGTTCTGCATCTGTTCTGCTTTAGCTTTTGGTTCATGGTGATTCGTAGAGTGGCTTTCTGGATCTTCTTTGTGCTATGTCACTTTTTTGAATGCTATCTTCTTGGCCTTCTCGACTCTCAGCTTAGCTGCCATCTTAAGTGGCATTCTCATCCTTGTTGAGTGAAGCTTTACTCTGTTCAAGTCTTTCTTCAAATCTGCTTCACTTCCACCTTTGTAGTCTCACTGCCACTGAGACTTGTTCTGTTCAGTTCTGGTGGAACTCGTAGAGTCAACAATATAACATTCCAATAACTCAATGATTCTTCAACTACTCCTCATCTCTTCTGATCTTTGAAGCTCTGGCTGATATATACTCCTTCACAATCTTCCCGTTGGAATATATCCGTTGAAAGCTATTTGAATTTCTTCGTAGATCTCAAGTTATTTGGTGTAGAATGCTTAATGTGACATGACAACTCCTTTTTAACTTTACTGACACAACAGTCTGCTACCCTACCTACCGCCTTAGAGTTGTTGCCTTTCCATGTCAGGCAGGTAGTCATCTTTATTTCTTCTTTCAGACTTCTCGATTAGAACATAAAAATTATCCTTTTGCAGATCGATGCTCTCAATAGCAATGTTGAATATCGGTCTTGATTGAACGGTGCGATGCTTCATCTTCATATGACCGAACTCTACGATTCTAATGCAGATGTTCTTAGACCTGATCGTAGTGTGTCTTATTGAATGTTACTCATTGACTGATTGAGACAACACTACGATCCTGAAGAATGTTCACTTGATCTTCAATGTAGAACACCTTTTCCTTTACTTGTGCAATGCTTCAATACTTCTATTTACTTCGAATGATCTCAGGAACTGATAGCTTAACTTCTTGTTCTGGCCTCTTATGAATAGAAAGACACATTGTGGCATGCCCAGCTCTCTTTCTCCTTGTGATCTCCCATTCACTTATCATCAATGGTCTAACCCATGCTTAATCACTTTCGCCTTGTTCTTCATAAGATTACCAGTATCTCTGTGTAAACTGTATCAGTTCTCTGCTTTGTTTGGAAAACACTACGATCCTGATTGATCCCAAGATCGTTCTTTTTTGTTCTTTTGATAACTACTATACTTGATGACTTTCCTTAGTCAATCACTTTTACTGAAGTCTTCTTCTGATCCACTTGTGGAAGACTTCATCTTGAATGGCTTCACAACTCAATCTGAATGCTGATTGGGTTGGTGCTTAGATCTTTTGTTAGCTTGCATGCCATTCATTAAGTGCTCTTTGGTTTCCTTCAGGTGGAATGTATCTTTGCAACTCAGACCAGAGGCTTCATTCTTTGGATATTCTTGGAGTGCTCATTTGTTGAGAATCGTGTTGACTCTACGATTCTGCGTTGGGGTTGTGAGCACCTCTGTTGAAGGCTTAGTTCTGTACACTACGATTTGGCTTTGGTTCTGCAGACACTACGACTCTAAGATCAGATCTTGACACACTACGATTTCTATCTTTATGCTTGTTGTCCTCATCTGATCTGACTAGACTACGATTTCTGCCTCTGATATGATTAATAGACTCCACTACTTCAAGTGTGGTCTACGATTCTTGACTTGGCTCTGGCAGATGCTCAGTCGGCTCTTAGACAGGCTGTCTCTACGATTTTGAACATGAATTCCTCAGCAGACTATGGCCCTGAGAAAGTTCTTCTCGACACACTACAATCATTCCTCGTTTCTCCTGGTAGTCTACGAACTCTGAAATCTACTATCTTGCAGACTACGATTCTGCCTAGATAGTCCTTGAGTTTACATTGACTCTCCTGGTAGCCTATCTATTACATTATAAGATCAACCTAACAAGCTTGATCTTTCTATATTTATAGTCCTTCTACATCATTTATTTTTAAGGACTTTACAAAGTTGTTTTGCTTATGTAGGATCAACCTAATATATTTGATCAATTCATTCTAAGTCCTTGTACATATGTTCCTATTATCTATCAAGGGACTTTACAACTTTCCTTAATGCAAGCATACTTGCATATTCATTCATTTATATCATAATCAAATCATATATAAATAGGAATATCATTCATATGCTTATTCCTAACAATCTCCCCCTATTTGATTATGACAAAAATAATAAATGCATATATATGAGATGAATGAATCTTAAGATACAGTGAGCTACTGTATTGCTAGAGCAAGTAATATGAATGATATATTAAAAGCATTTGATTACAGCAGAAGAGTAAACCTAAATTCTGGATCCAGAGTTAACTATTACATATAGAAATGTACCTTCTTCTTCATGTGTGTCTCCTGGATCTCTTCTGTTGTTGCTACTTATCTGATTTGTTAGGAATAAGCATATGAATGATATTCCTATTTTTATATGATTTGATTATGATATAAATGAATGAATATGCAAGTAATCTTGCATCAAAAAAAGCTGTAAAGTCCTTTGATAGATAATAGGAACATATGTACAAGGACTTAGAATGATTTGATCAAATGTGTTAGGTTGATCCTACATAAGCAAAACAACTTTGTAAAGTCCTTAAAAAAAGAAATGATGTACAAGGACTATAAATATAGAAAGATCAAGCTTGTTAGGTTGATCTTATAATGTAATAGATAGGTATGTCTGATCGTCGAGCACTGCACCAGAAATTGTAGTCTACAAGGAGAGTCGAGGAAAGCTCGAGAACTATCAAGGCAGAATCATAGTCTGCAAGATAGTAGATCTCGGAGTTCGTAGACTGCCAGGAGAGACGAGGAAGGATCGTAGTGTGTCGAGAAGAACTTCCTCAAAGTCGTAGTCTGTTGAGGAAGTCATATTCAGAATCGTAGAGACAGCCTGTCTAAGAGACAACCAAGCATCTACCTAAGCCAAGTCAAGAATCGTAGATCGCACTTGAAGTTATAGAGTCTACTGATCATATCAAAGGCAGAAATCGTAGTCGAGCCAGATCAGACAAGGACAACAAGCATAAAGACAGAAATCGTAGTTTGTCAATGTCTGATCTTGAGATCGTAGTGTCTATAGGACTAAAGCCAAATCGTAGTCTGCAGAGCTAAGGCTCCAATAGAGGTGCTCACAACACCAAGGCAGAATCGCAGAGTAAACACAATTCTCAACAAATGAGAACTCCTAGAATATCCAAAGTATGAAGCCTCTGGTCTAAGCTGTAAAGTTACACTCCACCTAAAGGAAACCAGAGAACACTCAACGAATGGAATGCAAGCTAACAGAAGATCTAAGCATCAACCCAATCAACATCCAGATTGAGTTGTGAAGCCATTCAAGATGAAGTCTTCCACAAGTTGATCAGAAGAAGACTTCAGTAAAAGTGATTGACTAAGGAAAGTCAGCAAATGCAGTAGCTGCCAAGTAAACAGAAGACAACGATCTTGGGGTCAACCAGGATCATAGTGTTTGCCAAACAAAGCAGGAACTGATGCAGTTTGAACAGAGATACTGGTCATATTATGAAGAAAAAGGCAAAAGTGATTAAGCATGGGTCAGTCCATTGATGATAAGTGAACGGGAGATCACAAGGAGAAAGCGAGCTGGGCATACCACAAATCTGAGGTGTCTTGCTATTTAGAAGAAACTAGAACAAGGAGTCAAGCAATCAGTTCCTAAGATCAGTCAAAGGCAAACAAAAGAGTTGAAGCACTGAACAAATGAAGGAAGAGGTGTTCTACATTGAAGATCCAATGTATACTCTTCAGGATCTCAGTGTTGTCTCAAACAGTTAATGAACAACATTCAGCAAGACACACTACGATCATGTCCAAGAACATATGCATCATAATCGTAGAGTTCGGTAATCTGAAGATTGAAGCATTGACAATGGCTCAATCTAAAGACTGATATTTGAACATTGCTAGTTGAGAGCATCGATGCAAAAGGACAATCTCTGATGCTTTAATCGAGAAGTCAGAAAGAAGAAATAAAGATGACTATCTGCCTGACATGGAAAGGTGACAACTCTAAGGCGGTAGATAAGGTAGCAGACTGCTATGTCAGTAAAGTCATAAAGGGACTGTCATGTCACATCAAGCAGTCTGCACCAAATAACTCAAGATCTATGAAGCAATTTAAATAGTTTTCAACGGCTATATTCCAACGGGAAAATTGGGAAGGAGTATATATCAGCTAGAGCTTCAAAGATCAAAAGTTGTTGAGTTGGAGAATCATTGAGTTATTGGAATGCTATTGTGTTAACTCTACAAATTCCACCAAAACTAAATAGATCAAGTCTAAGTGATAGTGAGACTAAAAAGATGGAAGTGAAGCAGGTTTGAAGAAGGACTTGAAAGACTAAAGCTTCATTTAACAAAAATGACAATGCCATTGAAGATGGCAGCTAAGCTGAGAGCCGAGAAGGCCAAGAAGATAGCATTCAGAAAAGTGGCCGAATACAAAGAAGATCTAGAGAGCCACTCTACGAATCACCATGAACCAAAAGCTGAAATAGAACAGATATAGAACCATGTCTGCAAACCATTCAATAAGGGTTCAGGGAATGCTAAGTGCCACACGAAGTCTACCAAAAGCTCAAACACTTAGCAAACCCAAATGGTGAAGGTGCATAGCTGACATCTGATGAAGATGAGCAGAACAGAATGAAGATCAGCTGCACCAGAGAAGATGTGGTCCAGACTCTACGCAGAATGCAAAGAGGACCACGCTAAGCTTCTAAGTACTGAAGATGTTCAAGCTTAAAGACATCTTAGTAGCTCAACACCACCAACAAGAACACCAACAACAACAAGCAGCCAGGGCCTGAGGGGTCCTTGTCCGGAGAGACTAAATGAAGTTCCAAGCCTGTTGGGCTTGAAGAGTTCTTAGTGAACTGAAGTTCCAAGGTCACTTGGCCTCAAGGAATCTTAGTGATTCGTGTCTTGCCCTTCCTTAGTGGAATTCCTGCTCGTTAAAGTAGAAGAGTGGATTAGGAGCTTGAGTCTCTGAACCACTTAAAATCCCTTGTGTCATTTACATTCAGTCATTTACTTTCAGTCATTTACATTATGTACCTAACTGTTATAAATGCTATGTATGAACTAACTGCTTGCAACTAAACTAACTTGATGAACAATGTATGTATGTTCATGGATATATCAATGAAGGGGATCTTTTACTTATTCCGCTGTGCTTGAACAGATTCTTATGTTTGTCATATAAGAAGTTATTGGTAATCCAAAATAAATAGGAAAAGTATTTGAAAATAAAAAGGATCTATTCAAAACCCCCTTCTAGATCTATTGTGTGCCTACTAGGAACTAACAATTAGTATCAGAGCAGGTTCTCATGCTATATTCAAAAGCTAATCGCTTTGAGTATGATCCTAGGCACAAACATTGTTCTAAACTTAGTGTAGTGGTAAGTCACTTGTAAATACAGATGTGCTCATACGTTGGAAATGTTGTGTACAGGTAAATGTGTATATACATTTAAAGTTCCTCAGATTGGTCCATGCTCTTAAAATGCCATAGCAACAAGACCAATCCGTGTCCACAGTCAATCTTGTAGTCTGAAGACCAGATATGAGAAGTCAAGAAGCATCAACAACAAAGAGTCAAGCATCCACCAGTCTGAAAGATAAGATGGCCATATAACCCAAAGAAGAAAGAAGAATTTCTCAAATATATATTTGGCTAACAAGCAGCTGGATGTGAACCTTGAGGTTTAAGGTCGTCAAAGAACTAAGGATGTCAAGATTTTCTTAGCTGACATCTTCAAGACTATAACTGATTGATCGAAGGACAACTGGAGCAACAAGCTGTCAGAAATGAATGTAAAAATATACACATCAATGCCTCACCGCATTATATCAAGATAAATGACTGTCAAGAAAATGATAGTGGAAAGGTTGAAGATAACATCTTGAAAGAAGTTTAAAATAGGTAATGAGCATATCATGATTTAATTTATCTTAAGTGGAGTAATCTTTGCTGATGGGTTAGTATGTACGTACAAACCTATGTTCTAGGTTTTTGATAACACATAGAGTATGATCAGTTCTACAAGAGTATCTTGAAGATTCGTAGAAACTGATCACCTCCATGAATCAACCAGATACAAATAAGTGATAAATTTGATTCTCACTCTGTGAACATTTAAAAGACTGTGAACATAACCAAGAAAATGATAAAACCATCAAAGAAAAAGAGTGTTGTATTAAAATGGTTAATCTTACACACAATCATCATCATGCATCTTAAAATTTCATATCTAGTTTATATATATGCATAAAAATGATTATTGATGATCAATGTGATGAAAGATCAAATATATGAGGAACATGGATTTTGGAAACTAACCTTTCAAAACCCATTTAACCATGGGTACCAAAAATAGAAATTTATCTAACCTACAGGTACTTGGTCTAACTGACCACACTAAGGAGTGCTGAAGCAGATGACTTCAGTCAAGAAAATTCAACCACCTGGAAGCTAAAGACAGTTTAGAAATGTTAAAGACAAAATCATTCTCTGTTAAAGCCTGTCCTTGAAGACTTGCTGAGCTAACATGAATAAAACTCACATGATTGTTGATCTCTAAATGAAAGCAGACCACTCACCCTAAGATAAAAAAGGGTCTTATATGCTCAATCATCCAAAGCATATCATCTGAGAAGAACCCTCGAGAAACTCATTATAGAAGCAGAACTCCACAAGTACAAACTGTCAAACAAGACTACGTTCATAGTTCTGTCAAATTATCGTAGAATGATCAGTCCTGAAGATATCTATTTCTATAATCCAAGGAGGTTTAAATGATTGAGATGACTTCAGTTAGAAGGAGATATCTAAGGCTGCCTTCTGATGCACATGAAGAAGAAGATCTCACACTCCTCTGAGAAGATAGTATCAAATATGGGGGAGCAGTGATCTGTTAAGGAAAAGCAATACTGAAAGTATCAAAAATACACTATGAAGCAATGTACCAGTTACAAAGTCCCAAAATTTTGTGGCTGATGAACCAAATGAAGATCCATAGTCAGTAGGAACGTCTCAACTAATAACCTTGTCAACCACCCAACTTAAAATCGTGGAGCGCCTACGATCAAACATCTGATCATAGTGTAAGAGCAGGAGGACACCACGATTATAGCCAATGCAAATGTCAAATGAGATATCAGTGCTAATCAACTTCTAACATTTTTTCATTTGGAAAGCGCCTCAAGGACAAACCTGACCCTTAGTTCACTATAAGAGGTTGACCCTTCCTGAGCTACCTTAACCCAAAGGGAATGCTTAGTCAAGTTCATCTCAAAGACCAGGACAGACAACGATTGTAGAGTAAATTTTGAAGTGAACTCGATGATCGTAGTGCAACCTCAACGATCGTAGAGTAGGCTCGACGATCGCATTCTTCCCAAAGAATACACTATCTTAAGAAAAGTTCAGCAGAACCTGAGACACATCAAAATATTCAGATTGTGTGGAGCAAAGCTATGAATACAGTTTAGAAAAGATGTCTTGCAAATTCACTTCTAGATTTCAGTGCCTTAACTCAATTGAGGCGTATCAGTGGTTAAGCCATGCAAAATGAGGATCAATGTCAGAACGCTCACTGAAACATCTCTCAGGAGACAATTATCGAGTTATCAAAGAAAATCATAGAGTATATAGCAATCTCATCAAGCTACTCTACGTACTGGAATAGTCAACAGAAGAAAAATCAAATCAAGGGAAAGGACATGATAAAGGAGTTATAGATTGTGACCTATTAGCGACTTCCAACTGTCCCACTAAGAAACGTGGTAGGAATAGTTACAAGAGGAAAATTTAAATAATTGGCAATTTTATTTTAGTGGGTTCTTCAAAGTCTGCAAGCTTGTCAAATCCATATCTAAGGCAAAACCTAACCAAATCCAAAACAGTCAAACCCTCTCAAAAAATTATCAAACCAAGAATCACTTTTTGACATCTCACAAGATTCTCATAAAGTCATAAACCCAAAAAAATTGAACTCTTCAAATGGCAGATTGGTGAGTAATCACTGGCATTCAGCTCGGAACAAAGACATTTGAGAAATCTGAGAAAAAGTTCAGAGATATTATTGAACTTGTGAAGAAAGCTGGATTCTCAGAATGTCTGGAGGCAAACACTCGGATATATGTTGACCTAGTTAAAGAGTTTCACTCAAACACTAATATAAATTCTGGAATTCTTTCCACCAAGGTCAAGGGTCAGATTCTGAAACTAAATTCTTCCGACATCAATCAATGCTTAGGTCTTCCTGGCCTAGATCTGGAAAGTTTGGATGAGATCGACACTGAAAAAGCTAAGAAAATTCGGCAGTATAGAAGAAACCATAGTCTAAAGGACATGAAGAAAAAGGAGTTTCTTGAAGATTTCGAGTTCCTTGCTGAAATAGTGGGCAAATGTATCCTATGGAAGGACACTGCACATGACACTTTGATTGATCAACAACTAAAGATCATGTCTACAATAGTTCTGAAGAAACGTATCAACTTTGGAGCTATCCTGCTTGACCAAATATCCAAATGGCTGGATAAGGAAGAGAAGAAAAGGTTAACTGAAAAACCCCTCACAAAGGTTTTCCATGGAAGGTTTTTAAGTATTATTTTGAAGAAAAAGCTAAAGAATAAAATTAAGGACGATGAAGGTGAAATTCTTAATGTTCATAAAGTAATGTCCCCACAGTTGTTTGAAAATTGGAAGAAAAATCCCAAAGAAAACAAGAGGCTAATAACATCTAGGAGCAGCAGCAAGGTCTCTACAAAGAAGAGGAAGGCAAAAGAGCTTGAAAGCAAGCTATCTAAATCTGATGACTCTGTACCTACAGCAAACACTCAAGCAAAGTAGAAATCTAATACTGTGAAGAATACAGAGGCTCCACCAAGCAGTCTCGCCACTGACAAAAAGAGACATGAAGCAAGGGAAGAATAAGCATCAACTGCAGAAACCTCAAAAAGAAGGAGTAACAGATTACTCTAAGGGCCATTCCAGAAGAAAGCAAAGGTAATGAAGAAGTCAGTTCCAGTTTTTTAAAGAAGCCTATCTACTCAAGAAGAAAGAGAAAACGTAGAGTCAGAAAATGAGAAGGGATCTGAAAGCTTCAAGGGTAAATCCTCAAAGAGCAAATCTAGTAATGAAGAAGAAGATGAATCTATAAAAGAAATATCCAAATATGATGGTAACGAAGAATGTGCAAGTCTCGTGGCTAACACTCAGAGTTGCCACTCTACTAATGAAGAAAGGTTGAAAGTTGAAACAATTGCATCTGCTATTGCAAATGCTCTAACTAGTTCACATGATGGTCCAAAAGATGTTGAGTCCGAGGAAGAGGGACATATTCCTACTATTGCTGAATATCAAGGAAACTTATATGGGGATACATAGGCTTCAGATTCTGAAGAAGAAGAAAAGTCTGAAACCCCTATAGCTGACCCTCCAATAAGAAAAAAAAGCAACAGAATGCTTGCTAAATCTATCTCAAAGAGTACAAGAGAACCCTCCACTGCAATTATTGAATTGAGTGATGATAAGTCTGAATCCAAGGGAGAAGATGCTGAAGTAGGTACTAGTGATGAAAATTAGCAGGAAGAATCACTAATGAATCAGATAAAAGAAGTCAGCATGATTCGAGCTCAGAAGGTGAAGAGATGAAAAAAGATTCTAGTTCCACAAACTAGGAATCATAGGAATCGGCATACTATCTTGTTCTCTCCCCAGCAAGAGTTTGCAGAAGAATAGTGGTGGAAGTATTTGATGAACCTCCAAATGAACCACCAAAGAGATGGATAAGCTATGGAAATGAATAACTCAAAGTTGTAAGGATGACTACAGATGAGGTGTTTAATAACTGAAAAAACATGGAGTTAGACTGCACTACAATACTGTACAACCCTGATGATCTTCTGATGAGATGGTTCTTTCCGTGGATGCCCTGGTTAAAGGCATATACTTGTAAAGATGGGAGTTACTTCAGTTGGTGTTACTCATACTTCCCAAACTTGGAACTGGTGTCTCAAAACTTTCCAAGAGTAAAGGAGTTTGCAATAAAGTTGATCAATGATCAGTCTCACTTTAAAGTCTACCGACATGCTGGTAACCACTACATTCCCTACGATTGTAGAGTGGGTTCTGATGGCAGAAGGATTATGCCCAAGTGGATAATTATAGAGTCCCTTCACTCTACTATTGAAGATAATCAAATTCAGTTTGAGAAGCTTCCTTCTGCCCAAACACAATTGTCTGATATTCCTTCATCCTCCAACAGTGATTGGCACTCAACGATTTATCAGATTCTCACTGCTGTCAAAAAACTATCCAAGAATGAAAATCGTAGAGTCCAACCAGATGATCAACAGGAGACTGCCCAACCCAATAACCAAACTCCTACGGAACAAGAGTTATTAAAGAATTCTGATGAGTTGGTTGAGAAGATGTCTATCATCACTAAAGAAGGAAAGATGTTGACCGAAGCAAGAGATAATGCGGTTCAAGACATGATCCAAGTCACTATGACTGATATATCTCTCAAAATTAAATAGAGAGATCAAATCTATCTGAAGGCCATGAATGATCAGAAGAAAGAAGCTCTACGAGCACAGAAATCAACTGAAGATCAAATTTTATCTCTCTCTGATAAGATTGACAATCTGAATCAGTCTTTCTCCCTACAACTTGAGCTGAGCCAACAAGAACTCAAGATTGAGGTTGGTAACTCATCTTACCTCATGGAGTAACTTATGTCAAACATGGAGCAGCTTTCCCAAGTGATTAATGACAAAAAGGGGAAGAAAAAGAGACAAAGAAAGAAGCATTCAAGGAAGAGCAAGGAGAACAGAAGAAAAGAAGACAAGAAGGCCAAGAGAAAGGCAAAGGAACAGAAGAAGAAGATAGCAGCAGCAGAAGTAGAATCATCATCTGAGGGGGAGCCAAAGGATGATAATCCCATGAATACAGAGTCTGAGGGGGAGCAAAGAAAAGAAATGAAGTCACCATCCCAGGGGGAGCAGGAGCAAAAAGATGAGTAGATAAGTAGCTGGTCAACAGACATCCTGGAAGACACACATAGAGCCAAAAAGGTACATCTCTATCTAGTTAGGTATGTTCTGGATCCAGGATGTAAAGTGTCATAGTTTATGTAATTCCATATTATTATCAATGACATTCATGATTATTTGCTTTAGAAATACAGCTGCTCACTGTATATAAGATTCATTCATCTCATGCATATGCACTAATTATTTTTGTCATAATCAAATAGGGGGAGATTATTAGGAATAAGCATGTGAATGATATTCCTATTTTTATATGATTTGATTATGATATAAATGAATGAATATGCAAGTATTCTTATATTAAGAAAAGTTGTAAAGTTCTTTGATAGATAATAGGAACATATGTACAAGGACTTAGAATGAATTGATCAAATGTGTTAGGTTGATCCTACATAAGTAAAACTTCTTAGTAAAGTCCTTAAAAAAAGAAATGATGTACAAGGACTATAAATATAGAAAAATCAAGCTTGTTAGGTTGATTTTATAATGTAATAGATAGGCATGTTTGATCGTCGAGCACTGCACCAGAAATCGTAGTCTGCTAGGAGAGTCAAGGAAAGCTCGAGAACTATCAAGGAAGAATTGTAGTCTACAAGATAGTAGATCTCGGAGTTCGTAGACTGCTAGGAGAGACGAGGAAGGATCGTAGTGTGTCGAGAAGAACTTCCTCAAAGCCGTAGTCTATTGAGGAAGTCATATTCAGAATCGTAGAGACAGCCTGTGTAAGACCCCAACTTTTATAAATAAAGATGAATTTTCTATAAATAATATTTTTGAATATTATGGAATAAATTTGATATAATGTTATAGTTGTGGGTAATATTTATAAATTTTACAAAGTAAGCAAGTTATTATAAAATATTCCTTTGGTCGGGGAATATTCTTTTTGTCGGGGAATATTCAGACGACGACTCCAATCATTAGTGGACCCCACAACGGAAGTATTGTAAGTAGTTAGAAAACGATAAAATTATCTTTCTATAAAAATAACGGCGAGGTGTTACCGTTAAAATTGTTGAACTACACGGTGGTAAAAGTACGAAGAATCTGGCGTGGTTGCATAGTAGCACTGCCAGTATTGATTATTGATGCTTACGTGAGAAGTCACTTAGCTATACTCAATTATTACTACACGATAATTGCTTTGCATCATATCTCTTATATTATTGATTCAATTATTGTCACAGATCATCTCATCATATGTTATATTATTAATTGAGACGACAAGTTATAAATGATTAATAATTGTTGAAAGATTAAAAATGTGTTGATTAAAAATAAAATGATTTGTGGTAATATTTATTCAATCCTTGATGTATATAAAGAGTCTGTTATGAGACGTTTGTGGTAAGTTTGATTATTTTATGGGGGGCTAGTAGATCTCGGAGTTCGTAGACTGCTAGGAGAGACGAGGAAGGATCGTAGTGTGTCGAGAAGAACTTCCTCAAAGCCGTAGTCTATTGAGGAAGTCATATTCAGAATCGTAGAGACAGCCTGTGTAAGACCCCAACTTTTATAAATAAAGATGAATTTTCTATAAATAATATTTTTGAATATTATGGAATAAATTTGATATAATGTTATAGTTGTGGGTAATATTTATAAATTTTACAAAGTAAGCAAGTTATTATAAAATATTCCTTTGGTCGGGGAATATTCTTTTTGTCGGGGAATATTCGACGATGCGACGCTCAATCATTAGTGGACCCCACAACGGAAGTATTGTCGTAGTTAGAAAACGATAAAATTATCTTTCTATAAAAATAACTATGAGGTGTTACCGTTAAAAATTGTTGAACTACCCGGTGGTAAAAGTACGATGTCTGGCGTGGTTGCATAGTAAGCAGACACTCAGATTGATTATTGATGCTTACGTGAGAAGTCACTTAGCTATACTCAATTATTACTACGATAATTGCCGCATCATATCTCTTATATTATTGATTCAATTATTGTCACAAAGATCATCATCAGATATATGTTATATTATTAATTGAGACGACAAGTTATAAATGATTAATAATTGTTGAAAGATTAAAATGTGTTGATTAAAAATAAAATGATTTGTGGTAATATTTATTCAATCCTCGATGTATATAAAGAGTCTCATTATGAGACGTTTGTGGTAAGTTTGATTATTTTATGGGGGCCCATATGTCATCATCTAAGAGTCTCTTCAATCAATAGTAATTACCTTTGTGAATAGTAATTACCTTCGTCAATAGTATTTACCTTCGTCAATAGTAATTACCTTCTTCAATAGTAATTACCTTCTTCAATAGTATTTACCTTCGTCAATAGTAATTACCTTTGTGAATAGTAATTACCTTCGTCAATAGTATTTACCTTCGTCAATAGTAATTACCTTCTTCAATAGTAATTACCTTCTTCAATAGTATTTACCTTCGTCAATAATAATTACCTTCGTCAATAGTAATTACCCCTTTGCAAATAGTAGTTGTCCCTTCAATATTACCAAGAGTTAACTGCCTCTTCGGTGTTCCAAAGGTTAATTACCCCATCGCAAATAGTAGTTGTCTCTTCAATATTACCAAGAGTCATTTTGACCATTCGTTAAGACCAAGAGCCACCCTCAGTTTTTCTATAAATAGAAAGCTCATTCCTTCATTATTTCTTACGAATTCATTGAAACTCTAGAGAGAGAAACTATAGAGAGAAAGAAGAAAAGTATTCTGCTACTTCACTTTTCCAATATTCAGTTCTTCTAAGGTAGGGAATATTATTTGTTGTACTGTAAGGGGTGTTATTCTTTCTTATTCATGAAGAGAACTTCATTATTCCATTCTTTATTATTCTATTTGGAATAACTTTGATCATGTGAAATATCCTATACTTGGTGACATTCTTCTATTATTTTATCTTTATTATTCCGTTGGAACATCCTGTCTGTGTGTTTTACACCGGACCTGGTTCCGCCTTTTTATTATTCTGTATTTATTATTCGCTTGAATATCTTGTCTGCATCTTTATCTGTACGGACCTGACCGGTTCCATCATTTATTATTTCGCATTTATTATTCTCATTGGAACATCCCGCTTGCGGTGTGAATTTCACGACTGGTTCCGTTATTATTATTCTGTTGTAATAACCTTTGCCTGTCTTGGTCTATCGCATGCATGGTGATTTCTTTTGTTATTCCATTCTTTATTATACCTAGTTGGTTAAAACTTTGACTTCTATACTCCATGAAATTAGTAGAATATCCTTGATATTTGCGTTTCATCCAAAGATCTTTCATGGAAATATTCTTCCGATCATTCTTGAGTTTTACTCTACAAAACAAAGATCATGTTGACAATTTGGACGTTAATAATTCCTGGATAAAATAATTCTTGAACTTGTTTTATTGAATTCTTATATCATTGTCATCATCCTCATGTTTATATTATGTTGAAAGTCATCTGTGGCCTGTAGTGCATAGATGGACTTGGTATGATTATGACCGAGAGACTATTCGGTTGTAATCATGACCGTAATGTTACAAATGATGTGATGAAAGTCATCCGTGGCTTTAGAAGCATAGATTGACTTGGTATGATTATGACCAAAGACTATTCTTGTAATCATGGCCGTAATGTTACAAATGATGTGATAAAAATCCTCAGTGGCCGTAGTGCATTGATGGACAATTGTTGGCATGATCATGACCATTAATGAATACACAACTATTCTTGGCCCGTAGTGCATGAATAATTGTGGTCGTGATACTAAAGAATATCCTTGGCCGTAGTGCAGGGGTGATTCGATGATGTGGAATATTTATTAAAGCTGAGTCTCAGCTATAACAGTGATGAAAAACCTTTTAAATCATAAAAGATAGTAGATTTTATTTTCTACTTGACTCTTTTAATGGATTGCTTGTTCCGCCTGAGTTAAACTTGATGTCTATTGTATTTTATCGCTTTAACATTGTTGGAGGCTAATGATAATTTATTCTCGCATTATCTTAGTCATAATATTTCTTCTTGAGCTAGTTGAGCTCACCCTTTCTTTCACCGTTCTCTTCGTGAAATGAGAATATAGTTTGGGACGAGTCGGGAACGGAGTAATGGTCCGAGGATAGCATTAGTAGTCCTCACTATTCTCGCGTGAAATAGTGTGATAATAATTATAATGAGGACTCCTTTTGAGTTTGTATAATATCTAGTAGACAATATTTGTATTCAAACTCACGCTTTATGTCGTATTGTACACCTACAGCTTATATTAGTAAGTTGTATTTAAATTACATACCATGTATCCGACTACCCAAGATGGGTGATGTATACCTAATTTTGGGAGCGTCACAGGTTGGTATCATAGCTTAGGATATGATCCCCGCTAAGATGTGAGAATAGTACTAGGAGGGGAGAGACGGGGAATACCTTCACTAGTATGACCTACCTAAGTTTATGTGCTATTTTATTGGTCGGTCAGAATATAGAGATAATTTGTTACATGTCAATTAACCTTTTGTTTTGTGGCAGTATCTGAAAATGACATCTAAGAATGTTGAGAATAGCAATGGAGCACAGACGATCGTTGATTCACCACATATCAATAATTAGGATAATGTGCATCAGGAAGGCGACAATCCTCATGCAAACAACAACACTGACCAAATGATGAATGATCAAATGTTCAGAGGCTTTATGCAATTTATGCAATAGCGAAAGTAGAGCGACTCTGTCCAAAACGAAGGTGGAAACACGGAAAACTCTCGGGCGGTCACCGCTAAACAGTTCAAGGAGCTGGGACCACCGGAGTTTAAGGGAGAGCCAAAACCACTTTTGGCGGAAGCATGGATAAAACAGATTACCAAGATATTTGATGTCTTGGGATGCTCCGAGGAGCAAAAGGTTCCCTTGCCACCTTTATGTTGCGGCGGAGAGGCAGACATCGTGGGAATCGGTAGAAACGTACTCAACCTCTTTGTCTTCAAGATATCTTGGGAGAAGTTACAGGAGCTGTTCAACGACAAATACTTTCCTGAAAGTATTCGCCACATGAAGGAGGTGGAGTTTATCAAGTTGGAATAAAATAATATGACCGTGTCGCAATACGAGGCAAAATTTGCGGAGTTATCACGGTTTGCGTCCCACTTGGTGGATAATGAAGAGAGAATGGCGCGAATGTTTTTAAGAGGTTTGAAACCAGAGATACGTCAACATCTTATTTCTCATAAACTGTGTTTGTATTCAGATGTTGTAAATAGGGCTCAATTAGTGGAGCGCGATAACGAGTCAACGCAACTAAAAAGAGAGCAAATGCAAAATTATAATACCAAATGAGAGTAATCATCGAGCGGTGACAACAAGCGTGGAGGAATCAACATGCTAGATATGGTAACCACTTTGGTGGTAATCGTACCAAAACAATAAGAATGGACATTTCAAGAAAAGGAGATTCAACAATGATGGAAAGACGTCAAAGACCAAAGACTTTTCGTTGTTAAGGAAGGAGAAAGACCACCTATCATATGCTTCAAATGCGAAGGAGAGGGACACATCGGTCCGAATTACGCCATGCGCCATCCAAAGCATGTTATAATTGTGGAAGAGAAGGTCACTTAGCTCGATTTTGTCGCCATCAAGACAAATTCA
Organism: Panax quinquefolius; assembly: GCA_020205615.1. Classification (NCBI taxonomy): domain Eukaryota; kingdom Viridiplantae; phylum Streptophyta; class Magnoliopsida; order Apiales; family Araliaceae; genus Panax; species Panax quinquefolius. Next base: position 84,748,278 of record CM035173.1, read on the forward strand.
ACTAGGATGGAGGCACCAAAGGTCATCCCAGAAAAAGTCAAACCGGTAGTGCAAGGGAGAGTGTTTGTTGTGACCTTCCAGAGAGCAAGGAACCAGAATGAGGTCATCACGGGTAAGCTTATCATAAACTCTAATGAAGTCTATACTTTATTTGATACCGGTTCTACCCATTCTTTTATTTCTCCTACTTGCTCTCATCGATTAAATTTGACTCCGGAGAAATTAGACTTTGACTTATCTGTGGAAACTCCGTTGGGATAAACCTTCATTACATCCACTTTTATAAGTCTTGTTTTGTTCAAATCGGTACCCTCACATTACTGTCGATCTTATTTCATTAAAATACTTGCATTTGACGTGATTCTAGGGATTGATTGGTTAACTACTTATCATGCAAAAATTGATTGTTTTAGTAAGGTTGTTAGCTTTCATATTCCTAATCAACCTATTATGCTTATTCAAACGACCAAACCATTAAAATCAATCATGGTCATCTCAAGCCATAAAGTTATTCGTTTATTAAAAATGGATGTCAAGCTTTCTTAGCTCATGTCACGATTTAAACAAAAATACGCCAATTTTGAACGATATTTCTATTTTTAATAAATTTCTGACGTATTCTCAAGAACTTCCCCGCCTACCCCCCAGAGCGTGAAATTGAATTTTGTATCGACCTTGAACCCGTAGACAAAACCTATTTCCAAAGCCCATATCGAATGGCTCTATTGAACTTCGTGAGTTAAAGACCCAACCGCAGGAATTGTTAGACATCGGCTTTATTCGCATTTAGTACTTCTCCTTGGGGTGCTCTGTTTATTCGTGAAGAAGAAAGATGGGAGTATGCGACTTTGTATTAATTATCGGGAGTCAATCATGTCACCATCAAAAATAGGTATCCATTGCCACGTATTGATGACCTGTTTGACCAACATTGCAAGGAGCCAAATTCTTTTCAAAGATTGATCTTCGTTCCGGATATCACCAATTGAAGATTAGAATCACGACATTCCAAAGACGGCTTTGACTCTCCAGACGGGAATTATGAATTCCTAGTCATGTCCTTTGGATTGACTAATGCTCCGCCGCCTTCATGGATATGATGAACCGAGTATTCAAGGAATATTTAGATCACTTTGTGGTCGTCTTTATTGATGACATCCTTATTTATTCCAAAAGCCGTGAAGATTATGAGCAACACTTGAGGCCGACACTCCAAAACCTTCGTGAATATAAGCTTTATGCCAAGTTGAAGAAATGCGAGTTCTGGCTTGAAGAAGTAGCATTCCTTGGGCACGTGGTATCAAGTCATGGAATATCCGCTGACCCAAAGAAAGATCAAGCTATTCAAAGTCGGGAACAACCTAAATCGATGACCGGTCGTAGCTTTCTCGGTTTAGCCGGTTATTATCGGAGATTCGTGGAAGGATTTTCTCGAATCGCTACTCCATCGACTCAAATTTACTTCGGAAAGATACAAAGTTCTATTGGAGCGAAGAATGTGAGAAGAGTTTTCAAGAACTCAAGAGGAGACTTATTTCAAAGACTGCTCGACAATACCATCCGCCTCGGAGGGATTTGTCATCTACAAATGATGCTTCTAGCAAAGGGTTGGGATGTGTTCTCATGCAACATGGAAAAGTTATAGCCTATGCCTCATGACAACTCAAATAATATGAGAGGAATTATCCTACTCATGATCTAGAGTTGGCGGTTGTTGTCTTTAGACTTAAAATTTGGAGGCATTACTTGTATGGGGAGAAAGTGGAGATCTTTACGGATCATAAAAGCCTTAAATATTTCTTCACTCAAAAGGAACTCAACATGCGACAACGATGTTGGCTTGAACTGCTGAAAGATTATGATCATACCATCCAATACCATCCCGAAAAGCGAACGTGGTAGCCGACGCGTTGAGTAGAAGATCATATGCAAGCACGAAAAGTGCGTTATTGTCAACGCAAAGGCCCATTTTGTGTGACTTGCAAAGGATGGAGATAGAGTTAAAGACTCAGGACGATGTGATGATAGCGAGTATACGAGTAGAACCGACTTTTAATCGATAAAGTTAAAGTCGCTCAAGCTACTGCGCACACGAGCCGATGCGTATGAGGAAGAAAGTGCAAGAAGGTGCTATCGCCAAGCAAGAATCGATGAAGAAGGAATACTTGAAATCAACTCCACTTTGTGTTCCTAACGACCACGATTTAAAGTATAATATCATGATGGAGGCGCACAACACACCATTTGCAATCCATCTCGGAGTACCAAATGTATCATGATATTCGTCGTACATTTTAGTGGAGCAATATGAAGAGAGAGATAGTCTTTGCTTATCTCAAGGTGTCTAACTTGTCAACGAGTTAAAGCGGAGCATCAAGTACCAAAAGGTCCATTGCAACCACTTGAAATTCCGAATGGAAGTGGGAGCACATTACCATGGATTTCAATACTTAGGCCTTCCTAAGGTTTCTCAAGGCATTGATGCGATTTGTGTCATTGTTGATAGATTGACCAAGTCCTGCTCATTTCTTACCGATACGAGAAACTTATACACTTGAATGTCTTGCTCAGATGTACATAAACGAGATTGTAAGACCGCATGGTATCGCCCAGATCCATAGTTTCCGATCGAGACCCAAGATTCACTTCACGATTTTGGGTTAGTTTGCAAAAAGCTATAAAGCACGACTTCACGATTTAGCTCGGCATATCATCCTCGATTTGGACGGACAATGGAGAGGACTTTTCAAACTCTTGAAGATCTATTAAGACTATGTGTCCTTGATTTCAAGGGAGTTGGGATAAGTTCTTACCATTGGTGGAGTTTTCCTACAACAACAGCTTATCAAGCAAGTATCGGCATGGCTCCATTCAAGCGTTGTATGGAAGAAAGTGTCGTTCTCCAGTATGCTGGGATGAGGTGGGTGAAGCAACGTTGTTGGGATCGGAGTTGGTACGTATGACTACGGAAAAGATTCAAACGATCCGACAACGTATAAAAACCTCACAAAATCGACAAAAGAGTTATGCTGATCTTCATCGAAAGGACGTGGAATTCGATATAGGAGATCATGTGTTGTTAAGAGTTGCTCCATGGAAAGGAGTTACAAGATTTGGAAAGAGTGGAAAACTTAATCCTCGATTCATCGGTCCATTTTTAATCCTCGATCGAGTAGGAACTATGGCCTATAGACTCGCTTTACCGCCAAATATGTCTCGTGTTCATAACGTTTTTTTTTTCACATATCCATGTTACGTAAATATGTGAAAGACCCGAACCATATTATTGAGTTAGAACCGGACGAAATAGCGGAAGATTTGACGTATGAAGAGGTTCCTGTTCAAATTTTGGATAAGAAGGAACATATTCTACGCTCCAAGGTTATACCTCAAGTCAAAGTTTTGTGGAGGAACCACGATGTTGAGGAAATGACTTGGGAGATAGAATCTGAAATGAAATCAAGGTATCCTTACCTCTTCGACATACCAGGTACGTACCCTAATTTCGAGGGCGAAATTTCATAAGAAGGGGAGGTTGTAAGACCCCAGCTTTTATAAATAAAGATGAATTTTCTATAAATATTATTTTTGAATATTATGGAATAAATTTGATATAATGTTATAGTTGTGGGTAATATTTATAAATTTTTCAAAGTAAGCAAGTTGTTATAAAATATTCCTTTGGTCGGGGAATATTCTTTTTGTCGGGGAATATTCGTACGACGGCTCAATCATTGGTGGACCCCATTAACTAAGTATTGTCGTAGTTAGAAAATCGACAAAATTATCTTTCTATAAAAATAACTACGGAGGTGTTACTTTAAAAACTGTTGAACTACCCGGTGGTAAAAGTACACAAAGAATACGGCGTGTGGTTGCATAGTAGCACTTGCGGTATTGATTATTGATGCTTACGTGAGAAGTCACTTAGCTATACTCAATTATTACTACATGAATTGCTGCGTGATCATATCTCTTATATTATCGATTCAATTATTGTCACGAAGATCATCATATAATATGTTATATTATTAATTGAGACGACAAATTATAAATGATTAATAATTGTTGAAAGATTAAAAATGTGTTGATTAAAAATAAAATGATTTATGGTAATATTTATTCAATCCTCGATGTATATAAAGAGTCTCATATGAGACGTTTGTGGTAAGTTTGATTATTTTATGGGGGCCCATATGTCATCATCTAAGAGTCTCTTCGTCAATAGTAATTACCTTTGTGAATAGTAATTACCTTCAATCGATAGTATTTATCTTCGTCGATAGTAATTACCTTCTTCAATAGTAATTACCTTCTTCAATAGTATTTACCTTCGTCGATAGTAATTACCTTTGTGAATAGTAATTACCTTCAAATCAATAGTATTTACCTTCGTCAATAGTAATTACCTTCTTCAATAGTAATTACCTTCTTCAATAGTATTTACCTTTCGATAATAGTAATTACCTTCGTCGATAATAGTAATTACCCCTTTGCAAATAGTAGTTGTCCTTCAATATTACCAAGAGTTAACCGCCTCTTGATTGTTCCAAAGGTTAATTACCCTTCATGAAATAGTAGTTGTCTCTTCAATATTACCAAGAGTCATTTTGACCCTTCGTTAAGACCAAGAGCCACCCTCGCTTTTTCTATAAATAGAAAGCTCATTCCTTCATTATTTCTTTTAATTCATTGAAACTCTGTAGAGAGAAACTATAGAGAGAAAGAAGAAAAGTATTCTGCTACTTCACTTTTCCAATATTCGGTTCTTCTAAGGTAGGGAATATTATTTGTTGTACTCGTAAGGGGGTGTTATTCTTTCTTATTCATGAAGAGAACTTCATTATTCCATTCTTTATTATTCTCACTGGAATAACTCAGATACGCTGAAATATATCTATACTTGGTGACATTCTTCTATTATTTTATCTTTATTATTCGTTGGAACATCCTGCTCATGTGTGTGTTTTACACCTGACTGGTTCCGCCTTTTTATTATTCTCAGATTTTTATTATTCGCTGGAATATCACATGCATGTATATACACCTGACCTGGTTCCATCATTTATTATTCCGCATTTATTATTCTATTGGAACATCCCGTCATCTTGTGAATTTCACCGACCGGTTCCGTTATTATTATTCTGTTAGAATAACTTTTGCTGCAAGGCCTATCGCATGCATGGTGATTTCTTTTGTTATTCCATTCTTTATTATACCTAGTTGGTTAAAACTTTGACTTCTATACTCCATGAAATTAGTAGAATATCCTTGATATTTGCGTTTCATCCAAAGATATCTTTTCATGGAAATATTCTTCCGATCATTCTTGAAGTTTACTCTACAAAACAAAGATCATGTTGACAATTTGGACGTTAATAATTCTGGATAAAATAATTCTTGAACTTGTTTTATTGAATTCTTATATCATTGTCATCATCCTCATGTTTATATTATGTTGAAAGTCATCTCGTGGCTTCAGTAGTGCATAGATGGACTTGGTATGATTATTATGACCGAGAGACTATTCTTGTAATCATGAATCGTAATGTTACAAATGATGTGATGAAAGTCATCTCGTGGCTCATAGTGCATAGATGGACTTGGTATGATTATGACCGAGAGACTATTCGGTGTAATCATAACCGTAATGTTACAAATGATGTGATAAAAATCCTCGATGGTAATTGATGGACGATTGTTGGCATGATCATGACCATTAATGAATACACAACTATTCTTGGCCGTAGTGCATGAATAATTGTGGTCGTGATACTAAAGAATATCCTTGGTCAGTAGTGCGTAAGTGATTCGATGATGTGGAATATTTATTAAAGTTTGAGTCTCAACTATAACAAAGATGATGAAAACCTTTTAAATCATAAAAGATAGTAGATTTTATTTTCTACTTGACTCTTTTAATGGATTGCTTGTTCACCGCAGCTTAAACTTGATGTCTATTGTATTTTATCGGTTTAACATTGTTGAGGCTAATGATAATTTATTCGCATTATCTTAGTCATAATATTTCTTCTTGAGCTAGTTGAGCTCACCCTTTCTTTCACCGTTCTCTTGAAATGAGAATATAAATTTGGGACGAGCCTGGGAACGGAGTAATGGTCCAGAGGATAGCATTAGTAGTCCTCACTATTCTAGAAATAGTGTGATAATAATTATAATGAGGACTCCTTTTGAGTTTGTATAATATCTAGTAGACAATATTTGTATTCAAACTCACAGTTTATGTCGTATTGTACACGACAGTTATATTAGTAAGTTGTATTTAAATTCTGTACCATGTATCTGACTACCCAAGATGGGTGATGTATACCTAATTTTGGGGGCGTCACAGCCTGTCTAAGAGCCGACCAAGCATCTGCCTAAGCAAAGTCAAGAATCGTAGATCGCACTTGAAGTTGTAGAGTCTACTAATCATATCAAAGGCAGAAATCGTAGTCGAGCCAGATCAGACAAGGACAATAAGCATAAAGACAAAAATCGTAGTCTATCAAGGTCTGATCATGAGATCGTAGTGTCTGCAGGACCAAAGCCAAATCATAGTCTGCAGAGCTAAGGCTCCAATAGAGGTGCTCACAACACCAAGGAAGAATCGTAGAGTAAACACGATTCTCAACAAATGAGCACTCCTAGAATATCTAAAGTATGAAGCCTCTGGTCTGAGCTTCGAAGTTACACTCCACCAAAAGGAAACCAGAGAGCATTCAACGAATGGCATGCCAGCTAACAAAAGATCTAAGCATCAACCCAATCAATATCTAGATTAAGTTGTGAAGCCATTCAAGATGAAGTCTTCCACAAGTTGATCAGAAGAAGACTTTTGTAAAAGTGACTAACAAAGGAAAGTCAACAAGTGTAGTAGCTGTCAAGTAAATAGAAGACAATGATCTTGGGGTCAACCAGGATCGTAGTGTTTACCAAACAAAGTAGGAACTGATGCAGTTTGAACAGAGATACTGGTCATATTATGAAGAAAAAGGCAAAAGTGATTAAGCATGGGTCAGTCCATTGATGATAAGTGAACAGGAGATCACAAGGAGAAAGCGAGCTGAGCATGCCACAAATATGAGGTGTCTTGCTATTTAAAAGAGACCAGAACAAGGAGTCAATATATTAGTTCTTAAGATCAGTCAAAGGCAAACAGAAGTGTTGAAGCACTGCACAAATGAAGGAAGAGGTGTTCTACATTGAAGATCCAATGTATACTTTTCAGGATCGCAATTTTATCTCAAACAGTCAATGAGCAACATTCAACAAGACACACTACGATCATGTCCAAGAACATATGCATCAAAATCATAGAGTTCGGTAATCTAAAGATTGAAGCATCGGTAATGGCTCAATCTGAAGACTGATATTTGAACATTACTAGTTAAGAGCATCGATGCAAAAAGACAATCTCTAATGCTCTAATCGAGAAGTCAGAAAGAAGAAATAAAGATGACTACCTGCCTGACATGGAAAGGTGACAACTCTAAGGCGGTAGATAAGGTAGCAGACTGCTATGTCAGTAAAGTCATAAAAGGGCTGTCACATCACATCAAGCAGTCTGCACCAAATAACTCGAGATCTATGAAGCAATTCAAATAGTTTTCAACGGCTATATTCTAACGAGAAGATTGGGAAGGAGTATATATCAGCTAGAGCTTCAAAGATCAAAAGTTGATGAGTTGGAGAATTATTGAGTTGTTGGAATGCTATTGTGTTGACTCTACGAGTTCCACCAGAACTAAACAAAACAAGTCTAAGTGATAGTGAGACTACAAAGGTGGAAGTGAAGCAGGTTTGAAGAAGAACTTGAACAGACTAAAACTTCACTTAACAAAAATGAGAATGCCATTGAAGATGGCAGCTAAGCTGAGAGTCGAGAAGGCCATAAGATAGCATTCAGAAAAGTGGCAGAATATAAAGAAGATCCAGAGAGCCACTCTACGAATCAATATGAACTAAAATCTGAAACAGAACAGATGTAGAACCATGTCTGCAAACCATTCAAGAAGGGTTCAGGGAATACTAAGTGCTAGACAAAGTCTACCAAAAGCTCAAACACTTAGCAAACCCAAATGGTGAAGGTGCACAACTGACATCTAATGAAGATGAGCATAACAGAATGAAGATCGGCTGCAACAAAGAAGATATGGTCTAGACTCTACGCAGAATGCAAAGAGGACCATGCTAAGATGCTAAGTACTGAAGATGTTCAAGCTTAAAGACATCTGAGCAGCTCAGCACCACCAACAACAACAAGCAGCCAGGGCCTGAGGGGTCCTTTTCCAGAGGGACTAAATGAAGTTCCAAGCCTGCTGGGCTTGAAGAGTTCTTAGTGAATTGAAGTTCCAAGGCTGCTGGCCTTGAAGGAATCAAACTAATAGGAACACCAAGAGCAAGATGAAACAATGGAGCATGAATCCTAGGGGGAGCAGGAGCAAGAAGATTAAGCATGTTAGTTCCCAGTAGGCACACAATAGATCTAGAAGGGGGGGGTTGAATAGATCCTTTTTATTTTCAAATACTTTTCCTATTTATTTTGGATTACCAATAACTTCTCATATGACAAACATAAGAATCTTTTCCAGCACAACAGAATAAGTAAAAGATCCCCTTCATTGATATATCCATGAACATACATACATTGTTCGTTAAGTTAGTTTAGTTATAAGCAGTTAGTTCATACATAACATTTATAACAGTTAGGTACATAATGTAAATGACTGAAAGTAAATGACTGAATGTAAAAGACACAAGGTATTTTAAGTGGTTCAAAGACTCAAGCTCCTAATCCACTCTTTTGCTTCAACCAGCAGGGATTCCACTAAGGAAGGGCAGCACCCTGAATCACTGTGATTCCTTCAGGGCCAGTAGCCTTGGAACTTCAGTTCACTAAGAACTTTTCAAGGCCAGCAGCCTTGGAACTCTTCTATTTCTCTACAAACTCTTCAAACCCAGCAGGCTTGGAACTTCATTTAGTCCCTCTGGACAAGGACCCCTCAGGCCCTTGGTACTTGTTGTTGTAGTAGTTGTTGTTGGTGCTGAGATGCCAAGATGACTTTAAGCTTGTTTATCCTTGATTCTTGGCAGCTTGTTGTGATCCTCTTTGTATTCTGCGTAGAGTCTGGACCACGTCTTCTTTGGGGCAGCTGATCTTCATGTTGTTCATCTCATTTTCATCCGATGTCAGCTGTGTACCATCACCATTTAGGTTTGCTAAGTCTTCAAACTTTTGGTAGACTTTATCTGGCACTTAGCATTCCCTGAACCCTTCTTGAATGGTTTGCAGACATGGTTATGCTTCAGCTTTTGGTTCATAGTGATTCGTAGAGTGGCTTTCTGGATCTTCTTTGTGCTTTGCCACTTTTCTGAATGCTGTCTTCTTGGCCTTCTCGGCTCTCAGCTTAGCTGCCATCTTTAGTGGCATTCTCATCCTTGTTGAGTGACTCTTTAGTCTGTTCAAGCCCTTCTTCAAATCTGCTTCACTTCCACTTTCGTAGTCTCACCGCCACTGAGACTTGTTCTATTCAGTTATGGTGGAACTCGTAGAGTCAACAATATATCATTTCAACAACTCAACGATTCTTGAACTACTCTTCATATCTTCTGATCTTTGAAGCTCTGGCTGATATATACTCCTTCACAATCTTCCCGTTGGAATATAGCCGTTGGAAGCTATTTGAATTGCTTCGTAGATCTCGAGTTATTTGGTGCAGACTACTTGATGTGACATGATAACTCCTTTTTGACTTTATTGACACAGCAGTCTGCTACCCTACCTACCGCCTTAGAGTTGTCACCTTTCCATGTCAGGCAGGTAGTCATCTTTATTTCTTCTTTCTGACTTCTCGATTAGAACATCAGAAATTGTCCTTTTGCATTGATGCTATCAAAGAGCAATGTTCGAATATCAGTCTTCAGATTGAACCGTTGCCAATGCTTCAATCTTCATATGACCAAACTTTACAATTTTGATGCAGATGTTCTTAGACTTGATCGTAGTGTGTCTTGTTGAATGTTGCTCATTGACTGGTTGAGACAACACTACGATCCTAAAAAATGTTCACTGGATCTTCAATGTAGAACACCTCTTCCTTCACTTGTGCAATGCTTCAATACTTCTGTTTGCCTTGACTGATCTCAAGAACTGATAGCTTGACTTCTTGTTCTGGCCTCTTCTGAATAGCAAGACACATTGTGGCATGCCCAACTCTCTTTCTCCTTGTGATCTCTCGTTCACTTATCATCAATGGTCTGACCCATGCTTAATCACTTTCGCCTTGTTCTTCATAAGATTACCAGTATCTCTGTGTATACTGTATCAGTTCTCTGCTTTGTTTGGCAAACACTACGATCCAGATTGATCCCAAGATCGTTGTCTTCTGTTCTTTTGACAGCTACTACACTTGTTGACTTTCCTTAGTCAGTCACTTTTACTGAAGTCTTCTTCTGATCGACTTGTGGAAGACTTCATCTTGAATGACTTCACAACTCAATCTAAATGCTGATTGGGTTGGTGCTTAGATCTTCTGTTAGCTTGCATGTCATTCGTTGAGTGCTCTCTGGTTTCCTTCAGGTGGAATATATCTTTGCAACTCAAACTAGAGGCTTCATTCTTTGGATATTCTGGGAGTGCTCATTTATTAAGAATCGTGTTGACTCTACGATTCTGCCTTTACGTTGTGAGCACCTCTGTTGAAGCCTTAGTTCTGTACACTACGATTTGGCTTTAGTTCTGCAGACACTACGACTCCGAGATCAGATCTTGACACACTATGATTTTTGTCTTTATGCTTGTTGTCCTCTTCTGACCTGGCTCGACTACGATTTCTGCCTCTGATATGATCAGTAGACTCCACTACTTCAAGTGTGGTCTACGATTCTTGATTTGGCTATGGAAGATGCTCGGTCGGCTCTTAGACAGACTGTCTTTACGATTCTGAACATAACTTCCTCAGCAGACTACGACCTTGAGAAAGTTCTTCTCGAAACATTACGATCCTTCCTCGTTTCTCCTGACAGTCTACAAACTCCGAAATTTACTATCTTGCATACTACGATTCTGCCTTGATTGTCGTCGAGTTTTTCTTAACTCTTCTGGCAGACTACGATTTCTGGTGCAGTGTTCGGCTATCAAACATGCCTATCTATTACATTATAAGATCAACCTAACAAGCTTGATCTTTCTATATTTATAGTCCTTGTACATCATTTCTTGCTTATTCCTAACACTATAGACTGATCAGACTAAGGTTGTGTTTATTTACATTTGAATAGCTCTTAATGGGTATGCCTCTGATTTAGTCAGAGGCAAAACTTGTTTGGTAATTTTTTTTTCTCTTAATGCCTCTTAATCGGTAAGATATGAAATTAAATTTATACTATTCAGAGGTAGGTCTGAACCACATTAACTATTTTTTAGATAAAAATAACATCTTCAATATTACAAAATTCCTCTTCTCCCTCTTCCTCCCCCAACCGTCGTTTACACTGGGTGAAGTAGGCACCAAATTCATCATCTTCCCCTCCTCTAATAAAAAGGTCTCGGAGTAACAACTGAGACTGAAGAAGAAAATCCAATCTAATCAGAAGGAAAAGCAAGAAAATGGATACATCTTTTTTTATAATGCTTTCAAATCTCCTCCACCTCCAAAACTACCTAGATCCCACCACCTCCCTCCTCACCTCCACTGCCACCACCTCTGACTCCTCCCTAACCTCCCTCCTCACCTTCATCTTCGTCGCCCCTCTCCTCTTCTTCACCATCGCCTTCGTCGTCTCTTACCTCACCACTATCGCCCCTTCCCAATCCTTTGCCGGAGAAAACGATCAAAACCCAAAAGACCCATCTTCATCTTCCGCCAATTCCACCTCTCAATTCTCCATCTCCGCCTTCTGAATCCTCTCCACCGAGCACATCGCCCTCTTCACTACTGTTGTCGAAAAACTCAAACCCTACATAGTCCAATCAAATCCCTCTCTCCCCTCCGATTACGCCGTCGCAATGGTCCTCTCCCGCATCTCTTGGGCTATCGTCTAAAACCCAAGCCACCCATTATTACTCCCTTGAGCCTTACTTTCCAAAATCACCAACTTGGTCACTCACCTCCTCGCCACCAAGCTCTACCCTGAATTCATCAAAATCCCCATCTCCCGCAGCATGAGAAATAAAAAAGAGTTCAAGGGTAATATGGTAAAATACTGTTATTAAGATATTTTGAAAAATTTAATTATCAAATAATATTTTTTTATTCAGATTCAATTCTATTCAGATACTCTATATTATTCAAATGTTTAAAATGTTCAAATCTTTAACATTTAATTTTATTAACACCACCTAACACTCGTTTTCTCATATCTTGTTACTACATATAAATACAGTTAGTTTAATAACAACATTAGATCAATGTACATTCTAAATCCAATTCATTCCTCCACCACTTGAAAATTTACATGGACAGATTATTAGTTGCGTAGTGTTTAATAGATACTTAATAAAAAGGGCTGTTTGTTGTAAATAAGATATTGCGTTTGGCGATAATAAATTATACTTGGATTGCATATAAGTTTATAACGTGTACTTTAGACATTTTCTTGAGGGCAAAACAACTAATTTGGTCCCTGAACTCATGCTTTGATTTTATTTTAATGTGTACGTATTTTTTTTCTTTCAAAAATCTCCTTTTACTATTTTAAGAGTATTAATATTGTTCTCAAGCCACTTCATTAAATAAGCGGATGTTACGTACATTGAAACGAAAAGGAAAAAATGCTCAAGTGTAACTTTTTAATCTCATATATGTGAAATTGAAAAAAAAAATTAGTGTCTTTTACCAAATCATTTTTTTCAAATGACTATATATTGATCTCCTTGAAAACCAAGTTTTCCAGTTTAATCGATAAAGATAGTTAATTTGTAAAAGTTAAATAAATTTACATTCTACCATAAATTTAAATAATATATTCATACGTAGTAATAATTCTCAAGTAGTTTTCAAAACTGATGACCACTTAGTCTACTAATTTGACTCACTTCAATCAATATAGGGGTTGATTGTTCGAATTTTGTTGAAAGTTAGAATAAATTATTATAATAGATTAGGAATTTTTATATATAAAAAAAGTAGTTTTTAAATATAGATTACTGCACTAATTAAAATAAAATAAAATAAACTTTCACAGATTTATTAAGAAAAAATAAATTAGATATTTTTTACTTTTTATTTTAATGTCATGTCAGTTTATTTAATGACTTGATAACGTTTGAGGACTATATTGATACACTAAAAAATATACCGATATTTTTGAAAATAAAATATGTATTAGAATTAACAAGCTATGAGTACATGAATCAGATGAGTCATTTTGGCTTTTTAGCGAGTGAGATATGCACAAAGTTAAATTGGTTGAAAAGTTTAATAATTTTACTTAATTCTAAAATTATAAGTATTTATGTATGTCTTTTAAAATAGAGTAAAATACATTAATACTACCTCATGTGAATAATCATAATAATATTTATCATAATAATATTTATCACCCATCTAATTTTTCAAGAAACACTCAGTATCACTCTAATTTATAATATATAATGTGACGCTCCCAAAATAGATATATATCACCATTTGAGTCGCCAAATACATGGTACAGAATTCAATACAACTTAATTATACAACGGTCGTGTAAAGTACGACAAAACATAAACTGGGAGTTTCAACACGAATATTGTCTTCTAGACAATATCCAAACTCAAATTCAATATTATTACAATTATTATCACACTATTTCACAGAATAGTAAGGACTACTAATGCACCATCTCGGACCATCACTCCATTCTCCGACTAGTCTCAGTTATGTTCTCATTTCCTGAAGAGAACAATGAAAGGAAAGTGTGAGCTCAACTAGCCCAATAAGAAATATTATGACTAAGATAATGCAGAATAAATTATGGTTAGCCTTCAACAGTGTTAAATTGATAAAATACAATAGACATCAAGTATAACTGCAGAAGAACAAGTAATCCAGTAGAAGAGTCAAGTAGAGCATGATATCTACTATCTTCTATGATTTAAAAAGTTTATCATCAATTTTATCGCTTAGACTCAGCTTAATATATAATCCACATCATCGAATCACCCCTGCACTACGGCCAAGGATATTCATTAGTATCACGACCACGAATTATCCATGCACTATGGGCTAAGGATATTCGTGTTTTCATCAATGGTCATGATCATGCCAACAACTGTCCATCAATGCACTACGGGCCAATGAGAACTTTTACCACATCATTTGTGTGACTACCCCAAAAATAGGTATACATCACCCATCTTGAGTCGCCAGATACATGGTACAAAATACAAATACAACTTAATTATACAAACGTCGTGTAAAAATATGACAAAACATAGCTGAGAGTTCTAATAAAAATATTGTCATCTAGACAATATCCACACTCAAAGGAGTCCTCATTACATTTATTGTCACACTATTTAACAGAATAGTGAGGACTACTAATACAATCATCTGGACTGTCACTCTGTTTCCCAACTCTTCCCAGCTATATTCTCATTTCTTGAAGAGAACAGTGAAAGAAAGGGTGAGCTCAACTAGCCCAGTAAGAAATATTATGACTAAGATAATGCAGAATAAATTATCATTAGCTTTCAACAATGTTAAACTGATAAAATACAAAAGACATCAAGTTTAACTGCAGCGGAACAAGCAATCCATTAAAAGAGTCAAGTAGAGAATAAAATCTACTATCTTCTATGATTTAAAAAAAATTTCATCAACTTAATCGGCGAGACTCAAACTTTAATAAATAAACCACATCATCGAATCATTCCTCGCACTACGGCCAAGGATATTCATTAAATCATCAATGGTCATGACTATACCGAATAATCCTCGGTCATAATCATACCAAAAAGCTCATCCATCAATGCACTACAGAATAATCGAGGATTTTACTACATCATCATCCGGCGTTACGGTCATGACTATACCGAATAATCCGTGGTCATAATCCCACCAAGTCCATCTATGCACGTAAGCTAAAGATGACTTTTATCACAATATAAACATGAGAATGATGACAATGATATAAGCATTAATCAAACGAAAACAAGGATAAATATTAAAGACTTTAAATTTATCCAAATATTATCAACCACTTAATAAACTCACAATCTAATATTATTAATATTATAACAATATTTTAATCACTTCTTAAACTTATAAACAATTTATTTCAATTGTTTACACTTTACCAAATAATGCATTTAATCATTCAAAAATGCCATACTCATAAGATTTCATCACCAATGATCAAATCCCTTATCAAAAATCTGCATATACCCTATATAGGATTCCCAAGCCATAAAATCTTATTTACTAATTTCGTTACTTCACATAACATATTTAACTCATATGTTCGTAGCTAAACCATTTTTATGAAAAATTACCAAATCAACTTGTTATTTTTCTATCCTTTTCCCAAACATATATACATATATTTCATACACAACAAGTATTTTTTTTTAATTTTTCAACTCCCTTAAATATTTTTCAAAAATCAATTTCTAATTAATTCCTTAAGAAATTAGCTACCTCAAGTTTAACTCTAGAAATTCCCAAATCTTGGCAGGATCTTACACATGTTAACGTGAGCTTCCAGTTTAAATTTCATGGTCATCGGAGTTATAGAACTCCGTTTATAGTGTTTTTCGTCGAAAAAACCTAAATATTGAAATAGTCATAACTTGCTCATTTTAAGTCGGAATGAGCTCATTTTTGGACAGGAGGTACTTTATACCATATATTTTCATGTCCCAAAAGGTCGAAATTTTTCTCACAAACTAAGTGGCCAAAAATTCCCTTTTAAATTTCTGGACAATAGCCTTTTTGACACTTTGCAGTTTTTGACTCCTTTGCTAAAATCAGTCCACACAAAAATCTACAACACATTTTTTAGTGATTCCACTTGGATAAGTTAGAAAACTCATAGATCTAACTCTAGAACTTGACCACACTCAAAAATTCAAAATATAATAGGAGATATGGTCAATTGAATTTCATATTCCATTTTCACCAAAATCTGATTTTCAACCCTTTGTGATTTCTAAGAAACTTTCATGTTTTCACATAATAACCAACACAACTTATCATGACAATGACATAATAATTCAATAAAAAAAGTTCAAGAATAAATTTTAAAGATTTATAAGTTAATTTATCTTGAACTCAATAATGTCTAAATTGTCAACATGATACTGCTTTGTGGAGAAAAATTCAAGAATGCTCAGAAGAATATTTCCACGAAAAGATACTGGATGAAGCACAAATATCCAGGATATTCCCTAATTTCAAGGAATATAGAAGCCAAAGATTTAACTATCTGTGTATAATAGAATATATGAAATTACAAATGAATTTTCGCCCGCCATGCGGTAATCCACGTAGCCAGATCATTTCTATAATTTAATAAGAAATGAATACAAAGGATCATTCACCATGCATGTGGTAATCCACACAAACATGTTATTACAACAGAATAATAAAGAATGGAATAACAGAAGGATTCACCATGCATGCGATAGATCGCACAAACAGGTTATTCCCAATAGAATAATAAATAATGGAATCAAATACGTAAGTAAGCGCACGACATGTGATATTTTCGACGTAATAATAAAGAATGGAACCAGGTCATGCGTAAACGCACAGACAAGATATTCCAACAAAATGATAAAGAATGGAATAACAGAAGAATTTCACCATGTATGCGGTACTTCGCATAGATATGTTATTCCAACATAATAATAAAGAATGGAATAACAGAAGAATTTCACCATGTATGCGGTACTTTGATGCATGTGATGGAGTTATTCCAATGTAATAATAAGGAATTGAATAATGTAAGTTCTCTTTATGAATACGAAAAGAAATAATACCCTTACCTTATAAAGAAGAGAGTACTCAAATGGTAGGGTGAGATATACTTGAAGAAAACTTGAACTACGCTCAAAGCTTCTTAAAACTCTAAAGAAATACGCTTAAGATTATAGAAGAGAATTCTCTGAATTTCTGGTGTGATTTCAATTTTAACTAAGCATCCTATTTATAGGAAAATAGAAAGGATACTATGCAATAAAATATAATATATATATATATATTTTTATTTAAAATCTAATAAACTAATTAACTTTATAAAAGTATTCATTTTATATAAAAAAAATTTACTATCGCAAACACTATGCAGTACTTATGCAAATATTATGCATAATAAAATATATTATATTCTAATTATTGTCTAATAAAATAAATAACTTTATAAAATATTCTATTTTATATAAAATGATTTTACTATGCAAAATACTATGCATAATAAAATATTTTATATTCTAATTATTGTCTAATAAAACAAATAACTTTATAAAAGTATTCTGTTTTATATAAAAAGCTTTTTTGTTTTATTACATTAATATTACTAATAAAACAAAATTTATATATATATAAATTTCCGTGACTTCATAAAAAGACATTTCAATATATTTAACAACATTTATCATCATTATTATATTTCACAACATTAATTGACCAGGTCGTTCCCAAGAAATAGGGGGTTTTCCAATAAGGATTTCTCCCTATTGACTCGCAATTAGGTGACCAAACCTCTCCTTGACAGAACTTCTAGACATCGTTAATATTGCAAATAATAATATTAATAACTCTGTCATCTCAATTATTGATTTAATAATATATAAAATATCAACAATAATTGAATCAAATAACGTGAGATACTTATCAAAGAATTATTTGTAGCAATAATTGAACAAAACTGAGTGACTTCTCACGTAAGCATCAATAATCAATACCGTATGCTACTATGCAACCACGCGTATTACTGTACTTTTAACACCGGGTGTTTCAACAGTTAATGGTAAAACTTCCGCCGTTATTTTCATAAAATATTTTTGTCGTTTTCTCACTCCGAAAATAATTCCGTTGTGGAGTCCACTAATGATTGTGCCGTCGTACGAATATTCCCTGACCAATCGAATATTATATAACAACTTGCGTACTTTGCAAAATTTATAAATATTACCCACAACTATAACATTATCTCAAATCCATACCATAATATTAAAAAAAATATTTCGAGAAAATTAAATCTTTATTCGTAAAATTTGGAATTTTACAATTTGTAACTTTACGGTCATGATTATATCGAATAATCTCTGCTCATAATCATACCAATCAACAGTCCATCTATGCACGTAAGCCAAAGATGACTTTCATCACAATATAAGCATGAGGATGATGACAATGATATAAGAATTCAATTAAAAGAAAACAAATGATAAATTTTTAAAAATTTATAATTTAATTTATCCAAAATTTAATAATATCCAAATTATCAATATGATACTGCTTTGTGGAGTAAAATTCAAGAATAATATTGTATAAAAAATGATTTGGACCAAAAAGAAATTAATTTTTGTCATGAATATTGCCCCGGGTAAATAGTAACCGAGTGAATAGTACCCCGTGAGTAGTACTTTGGGAATAGTACCCCGTGAATAGTACTCTAGCATGAAAAAGTTAAAACTTATCAAGAATGCTCAGAATAATATTTCCATGAAAAGATACTGGATGAAGCGTAAATTTTAAGGATATTCTACTAATTTCATAGAGTATAGAAGCCAAAACTTTAACAAAATGAGTTTAGAATTCGAAATCTGAAATGAAATAATATTACTTACATATTACAGAGTATGGAAGAAAATATTATTTCTTACGAATACTTAACAAAAATAACATACCTTACCTTAAAAATGAGAGTATTCCAACTGGTATAGCGGGGATATTCTTGAAGAAAACTTGAACTATTTTCTACACTCAAAGCTTCCTAAAACTCGAAAGAAATACGCTCAATATTATAGAAAAAAATTTCTCTGATTCTGGTGTGATTTTCAATTCTAACTAAGCATCCTATTTATAGGAGAATGGAAGATGCACTATTTTAGAAAAAAATCATGGACACAATAATTTTATAATTCACGGATGACTAAATCTTCAAGTAAAACAAAAACTAAATATTATATATATATATATATATAATGTGTGTGAAAATGACATGTGGGGTGGGGCCCACATGTGGGATGAAAATGGAAATGGGGGGGAGGATTACGTAAAGGGAGGGAATGTATATATATATATATATATATATATATATATATATATATATATGAATAATTTTATACCGATTATTTTGAAAATTGGGTAAATGGGGTCCAAATAATAAGCAAAATTTACAACAAATACTTCATAAAAAAATCTTGTAAGACCCCAAACTTTATGAATAAAGATTAATTTTTCTCGAAATATATTTTTGAATATTATGGTGTGGATTTGTTATATTATTATAGTTGTGGGTAATATTTATAAATTTTACAAAGTAAGCAAGTTATTATGAAATATTCGATTGGTCGGGGAATATTTTTTTTATTGGGGAATATTCATACGACGACACAATCATTAGTGGACCCCACAACCGAAGTATTGTAGGAGTTAAAAAATGACAGAAATATCTTTTTATAAAAATGACAGCGAAAATTTTACCGTTAAACTGTTGAAATACCCGGTGGTAAAAGTACATTAATACGCTGTAGTTGTGATAAGAGCACACAAAGATTGATTATTGATGCTTACGTTGAGAAGTCACTCGGTTATACTCAATTATTGCTACAATAATTGCTGCATAATATATCTCATATTATTGATTCAATTGTTGTCACAGTATCATCTGCATAATATTTTATATTTTTAAATCAATAATTGAGACGACAAAGTTATTCAT
Source organism: Panax quinquefolius (assembly GCA_020205615.1). Classification (NCBI taxonomy): domain Eukaryota; kingdom Viridiplantae; phylum Streptophyta; class Magnoliopsida; order Apiales; family Araliaceae; genus Panax; species Panax quinquefolius. The sequence continues at coordinate 84,768,150 of CM035173.1, forward strand.
ATTATTATTTGTAATATTGACGATGTCTAGAAAGTTCTGTCGAGGATAGGGGTTTGGTCACCTAATTGCACGCCAATATGGTGAAATTCTTATCGGAAAGCCCTCTCTTTCCTGAGAACGATCTGGTTGTTAATATTGCGAGTTATAATAATGATGAATAAATGTTGTTAAAAATATTGAGGAGATTTTTATAAAGTATTTATTATAAATTTTGCTTATTATATGGACCCCCACTTACTCATTTTTTAAAATAATTGGTAGAAAGTTATTCATATAATAAGGGCGGGGACCACATGTGGGGCCCACGTGTAGAAAAATGAAGTTGGGAGGAAAGTTTGCAGGCACGGGTGGTTTGTTTGTTATATATATATATATATATGTATATTTATATGAAAAATAGAATATATTATATTTTATTATGCATAGTATTTGTATAGTGGCTGCATAGTGTTTGAATAATAACTCAAAAAATTAAAATTTTCACGTGCATTCGCCGGTGCCCGCCCGTGAACTCTTTCCCTACTGTGCATTCAAATAGTACCATTTCCATTCTCCTATAAATATGATGCTTAGTTAGAATTAAAAAGCACACTAGAATCAGAGAATTCTTCTTCTATAATATTGAACGTATTTCTTTAGAGTTTAAGGAAGCCTTGAGTGTAGAAAATAGTGAAAGATTTCTTCAAGAATATATCCGTTATACCAGTCAGAATTAATTGCTCTCTTTTTGAGGTTTATTTCATATTTTCTTAAGATATTATTTTTCGTATTCGTAAGAAATTTTATTTTATTTCATATTCGCAAGAAATATTATCTTCGTTTAATATTCATAAGGAATATTATCTTCGTTCAATATTCGTAAGGAATATTATTTTTATTCCAAAGTCGTAAGGGATATTATTTTTGTTAAATACTCGTAAGAAATAATATTTTCTTCCAAACTCTGTAATATGTAAGTAATATTATTTCATTTTAGATTCCGAATTCTATACTCATTTTATTAAGTTTTGGCTTTTATACTCCACGAAATTAGTTGATTATACTTGAAATTTGCATTTCATCCAGTATCTTTTTATGGAAATATTATTCTGAGCATTATTGATAAGTTTTAACTTTTTCATGCCAGAGTACTATTCACGGGATATTAATCCCGTAGTACTATTTATGAGGTACTATTCACTCAGTTTTTATTCACTTGGGGTACTATTTATGAAAAAAATTAATTTCTTTTCGGTCCAAATTATTTTGATAAAATATTATTCTTGAAGTTTACTCCACAAAGCAATATCATATTGACAATTTGGACATTATTGAATTATGGATAAATTGAATTATAAATCTTTAAAATTTATCATTTGCTTTCATTTAATTGAATTTTTATATCATTTTCATCATCCTCATGCTTATATTGTTATGAAAGTCATCTGTGGCTCGTAATATATAGATGAACTTGGTATGATTATGACCAGGGATTATTCGGTATAATCATGACCGCAATGTTACAAATAATGTGGTAAAAGTCCTCATTTGCCCGTACTACATTGATGGACAGTTGTTGGTATGATTATGACCATAGGTTCTCTTCGGCCAAAGGTGCAAAGATGAATTATTTTATGACATGATCATGACCATTGGTGAAAACACGAATATCCTTGGCCCGTTGTGCAGGGATAATTCATGGTCGTGATGCTTAATAAATGTGAGACCCCAAATTTTATGAATAAAGAGTTAAATTTCTAGAAATATTTTTTTTTTGAATATTAGGGTGTGGATTTAATATAATATTATAGTTGTGGGTAATATTTACAAATTTTGCAAAGTAAACAAGTGGTTATATAATATTCGATTGGTCGGGGAATATTCTTTTTGTTAGAGAATATCCGTATGACGGCACAATCATTGGTGGACCCCACAACGGAAGTATTGTCGTAGTTAAAAAATGATAGAATTATCTTTTTATAAAAATAACGGTGAAAGTGTTACCATTAAAACCGCTTGAACTACCCTTAGTAAAAAAGTACAAGAATATCTGGCGTGGTTGCATAAGAAGAGCACGTGGTATTGATTATTGATGCTTTGCGTAAGAAGTCACTCGATTATACTCAATTATTGCAATGATAATTCTTTGCATCATCATATCTCTCATATTATTGATTCGATTATTGTCACAAAGATCATCGCTATAATATGATATATTATTAAATCAATAATTTAGACGAAAAAGTTATTCATATTATTAAATTATAATATTTACAATGTCTAGAAGTCCTGTCAAGGAGAGGTTTGGTCATCTAATTATGCGCCAATAAGGAGAAATCCTTATCGGAAAGCCCCCTCTTTCCTGGGAATGACCTGGTTGTTAAATATTGTGAGTTATAATATTAATGATGAATAAGTTCGTGTTTGATTAAAGATGAAATTGATAGTTTCATTGTGTTGGGATTATTAGTGTTAGTGGAAATCGACATCTATTCTGATGATAATTGATGTCTGGGGGTTATATTGATAAATCGGGTAATTAATCGGATAAATGAGCAATTAATTGCTACTAATTCACATACTTATATAATTTTTTTTTTCACATGTGTGTACTATTGAGTCACGTTCATTTACTATTAGGGGAGTTTGTGCAAGATTGATAATACTTGCATGACTAAGTTAAAAATGAATGTATAGATGAAGGTACTATACTGTAATTCGTATTTTCACATGTCTAGAACTATTGATTCACATGATTTACTATTGATTCACATGATTTACTATTAGGGGAGGTGGTGCAAGTTTGATATTACTTGCAGGACTAAATTAAAAATGAAGGAAAAGAGGAAGGTATTATAAATAGAAGCTCATTCTTCCTTCATTTCTCACCAATTCACTAAAGCTATAGAGAAATTATTATAGAGAGAAATAGAAGAAAGAGAAAGTGCTGCTACCTCTATTCCAAATCCACTTTATTCTAAGGTAAGGGGTATTATTTCTTTCGTATTCATGAAGAGAGCTTCTGTTATTCTATTCTTTATTATTATGTTGGAATAACATGTCTATGTGAAGTACCGCATACATGGTGAAATTCTTCTGTTATTCCATTCTTTATTATTCTGTTGGAATATCCTGTCTATGCGGATTACGCTAGACCTGGTTCCATTCTTTATTATTCTATTGGAATAACCTGTCTATGCGGTTTATCACATGCATGATGAATTCTTTGTTATTCCATTCTTATTATTTTGTTGGAATATCTTGTCTGTGCGGTTTACGCATGATCTGGTTCCATTCTTTATTATTCTGTTGGAATATCCTGTCTGTACGGTTTACGCATGACCTGGTTCCATTCTTTATTATTCTGTTGAGAATAACCCGTCTGTGCGGTCTATCGCATGCATGGTGAATTCTTCTGTTATTCCATTCTTTATTATTTTGTTCGAATAACCTGTCTATGTGGATTACTGCATGCATGGTGAATGATCCTTTGTATTCATATGAATAGTATTTTTATTCAAAAGGGGTTTCTTCCAGGGGCAGTTTCGTAATTTTTCTGACCCTAAAAAATTCTAGAAAAATTTGAAATAATAATTTGATGAGTTTTCTAAATTGTGTCCAAAAATGACGATTTTTGGATGTATAGATTAAGAGTTATGGATTTTATGGGAAAAGACTATTTTAAAAGTAAACCCTTATAACTCTTTGTGGTTAACTCCAAAATTGGTGAAATTTTTATTGGGAGTACATATATATAACAAGAGTATACCCTGTAAATTTCAGAATTTTTGGACAAAAGTACAATTTATGATAAATGTCAAAATATTCGGCAGTTTTGGCCATATGAAAAATAGTAAATGAATTTTAAAAATTCTGAGAAAAATATATGTTCAATATGCGACTATATTCTGCTAAATCCTAGAAAAGAAATATTTTTGGGACTGATTTGGTATTTTTCATGAAAATGAACTAGTTATGAATAAATGAATTAAATATGTTATGTGAAGTAATAAAATTGGAAAATAGGATTTTATGGCTTGAGAATCCTATATAGGGTATATGCAGATTTTTGATGAGGGATTTGATCATTGGTGATGAAATCTTATGAGTATGGCATTTTTGAATGATTAAATGCATTATTTGGTAAAGTGTAAACAATTGAAATAAATTGTTTATAAGTTTAAGAAGTGATTAAAATATTGTTATAATATTAATAATATTAGATTGTGAGTTTATTAAGTGGTTGATAATATTTGGATAAATTTAAAGTCTTTAATATTTATCCTTGTTTTCGTTGATTAATGCTTATATCATCGTCATCATCCTTATGCTTATATGGTGATGAAAGTTATCTTTAAACTTACGTGCAAAGATGGGTCGTTGATTATTGAATTGTATATCTTTGCTTACGCGTGCAAAGATGGATCATTGATTATTGGTTTTATAGTTGTATATATTTGGCTTACGTGCATAGATGGACTTGGTATGATTATGACCAGGGATCATTCAGTGTAATCATGACCTGTAATGTTATAAACGATGTGGTAAAAGTCCTCAATGGCTTGTAGTGCATTGATGGACGAGTTTTGGTATGATTATGACCGTGGATTATTCGGTATAGTTTAATTGACCGATTGATGATTTAATGAATATCATTGGCCCGTAGTGCAGGGATGATTCGATGACGTGGTTTATTTATTTAGCTGAGTCTTAGCGATAAAAATTGATGAAAACATTTTAAATTATAGAAGATAGTAGATATCATGCTCTACTTGACTCTTCTAATGGATTGCTTATTCCGTTGTAGTTAAACTTGATGTCTTTTGTATTTTATCAATTTAATATTGTTGAAGGCTAATGATAATTTATCCTGGATTATCTTAGTCATAATATTTCTTACTGGGCTAGTTGAGTTCACCCTTTTGCTTTCATTGTTCTCTTCAGGAAATGAGAACGTAGCCGGGACTAGTCGGGGAACGGAGTTATGGTCCGAGATGGTGTCATAGTAGTCCTCACTATTCTATAAAATAGTGTGATAATAAATGTAATGAGGACTCCATTGAGTGTGGCTATTGTCTAGATGACAATATTTGTATTAAAACTCACAACATATGTTTTATCGTATTTTACACGACAGTTGTATAATTAAGTTTTTATTTTTATTTTGTACCATGTATTTGGCGACTCAAGATGGGTGATGTATACCTGTTTTTGGGGCGTCACAATGAATATCCTTGGCCTGTAGTGCATGGATAATTCAGTGATGTGGATTGTTTATTAAAGCTAAGTCTCAGCGATAAAATTGATAATAAACTTTTAAATCATAGAAGATAGTAGATATCATGCTCTACTTGACTCTTCTAATGGATTGCTTATTCCGTTGCAGTTGTTGATCTAAAACTTGTTGTCTATTGTATTCTATCAGTTGTTATACTATTGAAGGCTAAGGATAATTTATTCTGCATTATCTTAGTCATAATATTTTTTACTGGGCTAGTTGAGCTCACCCTTTGCTTCCATTATTCTTTTCAGGAAATGAGAATATAGTTGGGACTAGCCGTGGAATGGATTGACGGTCTAGATGGTTGTTTTAGTAGTCCTCACTATTCTGTGAAATAGTATGATAATAATTATAATGAGATTGAATTTGAGTTTGGATATTGTCTATGAGACAATATTTGTATTAAAACTCACAACTTATATTTTGTCGTATTTTGCACGACACTTAACAATTGTATAAGTTAAGTTTGTATTTGAATTCTGTACCATGTATTTGGCGACTCAGAATGGGTGATGTATACCTATTTTGAGGGTGTAACAGTTGGTATCAAAGCTTAGGGATATGATCCCTAGCTGAGATGTGAGACTAAAACTAGGAGGAGAGAGACAGGTAAATTCTTTCGCTAGTATGACCTACCTAAGTTTATTTGTTATTTAATTGGTCGGTCAGAATATAGGGATAATATGTGGCATGTCAATTAACCCTTATTTTGTGACAGTGTTTGAGAATGGAATTTGAAAATGTTGAGATAAGCAATGAAGCAAATGAAACCGTTGAGTCACCGATGATCAATAACCAGGATAATGTGCATCAGGAAGGCAATAATCCTCGTGTAAAAACAACAAAACCGACCAAATGGCGAACGATGGTATGTTTTGGAACTTTTTAGAATTTATACAAAACCAAACGAGAGAGAATCCTGTTCAAAATGCAGGTGTAAACACTGGCAACTCACGGTTGGTCACCGCTAAGTAGTTCAAGGAGCTAGGACCGCCAGAGTTTTTGGGAAAGCCAAAACCACTTAAGGCGGAGACGTGGATAAAGCAGATCACCAAGATATTTGGTGCCTTGGAATGATCAGATGAGCAAAAGGTTCCCTTCGCCACCTTTATGTTGCGTGAAGAAGTAAATTACTGGTGGAAATCTGTAAAACATACTCATCTTTCCGCACTAAAGATGTCTTGGGAGAAGTTCCAAGAATTGTTCAACGACAAGTACTTTCCCGAAAGTATTCGTCACATGAAGGAGATGGAATTCATCAAGTTGGAGCAAAATAATATGACTGTGTCGCAATACGAGGCTAAGTTTGCCGAGTTGTCCCAATTTGCATCCCATTTGGTTGATAATGAGGAGCGAATGACGCGAATGTTTCTAAGAGGTTTGAAACCCGAAATACGTCAATACCTCATTTTTCACAAACTTTGTTTATATTCGGATGTTGTGAATATGGCTCAGTTAGTGGAGCGAGATAATGAGTCGGCTCAACCAAAAGGCAACGACCAACAACACGATAATAATCGTACCGATGGCAACGACCATCGAAACAACGATAGCCATCGTGGAGGAAATTATCAGGCAAGAAATGGTAACCACTTCGGTGGTAATCATGGCTAAGATAATAGGAAAGGTGAACTAAGTGAGAACAACTTTAAGAAGAGAAGATTCAACAATGACAGAAAGACATCGACAGCAGCACCGACACCCGTTTGGAAGGAAGGGGAATGACCACCGGTCGTATGTTTCAAATGCGGATAGGAAGGACACATCCGTCCAAACTGTACACAGCAACCCAAAGCGTGTTTCAATTGCAGAAGAGAAGGTTACCTAGCTCGATTTTGTCCTTTAGTGAAGTCAAGTCCAACTGGGATGGTGACGCCAAAGGATGTCCCAGACAAGTCAAAGCTGGTAGTTTAAGTGAGAGCGTTTGTCTAGGAACCCGAACGAAGTTATCATGGGTAAGTTAATCATAAACTCTTGCGAAGTCTATACCTTATTCGATACCGGTTCTACCCACTCTTTTATTTCACCTAGTTGTGTTCAACGTGTGAACTTGACCTCGGAGAAATTAGACTTTAACCTATTTGTTGAAACTCCGTTGGGAGAAACCTTCATTACATCCACTGTTTATAAATCTTGTTTGATTCAAATCGGCACCCTCACGTTACTTGTTGATCTTATCTATTTGAAAATACTTGCCTTGGACGTGATTTTAGGAATCGACTGGTTAACTACTCATCATGCTAAAATTGATTATTTTCGTAAGGTTGTTAGCCTTCCTAATCAACCTGTTATGCGAATTCAAGTAACCAAACCACTAAAGTTAATCATTGTCATATTAAGACATAAGTAAAAAGCCCCAAACCTTTGGCTGCTGACTTCCAAGTCTTGGAGACTTTTCGTAGGAGAAGCTGTGAATAACGGTGGTAAGTTGATAGGTATCATTGTGATGAGCTATCCAAGTCTTGGATGAGAATCACAGTTTTGAATGATATTTCTATCGTTAATAAATTTCCTGACGTATACCCCGAAGAACTTCCTGGCCTACCCTAGTGCGTGAAATTGAATTTTTTTTTGACCCCAGTACAAAACTCATTTCTAAAACCCTCAAATATTTCTTCACTCAGAACTAACGTAACTCGCGCAGAAGACTTTGGTTCTAGCTTTTGAAAGATTACGATAATACCATTTAATACCATCTTAAAAAAGCGAATGTGGTAGTTGACGCGTTGAGTAAAAGATCGTATGCGGTTAAAAGTGCGACGTTGTTAACACAAAGACCAATTTTGTATAATTTACAAAGAATGGAGATAGAGTTAATGACTCTAAGAACATATGGGAAGATAGCGAATATATGAGTAAAATCGACTTTAATCGATAAAGTTAAAGCCGTTCAAGCTACAAACTCAAAGCTGATGAATGTGAAGAAGAAGGTTCAAGAAGGCGTTATTCTAGAAGCAAGAATCGACAAAGAGAGGAAATCTCAACCCTCGATTTAATTGGTCCATTTGAAATACTTGATCGAGTAGTAACTGTGGCCTATAGACTCGTCTTACCGATAAGTATGTCGCGTGTTCATAATGTTTTTACGTATCGATGTTACATAAATATGTGGATGACTCGAACCAAATTATTGAATTAGAACCGGACGAGATAGCGGAAGATTTAACGTATGAAGAGGTGCCTGTTAAAATCTTGGATAAGAAGGATTATATTCTACGCTCAAAGGTTATACCTCAAGAGATAGAATCTAAACAAGGTATCCTCACCTCTTCGGCATACCAGGTACGTACCCCAATTTCGAGGATAAAATTTCATAAGAAGGGGAGGTTGTAAGACCCCAACTTTTATGAATAAAGATTAATTTTTCCCGAAATATATTTTTGAATATTATGGTGTGGATTTGTTATATTATTATAGTTGTGGGTAATATGTATAAATTTTGCAAAGTAAGCAAGTTGTTATAAAATATTCGATTGGTCGGGGAATATTCTTTTTGTCGGGGAATATTCGTACGACGGCACAATTATTGGTGGACACCAAAACGGAAGTATTGTCGAAGTTAGAAAATGAGAAAAATATCTATTTATAAAAATAACAGTGAAAGTTTTACCGTTAAACTGTTGAAATACCCGGTGGTAAAAAATACAATGTACTGGCGTGGTTGCGTAGTAGCACTTGCAGTATTGATTATTGATGCTTACGTGAGAAGTCACTCGCTTATACTCAATTATTGCTATAGTAATTCTTGCATAATATCTCTCATATTATTGATTCAATTATTGTCACAAAGATTATCATCGCATAATTTTTATATTTTGAATCAATAATTGAGACGTCAAAGTTATTCATATTATTATTTGCAATATTGATTGATGTTTAGAAAGTTCATCGAGGAAAGGGGTTTGGTCACCTAATTCATGCTACTGATAGGGAGAAATCCTTATCGGAAAGCCCCCTATTTCACGGAATGATCCGGTTGTTAATATTGCGAGTTATAATAATGATGAATAAATGTTGTTCAAAATATTGAGGTAATTTTTATGAAGTATTTGTTGTAAATTTTGCTTATTATATGGACCCCCACTTACCCATTTTTCAAAATAATCGGTAGAAAGTTATTCATATAATAAGGGAGGGGACCACATGTGGGGCCCACGTGTAGAAAAATGAAGTTGGGAGGAAAGTTTGCAGGCACGGGTGGTTTGTTATATATATATATATATTATAATAAGTTTTGTTTTATATGAAAAATAGAATATATTATATTTTATTATGCATAGTGTTTGTATAGTGACTGCATAGTGTTTACATAGTAACTCAGAAAATTAAAATTTTCATGTGAATTCGCCGGTGCGCACCCGTGAACTCTTCCCCTACTGTGCATTCAAATAGTATCATTTCCATTCTCCTATAAATAGGATGCTTAGTTAGAATTGAAAATCACACCAAATAAGAGAATTCTTCTTCTATAATATTGATCGTATTTCTTTAGAGTTTAAGGAAGCTTTGAGTGTAAAACATAGTGAAAGTTTTCTTCAAAAATATATCCGCTATACCAGTCGAAATTGCTCTCTTTTTGAGGTAAGGGGTGTTATTTATTTCATATTCACTTACGATATTATTTTTCGTATTCGTAAGAAATTTTATTTCGTTCCATATTTGCAAGAAATATTATCTTTGTTTAATATTCGTAAGGAATATTATCTTCGTTCAAGATTCGTAAGGAATATTATTTTCGTTCAAAAATCGTAAGGGATATTATTTTTGTTCAATACTCTTAAGAAATAATATTTTCTTCCAAATTCTGTAATATGTAAGTAATATTATTTCGTTTCAGATTCTGAAATCTATACTCATTTTGTTAAGTTTTGGCTTTTATACTCCATGAAATTAGTAGAATATCCTTGAAATTTGCACTTCATCCAGTATCTTTTCATGAAAATATTATTCTGAGCATTCATGATAAGTTTTAACTTTTTCATGCCGGAGTATTATTCTTAAAGTACTATTCACTTCTACGGTCTTATTCACTCTCGATTACTATTCACCCGGTACTATTTATGATAAAATTAATTTCTTTTCATTCAAATCATTTTTTGATACAATATTATTATTGAATTTTACTTCAAAAAGCAGTATCATGTTGACAATTTAGACATTATTGAATTTTGGATAAATTGAATTATAAATCTTTAAAGTTTATCATTTGTTTTCATTTAATTGAATTTTTATATCATTGTCATCATCCTCATACTTATATTGTTATGAAAGTCATCTGTGGCCCGTAGTGCATAGATGGAATTGGTATGATTATGACTAGGGATTATTCGATATAATCATGACCGTAATGTTACAAATTATGTGGTAAAAGTCCTCATTGGCCCGTAGTGCATTGATGGACAGTTGTTGGTATGATTATGACCATGGATTCTCTTCGGCCAAAGGTGCAAAGATGAATTATTTTATGACATGATCATGACCATTGGTGAAAACACGAATATCGTTGGCCCGTTGTGCATGGATAATTCATGGTCGTGATACTAATGAATATCCTTAACCTATAGTGCATGGATACTTTAGTGATGTGGATTATTTATTAAAGCTGAGTCTCAGCGATAAAATTGATGATAAACTTTTAAATCATAGAAAATAGTAGATATCATGCTCTTCTTGACTCTTCTAATGGATTGCTTGTGACACCCCCAAATCCAGATACTTCATTCCCACAGGATTTGGTGCTCACTTATCAAAAACTATTACATCTAACTACCCATAATAAAGGATAAAGACATAGTTAAAATAATTTAAACAATAATCTCTCCCATTAAAGGGTTACATCATCATCTCAAATTAAGTCCCAGGTAATCTAACCTTAAAATTATTACATAAGTTTGTGGAATACATCACATATTTAAAACAAGTCTTGAAATATAAAACATAAAATTATCATAAGTCTTCATCATTTGGACCTCTTGCCCTTGCCTTTGCTAGTCGACGGCTCATCAACTTTCTCCACTTTAGCTGCAGTGTTAATTGCAAGAGTGAGCAAACAAATGCTCACTGATATAGAACGTAGCAATGATAATAACATGAGTGAACAACGAAAGCTGAACAATAAGGAACTTGTTCTATAAATCAAACTAGAAAACAAGTTCGAACTTTAATTATCTGAGGGTCTTAAGAACACGAACTATGTCCCCGGTACTTAGGTATTATTACCCAACCTTAATAGTCATTTAGACTATCTGGACCCTTCTTATCGCACTTAGGGGATCACTCTTTGTACCATGTGTATTGTGCACAAACATCTAAACATTACACGCATAAAATCCCCATGTTGGTTGTTCGTCTCGGTTTGGATTTAGAATTTCCTCACTAAAGAAAGTTTAGTTTGAACTAGCTTATCGTTGTTTCTAGAATTTTAAAACACTATTCAATATAGATTAATTCAATCAATAAAGGTTTGCTTACTACTTGAAGGTTTAATACAATGATAAAGCTTTGAACAAGGTTATCAAAGTCAAAGATTGAATAAAAATAATATATAATTGAGTAATCATGATATACATGCAAAGCGCTATAGAAGAGTTAAAACAATCTCCCTTGAATCAATGTATTAGAACATTATATGCTTTGAATAATAATTAGGAAACTAAATCTCGCTTAATGTAACGAATTAGGTTACATAAGCTTGTACAAACATACACAAGATAGGTTAAGCTTGCTCAAAGTCATAAAGAATGTTAGAAACTTGCAGAATAATAATATAGGAATGGAAACTTGCGTTCGATATGAAAAGAACAAAGTTCAAAAGCTTGCTCAATTATAAAAAGATAAGGTTTAGAACTTGCACAATTATAAAAGTAGGGTTTGAGAACTTGCCTCGTGCGTAGGTTAAACAATCACTACTCATGTTCTCCCCAAGTCCTACACATACCATATGTATTGACAATACACATTAGTTACACTAACATTACCTTCATGAGTCACTTTCTACTTTTATTATAGCTACTAACTAAGTTTAAGTTTAAACAACATCGCATCTTTTCATGAACATTACTTTTTAGCTTTATTACAACTACTTAAGTGATCATGCCATTGCACCACATACATATTAAAAACTTGATACAACATCCTATTACATATCCAACATGTTATCATTAAGTTATACTAACACACAAAGGATTGCACTTGCATTCGCGCATCCCGACGCCCTCCGATTGGCTCTAAATACACAACAGTCCTAAAGATGGCTATTTTGACCCTTCATAACGATTTCAAATTGAAAACCTTAAAGAATAAAAGTTATAGGCCTATTCGTCCTCTTTCTGAATCATCTTGAATCACCTCAATTGGAGTTCGTATGAAAATGTTATGGCCATTTTACTATAGGAGGTTAAAACTTTCCGACCTGCACCACTTTTCCAAAGTTGGGCGGCGAGACATGAGCGCTTGAGAACACGAATTCCAATCTTTGACGCCTTGAACTTCTGGCCTATTTTTGGCGCTGAGACGCGAAATTTGGAGTTAGAGTGCCGAATTTGGCGCTTGAGGGCTCCTTATTACAGAACACCCAAAACCAGAAACAAAACCAAGCTACTGTGTCTTAATTTCTAACACCAATTAACATGTGTAATCCATGTAAAGTACACATAAATATTACAAAGCATATATGTACCAATTTAAACAACTAAACAAAATTTTTAGAAAACTTAAATTTTGAAAACACGGTTTAAAAACCAAAACTGCATAGTTGATATATTTTAACACAGTAAACACTGTAATTTCTAATAACAACTAATTTGTTTACTTTAACTACAATTCTCTGACATTCGTAACAAACGAATTAACATAATCACAGTTTAATTTCTCAATTTTCATGTTTTTCATATAAAACTCTATATTTTTGATAGTCTGTCTAAAATCATCACTGTGAACTCGTTACTTGACCAAATCATTCCATTCAAATTACGTTATGTTCATATCTCAATGAACTACCATATACAAGTATCAATTTACAGATTACTACACACATTGGACAAGAAATTTGGTACTTTCTAAGGCCATTTAACAAGAACACAAACACTGTGATTTTCCTTTTCTTCCTTAACCCAATTTCTCATGAATTTGATAACAGATAACATGTTTACATAATAATTAACAGCATTTTGAAATTCTACAAGAACATGTATACATCACAATCTCGTGATTTCCAAATCATACCAAGAAGATATATACATATACAACCAAAACTAAAGAATAACAATAGGAGTAATTTATACCTTAATCTTTGATGATATGATAGCCAAACTAAGAGAAATCCTTTCCCCAGAACCCTTCTTCTCTAACCCTCCAATATCACTGTGTTTTTTTCTTCCAAGCTCTCTCTCTCTCTCAACACTCTGATATTTTACCTTAGAAAAATAGACGCGTAGGAATAATATAACTGGCCTCCCACAAACATCAGGTTGAAAAACAAAAAAGGTAGCGTCAGTTGAATAATGCCAAAGCCCATAAGGCCTTGTTTGGCTAACCAACTCTCCCAATAAAATTATTTTAATAACATTTATATTATATAGTTTTATGTCACACTTTTAGTTGATTAATTTAAATAGCTTAGTTAAGTTAATTTAAATAACTTATAATACTAATAATAATAAAAATCTTATTATCATTAATAAATAATTATATATCTAATTTAATTATTAAATTAGAAACATTACTTTATCTAATTCATTAATTTCCATTAAATTAAACAATTCATTTAATTTAATTATTTTCTTAAATATTAAGCAATTGATTTAATTTAACTATCTCCTTAAATTAAATTTAAATCCAACAAATAAAAAATCGGGTTAAGCATTATCATTACTCGATTCAAATTATTATTATTTACATTCTTCCTCCTTATCAAGATTACATCCCCCTCCTTAAAGGATACTATACCTTTAATCACAACAAAAATAAATCAATTATTCGTTACATTCTTCCTCCTTATAATTCCTCATCATAACAAGCTTTCAAGTTCCCATAACGTAGCTTATTATTCAAAGATTGTGGTTCCTCCAGATTACCTTAACAAAAGGTATCACCTTATTCCTCAGTACTTGCTCTTTTCTGTCAACAATTTGAACATGGACTTCTTCATATGATAAATCTTTCTCAAATTATAAGGGCTCATATTCTATAACATGTTTATAGTCAGGCTTATATGGTCTCAATACCAAGACATGGAAAATATTATGAATATGCTCCTACTCCGGAGGTAAGGCTACCTCGTACGCCACTTCGCCAACACGTCGAAGCACTTCGAAAGGTCCTATAAATCTAGGGCTCAATTTCCCCTTCTTGCCAAATCGAATTTTCCCCTTCCAGGGAGTTACTTTCAAAAAAACATAACTACCAACATCGAATTCCCGATTCTGTCGATGCTGATCGACATATTTCTTCTATCTATCTTGTGCAGCTATCAGTCTCGCTTGAATCACTTCGATGATTTTGACAGTCTGTTGCACTAATTCTGGACCCAATAGCTGACATTCACCAACCTCATCCCAACATAATGGAGTTTTGCATTTCCTGCCGTATAACGCTTCATAAGGCGGCATGCCAATACTTGCATGATAACTATTATTATAAGAAAATTCCACCAATGGCAGATGGTCATCCAAATTTCCCTTGAAATCCATAATACACGCTCTGAACATATCCTTCAGTGTTTGGATGGTTCTCTCACTTTGTCCATCGGTCTGAGGATGTTACGCCGTGATCATTCTCAGGTGTGTTCCCAAACACTCTTGTAATCGTTTCCAGAAATTAGATGTGAAACGTGGATCTTTGTCTGATACAATAGACACAGGTACACCGTGTCTTGACACAATCTCTTTCACGTATAGCTTTGCTAACCGATCTAGAGTAAATCAAATCTTGATTGGCATAAAGTGTGCTGACTTCGTCAACCGATCGACAATCACCCAAATGGCATTGTAACCTTGCTGAGTCGTTGGAAGACCTACCACAAAATCCATTGTGATATGCTCCCATTTCCATTCTGGTATCTCTAACGATTGTAATAATCCGCTTGGCCTTTGATGTTCAGCTTTAACTTTCTGACACGTTAAGCATTTCGCCACACACTCAGCCACATCCCTCTTCATATTCGGCCACCAAAAATGATGTTTAAGATCTTGGTACATCTTTGTACTCCCAAGGTGGATAGAATATCGTGAGTTGTGAGCTTCATTCAGAATTTCTTCTTTAAATTCCGTTACTGGTGGAACCCAAATCCTCCCTTCGAATCAAAGTAACCCTTCCAAATCGATTTTGAATTTGTCTCCTTCACCTACAGATATCTTCTGTTTTATCTTTTCGCAGTCTTCATCCTGAAGTTGTGCATTTTTCACCTTATCTACCAACGTTGAACTATTTCCCATCTGGAATAACTTTTCATCAAATTCTGTCAGATATTTAATTTCCAACTCCATCTTAGTCATTTCTGACACTAACTTTTCTTGATCAGTTAACATCATTAACTTCTCCCGTCCCTTCCTACTTAAGGCATCAGCAACAACATTCGCCTTTCCGGGATGATAGAAAATCTCGCAATCACAATCTTTGATCAGCTCCAACCATCTTCTTTGTCGCATGTTCAAATCTTTTTGTGTAAAGATATACTTCAGACTTTTATGGTCGGTATATATCTCACACCTTTCTCAATAAAGATAATGTCTCCAAATTTTTAGGGCAAACACTACTGCCGCCAACTCCAAGTCATGAGTCAGATACCCCTTCTCGTAATCTTTCAACTGACGTGATGCATACACAATAACTCTGCCGTTCTGCATAAGCTCACAGCCTAGTCCTTTATGCGATGCGTCACTATACACCACAAAATTTCTCAGATTCATCGTGCAAACGACAACACAGTCTTGAACTCAACCTCTTCTTTAACTCTCAAAACTTTCCTCACACTTCTCTGTCAAACAAACTTAACCGCTTAGTTAAATTTGTCAACGGAGTTGCAATCTTGGAAAAGTCTTGAATAAAACGCCTATAAGTAACTCCGCCAATCCTAAGAAACTCCTCACTTCGACGGCGGTGTCTTGGTGATCCCGATTTATTACTGACTTCCACCTTTGATGGATCTACTGAAATTACGTCCTTATCGATAACGTGCGAGAAACTGTACACGCTCAACCAAAATTCACATTTGAGAACTTAGTGTACAACTTCTCTCTTCTCAACGCTTTTCAACGTTAATCTCAAGTGTTCCACATGTTCCTCCTTGGTCTTGGAATACACAAATATATCATCAATAAACACCACCACAAACTTGTGCAGGAATGGTTTAAACACCCTTTTCATCAAGTCCATGAACGCCTGCAGTGCGTTAGTTAAACCAAAAGACATAACCGAAACTTCGTAGTGACCATACAGGGATTACGAGCGCTATCTTCTTCATAGACATCCTCCTACCTCACCTTGAATTGATGATAACCACTTCTCGAGTCTATCTTAGAGAAGTACCTCGCTCCTTCAATGATCGAAACAGTCATCGATTCTAGGTAATGGATACTTATTTTTAATCGTGACCTTATTCAATTCTCTCGTAATCAATGCAAAGCCGCATCGATCCATCTTTCTTCTTAACAAACAACACCAAGGCTCTACGTGGCGAAACACTCTACCGAATATACTTCTTGTCAAGCGATTCTTGCAATTGCTCCATCAACTCTTTCATCTCTCATCGGGGCCATTCTGTATGGTGCCTTAGATATCGAAGTCGTTCTCGGTAGTAGGTCAATCACAAACTCGATTTGTCGATCTCGGCGGAAGACCCGATAAATCGTCTGAAATACATCCGCAAAATCTCTTATGATTGGTATCTCTTCTAACTTTGCACTCTTCTTCTCGTGTATCGACTATGTAGGATAAATATCCCACACATCCTCGATCAACAACTTCTTGGCTTGCATCACCGCTTTTGTCGGTGACAACTTGCTTTGCTGTCGAGGTGACTTCTCGCCATAAAATACAACCTTTGACCTTTGATCATAAGGTTAAACACATTTCCTTTGGCAATCAATTACTTTTTATAACACTCCACTTCAGAATTGAATAACCAATCCATTCCCATATAACATCGAATTCACCAAGTCTAATTGGTATCAAATCTACCATCATCTCGAATGACTTTTTATAACCACTCCACAATTCCTATATATGAATCTTCGGTTTAACATTGTTGAAGACTAATGATAATTTATTACGCATTATCTGAGTGGTAATATTTCTTATTGGGCTAGTTGAGCTCACCCTTTCCTTATTTTATTCTTGAGTAAATGAATATATAGCTGTACTGATTAGAGAGCAGTTAATGGTGTCAGGATGATAGCATTAAAGTAGTCCTCAATTCTATTAAATAGTGTGATATTAATTGTATAATGAGGACTCAATTGAGTGTGGATATTATCTAGATGACAATATTTGTATTAAAACTCACAGCGGTATGTTTTTAGTAAGTATTTTACCTGACGATTGTATTAAAGTTGTATTTGTATATTGATTACCATGTGTCTGGTGACCCAGATGGGTGATGTATATACATTTTAGGCGTCCATGATTAATTATCAAAAGCTTAGGGATATGATC
Organism: Panax quinquefolius; assembly: GCA_020205615.1. Classification (NCBI taxonomy): domain Eukaryota; kingdom Viridiplantae; phylum Streptophyta; class Magnoliopsida; order Apiales; family Araliaceae; genus Panax; species Panax quinquefolius. The sequence continues at coordinate 84,786,061 of CM035173.1, forward strand.
CCTATGGTTGAGATATGAGACAAAGAACTAGGAGGAGTGGCAGAATTCCTTCGCTAGTATGACCTACTATGTTTATTTAGTATTTAATTGGTGGAATCTGAGAGTATAGGATAATATGTGATTTGTTAATTAACCCTTGTTTTGTGTGATGTTTAAAAAATGGCATCGAAAATATTTAGATAATGATGGAGCAAAACAATATGGCCAGATATGTATCTGAGGCTAAGTTTGTGGAGTTATCGGTTTGCATCCCATTTGGTTCGATAATGAGGAAGCATTAGTATTCCTCACTATTCTTATTGGTTCTTGGATAGAATTAATTCTTGATAAATAGTGTGACAATAAATGTAAATGAGAGGACTCCATTGAGTGTGGATATTGTCTAGATGACAATATTCTTATTAAAACTCTTAAATTATGTTTTGTCGTATTTTTACATGATTGTTGTATAGTTAAGTTGTATTTGAATTTTGTACCATGTATTTTTGGCTACTCAAGATGGGTGATGTATACCTATTTTGGGGGCGTCATATTAGTATCAAAGCTTAGGATATGATCCCCGGCCGAGATGTGAGACAAGAACTAGGAGGGAGAGCGGAATTCCTTCGCTAGTATGACCTACCTAAGTTTATTTGGTATTTAATTGGTCTAGGTGACGAGTATAGGGATAATATGTGATATGTTAATTAACCCTTGTTTTGTGGTAGTATTTGAAAATGGCATCCAAAATGTTGAGATAAACAATGAAGCACATGAGACCGTTGAGTCACCATGATTAATGCCTGTGATAATGTACAACAGAAGACAATAATCCTCATGTAAATAATTACATCGATGAAATGAAATGATGGGATGTTCAGAGGCTTTATGCAATTCATGCAACATCGCTAAAGCGCCTCATCCCAAAATGTAGGTGGAAACACCGACAACTCTCTGGACAATCACCGCTAAGCGCCTCAAGGAGCTGGACCACCGGAGTTTTTTTGAGAGCCAAAACCACTTAAGGCGGAGACATGGATAAAGCGAGATCAACAAGATATTTGATGTCTTGGGATGCTCAGAGCAAAAGGTTCCCTTTGCCACCTTCATGTTTGCGAGTAAAGGCGATTCATGGTGGGAATCAGTAAAAGCGTACTCAACTCCGTCGCACTCAAAATGTCTTGAGGGGAAGTTCCAAGAGCTGTTCAATGACAAGTACTTTCTTGAAAGTGTTCGTCACATGAAGGAGGTAGAGTTCATCAAGCTTTAGCAAAACAAGATGACTGGTGGGCGCGAAGACGAAGCAAAGTTTGCCGAGTTGTCTCAGTTTGCGTCCCACTTGGTTAATAATGAGGAGAGAATGACGCGGATGTTTCTAAGAGGTTTGAAACCCGAGATACGTCAATACCTGATTTCTCACAAACTGTGTTTGTATTCAGATGTTGTGAATAGGGCTCAGTTATTGGAGCGCGATAATGAGTCAACCCAACCAAGAGAGAGCAAATGACAAGTTGATAATACCAGTGGTAGCAGTCATCGAAGCGGTGATAACAAACGTGGAGGGAATCAACATGCCAGAAATGATAATCACTTCGGTGGTAATCATGGCCATGAAAATAAGAGTGGACATTTCAAGAAGAGGAGATTCAACAAGGATGGATAGACGTCAGCACCAACACCTGTTGTTAAGGAAGGAGAACGACCACCGGTCGTATGTTACAAATGTGGAGGGGAAGGACACATAAGTCCAAACTGCACGATGTAGTCCAAAGCGTGTTATAATTATGGAAAAGAAGGTCATCTAGCCCGATTTTATCGTGTACCAAAGTCAAGTCCAGCTGGGATGGAGGCATCAAAGGGTGTCCCAGACAAGACAAAACCTATAGTTCAAGGGAGAGCGTTTGTCGTAACCTCCCAAAAAGCGAGGAATCCAAACGAGGTGATCACGGGTAAACTAATCATAAACTCTAGCGAAGTTTATACTTTATTTGATACCGGTTCTACCCATTACTTTATTTCTCCTACTTGCGCACAACGTTTAAATTTAACTCTAGAGAAATTAGACTTTGACTTATCTGTTGAAACTCCATTGGGAGAAACTTTCATTACATCCACGGTTTATAAGTCTTGTTTGATTCAAATCGGTAACCGCACGTTACCTGTCAATCTTATTTCTTTGAAAATACTTGCATTTGATGCGATTTTAGGGGTTGATTGGTTAACTACTCATCATGCTAAAATCGATTGTTTTCGTAAGGTTGTTAGCTTTCATATTCCTAACCAACCTATTATGCGAATTCAAGCAACCAAACCACTAAAATCAATCACTGTCATATCAAGTCATAAAGCTATTCGTTTATTGAAAAACGGATGTCAAGCTTTCTTAGCCCATGTCACGGATTTAAATAAAGATACGTCAGATTTGAATGATATTTCTATTGTTAATAAATTTCCTGACGTATTCCCTGAAGAACTTCCTAGCCTACCCCTAGAGTGTGAAATTGAATTTTGTATCGACCTTGAATCCGGTACAAAACCCATTTCCAAAGCCCCATATCGAATGGCTCCTATTGAACTTTAGGAGTTAAAAACCCAACTACAGGAATTGTTAGACATCGGTTTCATTCGTCCTAGTACATCTCCTTGGGGTGCTCCTGTTCTATTCGTGAAGAAGAAAGATGGAAGTATGCGACTTTGTATTGATTATCGGGAGTTGAATCATGTCACCATCAAAATAGTACCCGCTTGCCTCGCATTGATGACTGTTTGACCCGGTTTCAAGGAGCCAATTTCTTTTCAAAGATTGATCTTCGTTCCGGATATCATCAGTTGAAGATTAAAACTGATGACATTCCAAATTCTGCTTTCAGAACTCGATACGGGCATTATGAATTCCTAGTCATATCTTTTGGATTGACTAATGCTCCTGCTGCCTTCATGGACATGATGAACCGAGTATTCAAGGAATATTTGGATTACTTTGTGGTCGTCTTTATTGATGACATCCTCATATATTCCAAAACTAGCGAAGACCATGAGCAACACTTGAGGCTGATACTCCAAAAGCTTTGTGAAAACAATCTTTATTCCAAGTTAAAGAAATGCGAGTTCTGGCTTGAGGAAGTTGAATTCCTTGGGCACGTGATATCAAATCATGGAATATCTGTTGACCCGATAAAGATTGAAGCAATTCAAAGCTGGGAGCAACCTAAATCAGTGACCGATGTACGTAGCTTTCTCGGCTTAGCTGGTTATTATCGGAGATTCGTAGAAGGGTTTTCTCGAATCGCTACTCCATTAACTTAGCTGACTCGAAAAAATACAAAATTCGATTGGAGCGAGGAATGTGAAAAGAGTTAAGCATTTCGCCACACACTCAGCCACATCCCTCTTCATATTCGGCCACCAAAAATGATGTTTAAGATCTTGGTACATCTTTGTACTCCCAAGGTGGATAGAATATCGTGAGTTGTGAGCTTCATTCAGAATTTCTTCTTTAACTTCCGTTACTGGTGGAACCCAAATCCTCCCTTCGAATCAAAGTAACCCTTCCAAATCGATTTTGAATTTGTCTCCTTCACCTACAGATATCTTCTGTTTTATCTTTTCGCAGTCTTCATCCTGAAGTTGTGCATTTTCACCTTATCTACCAACGTTGAACTATTTCCCATCCGAATAACTTTTCATCAAATTACATCCGATATTTAATTTCCAACTCCATCTTAGTCATTTCGACACTAACTTTTCTTGATCGCTTAACATCATTAACTTCTCCCGTCCTTCCTACTTAAGGCATCAAACAATGACATTCGCCTTTCCGGGATGATAGAAAATCTCATGAATCACAATCTTTGATCACCTCCAACCATCTTCTTTGTCGACATGTTCAAATCTTTTGTGTAAAGATATACTTGAGACTTTTATGGTCGGTATATATCTCACACCTTTCTCAATAAAGATAATGTCTCCAAATTTTTAGGCAAACACTACTCGCGCTTGACTCCAAGTCATGAGTCGAGATACCCCTTCTCGTAATCTTTCAACCGACGTGATGCATACATAATAACTCGCTGCTCGCATATAAGCTCACGGCCTAGTCCTTTATGCGATCGTCACTATACACCACAAAATTTCACAGATCATCGTGCAACGACAACACACAATCTTTGAACTCAACCTCTTCTTTAACTCTCGAAAACTTTCCTCACACTTCTCTCTGTCCAAACAAACTTAACCGCTTTTCTAGTTAAATTTGTCAACGGAGTTGCAATCTTGGAAAAGTCTTGAATAAAACGCCTATAGTAACCCGCCAATCCTAAGAAACTCCTCACTTCTGACGGTGTCTTCGGCTGATCCCAGTTTATTACAGCTTCCACCTTTGATGGATCTACCGAAATTCTGTCCTTATCAATAACGTGCCCGAGAAACTGTACACGTTCCAACCAAAATTCACATTTTGAGAACTTAGTGTACAACTTCTCTTTTCTCAACGTTTTCAACGTTAATCTCAAGTGTTCCACATGTTCCTCCTTGGTCTTGGAATACACAAATATATCATCAATAAACACCACCACAAACTTGTCTAGGAATGGTTTAAACACCCTTTTCATCAAGTCCATGAACGCTGCAGGTGCGTTAGTTAAACCAAAAGACATAACCAGAAACTCGTAGTGACCATACCGAGTTCTGAACGCTATCTTCTTCAGTACATCCTCCGGCCTCACCTTCAATTGATGATAACCACTTCTCAAGTCTATCTTAGAGAAGTACCTCGCTCCCTTCAACTGATCGAACAGGTCATCGATTCTAGGTAATGGATACTTATTTTTAATCGTGACCTTATTCAATTCTCTGTAATCAATGCAAAGCCGCATCGATCCATCTTTCTTCTTAACAAACAACACCAGTGCTCCCCATGGCGAAACACTCGGCTGAATATACTTCTTGTCAAGCAATTCTTGCAATTGCTCCATCAACTCTTTCATCTCTACTGGGGCCATTCTGTATGGTGCCTTAGATATCGGAGCCGTTCCTGGTAGTAGGTCAATCACAAACTCGATTTGTCGATCTGGCGGAAGACCCGATAAATCGTCTGGAAATACATCTGCAAAATCTCTTATGATTGGTATCTCTTCTAACTTTGCACTCTTCTTCTGTGTATCGACTATGTAGGATAAATATCCTACACATCCTTGATCAACAACTTCTTGGCTTGCATCACCGTCAGACAACTTGCTTGTCGAGGTGACTTGCTGCCATAAAATACAACCTTTGACGGAGTCATAAGGTTAACACATTTCCTTTGGCAATCAATTACTGCTCTGTAATTGAATAACCAATCCATTCCCAGTATAACATCGAATTCACCAAGTCTAATTGGTATCAAATCTACCATCATCTCGTGACTTTTTATAACCACTCCACAATTCCTATATATGAATCTAACAGGAATCACTTCCCTATTCGCAATCTCTATACCTAAGGGAAATTCTAATTCTTCCTGAGGCAAATCTAAGTTCTGAGCAAATTCATCGGATATAAATGAACAAGTAGCACCCGAATCAAATAGTATATAAGCATTAATACCATTAATCGGAATGATACCTGACACCACATCCTTAGACTGTACATCATCCTGCACGGTCATATTAAAAGTCCTCGCAGTAGGTCGGCTTGATTGTGCTGGTCCAGTGATAGTCAATACACCACCACCATTGTTGTTTCCTTTTCGCCACTTGCACTTCCCGCTGGCTTCTTAGGGCAATCACGAGCCATGTGATCCTTTGAACCGCAGGTAAAGCATGCTCCTTTCTTTGGACTAAAACAGTTCGGTGCAATGTGTCCCCCCTGACCATAGTTGAAACACAGTCTCTTTCCCTTCAAACATACTCCAGTATGGTTCTTCCCGCAAGTTGCGCAAGCCTCAAACTTTTTCTTCTGTTGATTTCCTTGATGTCCTCCCGCAGTCGAATTCTCGTTTCACTTCCTTTTCTGACTATTACTTCCAACATTACTACCACCTGCCTTATTCTCATTCTCATTCTCATTCTTCCTCTTCTTCTATTCTTAGTTGTACTTGGTCAAGGCATCGCTTCCACCTTCCGCGATAATTGCCTTTTCCAGCACAGCTGCAAATGTGTTCAGCTGGAACATTGAAATCTTGCTGTAAAGCCAGGGCTTCAATCCTTGTTCGAATCTTCTTGCTTTACGTTTGTCAGTTGTTATACTGTTGAAGGCTAAGGATAATTTATTCTGCATTATCTTAGTCATAATATTTTTTACTGGGCTAGTTGAGCTCACCCTTTGCTTTCATTATTCTCTTCAGGAAATGAGAATATAGTCGGGAATAGCCGGGGAATGGATTGACGGTCCAGATGGTTGTTTTAGTAGTCCTCACTATTCTGTGTAATAGTGTGATAATAATTGTAATGAGATTTAGTTTGAGTTTGGATAATTTCTAGGAGACAATATTTGTATTAAAACTCACAGCTTATATTTTTTCGTATTCTGCACGACACTTAACAGTTGTATAAGTTAAGTTTATATTTGAATTCTGTACCATGTATTTGGCGACTCAGAATGAGTGATGTATACCTATTTTGAGGGCGTCACAAATCCCCTCAATATATTTTAACAACATTTATTCATCATTATTATAACTCGCAATATTAACAAACAGATCATTCCCAAGAAAGAGGGGGCTTTCCAATAAGGATTTCTTCCTATTGGCGCGCAATTAGGTGACCAAACCCCTTTCCCCGACAGAACTTTCTAGACATTGTTAATTATGCAAATAATAATATGAATAACTTGTCATCTCAATTATTGATTTAATAATATAAAATATTGTAACAATAATTGAATCAAATAACGTGAGATACTATACAACAATTGATGTAGCAATAATTGAATTAAACTGATTGACTTCTCACGTAAGCATCAATAATCAATACCGTGTGCTACTATGCAACCACACGTATTACTGTACTTTTACCACAAGGTATTCCAACAGTTAACGGTAAAACTTTCGCCGTTATTTTTATAAAAAGATATTTTTATCGTTTTTAACTCCGACAATAATTCTGTTGTGGGGTCCATCAATGATTGCGCCGTCGTACGAATATTCCCTGTTAAAACGAATATTCCCTGACCAATCGAATATTTTATAACAACTTGCTTATTTTGCAAAATTTATAAATATTACCCACAACTATAACATTATATCAAATCCACACCATAATATTCAAAAATATATTTCGAGAAAAGTTAATCTTTATTCATAAAAGTTGGGGTTTTACATATAATATTCAGTGCCCCTAGTGTGGTTGACCAACTAATATTCAAAAATATTTTTAATATAATGTCTAATACACTCTTCAAGTTATAATGTTAAATTTATCCACTAAATATAAATTTATATATTATAATTTGTACTTAACTTGATCTAATTAATTAAATTGTGAACTTGTGCAATAAATAATATAAATGTCAAAAGATAATAAATATTCATTTTATCGTAAAAATAAAGTCATACAATTTTTGCTAATTAAATTTCTCAAAGATTAAAATTTAAATGATGTATATTCAAATATATATTTTTTGTAATTAAAAATAAAATTTTAATACCCATAAAAAGTACAAGTAATGCAATAAAATTATAATTATTTTTTCAAATATTAAAATTTAATTAAAACAAACTTATAATTAAAAAATGAATCTAATTATTCATATAAAAAACTATTAAAAATTATATTAATTATTTTTCTCATATATTAAACTAAACATAAATCACACTTACATATAATTATTTACAAAAAAATGACAATAATTGTTACTCAAAAAAAAAGAAAAAATATATTAAAAGAAACATCTTTTACAAGATAGAGGTGGTAATAAATATTATTATATTTTCTTTTATTCAACATTGCACAAAAAATAATGCCAACTATATACTAAAAATGTAATCAAAATCATAAATATCCCAAATTTTGACATGCATATATTATACTCAAGAAAATTTAACATTTAAAAATCATAATATGAAACTATAAGAATTCAAATAATAATTTTTTTTTAAACACCAAAAATTAAACTATCAACATACTCAATCACTCTAATTAGAATAGCTCCATTAATAATTTAATTTAAATTTTTAATATTTGTATCATTTATCTAAAAATATGTGTTAATTAAAGTAAATTATTTTTTTATAAGTTGTCAACAATTTAAATGAAATAGTTTTAATTACAAATAAAACTATAATTAAAATGTATTGTATTAATAAAAAGGATAATTAAACACACACACACACACACACATATATATATATATATATATATATATATATATATATATTTAGAAATTAAAATTTGATAACATACACGGATAAATATGTAACTTAATTTATTTAGTCAACCCTAAAAACTTGCAAGGATAGTAACCATTACTTAAAAAATTAGAAAAAAGGTTAATGTTATTATGATTTTCTAGAACGGATGTCGGTGTATTTTACCCTTTAACATAATATAAAACTCATGTGTTGACTTGAATAAAATTTACCCTTGAAATAAAGATAATTCTCATCGACTAAAAGACAATTTGCACCCCAAATTTTACTTTCTATTTACTTTTGCACCCTAAACTTAAAAAGATGTCTAAGTACACCACAAACTTCATTATACGTAACAAAACGCATACTTACTTCACTTAACCGGTCAAAAGTGTCCGGCTAAGGTTGTAACACAAGTTTGGGGTACAAATTATCTTTTAATCTTAAAAATTGGCAAAAATAATTAATTTTAAATAAAATAAAATAATTTTAAAATAATTAATTTTAAGTAAAATAATTAGTTTTAAAAATAAAAATAAAACAATTAAAATAATAAAATTAAAACAAATATTTGGAATTAATGATTAATAATTAATCATTAACTTCTAAAATGATTATTTTATTTTAAATTTTAAAATTAATTATTAATCATTTAGGTTAAAAAATCATTAACTTGTAAAAAATCATTTTGTCACATAAAAAAATAATTTTGTTTTTGTTTTTAAAAAAGCGTAATTTTGTAAAAACAAAATTTATAAAATAGAATTTTTCAAAATAGAATTTTTCAAAAATAGAATTTTATTTTACAAGTTAAAAAGAAATTACATTTTTGTTAAAAAAATTATATTTTAAAAATTCTATTTTTAAAACAAAAAGCAATTTTTTTTTATGTGGCAAAAATGATTTTTTAACAGGAATTATTAATAATTAATTTTAAAAATAAAAATGAAATAATCATTTTACAAGTTAATAATTAATTATTAATCATTAATCGTTAATTCCAAATATTTATTTTAATTTTAATTATTTTATTTTAAAATTTTTTATTTTATTTTTATTTTTAAAACTAATTATTTTATTTAAAATTAATTATTTTATTTTATTTAAAATTAATTATTTTTGCCAATTTTTAAGACTAAAAGACAATTTGCATCCGAAACTTGTGTTACAGCTTTAGCCGGTCACATTTGACCGGTTAAGTGAATAAAGTGTGCGTTTTGTTACGTATAATGAAGTTTGGGGTGTGTATTTAGACATCTTTTTAAGTTTGGGGTGCAAAAATAAATAGAAAATAAAGTTTGGGGTGCAAAATATCTTTTCTAAATGTCTTTTAGGGGGGTGTATTCAATTAAGATTTTTAAAGATTTTTTTAAGTGACATACTTTTGTAGAATTTGTGGGATTTTAATGACTTTCAAAGACTTTAAAGACTTTTTTAAAATGACTTTTATAGACTCTATGAAATAAGTAATAAACTTTTATAAACTTTTTATCAAGAGTGTGATAGACTTTTGTATACTTCAAATATATCTTGCAACTTATATTAATTGTTAATTAGCCCATGTGTACAACATCTCCCTCTTTTTTCATGAACTAGAGTAAATCTCATTATATTATTGTGGCATGAGATTTTATATATGTTGAAAGCGTTCATATTATTCTACTCATTTCATAATACATTTGGATACTCGGATACCAATAAAACTTTAGAAACTACGAATTTAATACAAAAAAATTAAGCTCACTTTTATATGAGCTATATATACTTTATGCGTATCGTCGCTTATTTGGAATTATTGTTTTTCATTCCTGGTCTACAAAGTTGTCATCAATACTTATTTACGTAACTAGCAATTAAAAAATAATATAAACATTTGCAATATATATCAATTTTCATTCAAATATTTGAATATTACCGTCCTTAGTATCAAAATTTGCAAATAAAAATAATATATACTTGTTTCATGTATATTTTAAAATAGCAAGTTATTTTTCAAATAAAAAATATTTTTTATTTATATTCTTTTAATAAATTTTAGTTTAGTAATGTAACATACAATAAAATTATGATAAAAAGCTTGAAGAACTTATATATTTTATACAACTATATATCACTATAAAGTACATACTCCTATATAAAGTACTTTCCTCTCTCATTCTTTTTTTTTTTCTTCATTTAACTCGATTCTAAGTTAATTTACGAAATTATAAAATTTTAAAATATTGTGTATTTATTTTTATTTTGAAATAATAACGTGTGTTTATTATTAAATAACAAATAAATTCAAATTTTAAAAATTTTGAATTTTAGATTGTTGACTACAAAAATAAAATAAATATTTTATTTTTGTGGGTACAACATAAGTATTAATTATTCTAGATTATAAAGTAATTAGAAATATTGGATTCATGTGAAGTAATTAGAAATATTGGATTCATGTGAATTGTATTTTAAATTTATTTATCTTATTAAGATGTGATATGAAATCTTTAAAAATTTTTAGAGATGAGGTCAGACTTTGGATATGGATTGATAGTTATAATTCTTCTTCTAAAATCTGTCAAATTCTACCATTTAATAGAAATCTGAAAAGTCTATAACTTTTTGAATACCAAAATACTTTTATAGACTTTGTAAAAATCTTAATTCAATACCACCTAACTTTTAAAGACATTAAAAAAGTTGTAATTGAATACCACTAAACTTTTATAAACTCTTTAAATGTCTTGATTGAATACAACCAAACTTTTAAAATCTTTAAAAATCTTAATCGAATACATCCCATTAGTCATTCTCATCCAATTTTTTCTCTTTCCCACAGAAAACATTCAAATGGAAACCACCTGTCACATGCACCACACTGACATGTGTTAATTCTTAATTTCTCACAGAAAACATTCAAATGGAAACCACCTGTCAAACCGAACTTACATGTGTTAAATTACAAGCACAGTACCTTTGCATGCTGCAAACATCACAAGCTTTTATACTACTCTACTCCGTATCATGTTCAGATTCAACAATGGCGAGTTCAGAAAGTGATGAAGAAGCATTCAATTCCACAACAATGGCAAGCTGCAATTTCCCCGAAGAAATCATGGTCGAAATTCTCTCAAGACTATCAGTCAAATCTCTGCTCCGATTCAAGTCCGTTTCGAAATCCTGGCTCTCTCAAATTTCAAGCCCTAATTTCATCAAAACCCACCTCGATCGCACCGCCAACAACAATTCCTCCATCATACTCCATAGCTTTGGTCTTAAGAGCCGCGGTAATTTCATCTCTCTTATTAACCCTGATTCTCCTCAAAATTTTGTTAATCTCGATCCATCTCCTTTTTATGGTATTTGGGTTGTTGGTTCCTGCAATGGGCTTTTTGCTTTTAACTGATTGGATCTGGAATCCGGCCACCAAACAGGCAAAGTTCCTTCCGCCCTATAGCATTGATGCAATGGCTACATCTTTTTTAGGTTTCGGGTTTGATGAAGTTGCTAGTGATTTTAAGGTTGTTAGGGTTGTTTATCCGGAAAATTCTTCAAAAGTTCGGGTGGAGGTTTATTCTGCAAATGCTGATTCATGGAGAGAAATTGAGGTTGAGGGTGAGAGGGAGCTGCAGTGTGATGAGAATAATTATATTCCTTATTGTGTTGCTATAGTTAAGGGAGATCCGTATTGGGGGGCTTCTTCGGAGGATGAGCTAGTATCATTTGATATGCACAAGGAGGTGTTGCAAAGCATTTCTTTGCCGGATATTAAGAAGCAGAAAAGAACTCATGACTGGAATGTTGTGCAATTTCACGACTCTCTTGCAATGATTGTTTATCCCCATTGGGGACTAGAAAACAAGAGGCTTAGTGTGTGGACGATGGATGACGACGTTTGTGGTGAGAAGAAGGGATGTTGGACTAGGAAGGTTGTATGCGAGGTTAATTTTGCAATTGTGTGGCCTTATGCGTATTTGAAGACCGGTGAGATTGTAGCTAAGAGTATAAGAGGGTTGCTCGTTTATGATCCTGAAAGCAAAGAGACAAAGGATGTTGGACTACCGGTTCGTACTCAGTCTTACGGAGTTTATAACTACACCGAGAGCCTGTACTCAATCAGAGGATCCAACCAAATTCTGCGCGGAACAGGTAGATTTAACATGCATCCTTCACTACCTGCCTCTTGAATTATAAATTATAAATAAATAAATGTCATTATGCTAAGGAGAGAGATGATTTTAAATCTAAATCATAAAATGCAGAGGATTCTAGTATTACGTTGTTCAGATTTAGTTCATTTCTTATTTTTTGCTTATTTTTCATATTGGTTGTGGAATTAGGGAAAAGTAATTCTAAAATTGGTTGAGGAGACTTCAAGAGCGGGATGCAACTCCGAAGTGAGCCGTCGGCGATTGAGACTTCTACTTTATGGGTGGTCTATATTCAAATGTCCTATATATTAGAGGGGTTATAATTATGTGGAATGAGAAGGTGTGGAGTGATAGTCCTTGCTCCTTATATATGTTACATATTTGGAATTCTTTGCAGTGCAAGTAGTAAGGGTAATGTATTAGTATTTTTTTTTTTTTTTTTTTTGGCTTTCATCCTAAATAATGACAAGAAAAAAAGTGTATTTGGAAATGATTACCAATGAGTAGGCCAGATGTTCCCTTGGTATGTTTTCTTGGACTTCAATTCATTGCAGTTTAGTAGTGCGAGTTAAAAAGATATTTTTAACTATCAATTTTAACATGGTTTACGAAGCTTGTTAGCTTTACAAGAAGTTGCCTACAACTTGGTACAATGTCGTGGTGGGGACATGGGGTTTAGAATTGGTAGGGAATCGGGGGGAAGAATTGGAGGAAGAGGAGGGGAGGACAACACAAACAATGTACTCAAGTTTCGTGTATTAATTCCTTGTCATTCATTGAGCCATTTAATCCCTATGTATAATAATATATTTAAACTTTTGTAAATTAATTTTCATCATTGTTCTAAAAATTCTCGGTTAAAGATCTATAATACTTAAAATTAATTTTTAAGCTAAGATTGTTTTTTGGGTAATTTTTATTTAAAATTATAAAGAATTATATCTATTATATATTTTATGTAGTATAACAAATATGTATAATAGAAAAATAAATAAATACAACTACTTAAGGAAATGTCTAGTCCGTTTAGAAAAATAACTATTTAAAGTTATTTTAGCTTATTTTATTGAGTAGTTACTAACTGTTTGTTAAGACAAAATAAAAGTAAATTTAGTATTTAAAGTCTGGAGCTTTCGAATTAGATTTTGGTTGTAATATTGTTTGGAGTTTTATTCGGTGTTTACTTAAACAACTTTGTGCGTAACTAAAATTACATCGTACGAAAAATTAGAATAAAATTCAAAAAATATTATATTACCTAAAGACTTTATGCAACTTAAAATAACTTACAATCACACATAACAATTATCATAATTTATCATACCACCGCAATAATTAATTTTTTTAAAAATAGATATATAGAAAAATCTAAACCTGCTTACAAAACTTACAAATCATCAATAATAATTTTCATAATTCATAACAATTATTATAATAATTATTATTAATATTATTATTATTATTATAATAATAATTATTTTTATTATTACTATTGTTATTATTATTATTATTTTTATTATTATTATTACTATTATTATTACTATTATCATAATTATTATTATAATTATTACTACTATTATTATTATTATTATTATTAATATTATATTTATTATTATTATAATAATAATAATTATTAACATAATAATAATAATTATAAAAATAATAATAATTATTATAGTAATAATAATTATTATAATTATTTTATTATTATAATTATAATTATTGTTGTTATTATTATTATTGTTATTATTATAATAGTAATAATAATTATAATATTATTATAATTATAATAGTAATATTAATAATATAATAATAATAATAATAATAATAATAATTAATATTATTATAATTAATATTATTATAATTACTATTATAATTACTATTATTAATTATTATTATTATAATTATTATTATAATTACTATTATTATTTTTATTATAATTATTACTGTTATTATTATTATTATTATTATTACTATTATTATTACTATTATCATAATAATAATAATAATAATTATTATTATATAATTATAAATACTATTACTATTCTATTATCATAATTATTATTATAATTAATTAATTATTATAATTAATTACTATTATTATAATAATTATAATAGTAATAATAATAATAATAATAATAATAATAATAATAATAATTATTATTATTATTATTATTATAGTAATAATAATATATAATTATTATTATTATTATTATATCATAATAATAATAATAATAATTATTATTATTATTATGATAGTAATAATAATATTATAATTATTATTATTATTATTATTATCATAATAATAATAATAATTATTATTATTATTATTGTAGTTGTTGTTGTTGTTGTTGTTGTTGTTGTTGTAAGACCCCGAATTATATGAAATGAAAGTATCCAATTTTCTTATAATTGTTGTTTTATTTAGTAAATGGTTAAATTGATACAAGGTTAAAGTTAAGGGTTATATGTGAAATTTTTTCAAAGTAAGCAAGTTGATATAAAATATTCGTTGTGTCGGAGAATATTTGTTTGGTTGTTAATATTCTTTTGTCGGAGAATATCCGTACGACTACACAATCATTGGTGGACCCCACAACGGAATAACCGTCGGTTATAGAAAGCGACATAAATAGCTTTTTATAAAAATAACGGCAAAAGTTTTACCGTTAACTGTTGAAATACGCTGTGGTAAAAGTACAATAATATGCGTGGTTGCATAGTAGCACACGGTATTGATTATTGATGCTTACGTAAGAAGTCACTCAGTTTATTCAATTATTACAACAGTAATTGCTGCATAGTATCTCATATTATTGATTCAATTATTGTCACAGTATCATCTGCACAATATTTTATATTATTAAATCAATAGTTGAGAAAACACATTTATTCATATGATTATTTACATTATTGACAACGTCTAGAAAGTTCTGTCGAGGAAAGGGGTTTGGTCACCTAATTGTGCGCTAATAAGGAGAAATCTTTATCGGAAAGCCCCCTCAAACCTGGGAATGATCTGGTTGTCAATATTGTAAGTTATAATATTAATGATGAATAATTGTTAATAGATTAAAAATGTGTTTATTAAAGATAAATGATTTGTGGTAAATATTTGTTTAATTTTTTGATATAAATATAGGGATTTGTTATGAGGCGTTTGTTATAAGTTTGACTTAGTATTTCATGGGAAGATTTACTAATTTTATGGATCGTTGATGATGGTTTTAATAGTAAATCAATCTGGACCATCAATGGTGGTTTTAATAGTAAATCAATCTGGACCATCGATGATGGTTTTAATAGTAAATTAATCTGGACCGTCGGTTGGGGTTTTAATAGTAATCAATATAGACCGTCTGTTCTAATAGTAAATCAATCTGGACCGTTCATGAATCAGTTACTATTTAGTCCATTCTCCTATAAATTGAAGCTTAATTCTTCCTTCATTCTCACCAATTCATTGAGACTCACAAGAGAAACTATAGAGAGAGAAACTGTAAAGAGCAAAAAGAAGAGTATTCTGCTACTTCACTATTGCAGTATCTAGTCTTCTACTAAGATAAGGGGTATTATTTCTTTTGTATTCATAAGGAATACTATTTTTCGTATTCATCCTTTAATATGTCGGAATAATCTGTCTACGCTGATTATGTAAAATCCCAAATTTTACGAATAAAGATTTAATTTTCTCTAATTTTTTTTTTAATATTATGGTGTGGATTTGATATAATGTTATAGTTGTGGGTAATATTTATAAATTTTGCAAAGTATGCAAGTTGTTGTATTATATTCGATTGATCGGGAAATATTCATTTTAACAGGGAATATTCGTACAATGACGCAATCATTGGTGGACCCCACAACGAAATTATTGTTGGATTGAGAAAATGACAAAAATATTTTTATGAAAATAACGGCGGAAGTTTTACCGTTAATAATGTTGAACTACTCGGTAGTAAAAGTACAGTAATACGCGTGGTTGCATAGTAGCACACGGTATTGATTATTGATGCTTACGTGAGAAAACACTCAGTTTTGTTCAATTATTGCTATAGTAATTGTTGCATAGTATCTCACGTTATTTAATTAAATTATTGTCGATTCTTATATTATATATATAAGTTTTGTTTTATTAGTATTATTAGTGTAATAAAACAGAAAAACTTTTTATATAAAACAAAATACTTTTATAAAGTTATTCGTTTTATTAGGCAATAATTAGAATATATTATATTCTATTATGCATAGTAAAATCTTTTTTTATATAAAATGTAATACTTTTATAAAGTTATTTGTTTTATTAGACAATAATTAGAATATATTATATTTTATTATGATAGTGTTTGCATAATGCATCGCATAAGTGTTTTGTATAGTAAAATCTTTTTATATAAAATGAATACTTTTATAAAGTTATTTGTTTTATTAGACAATAAATAGAATATATTATGTTTTATTTAAAAGATTTTGTTTTATTAGAATATTTTATAGTAAACCAATCTGGACCGTCCGTTTTAAAGTAAATTAATCTGGACCGTTCAGAATTAGTTACTTATTCACCCATTCTTCTATAAATAGAAGCTCATTCCTTCATTATTTCTTATGAATTCACTGAAACTCTAGAGAGAGAAACTATAGAGAGAAAGAAGAAAAGTATTCGCTACTTCACTACTCCTATATCCAAATTTTATTCTAAGGTAAGGGGTATTATTTCTTTTGTATTCATGAAGAGAACTTACATTATTCCATTCTTTATTATTCTTTGGAATAACTTTTGTATACGCCGGATCTCTACCGTATACTTGGTGAAATTCTTCATTATTCCATTCTCTATCATTATGTTGAATAACTTTTATCATGCAAGTACCGCATACACGGTGAAATTCTTTTGTTATTCCATTCTTTATTATTCTATTGGAACATCCCGTTGCATGTAATTTACTTTGACACGGTTCGATTATTTATCATTCTATCGAAATATCCTCATTCGCATGCGTTTTACGCGGACTGGTTCCATTATTTATTATTCGCTTTTGAATATCCTCATTACATGCATTTACGCCTGGACCTAGTTCCATTATTTATTATCCTCGCCGGAATATCCTCGTCATGCGCTTTCTACGCCGACCCGGTTCCATTATTTATTATTTTGTTGGTAATAACTGCATGCGATTATCCTATCGCATTTATGGTGAATCTTTCTGTTAATCCATTTATTATTATTCTGTTGGAATAACATGTCTATGTGGATTACCACATGCATGGTGAATGATCCTTTGTATTCATTCCCTATTAAATTGTAGAAATGATCTGTATACGTGGATTACCACATGATGGGTGAAAATCCATTTGTAGTTTCATATATTTTATTATACTCAGTTGGTTAAAGTTTTGGCTTCTATATTCCTTGAAATTAGTGGAATATCCTGGATATTTGCGTTTCATCCAGTATCTTTTCGTGGAAATATTCTTCTGAGCATTCTTGAATTTTACTCTACAAAGCAGTATCATGTTGACAATTTGGACATTATTGGTTCTTGGATAAATTAATTCTTGAACTCTTTTTATTGAATTATTATGTCATTGTCATCATCCTCATGTTTATATTATGTTGAAAGTCATCTCATGGCTCAGATTGCATAGATGGACTTGGTATGATTATGACCAGGGATTATTCGGTATAATCATGACCGTAATGTTACAAATGATGTAGAAAAAGTCCTCATTGGCCCGTAGTGCATTGATGGAAAGTTTTTGGTATGATTATGGCTATGGATTCTCTTCGGCCAAGGGAGCAAAGATGAATTGTTTTATGGCATGATCAGGACCGTTGATGAAAACACGATTATCTTTGGCCCGTAGTGCATGGATAATTCATGGCCGTGATACTAAATAATATCCTTGGCCTGTAGTACAGGGATGATTTGATGATGTGGATTATTTATTAAGCTGAGTCTCAGCGATAAAAGTGATGAAAAGCCTTTTTAAATCATAAAAGATAATAGATTTTATTCTCTACTTGACTCTTTTAATGGATTGCTTGTTCCACTGCAGTTAAACTTAATGTCTATTGTATTTTATCAGTTTAACATTGTTGAAGACTAATGATAATTTATTCTGCATTATCTTAGTCATAATATTTCTTATTGGGCTAGTTGAGCTCACCCTTTCCTTCACTGTTCTCTTCAGGAAATGAGAATATAGCTATGCGAGTCGGGGAACAGATTGACAGTCCAGATGATAGCATTAGTAGTCCTCACTATTCTATTAAATAGTGTGATATTAATTGTAATGAGGACTCAATTGAGTGTGGATATTGTCTAGATGACAATATTTGTATTAAAACTCACAGCGTATGTTTTGTCGTATTTTACACGACAGTTGTATTATTAAGTTGTATTTGTATATTCAGTACCATGTATCTAGTGACCCAAGATGGGTGATGTATACCTATTTTGGGGGCGTCACAGTTGGTATCAAAGCTTAGGGATATGATCCCTAGTTGAGATGTGAGACAAGAACTAGGAGGGGAGTGACGGGGAATTCCTTCGCTAGTATGACCTACCTATGTTTATTTGGTATTTAATTGGTCGGTCAGAGTATAGGGATAATATGTGATTTGTTAATTAACCCTTGTTTTGTGACAATGTTTAAAAATGGCATCTGAAAATATTTAGATAAGCAATGGAGCAAAACAATATGACCGTATCGCAATACGAGGCTAAGTTTGTGGAGTTATCCCGGTTTGCATCCCATTTGGTCAATAATGAGGAGCGAATGACGCGAATATTTCTAAGAGGTTTGAAACCTGTTATACGTCAATACCTCATTTCTCATAAACTTTGTTTATATTCAGATGTTGTGAATAAGACTCAGTTATTGGAGCGCGATAATGAGTTAGCACAACCAAAAGGTAACGACCAACATCACGATAATAATCGTACCGGTGGCAACGACCATCGAAACAATGATGACCATTGTGGGGGAAATTATCATGCCAAGAATGGTAACCACTTAGGTGGTAATCATGGCCAAGATAATAGAAGTGAAAATTTCAAGAAGAGAAGGTTCAATAATAATATAAAGACAGCAGCATCAGCACCCGATTCAAAGGAAGAAGAACGACCATCGGTCGTATGTTTCAAATACAGACAGGAGGGACACTTCCGTCCAAACTGTACGCAGCAATCCAAAGCGTGTTTCAATTGCGGAAGAGAAGGTCACCTAGCTCAATTTTGTCGTGTAGTGAAGTCAAGTCCAGCTGGGATGGTGACGCCAAAGGATGTCCCAGACAAGTCAAAGTCGGTAGTTTAAGTGAGAGGGTTTGTCGAGGAACCCGAACGAAGTTGTCACGGGTAAGTTAATCATAAACGCTTACGAAGTCTATACCTTATTAGATATCGGTTTTACCCATTCTTTTATCTCTCTTGCTTGCGTTCAACGTTTAAATTTGACTTCGGAGAAGTTAGACTTTGACTTATTGGTTGAAACTTCGTTAGTAGAAACCTTCGTTACCTCCACTGTTTATAAATCTTGTTGATTCAAATCGACACTTTCACGTTACCTATCGATCTTATCTCTTTGAAAATACTTGCCTTTGATGTGATTTTAGGAATCGATTGATTAACTACTCATCATGCTTTTCGTAAGGTTGTTAGCTTTCATATTCCTAATCAATTTGTTTTGCAAATTCAAGCAACCAAACCACTAAAGTCAATCATTGTCATATCAAGTCATAAGTAAAGAGCCTCGAGCCTTTCACTGGTGACTTCCTTGTGTGGAATGCACCGAAGCCAGAATTTCGGTAGGCGACGTCGTGAATGACGATGACAAGTTGTTAGGTATCAATGTGATGTGCTATCCAAGTCTTGAATGAGAGTCACAGTTTTGAATGATATTTTTATTGTTAATAAATTTCCTGATGTATTCTTGAAGACTTCTTCTTAGCCTACCACTAGAGCGTGAAATTAAATTTTGTATTGACCCCAGTATAAAACTCATTTCTTTAAGCCTTAAATATTTCTTCAAACAAAATGAACGAATAATGTGCCAAAGATGTTGGCTCGAGCTGTTGAAGATTACGATCGTACCATTCAATACCATCGTGGAAAAGCGAATGTGGTAGCTGACGCATTGAGTAGAAGATCGTATGCGTTTACGAGTGCGAATATACGAACCCACGTGAAAATAACGAATATACGAGTAGAAATGACTTTAATCGATAAAGTTAAAGCCGCTCAAGCTAAATACTTAGAGCTGATGAAATGTGAAGAAGAAGGTTCAAGAGGGCGTTATTCTAGAAGCAAGAATCGATGAAGAGAGAAAATCTCAACCCTCGATTTTATTGGCCCATTTGAAATCCTTGATCGAGTAGGAACTGTGGCCTATAGACTCGTTTTACCGCCAAGTATGTCGCGTGTTCATAATGTTTTTCACGTATCGATGTTACATAAATATGTGGATGAGCTGAACCACATTATTGATTTAGAACCGGACGAGATAGCGGATAATTTAACGTATGATGATGTACCTGTTAAAATCCTGGAATATATTCTACGCTTAAAGGTTATACCTCAAGAGTTAGAATCTGACGAAGTGTCCTCATCTGTTAGGCGTACAAGGTACGTACGTAAATTTCGAGGGCGAAATTTCATAAGGAGGGGAGATTGTAAAATCCCAAATTTTACGAATAAAGATTTAATTTTCTCGAAATATTTTTTTTTAATATTATGGTGTGGATTTGATATAATGTTATAATTGTGGATAATATTTATAAATTTTGCAAAGTATGCAAGTTGTTGTATTATATTCGATTGATCGGGGAATATTCATTTTAGCAGGGAATATTCGTACAACGGCGCAATCATTGGTGGACCCCAAAACGGAATTATTGTCGGAATGAGAAAACGACAAAAATATTTTTATGAAAATAACGGCTGAAGTTTTACCGTTAATACTGTTGAACTACTCGGTAGTAAAAGTACAGTAATACGCGTGGTTGCATAGTAGCACACAGTATTGATTATTGATGCTTAAGTAAGAAAATACTCAGTTTTGTTCAATTATTGCTATAGTAATTGTTGCATAGTATCTCACGTTATTTGATTCAATTATTGTCGATTCTTATATATATATATATATATATAAGTTTTGTTTTATTAGTATTATTAGTGTAATAAAATAGAAAAGCTTTTTATATAAAAATGCGAATACTTTTATAAAGTTATTCGTTTTATTATGCAATAATTAGAATATATTATATTCTATTATGCATAGTAAAATCTTTTTATATAAAATGTAATACTTTTATAAAGTTATTTGTTTTATTAGACAATAATTAGAATATATTATATTTTATTATGCATAGAATTTGCATAGTGCTTCGTATAATGTTTTTTTGCATAGTAAAATCTTTTTATATAAAACATAATACTTTTATAAAGTTATTTATTTTATTAGACAATAAATAGAATATATTATGTTTTATTTAAAAGATTTTGTTTTTATTTCAGAATATTTTATAGTAAACCAATCTGGATAAATCTGCTTAAAAGTAAATTAATCTGACCGCTTCAGAATTAGTTACTTATTAGGTCCATTCTCCTATAAATAGAAGCTCATTCCTTCATTATTTCTTATGAATTCACTGAAACTCTAGAGAGAAAGAAGAAAAGTATTCTGCTACTTCACTACTCCTATATCCAGCTTTATTCTAAGGTAAGGGGTATTATTTCTTTTGTATTCATGAAGAGAACTTCTGTTATTCCATTATTTATTATTCTGTTGGAATAACTTGTATACGCGGTCTACCTTATACTTGGTGAAATTCTTATGTTATTCCATTCTCTATCATTATGTTGGAATAACCTGTCTATGTGAAGTACCACATACATGATGAAATTCTTTTGTTATTCCATTCTTTATTATTCTGTTGGAACATCCTCGCTTGCATGCGAATTTCATCGACTGGGTTCCGTTATTTATCATTCAGCTTAATATCACGTCTGCGTGCGTTTCTGCCATTACTGGTTCCATTATTTATTATTTTGTCGAATATCCTCGCCTCATAGCATGCGTTCTCGGGGACCGGTTCCATTATTTATTATTCTATTTGAATAACTTTGCTCATGCGCTTTATCGCATTTACGCATGATGAATCATTCATTATTTCATTCTTTATTATTACATTTGGAATAACTCATACATGTGGATTACCACATGCATGGTGAATGATCCTTTGTATTCACTCCTTATTAAATTGTGAAAATGATCTGTATACGTGGATTATCGCATGACGGGTGAAAATCCATTTGCAGTTTCATATATTTTATTATACTCAGTTGGTTAAAGCTTTGGCTTCTATATTCCTTGAAATTAGTGAAATATCCTGGATATTTGCGTTTCATCCAGTATCTTTTCGTGGAAATATTCTTCTGAGCATTCTTGAATTTTACTCTACAAAGCATTATCATGTTGATAATTTGGACATTATTGGTTCTTGGATAAATTAATTCTTGAACTTGTTTTATTGAATTATTATGTCATTTCCATCATCCTCATGTTTATATTATGTTGAAAGTCATCGGTGGCCTGTATTGCATAGATGGACATGGTATGATTATGACCAGGGATTATTCGGTATAATCATGACCGTAATGTTACAAATGATGTGGAAAAAGTCCTCATTGGCCCGTAGTGAATTGATGGAAAGTTTTTGGTATGATTATGGCTATGGATTCTCTTCGGCCAAGGGAGCAAAGATGAATTGTTTTATGGCATGATCGGATCATTTGATGAAAACACGATTATCTTTGGCACTCAGAGTGCATGGATAATTCGTGGTCGTGATACTAAATAATATCCTTGGCACAGTAGTGCGGGGGTGATTTGATGATGTGGATTATTTATTAAAATTTGAGTCTCAGCGATAAAAGTGATGAAAAACCTTTTTAAATCATAAAAGATAATAGATTTTATTCTCTACTTGACTCTTTTAATGGATTGCTTGTTCTGCTGCAGTTAAACTTGATGTCTATTGTATTTTATCAGTTTAACATTGTTGAAGACTAATGATAATTTATTCTGCATTATCTTAGTCATAATATTTCTTACTGAGCTAATTGAGCTCACCCTTTCCTTCACTGTTCTCTTCAGGAAATGAGAATATAGCTGGGCGAGTCGGGGAACGAATTGACAGTCCAGATGATAGCATTAGTAGTCCTCACTATTCTGTTAAATAGTGTGATAGTAATTGTAATGAGGACTCAATTGAGTGTGGATATTGTCTAGATGACAATATTTGTATTAAAACTCACAGCGTATGTTTTGTCGTATTTTACACTACAGTTGTATTATTAAATTGTATTTGTATATTCAGTGCCATGTATTTGGCGACCCAAGATGGGTGATGTATACCTATTTTGGGGGCGTCACAGATTACGTACCGCATGACAGGTGAAAATCCATTTGCAATTTTGTATGTTATTTCTTTCCATATTCTTAAATCTAAACTTACTATGGTAAGTGTTGCTTCTATAATCCTTGAAATAAGTGGAATATACTTGAGTTTTGCTCTTCATCTAGTATCGTTCATTGGAATATTGATCTGAACTTTTTTTTTATTAAATATCAATATTTTCACCCGAGGTACTATTCACAGGTCACTATTCATGGGTTACTATTCACTCAGTTACTATTCACTCAAATATTATTCACTCGGAAATTCGGGGTACTTTTCATACCGGGGTACTATTCACGGGTTACTATTCATGGGTTTCTATTCACTCGGGTATTATTCACTCGGGAATTTAGGGCACTTTTCATGCCGGGGTACTATTCACGGGGACTATTCCTGAAGTACTATTCATAGGGTACTATTCACGGGGTACTATTCACCTAAAAAATTTATTTCTTTTATGTCCAAATTATTTTTGATACATGGATATTATTCTTGACTCCACAAAGCAGTATCATGTTGACAATTTGGACATTATTGAATTCTAGATAAATTAAATTATAAATCTTCAAAATTTATCCTTTGCTTTCATTTAATTGAATTCTTATATCATTGTCATCATCCTCATGCTTATTGTGATAAAAGTCATCTTTGGCTTACGTGCATAGATGGACTGTTGATTTGTATGATTATGACCAGGGATCATTCGGTATAATTATGGCCATTGATGATTACACGAATATCCTTGGCCTGTAGTGCAGGGATAATTCGTGGACATGAAATGAATATCCTTGGCCCATAGTGCAGGTGTAAGACCCCAACTTTTATGAATAAAGAATAAATTTCTCGAAATATATTTTTGAATATTATGGTGTGGATTTGATATAATTTTATAGTTGTGAGTAATATTTACAAATTTTGCAAAGTAAGCAAGTGGTTATATAATATTCGATTGGTCGGGGAATATTCGTTTTAACAGGGAATATTCGTACGACGACACAATCATTGGTGGACCCCACAACGGAAGTATTGTCGTACTTAGAAAATGACAGAATTATCTTTTTATAAAAATAACGACGGAAGTTTTATCGTTAAACTGTTGAACTACCCGGTAGTAAAAGTACAGTAATACGCGTGGTTGCATAGTAGCACACGGTATTGATTATTGATGCTTACGTGAGAAGTCACTCAGATATACTCAATTATTGCTACAGTAATTGCTGCATCATATCTCTCATATTATTGTTTCGATTATTGTCACAATATCATCTGCATAATATGTTATATTATTAAATTAATAATTGAGATGATAAAGTTATTCATATTATTAAATTGCAATATTTACAATGTCTAGAAGTTCTGTCAAGGAGAAGTTTGGTCATCTAATTGCGCGCCAATAAAGAGAAATCTTTATCGGAAAGCCCCCTTTTTTCTGGGAACGACCTGGTTGTTAAATATTGTGAGTTATAATATTAATGATGAATAAGTTCGTGTTGATTAAAGATGAAATTGATAGTTCCACTGTGTTCAAATTATTAGTGTTAGTGGATATCGACATTTATTTCGACATTAATTGATGTCTGGAAGTTATCTTGACCCGATCAATCCGTAATGCTTGGGATAAATGAGCAATTAATTGCTATTAATTCACATAATTATAACTATTTGTTCACATGTGTGTACTATTGATTCACATTCTTGTACTATTAGGGTAGTTGGTGCAAGATTGATAATACTTGCATGACTAAGTTAAAATTGGTGGTATAGATGGAGGTAATATACTGTAATTCGTATTTTCACATGATTATAACTATTGATTCACATGATTGAACTATTGATTCACATTATTTACTATTAGGGGAGGTGGTGCAGATTTGATAATACTTGCAGGACTAAATTAAAAATGAAATAAAAGTTGAAGGTATTGTACTGTAATATTTCGAGCCCAAAAACGTGCAATTATCGAAACAATATTTTCCTATAAATAAAAGTTCATTCTTCCTTCATTTCTCACCAATTCACTAAAGCTATAGAGCAATTATTATAGAGAGAAATTATAGAGAGAAAGAAGAAGAGAAGTCTGTTACCTCTCTACTCCAGTATCCAGTTTCTTTTTAAGGTAAGAGGTATTATTTCTTTTGTATTCATGAAGAGAGCTTCTGTTATTCCATTCTTTATTATTATGTTGAATAACTTTGTCTATCAAAGTACCGCATATACATGGTGAAATTCTTCATTATTCCATTCTTTATTATTATGTTGGATTAACTTTTATCTGCACAAGTACCGCATACATGGTGAAATTCTTCATTATTCCATTCTTTATTATTATGTTGGAATAACTTTGTCTACATGAGTACCGCATATATAGTGAAATTCTTCTCGTTATTCCATTCTTTATTATTATGTTGGAATAACCTATCTATCTGAATCGCATACATGGTGAAATTCTTCATTATTCCATTCTTTATTATTACATTTGGAATATCACATGCAATGCGATTTACGCTAGACTGGTTCCATTTTATTATTACATTGGAATAACTTTATGCATGCGGTCTATCGCATGTATGGTGAATTCTTTGTTATTCCATTCTTTATTATTCTGTTGGAATATCTTGTCTGTGTGGATTACGCTAGACCTGGTTCCATTCTTTATTATTCTATTGGAATAACCTGTCTGTGCGGTCTATCGCATGCATGGTAAATTCTTCTTATTATTCCATTCTTTATTATTACATTAGAATATCACATGCGTGCTTGATTACGCATGACCTGATTCCATTCTTTATTATTTTGTTGGAATAACCTGTCTATGTGGATTATCACATGCATGGTGAATGATCCTTTGTATTCATTCCTTATTAAATTGTGGAAATGATCTGTCTACGTGGATTACCACATGATGGGTGAAAACCCATTTACAGTTTCATAAATTCTATGATACTCATTTGGTTAAAGTTTTGGCTTCTATACTCCATGAAATTAGTAGAATATCCTGGATATTTGCTCTTCATCCGGTATCTTTTCATGAAAATATTCTTCTGATCATTCTTGAATTTTACTCCACAAAGCAGTATCATGTTGACAATTTGGATGTAATTGATTTCAAGATAAATTAACTTATAAATCTATAAAATTTATTCTTGAACTTGTTTTATTGAATTATTATGTCATTATCATCATCCTCGTGCTTATATTGTGATGAAAGTCATCTTTGGCTTACGTGCATAGATGGACTTGGTATGATTATGACCAGGGATTATTCGGTATAATCATGACCTATAATGTTATAAATGATGTGGTAAAAGTCCTCAGTAGCCTGTAGTGCATTGATGGATAGTTTTTGGTATGATTATGACCAGGGATTATTCGGTATAGTCATGACCATTGATGATTTAATGAATATCCTTGGCGTAGAGTGCGGGGATGACTCGATGATGTGGTTTATTTATTAAAATTTGAGTCTCAAATGATAAAAATTGATGAAAACATTTTAAATCATAGAAGATAGTAGATATCATGCTCTACTTGACTCTTCTAATGGATTGCTTATTCACCGCAGCTTAAACTTGATGTCTATTGTATTTTATCAGTTTAACATTGTTGAAGACTAATGATAATTTATTCTACATTATCTTAGTCATAATATTTCTTACTGGGCTAGTTGAGCTCACCCTTTCTTTCACTGTTCTCTTCAGGAAATGAGAACGTAGCCGGGACTAGTAGGGGAACGGAGTGACGGTCCAGATGATAGCATTAGTATTCCTCACTATTCTGTTAAATAGTGTGACAATAAATGTAATGAGGACTCCATTGAGTGTGGATATTGTCTAGATGACAATATTCTTATTAAAACTCTTAAATTATGTTTTGTCGTATTTTACATGATTGTTGTATAGTTAAGTTGTATTTGAATTTTGTACCATGTATTTGGCGACTCAAGATGGGTGATGTATACCTATTTTGGGGGCGTCACAGTTGGTATCAAAGCTTAGGGATATGATCCCTGGCTGAGATGTGAGACAAGAACTAGGAGGGAGAGGCGGGAATTCCTT
Source organism: Panax quinquefolius (assembly GCA_020205615.1). Classification (NCBI taxonomy): domain Eukaryota; kingdom Viridiplantae; phylum Streptophyta; class Magnoliopsida; order Apiales; family Araliaceae; genus Panax; species Panax quinquefolius. Next base: position 84,814,018 of record CM035173.1, read on the forward strand.
CGCTAGTATGACCTACCTAAGTTTATTTGGTATTTAATTGGTCGGTCAGAGTATAGGGATAATATGTGATATGTTAATTAACCCTTGTTTTGTGGTAGTATTTGAAAATGGCATCCAAAAATGTTGAGATAAACAATGAAGCACATGAGACCGTTGAGTCACCACAGATTAATGCCCAGGATAATGTACAACAGGAAGACAATAATCCTCATGTAAATAATTACATCGATGAAATGGTGAATGATGGGATGTTCAGAGGCTTTATGCAATTCATGCAACATCAGGCGAAAGCGGCTCCTGTCCAAAATGTAGGTGGAAACACTGACAACTCTCGGACAGTCACCGCTAAGCAGTTCAAGGAGCTGGGACCACCGGAGTTTTTTGGAGAGCCAAAACCACTTAAGGCGGAGACATGGATAAAGCAGATCAACAAGATATTTGATGTCTTGGGATGCTCCGAGGAGCAAAAGGTTCCCTTTGCCACCTTCATGTTGCGAGTAAAGGCAGATTACTGGTGGGAATCTGTAAAGCGTACTCAACCTGTCGCACTCAAAATGTCTTGGGGGAAGTTCCAAGAGCTGTTCAATGACAAGTACTTTCTTGAAAGTGTTCGTCACATGAAGGAGGTAGAGTTCATCAAGCTTTAGCAAAACAGTATGACTGTGGCGCAGTACGAAGCAAAGTTTGCCGAGTTGTCTCAGTTTGCGTCCCACTTGGTTAATAATGAGGAGAGAATGACGCGGATGTTTCTAAGAGGTTTGAAACCCGAGATACGTCAATACCTGATTTCTCACAAACTGTGTTTGTATTCAGATGTTGTGAATAGGGCTCAGTTATTGGAGCGCGATAATGAGTCAACCCAACCAAGAGAGAGCAAATGACAAGTTGATAATACCAGTGGTAGCAGTCATCGAAGCGGTGATAACAAACGTGGAGGGAATCAACATGCCAGAAATGATAATCACTTCGGTGGTAATCATGGCCATGAAAATAAGAGTGGACATTTCAAGAAGAGGAGATTCAACAAGGATGGATAGACGTCAGCACCAACACCTGTTGTTAAGGAAGGAGAACGACCACCGGTCGTATGTTACAAATGTGGAGGGGAAGGACACATAAGTCCAAACTGCACGATGTAGTCCAAAGCGTGTTATAATTATGGAAAAGAAGGTCATCTAGCCCGATTTTATCGTGTACCAAAGTCAAGTCCAAATTGGGATGGAGGCATCAAAGGGTGTCCCAGACAAAGACAAAACCTATAGTTCAAGGAGAGCGTTTGTCGTAACCTCCCAAAAGCGAGAATCCAAACGAGGTGATCACGGGTAAACTAATCATAAACTCTAGCGAAGTTTATACTTTATTTGATACCGGTTTCTACCCATTACTTTATTTCTCCTACTTGCGCTAACGTTTTAAATTTAACTCTAGAGAAATTAGACTTTGACTTATCTCATTGAAACTCCATTGGGAGAAACTTTCATTACATCCACGGTTTATAAGTCTTGTTTGATTCAAATCGGTATCGCATACGTTACTGTCAATCTTATTTCTTTGAAAATACTTGCATTTGATGCGATTTTGAGGGTTGATTGGTTAACTACTCATCATGCTAAAATCGATTGTTTTCGTAAGGTTGTTAGCTTTCATATTCTAACCAACCTATTATGCGAATTCAAGCAACCAAACCACTAAAATCAATCACCGCTCATATCAAGTCATAAAGCTATTCGTTTATTGAAAAGCGGATGTCGAGCTTTCTTAGCCCATGTCACGGATTTAAATAAAGATACGTCGATTTGAATGATATTTCTATTGTTAATAAATTTCTGACGTATTCCACTGAAGAACTTCCTAGCCTACCCTAGAGAGTGTGAAATTGAATTTTGTATCGACCTTGAATCCCAGACAAAACCCATTTCCAAAGCCCCATATCGAATGGCTCCTATTGAACTTTAGGAGTTAAAAACCAACTCTGAGAATTGTTAGACATCGGTTTCATTCGTCCTAGTACATCTCCTTGGGGTGCTCCTGTTCTATTCGTGAAGAAGAAAGATGGAAGTATGCGACTTTGTATTGATTATCGGGAGTTGAATCATGTCACCATCAAAAATAGGTACCCGTTGCCTCGCATTGATGACCTGTTTGACCAGTTTCAAGGAGCCAATTTCTTTTCAAAGATTGATCTTCGTTCCGGATATCATCAGTTGAAGATTAAAACTGATGACATTCCAAATTCTGCTTTCAGAACTCGATACGGGCATTATGAATTCCTAGTCATATCTTTTGGATTGACTAATGCTCCTGCTGCCTTCATGGACATGATGAACCGAGTATTCAAGGAATATTTGGATCACTTTGTGGTCGTCTTTATTGATGACATCCTCATATATTCCAAAACTAGCGAAGACCATGAGCAACACTTGAGGCTGATACTCCAAAAGCTTTGTGAAAACAATCTTTATTCCAAGTTAAAGAAATGCGAGTTCTGGCTTGAGGAAGTTGAATTCCTTGGGCACGTGATATCAAATCATGGAATATCTGTTGACCCGATAAAGATTGAAGCAATTCAAAGCTGGGAGCAACCTAAATCGATGGATCGATGTACGTAGCTTTCTCGCTTAAATTGGTTATTATCGGAGATTCGTAGAAGGGTTTTCTCGAATCGCTACTCCATTAACTTAGCTGACTCGAAAAGATACAAAATTCGATTGGAGCGAGGAATGTGAAAAGAGTTTTCAAGAACTCAAGAGTGGACTCATTTCAACACCTGTTCTGACAATACCATTTGGCTCGGAGGGATTTTTCATCTACAGTGATGCTTCCGGCAAAAGGTTAGGATGTGTTCTCATGCAACATGGGAAATGTTAGGTTTGTAATATTCAAGAACGCAATCAAATTGCATAAATAAGCAGAAGCGTGTAAAATCAGAGTTTAAAAATTTTACAAACCGTATACCCGGATCACCCTTTATGCATAATTATTAATTAAACGAAAAGATAAAGAATAAATCATACCCTTGAAGATCGAGCTTCCTCAGGTACAAGTTCACCTCCAAATCCTTTCGCGTTCAATCTTGAATCCACCGGGTTTGGTTCCTTCCTTTGATCAATATTAGCCACCCAAATGTTTGGCCTCTAGAGGTGATCCACCAAGGAAGAAGAAAATTCAAGAAGAAGGGGTATTGGCTCAAACCCTAGTTTTTCCTATCTCTATAGAAAAAGGGCGTACTCTCCAACAAATTGGAATTATGTCGTATGTTGAAAAAGTCAACAACTCCCCACCCATAATAAGACTCCTCTTATTTATAGATGTGGGCAACCCACCTTAACAATTAAGGAATTGGGTTTTATTTAATTAATTAAATTATTTTAATTAATTAAGCTCCCTAATCTTATTAGGGATAATTAATTAAACTCCTTTAACTAATTTTTCCTCCTAATCCTATTAGGAATAAATGAGAGTACTTATATTAAATTAATTCCTAAACTCTTTTAGAAATTAAAATAATAATAATTGTAATAATATTAATAAGACTCTCTTATTAATTTATATTTAATATTTTAAAATATTAAATAATAAATATTAAGCTATTTAATTTATTTTATCACCATAGATTAAATTAAATATACATAACATATTATTACGATTATGCCATTAACTTCTTAAATAATTATTCTTCTTTTTATGGTGTGACCCTTTAGGTTCTCCATATTAAACCTAGGTTGTGAATAAATCAATTAGAATAATTCTAATATTATTTAAATAAATAAATTAAACAATTAATTTATTTAAATAAATAATATTTATTCTACAATAGGATAAGCCTCCTAACGATCAACGACTTTCCGGATAATATAGATTTCAACATTAATCATAAAAGAACCTTTGAGTAAATAGTTACCGTATAATTCAATCCTTCCACCATACAATGTCCCAATTAAATATAAGACATGGAATTCTTCACAAGTCTTATTTTATTTAATTATATGTATTTTGATCCTTAAATGCACAACTCAAATAATGCAAATTAGAAACTCCTTTCTAATTTCATTCTCGCTTATAACCAAGGACTACTTTGGGTTGTCATTTATCGAATCACATAGACATTTCTCTTCTTTTATTAGAAGTGGTAGATTCTTTATTGATCATACATTATCTCCATGTACAACTTATTATACCCAAGCATACCCTTTGATATACCCTAAGGGTCTTAAGGAATAAGTCAAAGTATAACTCATCATACACAAGATACTATGATGATCTCAAGTCCAAGGATCACTTGTACTACTATCACTACAGAATTCCTATTGACAGCAAATAAAACTCCATTAGGTATTCCTTAGCGAGCCACGTTCAAAGGAACTTATTCTCTAATAAGCACCTACATACTTGCTTTAGTGTCTCCACACAAATGATCATGAGATCAATCATCCTCATCCAATGAGCAAGTTAACGTATGTACCAATCTATCCCGGATTCACTAATCCCCAATTTAGTAATCCATCGATTGGGAACTATTTTAGTTTTAAGCTTTCTAAGAATTTAGATCTCATTAGAATGATCATCATCATTATTCTAAAAGCATTGCTTAAAACTATGGGTTTATCACATATTATAAAACAGCATCATGTAGATAATTAAAAGCCTTTAATAAATTAATACTTTTTATTAATAAATGAATAAGATTGTTACAAAGTATATGCTTTATCATCAAACATGATTGGCTTGTGTGCATACTACTTTCAGAAAGTCATAGCCTATGCCTCTCGACAACTTAAAGAATATGAGAGGAATTATCCTACTCATGATCTAGAGTTAGCGTGATCGTTTTAAGCGCTTAAGATTTGGAGGCATTACCTGTATGGAGAGAAGGTGGAGATCTATTCGGATCATAAAAGCCTCAAATATTTTTTCACTCAAAAGGAACTCAAAATGTGGCAATGACGATGGCTTGAGTTGTTGAAAGATTATGATCATACCATCCAATACCATCTTGGAAAAGCGAACGTAGTAGCTGACGCATTGAGTAGAAGATCATATGCGGGTACGAGTGCAATATTGTCAACTCAAAGACCCATTTTGTATTACTTGGCAACGATGGAAATAGAGTTAAAGACTTCAGGGACCCATGTGATGATGGCGAATATACGAGTGAAACCAACTTTAATCGATAAAGTTAAAGCTGCTCAAACTACAGACCTGGAGCTGATGCATATAAAGAAGAAAGTGCAAGAAGGTGCTATTCTAGAAGTAAGAATCGATGAAGAAGGAATACTTCGAGTCAACTCCAGACTTTGTGTTCTTAACGATTCTGACTTGAAGTATAAAATCATGATGGAGGCGCACAACACACCGTTTGCAATCCATCCTGGGAGTACCAAAATGTATCGTGATCTTCGACATACATTTTGGTGGAGCAATATGAAGAGAGAGAGATAGCAGGGTTTATCTCAAGGTGTCTAACTTGTCAACGAGTCAAGGCGGAGCATCAAGTACCAAAAGGTCCATTGCAACCACTTAAAATTCTAGAATGGAAGTGGGAGCACATTACCATAGATTTCGTTACTGGTCTTCCCAAGGTTTTTCAAGGCATAGATGCGATTTGGGTCATTGTTGATAGATTGACCAAGTCTGCTCATTTCTTACCGATACAAGAAACTTTTACACTTGAACGTCTTGCTAGTATGTACATAAACGAGATCGTAAGATTGCATGGTATGCCAGTATCCATAGTTTCTGATTGAGACCCAAGATTCACTTCAAGATTTTGTGTTAGTTTGCAAAAAGTTATGGGCACGGATTTACGATTTAGTTCGGCATATCACCCTCAAATGGATGGGCATTCAAAAAGGACTATTCAAACTCTTGAAGATTTATTAAGACTCTATGTCCTTGACTTCAAGGGAAGTTGGGACAAGTTCATACCATTGGTGGAGTTTTCCTACAACAATAATTATCAAGCAAGTATTGGCATGGCTTTATTTGAGGCATTGTATGGAAGAAAGTGTCGTTCTCCAGTATGCTAGGATGAGGTGGGGTGAAGCAACGTTGTTGGGACTGGATTTGGTACGTATGACTACGAAAAAGATTCAAACGATCCGACAACGTATAAAAACCTCACAAGATTAACAAAAGAGTTATGCTGATCTTTATCAAAAAGACATGGAATTCAATATTGGAGATCATGTGTTGTTACGTGTTGCTCCATGGAAAGGAGTTATAAGATTTGGAAAGAGAGGAAAGCCCAATCCTCGATTCATTGGCCCATTTTTAATTCTCGATCGAGTAGAACTGCGGCTATGGACTACGCCTTTACCGCCAAGTATATCTCGTGTTTCATAACGCTTTTCACATATCTATGTTACGTAAATATGTGAAAGACACGAACCATATTATTGAATTAGAACCAGATGAGATAGAGGAAGATTTAATGTATGAAGAGTTACCTATTAAAATCTTGGATAAGAAGGATCATATTCTACGCTCTAAAGTTATACCTCAAGTCAAAGTTTTTTAGAGAAACCACGATGTGGAGGAAATGACCTGGGAGTTAGAATCGGAGATGAAATCAAGGTATCCTCACCTCTTCGACATATCAGGTACGCACCCTAATTTCGAGGATGAAATTTCATAAGAAGGGGTGGTTGTAAGACCCCAACTTTTATGAATAAAGAATAATTTTCTCGAAATATATTTTTGAATATTATGGTGTGGATTTGATATAATGTTATAGTTGTGGGTAATATTTACAAATTTTGCAAAGTAAGCAAGTGGTTATATAATATTCGATTGGTCAGGGAATATTCATTTTAACAGGGAATATTCGTACGATGGCACAATCATTGGTGGACCCCACAACGGAAGTATTGTCGTAGTTAGAAAATGACAGAATTATCTTTTTATAAAAATAACGGTGGAAGTTTTACCGTTAAACCGTTGAACTACCCAGTAGTAAAAAGTACAATAATATGCGTGGTTGCATAGTAGCACACGGTATTGATTATTGATGCTTACGTGAGAAGTCACTCAGTTATACTCAATTATTGCTATAGTAATTTCTGCATCATATCTCTCATATTATTGATTCGATTATTGTCACAGTATCATCTGCATAATATGTTATATTATTAAATTAATAATTGAGACGAAAAAGTTATTCATATTATTAAATTGCAATATTTACAATGTCTAGAAGTTCTGTCAAGGAGAGGCTTGATCATCTAATTGCGCGCCAATAAGGAGAAATCCTTACCGGAAAGCCCCCTCTTTCCTGAGAACGACTTGGTTGTTAAATATTGTGAGTTATAATATTAATGATGAATAAGTTCGTGTTGATTAAAGATGAAATTGATAGTTCCATTGTGTTGGAATTATTAGTGTTAGTGGATATCGACATTTATTTCGATATTAATTGATGTCCGGAAGTTATATCGACCATCCTAGAATTAACTTGGGATAAATGAGCAATTAATTTCTATTAATTCACATGATTATAACTATTTGTTCACATGTGTGTACTATTGATTCACATTCATGTACTATTAGGGGAGTTGGTGCAAGATTGATAATACTTGGATGACTAAGTTAAAAATAGAGGTATAGATGGAGGTACTATACTGTAATTCATATTTTCACATGATTATAACTATTGATTCACATGATTGAACTATTGATTCACATTATTTACTATTAGGGGAGGTGGTGCAAGTTTGATAATACTTGAAGGACTAAATTAAAAATGAAAGAAAAGTTGAAGGTATTGTACTGTAATATTTTGAGCCCCAAAACGTGCAATTATCGAAACTATATTTTCCTATAAATGGAAGCTCATTCTTCCTTCATTTCTCACCAATTCACTAAAGCTATAGAGCTATTATTATAGAGAGAAATTATGAAGAGAAAGAAGAAGAGAAGTCTGCTACCTCTCTACTCCAGTATCCAGTTTCTTTCTAAGGTAAAGGGTATTATTTCTTTCGTATTCATGAAGAGAGCTTCTGTTATTCCATTCTTTATTATTATGTTAGAATGACCTGTCTATGCGAAGTACCGCATACATGGTGAAATTCTTCTGTTATTCCATTCTTTATTATTATGTTGGAATAACCTGTCTATGCGAAGTACCGCATACATTGTGAAATTCTTCTGTTATTCCATTCTTTATTATTATGTTGGAATAACCTGTCTATGCGAAGTATCACATACATGGTGAAATTCTTCTGTTATTCCATTCTTTATTATTCTGTTAGAATATCCTATCTGTGTGGATTACACTAGACCTGGTTCCATTCTTTATTATTCTCTGGAATAACTCGTCTGCATGGGCTCATCGCATTTACGGCGTAATTCTTTGTTATTCCATTCTTTATTATTCTGTTGGAATATCTTGTTTGTGTGGATTATGCTAGACTTGATTCCATTCTTTATTATTCTGTTGGAATAACCTATCTGTGCGGTCTATCGCATGCATGGTGAATTCTTCTGTTATTCCATTCTTTATTATTCTGTTAGAATATCCTATCTGTGCGGATTACGCATGACCTAGTTCCATTCTTTATTATTACGCTGGAATAACTCGCCTATGTGGATTATCATATACATGGTGAATGATCCTTCGTATTCATCCTTATTAAATTGTGGAAATGATCCGCATCACGCGTGGATTACCGCATGGCGGTGAAAATCCATTTGCGCTTTCATATATTCTATGATACTCATTTGGTTAAAGTTTTGACTTCTATACTCCATGAAATTAGTAGAATATCCTGGATATTTAAGCGCTTCATCCTAAGATCTTTTCATGGAAATATTCTTCCGAGTATTCTTGAATTTTACTCCTGGCAAAGCAAAGATCATGTTGACAATTTGGACGTAATTGATTTCAAGATAAATTAACTTATAAATCTTTAAAATTTATTCTTGAACTTGTTTTATTGAATTATTATGTCATTGTCATCATCCTCGTGCTTATATTGTGATGAATGTCATCTTTGGCTTACGTGCATAGATGGACTTGGTATGATTATGACTAGGATTATTCAAGATAATCATAACCTCGTAATGTTATAAATGATGTGGTAAAAGTCCTCGTGAGTGCTTTGTAGTACATTGATGAACAGCTTTTGGTATGATTATGACCGTGGATTATTCATAGTCATGCCCATTGATGATTTAATGAATATTCTTGGCCCGTAGTGGGGGATGACTCGATGATGTGGTTTATTTATTGTTTAGTCTCAAATGATAAAAATTGATGAAAACATTTTAAATCATAGAAGATAGTAGATATCATGCTCTACTTGACTCTTCTAATGGATTGCTTATTCACCGCAGCTTAAACTTGATGTCTATTGTATTTTATCGGTTTAACATTGTTGAAGACTAATGATAATTTATTCGCATTATCTTAGTCAAAATATTTCTTCTTGGGCTAGTTGAGCTCACCCTTTGTTTCACCGTTCTCTTCAGAAATGAGAACGTGGCGGGACTAGTCGGGGAACCTGAGTGACGGTCCATATGATAAGCATTAGTAGTCCTCACTATTCTGTTAAATAGTGCGACAATAAATGTAATGAGGACTCCATTGAGTGTGGATATTGTCTAGATAACAATATTCTTATTAAAACTCTTAGATTATGTTTTGTGGTATTTTACACGACTGTTGTATAATTAAGTTGTATTTGAATTTTGTGCCATGTATTTGGCGACTCAAGATGGGTGAATGTATACCTATTTTGGGGGCGTCACAGCTGGGATGATTCGATGATGTGATTTATTTATTAAGTTGAGTCCCAGCGATAAAATTGATGATAAACTTTTTAAATCATAGAAGATAGTAGATATCATGCTCTACTTGACTCTTCTAATGGATTGTTTGTTCTGCTGCAGTTAAACTTGATGTTTATTATATTTTATCAGTTTAACACTGTTGAAGGCTAACGATAATTTCTGCATTATCTTAGTCATAATATTTCTTACTGGCTAGTTGAGCTCACCCTTTTGCTTTCATTGTTCTCTTCAGAAAATGAGAACCTAACTGAGACTAGTCGGGGAACGGAGTGATGGTCCGAGATGGTTGTTTTAGTAATCCTCAATATTTAGTGTGATAATAAATGTAATGAGGATTGAATTTGAGTTTGGATATCGTCAATGAGACAATATTCGTGTAAAAACTCTCAGCTCATGTTGTATAATTAAGTTTATATTTGTATTCAGTACCATGTATTTGGCGACCAAAGATGGGTGATGTATACCTATTTTGGGGGCGTCACAGTTGGTATCAAAGCTTAGGGATATGATCCCTGACTGAGATGTGAGACTAGATCTAAGACCCCAACTTTTATGAATAAAGAATAATTTTTCTCAAAATATATTTTTGAATATTATGGTGTGGATTTGATATAATATTATAGTTGTGGGTAATATTTACAAATTTTGCAAAGTAAGCAAGTGGTTATATAATATTCGATTGGTCGGGAAATATTCGTTTTAACAGGGAATATTTGTACGACGGCACAATTATTGGTGGACCCCACAACGGAAGTATTGTCGTAGTTAGAAAACGACAGAATTATCTTTTTATAAAAATAACGGCAAAAGTTTTACCGTTAAACTATTGAACTACCCGGTGGTAAAAATACAGTAATACGTGTGGTTGCATAATAGCACACGGTATTGATTATTAATGCTTACATGAGAAGTCACTCAGTTATACTCAATTATTGCTACAATAATTGCTGCATAATATCTCTCATATTATTCATTCAATTATTGTCATAGTATAAATATTCTATATTATTAAATCAATAATTGAGACGACAAAGTTATTCATATTATTATTTGCAATATTGACGATGTCTAGAAAGTTCTATCGAGGAGAGGTTTGGCCACCTAATTGCGCGTCAATAGGGAGAAATCCTTATCGGAAAGCCCCCTCTTTCCTGGAAATGATCTGGTTGTTAAATATTGTGAGTTATAATATTAATGATGAATACGTTCGTGTTGATTAAAGATGAATTTGGTAGTTCCATTATGTTGGGATTATTAGTGTCAGTGGAAATCGACATTTATTTCGATAATAATTGATTTTTGGAGGTTATATTGACCAATCGGGTAATTAATCGGATAAATGAGCAATTAATTGCTATTAATTCACATGCTTATAACTATTTGTTCACATGTGTGTAATATTGATTCACATGCATGTACTATTAGGGGAGGTGGTGCAAGATTGATAATACTTGCATGACTAAATTAAAAATGGAGGTATAGATGAAGGTACTATATCAGAACTATTTTTTCACATGTATAGAACTATTAATTCACATGAATGTACTATTGATTCACATGATGTACTATTAGGGGAGGTGGTGCAAGTTTGATAATACTTGCAGGACTAAATTAAAAATAAAAAAAAAGATGAAGGTATTATACTGTAATATTTCGAGCCCCAAAACATGTAATTATCGAAACTATATTTTCCTATAAATAGAAGCTCATTCTTCTTCCATTCTCACCAATTCACTAAGACTCACAAGAGCAATTATAGAGAGAGAAGATATAGAGAGAGAAGCTATAGAGAGAAAGAAGAAGAGAAGTCTATTACCTCACTATTCCAGTATTGTGACAACCCGAGAATTTAGAAAATTTTTAAAATCATAATTAATTGATTTATGGTTCAATATTAGAACCTAGACAGAAAATAAGTGTATGCGTTTGATATTTTTGGAATGGAATTTTGAGGATTTCAAAATTCTATGAAGGATTTAGGTGAATTTTTCAGGATTAAGTGTATATGTGTTTATTTTCTGTAAATATGGTATTATATGTGTACAGTATGTGGTTAAGGGTCAAGGGTTGACCAGATAAATTTTATTAGTGTCAAACCCTAATATTATTGTCGAATATCGACGTTTATTTAGAAAACCCTAGCAATGGATAAGAAACCCTAGAAAATGGTTTTGAAACCCTAATTTTGGTTTCGGGAATTCGAAACCCTAATTCGGAAATTGAAAACCCTAGTTTGGGAATGCAAATGCTCGTATAAGGTTTAAACGTTATTAATGATAACCCAATTAGGGATAACCCTAATTGATTTAGAAAACCCTAATTTTTGGATTAGAAACCCTAATTTATAATTAGGGAAAACCTGATTTTTAGTTTAATAATTTTAATGTTAATTAGAAACATTAATCTTAATTATCAAGTTATAAGCAATTAGAAAACCCTAATCTAATTAGAAACCTAATTTCTAAATTAGAAAGATTATTTTCTATTTAAAACCCTAATTCTTGGTTATAAATCCTAATGTAGAATTTTGAACCTAATTGCTAAATTAGCAAATTTAATTAGAAATAATAATCCTAATTAGCAAGCTTAGATTATGATTAGGAAATTTTAATATAATTATAGAATCCTAATCATAATTTAGAAACATTAATTTTCTATTTTGAAAACCTAAATTGGAAATTCTAGAAAATTGAATTATGGAAACCTTAGGTTTTAACCTTAAGGGTTAAACCCTTAAGGTTAAAACCCTAAGGGTTAGATCAAAAGACCAACTTGCCATTAAAATTAAAAGAAAATATCCAAAATGCCCTTTTGTCACATTTTCTAATATGTTGAGTGTAAATCTTGCCAAGATTGTGTTTGGTGATCAACCTTTGACTTCTCTTGAGCCTTAAATCTCAGCAAATCTGAGCTAACTTACAACATTAGATACATTGTATCAAATTAAATATATTAAAGAGAGAGAAAGGACCACTCTAATTCTCATTTTCTCCCATGACCCTTCTCTCTCTAAAATTCGGGGAAATAGTGAGAAAGTGAAATAAGATAAGCTAGTATCAGTCCTTAACTTGAGAAGATCAGATCAACAAAGTCAGATTCAAAAATCAAAGTTTAAGAAGGTATAAACCCTAATTTTGCTAGATCTTTAAGACTGATGTTATATGTTGTAATTGGTTGTTTAAAGTTGTGTTATATGGTGTCTTTTAGTGATCTGGGTTGTTAGATCCCAGATCCATATCATCAAAGTGCTCGAATTTAAAGATTTATCAAATCTGGAAAAGTTGGAAAAAGTCGTCTGACGGTCATATGTCAGACCTCATAGATCTGTGTGTGTTTGATGTTCGGTGTATTTTATGTTATAGATTTGTTCTTTGTTGTTAGGGCTTTGATCTAAGACTTGAATCAAGCTTAGATCATGTGTATATTGCAAGATATGATCGGTTAAAGTTAGTTGACTGACCATGACCAAACTGTTTCTGGAAAACCCAGAAACCCAGTTTAAGTCTGACAACGTTTTTCGAGCCTCTGCTATCACTGTGGTTTAATGTTTTGGCCAAGTTATTTTATTAAGGTTATAGTATCATATATGGGCTACATATCTAAGCTGCTAGATTACCCAGTTAACTAGCAGAATTGATTTTAGGTAATAGTCAAACGTGGGATGACCAACTGCTCAAGAACATTTCTGGGTAACGTAGAAATGTTCATGAACAGTTTTTCTTGCCTACTTTGACCGGCCCAGATTTTCTTTTGGTGATGTTGTTATTATGATCTAAGGTTATAGAATTGTACACTGATGTTAGTACTACAAGAATGAACCTTTATATCACACTAAGTGAATCCTTGATGCAAGCTATGAAGATTTAAAGTAGCATGCTCAGATCGTTTCTTCATTTTGGAAAACCTGAAAATGAAGACACGTCGTTCGACAAATTTTTGTGAGACTTATAACTCACTGATTTGTTGTTGTATAACCATGAAACCAGTTGAGGATTGTAGTATTACATTAGTACTTCAGATCTAACCAAATTACAAGCCCAGAAACTTTATAACCAAGAAATTAGAACCGGTTAAACATGCCCACTTGTTCTCTGACATGATTTTTGGGGTTGCTGATGAATGCTCAAGAACAGCTCAAGAACACCTATAGCGACGGCTCTGTCGCTATAGGGTCCTTTAGTGACATTTTATTTCCAAAAATTAATTAATTTATTAAATAAATAGAAAAAATGGTTTTTAATTATTAAAATTACAAACTAAATTCCTAAAAATTATTTTAAAATCTGAAAATTAATTTTTAATTATTTTGAGTATAATTCAAAAATATTTAATATTTTTGGAATATAAAGGTAATTAATTTATTTAATTATAATATTAAATAAATTATTTAAAAATGATTTTAATACATGAAAAATCATTTAAAAATGTGGTGTTAGAAAATATTTTAAGTTATTTTTGATAACTTTTGATATTTTGTGATGAATTTCATTAATAAATTAATATTGATGGTGATTAATTTGTTTAATAAATATATTAAATAAATTATGGAAAAATAGAATTTATGTTTTAAAAATGATTTAAGTGTTATAAAAATATTTGAAGTTATAAAATATTACTTTTGATAATTTGTCATGAAAATATTAGTATTTTAATATTAATATCAATTATTGGATAATGGATTTAATCGCTTAAAATCATATAAATATGATTTTAAAGTATTAAAAATACTTTGATATATTATAAATATATTATAATATTATGTTATGATTTTTATTAATATTTAATATTAAATAAATATTAATGATAATAGAATAATGTGGTATTTATATTATATAAATACGATATAAGTGATTGAAAAATTATGATAAATAGTAATAATTATCTGAAAATTTTTACAAACCTATGAATAATGTTTTGACTGATAAGAAATTTATCTAAGATATTGTTAAGTGTTTAGGCAGAGTTTAATTGAACTTAAACTCGATAATTGTCCGACTCAACCATCGGGATGATAGAATTGTGTCGGTTTCAACTCGGACTGAAATAGTTTGACTTGATGCTATGTCTTATGTGCTGTATAGACTGATAGGGTTATGTGTTATGTGTTTAGGTTATTATATGATTATATATATAATAGTATTATATTGTGATGATATTATTCTAATTTGTATATCGATATTATGTATATATTAGGTCTTCAGTCAAAGATTATTAAAATGCGTAATGATAATCAATGAAACATGCAAGTTTTCTTAACTCTACTTAGAGTTGTTTCATTTAGATATGCTTATGGTTAATCATTGCTGATTGCCATATAGAATTGTACTCTGTATATATTGCATGTATAAATCAGGTATGAAAGGCTGATCACCTTCATTACCATTCGGTCCAGATAAATTTGTTCATGTTTAATACTTGTTCAGTCAAAAGTTTGTTCATGCTAGTTATCAACTATATTGATGAATTATAGCCAGCTTATTATTCAGACTCTTTCAATCATGATATATCCTTAAATAAAATTTAAACTTGCTGGGCAACCTTCATGCTCACCCTTGCTATATCATGATAAATATTGCAGATAAGGCGAATACGTTCGGATACAGGGAAGGATAAAGCCAAGTTCAGCTTGGGATAAAATGTGCAGTTTATTTGTAACAGTTATGTATGAGAATAATTTTATATGTTATATAGTTTATGAATTGTATATTAAGTGAAGGTTTTCGACCTTGGGGTAATGTGTAAAGTATATTGTATAAACAATTTATGTTTATATCTATCGCAATAGTAATAAAAATAGTATACCAGATCCGTGGTGATTTGGGACCCGGATTTGGGGACGTCACAAGTATCCAGTCTTCTTCTGAGGTAAGTGATATTATATTTTTCAATATTCATAGAAATAATATTTTCTTTCATACTCTGTAATATGTGAGTAATATTATTTCGTTTTAAATTCCTAATTCTTCACTCATTATGTTAAAGTATTGCTTCTATACTCCGTGAAATTTGTAGAATATCCTTGATATTTGCGCTTTATTCAATATCTTTTCATGAAAATATTATTATGAACTTTCTTGATAATTATTGATCTTTTCATACCGGAGTACTATTCATGAGTTACTATTCACTCAAATATAATTTACTCGGGTATTCGGGGCACTTTTCATGCCAGAGTACTATTCACGAGTTATTATTCATGAGTTACTATTCACCCGGTTACTATTCACTCGAATATTATTTACTCGGGTATTTGGGGCACTTTTCATGCCGGCGTACTATTCACGAGGTACTATTCACAAAGTACTATTCACGGGGTACTATTCACCCGAAAAATATATTTATTTTCTGTCCAAATTATTTTTGATACATAAATATTATTCTTGAATTTTACTCCACAAAGCAGTACCATGTTGACAATTTGAATATTTTTAAACTCTGGATAAATTTAAAGTCCTTAAAATTTATCCTTGATTTCGTTTGATTAATGCTTATATCATTGTCATCATCCTCATGCTTATATTATGATGAAAGTCATCTTTGGCTTACGTGCATAGATGGACTGTTGATTGGTATGATTATGACCATGGATCATTCGATATAATTGTGACCCGTAATGTTACAAATGATGTGATAAAAATCCTCATTGGCCTGTAGTGCACTGATGGACAGTTGTTAGTATGATTATTGTGACGCCCCCAAAATAGGTATACATCACCCATCTTGGGTTGCCAAATACATGGTACATAAATCAACTACAAACTTAATTATACGACTGTCGTGCAAAATACGACAAAACATAGCTGAGAGTTTAAACAAGAATATTTTCATCTAGATAATATCCACACTCAATGGTGTCCTCATTACCATTATTATCACATTATTCCGTAGAATAGTGAGGACTACTAAAGCCATTTATCCTGGATCATCACTCCATTCCCCGATTAGTCCCAGCTATATTCTCATTTTCTGAAGAGAACAATGAAAGAAAGGGTGAGCTCAACTAGTCCAGTAAGAAATATTATGACTAAGATAATGCAGAATAAATTATCCTTAGCCTTCAATAGTATAACAACTGATGGAATACAATAGACAACAAGTTTTAGATCAACAACTGCAGCGCAATAATCAATCCATTAGAAGAGTCAAGTAGAACATAATGTCTACTATCTTCTACGATTAAAAAGTTTATCATAAATTTTATCGCTGTAATACCCATCAACAGTTCTTTGTTATACCTAAGACAAAAAGAACTATCATCACCTGTCTTCACCTAAACCACCAAAGATTATAGTTAAATACACAATTCCTATTTATAATTATGTAAATTAACAGTTTCTCCTTGCCACAAAGGCTTAATAGAACATTTACTCAATATCATTACCCCAAAGGCTAAAGATATTCAAATGTAATAACAATGATCATACCAATCAGTTGTCTACCTTTGCACTACGGGCCAAAAATATTCAACTATAAAACCAATGGTTATGATCATACCAATCAATTGTCTGTCAGTGCACTACGGCCAAAGACATTCAACTGTTAACTAATGGTCATGATCCTGCCAATCACATCATCGAATTATCATCGAGTAAAATTCAAGAATAATATTCATGTACCAAAAATAATTTGGACAAAAAAGAAATATATTTTTTGGGTAAATAGTACCCCATGAATAGTACTTTATGAATAGTACCTCGTGAATAGTACGCCGACATGAAAAGTGTCCCAAATACCCGAGCAAATAATATTTGAGTGAATAGTAACCAGGTGAATAATAACTCGTGAATAGTACTCCGGCATGAAAAGTGCCCCGAATACCGGAGTAAATTATATTTGAGTGAATATTAACCGGGTGAATAGTACCCCGTGAATAGTACCCTATGAATAGTACTTCGGGAATAGCATCTCATGAATAGTACCCCGACATGAATAATCCACATAGACAGGTGTTATTCTAACAGAATAATAAAGAATGGGATAATAGAAGAATTCACCATGCATGCGATAGACCGCACAGACAGGTTATTCCAATAGAATAATAAAGAATGGAACCAGGTCATGCGAAATCTGCACAAACAGGATATTCCAACAGAATAATAAAGAACGAAACCAGGACATGCGTAATTGTGATGATGACAGAAATTCCAATGTAATAATAAAGAATGGAATAACAAATGTAATTCACCGACATGTGATAGATCGCATGTATAGGTTATTCTAACAGAATAATAAAGAATAGAATAACAGAAGAATTTAACCATGTATGCGGTATTTACAGATGTGTTATTCTAACATAATAATAAAGAATGGAATAACAGTAGCTCTCTTCATGAATACGAAATAAATAATACCCCTTACCTCAAAAGAAGACTGGATACTGGAATAGTGAGTTATCAGACTTCTCTTTTTCTTTCTCTCCATAATTTCCCTCTATAATAATTGCTCCATAGCTGTGAATTGGTGAGAAATGAAGGAAGAATGAGCTTCTATTTATAGGAAAATATTGTTTCGATAATTGCACGTTTTGGGGCTCAAAATATTACAGTATAATACCTTCCTCTTTTCCTTCATTTTTAATTTAGTCCTGCAAGTATTATCAAACTTGCACCACCTCCCCTACTAGTAAATCATGTGAATCGATAGTTCTAGACATGTGAAAATACGAATTACAGTATAGTACCTCCATCTATACCTCCATTTTTAACTTAGTCATGCAAGTATTATCAATTTTGCACCAATTCCCCTAATAGTAAATGAATGTGAATCAATAGTACACACATATGAATAAATAGTTATAATAATGTGAGTCAATAGCAATAAATTGCTCATTTATCCGGTTAATTACTCGATTGGTCAATATAACCTCCAGACATTAATTATTATCGAAATAAATGTCAATTTTCACAAACACTAATAATTCCAACACAATGGAACTATCAATTTCATCTTTAATCAGCACGAACTTATTCATCATTAATATTATAATTTAAAATATTTAACAACCGTGTCGCTCCTCGAAAGAGGGGCTTTCCGATAAGGATTTCTCCTTATTGGCGCGCAATTAGGTGACCAAACCTCTCCTTGACAGAACTTCTAGACATTGTCAATATTGCAAATAATAATATAAATAACTTTGTCATCTCAATTATTGATTTAATAATATAACATATTATGCAGATGATACTGTGACAACAATTGAATCAATAATATGAGAGATATGATGCAGCAATTACTGTAGCAATAATTGAGTATAAATGAGTGATTTCTCACGTAAGCATCAATAATCAATATCGTGTGCTACTATGCAACCACGCGTATTACCGTACTTTTACTACCGGTTATTTTTTAAAAACTTTCTTACTTTGAAAATTTTTCAAATATCACCCTTAACTTTAAACTTTTATCAATTTAACTATTTACCAAAATAGAAAAATTGAATACTTTTATTTCATAAAATTTGGAATCTCACAATCTTCCCTCCTTATGAAATTTCGCCCTCGAAATTTACATACCTGGTAGTTCGAATAGATGAAAATACCTTGCTTTCTTTTCGGATTGTACCTTCCCGATTATTTCCTCTCTATCATGATTTTCCCATTTCTCATCTCCTGTATTTCAGATATCATTCTAGAATATAGTTTCAAAATAAGGGTTAATTGACATGTCATATATTATCCCTATACTCTGACCGACCAATTAAATACCAAATAAACTTAGGTAGGTCATACTAGCGAAGGAATTCCCCGTCTCTCCCCTCCTAGTTTTTGTCTCACATCTCAGCCATGGATCATATCCCTAAGCTTTGATACCAACTGTAACGTCCCCAAAACAGGCATACGTCACCCATCTTGGGTCGCAAGATATATGGTACATAAATCAACTACAAACTTAATTATACTACTGTCGTACAAAATACGACAAAACATAGCTAAGAGTTTAAACAAGAATATTGTCATCTAGACAATATCCATACTCAATGGTGTCCTCATTACAATTATTATCACATTATTCCGTAGAATAGTGAGGACTACTAAAGCCATTTATCCTGGACCATCACTCCATTCCCCGACTTGTCCCAGCTATATTCTCATTTCCTGAAGAGAACAATGAAAGAAAGGATGAGCTCAACTAGCCCAGTAAGAAATATTATGACTAAGATAATGCAGAATAAATTATCCTTAGCCTTCAAAAATATAACAACTGATGGAATACAATAGACAACAAGTTTTAGATCAACAACTGCAGCGAAATAAGCAATCTATTAGAAGAGTCAAGTAGAACATAATGTCTACTATCTTTTACGATTAAAAAGTTTATCATAAATTTTATCGCTATAATACCCATTAACAGTTCTTTGTCATACCCAAGATAAAAAGAACTATCATCACCTGTTTTCACCAAAACCACCAAAGATTATAGTTAAATCCACAATTCCTATTTATAATTATGTAAATCAACAGTTTCTCCTTGCCACAAAGGCTTAATAGAACGTTTACTCAATATCCTTACCTCAAAGGCTAAAGATATTCAAATATAATAACAATGATCATACCAATCAGTTGTCTACCTTTGCACTACGGGCCAAAGATATTCAACTATAAAACCAATGGTCATGATCATACCAATCAATTGTCTGTCAGTGCACTACGGCCAAAGACATTCAACTATTAACTATTGGCCATGATCCTGCCAATTACATCATCGAATTATCCATGCACTACGGGCAAAGGATATTCGTTATTATTACCAGTGGTTATGATCATGTCATACACCTGTCCATCTTTGCACGTCAGCCAAAGATATACAACTATAAAACCAATAATCAATAGTCCATCTTTGCACGTAAACCAAAAAATATACAACTGTAAAACCAATAATCAACAGTCCATCTATGTACGTAAGCTACAGATAACTTTCATCACAATATAAGCATGAGGATGATGACAATTATATAGGCATTAATCAAATGAAATCAAGGATAAATATTAAAGACTTTAATTTATCCAGATTTTAAAAATATCCAAATTGTCAACATTATACTGCTTTGTGGAGTAAAATTCAAGAATAATATTCATGTACCAAAAATAATTTGGACAGAAAAGAAATATATTTTTCTGGTAAATAGTACCCGTGAATAGTTCTCTCGTGAATAAGACTTGGGAATAGTACCGTGAATAGACTAGTACACATGAAAAGTACCCCAAATACTTGAGTGAATAATATTCGGGTGAATAGTAATTTGGGTGAATAATAACCCATGAATAGTAACTCGTGAATAGTACTTCGGCATAAAAAGTTCCCCGAATACCCGAGTGAATAGTAACCGGGTAAATAGTAACTCATTAATAGTAACTCGTAAAAAAAAAATACTAAATAAAATGATATTTCATGACGAGTACAAAAGAAATGATATTTCATACGAGTATAATAGAATATACGAAACTGCAAATGGATTTTCATCCACCATGCGGTAATCCACGTAGACAGATCATTTCCATAATTTAATAAAGAGTGAATACGAAAGATCATTCACCATACATGTGGTAATCCACATAGACAAGTTATTCCAACAGAATAATAAAGAATAGAATAACAGAAGAATTCACCATACATGTGATGATACTGCACGAGATGGGTTATTCAAAATGTAATAATAAAGAATGGAACTGTGTCATGCGTAATCCGCATGCATGTGATATTCTAACGTAATAATAAAGAATGGAACCAGTCATGTGTAATCCGCATGCATGTGATATTCCAACAAAATAATTAAGAATGGAATAACAATGTAATTCACCAGTAGGCGTGTGATAGATCAAGATGACAAGGTTATTCCAATGTAATAATAAAGAATGGAATAATGTAAGAATTTCACCATGTATGCAAAGATTTCAGACAGATAACGAGTTATTCCAACATAATAATAAAGAATGGAATAACAGTAGCTCTCTTCATGAATACGAAAGAAATAATACCCTTACCTCAAAAGAAGACTAGATACTGTAATTGTGAGGCTTTTCTTCTTTCTCTCTATAATTTCTCTCTATAATAATTGCTCTATAGCTTTAGTGAATTGGTGAGAAATGAAGGAAGAATGAGCTTCTATTTATAAGAAAATATAGTTTCGATAATTGCACGTTTTGGGGCTCGAAATATTATAGTATAATAATTTCCTCTTTTCCTTTATTTTTAATTTAGTTCTGCAAGTATTATCAAACTTGCACCACCTCCCTTAATAGTAAATCATGTGAATCAATAGTTCTAGACATGTAAAAATATGAATTACAGTATAGTACCTCCATCTATACCTTTATTTTTAACTTAGTCATGCAAGTATTATCAATCTTGCACCAACTCCCCTAATAGTAAATGAATGTGAATCAATAGTACACACATGTGAACAAATAGTTATAATTATGTGAATCAATAGCAATTAATTGCTCATTTATCCGGTTAATTACCCGATTGGTCAATATAACCTCCAGACATCAATTATTATCAAAATAAATGTTGATTTTCACTAACATTAATAATTCCAACACAATGGAACTATCAATTTCATCTTTAATCAACACGAACTTATTCATCATTAATATTATAATTCATAGTATTTAACAACCAGTCATTCCGGAAAAGAGGGGCTTTCCGATAAGGATTTCTCCTTATTGGCGCCAATTAGGTGACCAAACCTCTCCTCGATGTAACTTCTGACATTGTCAATATTGCAAATAATAATATGAATAACTTTGTCGCCTCTCAATTATTGATTTAATAATATAAAATATTATGCGAGATGATCTTGTGACAACAATTGAATCAATAATATGAGAGATATGATGCAAAGAATTATCAGTAGCAATAATTGAGTATAACCGAGTGATTTCTCATGTAAGCATCAATAATCAATACCGTGTGCTACTATGCAACCACGCCAGACATTCACATTTTACTTTACTACTAGGTTATTTTATGAAAAGTTTCTTACTTTGAAAAATTATCAAATATCACCCTTAACTTTAAACTTTAATCAATTTAACTATTTACCAAAATAGAAAAATTGAATACTTTAATTTCATAAAATTCGAGATCTCACAATTATGACCAGGGATTATTCTTATAATCATGACCATTGATGATTACATGAATATCCTCGGCCCATAAATCAGGATGATTCTATGATGTGGTTTATTTTATTGTCGAGTCTCGCCGATAAAATTGATGAAAAACTTTTAAATCATAGAAGGTAGTAGATATCATGCTCTACTTGACTCTTCTAATGGATTGCTCGTTTCGCTGCAGTTAAACTTGATGTTTATTGTATTTTATCAGTTTAACACTGTTAAAGACTAATGATAATTTATTCTACATTATCTTAGTCATAATATTTCTTACTAGGCTAGTTAAGCTCACCCTTTTGCTTTCATTGTTCTCTTCAGGAAATGAGAACGAAATTTTAACTAAAGTGGGAAATGGAGTGATGGTCCGAGATGGTGTTATAGTAGTCCTCACTATTCTATAAAATAGCGTGATAATAAATATAATGAGGACTCTATTTGAGTTTGAATTTTTTCTAGAAGACAATATTCGTGTAAAAACTCTCAGCTCATGTTGTATAATTAAGTTTGTATTTGTATTCAGTACCATGTATTTGGCGACCCAAGATAGGTGATGTATACCTATTTTGGGGGCATCACATTTGGTATGAAAGCTTAGGGATATGATCCCTGGCTGAGATGTGAGACAAGAACTAGGAGGGGAGATGTGACGCCCCCAAAATGGGTCCACACGACCCATTCTGAGTCGCCAGATATCACACTATAAAAATCAAATACAAACTTCATATATACAACTGTTGAACTGTCGTACAGAATACGACCACAGTTAAACTATGAGTTTTAATACAAATGTATGTAACTCTCGTGGTGCCTCGACCACAACCTTACAATGGTACTTTACATAAAAGTACAGTCAAAAATTATTTTAGAAATTAAAATCTTTGGGAAGTGCTCAAGGAAACCTTTGTACATGGGAGGCCATGCGTCTAGGTTATGATAGATATCATATGTTTACTGAATTATCCTTGGTTGACCTAATAGACCCCAAAGAAAAATGTGAAGATTACTATTATCTTCTTTCCAATGGTGAGTCTTCTCTTGACATATAACTATCTCCACTGTCTCCAAGTGAAAATTATATTTCAAATAAACTCCAAGATCATATAGGTAGTGCTTGTAGATATACTCAGCTAGTGGATGTGCACAACCTTGTCTTATGATAACACGAGGTTGTATGTCATTAGACATCTTGTATGATAGTGGCCACTACAAGAAAAAGGTTTATCGTGATCAGATATCGTGATCGCACATTTGTCAAGATATAACTATCAATGATCGATCGCGGTCACGATGATAGTCGTCGCATAACATCTGGTCACTGGGGTGCACATCAACGACCACTATTAGCGACCGACTTATCTGCGACCGATATGAGCGACCGAAATGACAAATTCGATCGTTAAGCTAAGTCAGCATGGTCTAGGTCTATAGCTGACGTGGTCTACATTGCAGCGACTGCGATCAGGGACTGCATGCGGTCGCTGATACCATCAAATGGTAAGCCGTCGCTAATAGGTATTAGCGACGCGTCGCATCGTACGATCCGAAAAAATTGAAAACCGATTTTTCTTTGTCAGACATGAATTCCCAAAAACTCAGACTGCTTTTGTACCTGCTTTATCCCAACACACATACATAACAAGATAAACAGCATGGACAACAATATAAACATCCATCGTCCACCAATACATACACCAAACTAGTATATAAACTATATAAACCTTTAAAAACCAATATGAATTGAATAAATATAAAAAAATCTAATATTGTTTAAGTAACATACAGAAAACCAATATGAATTGAATGAATATACAAGTACAAGTTTATTAAATAACTACAAAAATGATCTAAAGCAGGTACGTCAAGCATCATCGCCTCTTTGATCACCCTGTAATTAACAAAATAATAAAACAAGTTACATGCTATAGTAACTATGTTGATACTAGCTAGTATATATTACGAAACTATATACAACAAATTGATTTTATACCTCGTCGCCATCCTCATGCTGTCCTGCTGCTGCTGCCGCTACTGATTCAGCTAACTCCTCAGGACTCAAAGCCCCCAGATGCCCGCCTAGTATCTTCAGAAGATCTCGATCTCGACATATAGCTCTCACACAGTCATCCGGAGTATGAACAGCTGGATGGCTCGATGACTGTGAAGACCAGGTAGAAGAGCAGCCTGAGCCACTGAAGGAAGGGCATCGTCGTTGTCCTTGACCTTTAATGTAGTTCTTCTTCACAACAAACGCCCTCTCCCACAGTTCTTGATCAATAGGCGGATGTGGAGTGCCTTCAGGATAGTGCTCATTCAATAAACGCTTATAAGTATCCTGTCATCATGTTAACAATTCAATAGTTAAAAATAAATTCTGTAAGCATTGATAAACAAGATCAAGTTGTTAAAATTTATTACAGCTATCTGGATAGCATCAGGCAGACCATCACGGATGGCCACGTACATATCCAGCTAATAGATAGGCTGACCTTGAGACTGAGACTCCTATACAAAAAATAGCACAATATTACTAAGTAAAAATGTGATATATTTTCTATAATTCATGATTGTAAACATATTAAAACTTATAAATATGTACCCTGGCAATGATATGCTGCAATTATGAAATACTGCTGCCCTTGTATGTCCCTTTAGCCTTTTCGCCATCGAGTACACCCGAGGATCTGTTGGTGGAGGCAATCTTTCATCTTTTAACCCACCTCTCAGCTCTCCATTGGGCACACATCTCAGCCCATATGGACTAGGTGCACCACCAAGGGCTATGCTCGTGCATGTAATCCTCTCCCTGACCTGGATGATCGATCTCGGCATTGTGGAGGGCTTTTTGTCTTTCTTTGTTCAAATTATCCTTGGTGCGGACGGCACACTTCTGCCAGAATAATGTCTGAATCACTGAAATCTACGCGTCCTCCCATATATACCTTTTCTACAAATAAAACAACAATAATAACATTACTAAACAATTATCCTTAATTAGAATATTATATTATCTGTCATAAAAAAAAAAAACATACTTGGAATTTAGCCCAAACAGCATCCTTGTGGGTGATAGGTGTGCTCGCCCACGTAATCACAGGTGTAGGCCAATTCTGTAAACACAACTATGATATGCACTTGACGATCTTATTATCTGAAAAATCACTATAGTATACAACAATTTACATCAACGATAAGTAGATATATTAAAGCAATTTACATCTAAAATGCTTATATATAAATGATGCGGGACGTACGTGCTATTCGAAGGAGGGAGAATCTGAATAAGAATCTGATCATCCGGATTAGTAAGGGCCTTGGGCACATGATTAGGTCCCCTACCCAAGTCGCGCTTTTTCTGCATTGCTTCAGAAGCCATCTGTAGATTATAAATTTCAAGATGTATATATAAGTTATATTTGATTACATGTATATATGAATATATAAAATGACAATAAACATGAGAGTGATATAAACATGTATATATGAATATAAAATGATTTGAATATCTTTATTAAGTTATGCCGGGATGCTTCACTTTTAACTCGTCATCATACAATCTATACCATATTATAAACATTAACATATTGGAATAATTAATTTTCAACTTAAAAGATAAATTATCAAGTTTACATGTGTACCTCACAAATTCGTCAATCTCCTCGCAATTGAGAAGAATGTAAGTATGTGCAGCATCTAATTCTTGCTCAGAGAGGAATATGCGCTTCCCTTTTCCATAAGCGCAGCCCGATAGACCAAATACAGAAAACCGACCATTTAGTTCAACATTTCCCCTATCATCATATCTCGATACTCGATTGGCCTTTGTTAAGACTTCGTCTGGAAAATAGTCTGAGACAAACGTAGATATCTCATCGAAACTGTATGCCTCACATATCGACCCCTCGACATAAGCTCTATTCTTTACCTTACTCTTAAGGTTTCCCATCACCCTCTCGAAAGGGTACATCCATATATATTGAACTGAACCCCCAACACGAGCTTCATAGGGAAGATGGATTTGCAAATGCTCCATGGAGTCAAAAAAACCAGGTGGGAATACTTTTCCAATTTACACGTGATCTCTATGATGTTCTTCTCAAGTATAGACATGTCCTTCTCATTTAATGATTTTGAAAATAAGTCTTTGAAGAAACGACTAAGATCCATCAAAGCATCCCATATTGGTTTATCAAGCAAATCCCGAAATGCTATAGGTATGAGTCTCTCTATGAACACATGACAGTCATGACTCTTCATCCCTTGCAATTTTCCACCCGTAACACACCTTGCAATGTTTGACGCATATCCATCTAGTAGTTTCAGAGACTTAACCCATGTGCACACATCTTCAACTTACTTTATGGACAATGTGTACCTTGTATGCGATTTGACAATCTTACCATTAGGAGATTCATAAAGTTCTAATCCAGGACGCTTACAAATATCTTTCATGTCCAAACGTGCCTTATCATTATCTTTTGTCTTCCCCATAACATTCATCACGGTGTTAAACACATTGTCAAACACATTCTTCTCAATATGAATCACATCTAGATTATGACGAATCAAATTTGTAGACCAATAAGGTAGTTCCCAAAAGATGCTTCTCCGAACCCAGTTATGAGATTCGCCAAACCCATTGATTATGTTTGTGGCATCAATCTTACCAAATGGTATAACTGGCAATCTCATTACACGATCTTGCATCTCCGTTCCCGATAATCGCGGTGCAGGCATATCATTGTCTACTTTCCCTTTCCTGAAGTGTTCTCTATTTCTCCGAAACGGGTGATCTACCGGCAAGAACCAACGATAACAGTCAAACTAGCAAGGCTTTCGACCTTTTGATAGATTAAATGACTTTGTATGCTCCATACAATACGGACAAGCCAACTTCTCGTGTGTACTCCATCCAGCTAACATACCATAAGCTGGGAAGTCACTTATAGTTCATATATTCGCTGCCCTAAGGTTGAAATTTGTTTTCGTTGCAACATCCCAAGTCTGTACTCCATCCTCCCACAATACCTTCAACTCATATATAAGTGGTCTCAAGTAAACATCTAAGTTCTTTCTAGGACTCTTAGGACCAGGAACCACGAGTGAAAGAAACAAGTATGGTTATTTCATACACATCCAGGGAAGCAGAGTTATGCAGAGTAACAATCACAG
Organism: Panax quinquefolius; assembly: GCA_020205615.1. Lineage (NCBI taxonomy): Eukaryota > Viridiplantae > Streptophyta > Magnoliopsida > Apiales > Araliaceae > Panax > Panax quinquefolius. The sequence goes on from CM035173.1 coordinate 84,842,091, forward strand.
GCCAACATGAGTACGGAACAACTGAGTGGCCAAACGGATTGAAACCATCGGTGGACAATCCAAGCCTCATATATCTAGGTTCCAATGCAAACCCGTGATGTGCTAAGTTAAAATCTTTCCAAGCCCCGCCCATCTCATGGGATGATTTAGTTCTCCATCTTTAGTCGGGAGATTTCGCATGCCAACTCATATGTTCAATACCCTTGCTTTTCTGTACAACTTGGTTGAGAAATTTATAACTTCTATAACATTTTGTAGCTTTATTCTTGTATACATAAGTGTTAAATACCCTTGTTTTTTTCTTATAGCCAAAATAGGTCTCTTTATTGACCAAGTCGTCTAGTTACCTTCTCTCATTGCAAAGAATAATTCTCTAAGATCGCTTATTTTGGCTTAATGAAATTTCAATAGCTTACTATGCTAACAACCAAGCTTGGCTTGGCCCCGTGAGGCTTAGTTAAGCTTGGCGTGGCTCTAGTGTCATCCCTCAGCCCAAATTTCCCATCGCCTCAATGATTTCCTTAATAGGCTCTAGTGGATCACCAATAGGCTCGTTAATAGTATAAATGTTCGCAAATACCCGACCAATAAAAAAAATTCGCCAAAGTCTCCCCTATAATATGGACTAGCCACATGCACGACAACATGTATATAAGGTCATTTCTAGGCACCCAAAGACACAAACCAAGAGAAATATACAAATTCCCAATATAATAAGACAAAAAAATAACGATTGAATGCAAATTAAAGCAGTAAAAAGCTCAGGAGTATACTACAAATTCAGAGTTCCAAAAACTCACGCTTTAATTTTTGCAAGCTTCTATCTTTACTTTACATATGAGCTAAATAATTAACTTACTTCTGATTAGGGCACTTATCTCTTAGTTCTTTAACTTCAGAGTATGATATTGGTTTTGTTCATTAATATCTTTATGGGTTCGGTGAGAAACTAAGCATGTGTTACTTAGTTTATTTTAGCAGTGAATATCTAACGAAATTGAAGTTAGTTTATTTTAGCAATGGAAAACTTCCTAAATGCTGCTTAGTTTATTTATTATATCATTTATTTTAGTAGAATAATCCTTTGTTTTAGGAGACCAAAATGGATTTTAGTGAGGTTGAAGGTAAAGGTGAACGTGAAGGTGAGGATAAACTCTACAAGGAGTATATAAGGGTTTAGTTATTTCATATTTACTCTATTTTCTGCTATATATGGAATGCATTACAATAACAGTACCAAATGAACATAACAACTACCCAAAATAATTGCATGCCCTATATCTTCAATACATAAAACTTACATAGAGAGTATAAAAATTATTGCAATGTTAGGGTGCAAATGAAACCAAAAACAATCTCCAGTTTTATTTTAATACATAAAACATACACATAGTGCAATGAAACCAAAAACCATCTCCAGTTTCTTTTCCAAAACACAAAGGCTTGACTAACTAAAAATTACACAGAGACATCAAAACTAGAAAACAATAAAAATTATTGCAATGTTAGGGTTATTATGCTAAAAAACTATATAATACCCAATTCAGATATCTACATAACACCCAATTCAGAAATCTATTACCACATTCAACATTAATCTTAAAATTTAGAAAACTATAAAAATTATTGCAGTTAGGGTTACCTGTGGGCGGCGGTGGCAATGGTAGTGGTGGCGGCGGGTGGCTAATTCTTCTCCTCCTTCTCTTACCCCTTTCTCTCTCTTCTCTCTATTTGCTCCCTCTTTTTTTCTTTCATCCGTATGTTGTTTAATGACTTATACCGTTAGATTAAGTTTGATCAATGATCATCAGAAGCGATCGTGATCGTACCGCTAAATTTTAATGACATGGACTTATTAGTGACCACATGCGGTCGCTGATATCAAGTAGTTGCACAAAATCATCGCGCCAACATTTCTTGCAAAATATTTGGAGGCAAAATTATGCTAGCGACTACTTAGCGAATCGCGATGCGGTCACGATATCAATAATGAATCGGATAAAATTACGATTAGCAGAAGTCGATCGCTATTACTAACATCAGCGACCGCATATGCGGTCGCTAATATTATTGGTCACTGATAGGCCTTTTTCTTGTAGTGGGCAAAACACCATTCCAAAGTTGGGTTCACCTCACCCTATTCGGTTCACCAAAATTAAATATCAAATAACGTATACAATACAACACACTTATCTAAAGTTCTCAATAAAATTATTTCTATACTATTTAGGGAGAACCTCAACAGCTATAAACCACTGTTCTATTCCCCTGTTATCTCTGCTCGACCCATCAACACTCTTATTACCTGAAAGGAATTGTGAAGAAAAAAGGGTGAGCACAACTAGCCCAGTAAAGAATATCATGACTAAAGATAATTTACATCATCAATAGCCTTCATCAGTAATAAATCAGAGATTTAGAACATATGGCAGATGATAAAACTTTTCAACCATAGTTGCAGCGGAACGAGCAATCCATTAGAAGAGTCAAATAGACCATCAGATCTATTATCTTCTCCATCTTAAAAGTCCACTAATAATGTTTTATCCCTGTAGCATCAATCAACAATTCCTGTCCACAATCATATGAATAACTCATAATCATAATTGTGATTCTAAATTCCTCGTTGCACCCAGGACGAAGATAATTTTCATCACCTATCTTCACCTGAAACATCAAAAATCATGGTTATACTAAATTACAATTCCTGCTCATAATCATACTAGTAAATTCATCTTTGCACTACAGGCCAAAGACATACAACTGTATTTTAGAAGAGTCAAGTAGAGCATGATATCTACTATCTTTTACGAATTAAAAGTGTATAATCAATATTTTATCTCCGAGACTCGACAATAAATAATCCACATCATCGAATCATCCTCGCACTACTGACAAGGATATTCATGTAATCATCAATGGTCATGATTATACCAAATAATCCTCGGTTATAATCATACCAATAATCGTCCCATCAATGCACTACGGCCAATGAGGACTTTTACCACATCATCTATAACATTACGGGTCATGATTATACCGAATGATCCTCGGTCATAATTATACCAATAAACAGCTTCATCTATGCACATAAGCTAAAGATACTCATCAATCAATAGTTCATCTTTGCACGTAAGCCAAAGATATACAATCAGAAAACTAATAATCAATATCCATCTTTGCATCGTAAGCCAAAGATATACAATCAGAAAACCAATAATCAACAGTCCATCTTTGCACCTAAGCCAAAGATTACTTTCATCACAATATAAGCATGAGGATGATGACAATGATATAAGCATTAATCAACGAAATCAAGGATAAATTTAAAGACTTTAAATTTATCCAAAGTTTAAAAATATCCAAATTGTTAACATGATACTGCTTTGTGGAGTAAAATTCAAGAATAATATTCATGTACCAAAAATAATTTGGACAGAAAAGAAATATATTTTTCGGGTAAATAGTACCCCGCAATAGTACCCTATGAATAGTACTTCGGGAATAGTACCTCGTGAATAGTACCCCGACATGAAAAGTACCCCAAATACCTGAGTGAATAATATTCGGGTGAATAGTAACCCGTGAATAGTAACTCGTGAATAGTACTCCGACACAAAAAGTGTCATGAATACCCGAGTGAATAATACTAGAGTGAATAATAACCAGGTGAATAGTAACCCATGAATAGTAACTCGTAAAAAAATACCAAAGAAAATGATATTTCATGACGAGTACAAAATATGATACTGCTTTGTGGAGTAAAATTCAAGAATGCTAAGAAGAATATTTCCATGAAAAGATACCGGATGAAGCGCAAATATCCAGGATATTCTAGTAATTTCATGGAGTATAGAAGCCAAAACTTTAACCAAATGAGTATCATAGAATATATGAAACTGCAAATGGATTTTCACCCGCTATGCGGTAATCCATGTAGACAGATCATTTCCACAATTTAATAAAGAATGAATACGAAAGATCATTCACCATGCATGCTGTAATCCACATAGACAGGTTATTCCAATAGAATAATAAAGAATGGAATAATAGAAGAATTCACCATGCATGCGATAGACCGCATAGATATGTTATTCCCAATAGAATAATAAAGAATAGAACCAGGTCATGCGTAATCCGTACAGAAAGGATATTCCAACAGAATAATAAAGAATGGAATAACAACAGAATTCACCAGGCATGTGATAGACCGTACAGACAGGTTATTCCAATAGAATAATAAATTATGGAATAATAGAAGAATTTCACCATGTATGCGGTACTTCGCATTAGACATGTTATTCCAACATAATAATAAAGAATGGAATAACAACCCTTACGAGTATTGAAAGAAAATAACTCTCTTCATGAATACGAAAGAATAATACCCCTTACTATAATAATAATATCCCTTACCTCAGAAGAAGACTGGATACTGAAATAGTGAAGTAGCAGACTTCGCTTCTTCTTTCTCTCTATAACTTCTCTCTCTATAATTTCTTTATAATAATTGCTCTTGTGAGACTTAGTGAATTGGTGAAAAATAAAAGAAGAATGACCTTCTATTTATAAGAAAATATAGTTTTGATAATTGCACGTTTTGGGGCTCAAAATATTACAGTATAATACCTTCCTTTTTTTCTTTATTTTTAATTTAGTCCTGCAAGTATTATCAAACTTGCACCACCTCCCCTAATAGTAAATAATGTGAATCAATAGTTCAATCATGTGAATCAATAGTTATAATCATGTGAAAATACGAATTACAGTATAGTACCTTCAACTATACCTCCATTTTTAACTTAGTCATGCAAGTATTATCAATCTTGCACCACCTCCCCTAATAGTATAAGAATGTGAATCTATAGTACACACATGTGAACACATAGTTATAAGCATGTGAATTAATAACAATTAATTGCTCATTTATCCTGAATTACCCGATTAATTCAATATAACCTCCGTGACATTAATTATTATCGAAATAAATGTCGATTTTCACTAACACTAATAATTCCAACACAATGGAACTATCAATTTCATCTTTAATTAACACAAATTTATTCATCATTAATATTATAATTCATAATATTTAACAACCGTGTCGTTCCTCGTGAAAGAGGGGCTTTCGATAAGGATTTCTCCTTATTGGCGCGCAATTAGGTGACCAAACCTCTCCTTGACAGAACTTCTAGACATTGTCAATATTGTAAATAATAATATAAATAACTTTGTCGTCTCAATTATTGATTTAATAATATAACATATTATGCATATGATACTATGACAATAATTGAATCAATAATATGAGAGATATGATGCATCAATTACTGTAGCAATAATTGAGTATAACTGAGTGACTTCTCACGTAAGCATCAATAATCAATATTGTGTGCTACTATGCAACCACACGTATTACTGTACTTTTACTACCAAGTAGTTCAACAGTTTTTAACGGTAACACTTTCGCTGTTATTTTAATAAAAAGATATTTCTGTCGTTTTCTAACTACAACAATACTTTCGTTGTGGGGTTCACCAATGATTGTGCTGTCATACGAATATTCCCTGTTAAAACGAATATTCCCCGACCAATCGAATATTTTCCGACACAACGAATATTTATAACAACTTATTTTCTTTGCAAAATTTTCAAATATCACCCTTAACTTTAAACTTTTATCAATATAACTATTTACCAAATAGAATAATTATAAAAAAAATTGAATACTTTCATTTCATAAAATTCGAGATCTCACAATCTCCCCTCCTTATGAAATTTCGCCCTCGAAATTTACGTACGTACCTGGTATTCGAAGAGATGAGAATACCTTACTTTTTTTTCGGATTGTACCTTCCTGGTTAGTTCCTCTGTATCATGATTTTCCCATTGCTCATCTCTTGAATTTCAGATATCATTCTGGAATATATCTTCAAAACAAAGGTTAATTGATATATCACAATTTGTCAATTTATCAGGTAAAAATTTCAGCTTAGGTAAATCACACACTAGCGAAGTATATTACTCGTCCTAGTTCTAGACTCATATCTCCGCCAGCGACCATATCCCTAAGCTCTGATACCATTTATGATGCCCCCAAAATAGGTCCACATGACCCATTCTGAGTCGCCAGATATCACACTATAAAATCAAATACAAACTTCATTTATATATAATCATGTTGATCGTAAATGCGTATCGACCACCACAATTAAACTGTGAGTTTTATTACAAATTTATGTAACTCTCATGGTGCCTCGACCACAACCTTACAATGGTACTTCACATAAAAGTACAGTCAAAAACTATTTTAGAAATTAAAATCTTTGGGATGTGCTCAAGGAAACCATCGTACATGGGAGGCCATGCGTCTAGGTTATGATAGATATCATGTGTCCACAGAATTATCCTTGGTTGACCCAATAGACCCCAAAGAAAAATGAGAAGATTATTATCATCTTCTTTGCAATGGTGAGTCTTCTCTTGACATATAACTATCTCCACTGTATCCAAGTGAAAATTATATTTCAAATAAACTCCAAGATCATATAGGTAGTGCTCGTAGATATACTCAGCCAGAGGATGTGCACAACCTTGTCTTATGATAACACGATGTTGTATGTCATTAGACATCTTGTATGATAGTGGAAAAACACCCTTCCAAAGTTGGGTTCACCTCACCCTATTCGGTTCACCAAATTTAAATATCAAATGACGTATACAATACAACACACTTATCTAAAGTTCTCAATAAAATTATTTCCATACTATTTAGGAAGAACCTCAATGACTATAGACCATAGCTTCTATTCCCCGTTATCCCCGCCGACACAGCAACACTCTTATTACCTAAAAGGAATTGTGAAGCAAAAAGGGTGAGCACAACTAGCCCAGTAAAGAATATCATGACTAAAGATAAATTACATCATCAATAGCCTTCATCAGTAATAAATCAGAGATTTAGAACATATGGTAGATGATAAAACTTTTCAACCATAGTTGCAGCGGAACGATCAATCCATTAGAAGAGTCAAATAGACCATCAGATCTATTATCTTCTCCATCTTAAAAGCCCACCAATAATGTTTTATCCCTGTAACATCAATCAATAATTCATGTCCACAATCATATGAATAACTCATAATCATAATTGTGATTCTAAATTCCTCTTTGCACCCAGGACGAAGATAATTTTCATCACCTATCTTCACCTGAAACATCAAAAATCATGGTTATACCAAATCAAAATTCCTGCTCATAATCATACTAATAAATTCATCTTTTCACTACGGCCAAAGATATTCATTAACAATTCATCTTTGCATTACAGGCCAAAGACATAAAACTGTATTTTAGAAGAGTCAAGTAGATCATGATATCTGCTATCTTTTATGAATTAAAAGTGTATAATCAATATTTAATCACTGAGACTCAGCTTAATAAATAATTCACATCATCGAATCATCCTTGCACTACGGCCAAGGATATTCATGTAATCATCAATGGTTATGATTATACCGAATAATCCCTGGTTATTATCATACCAATAACTTTCCATCATTGCACTACGGGCCAATGAGGACTTTTACCACATCATCTATAACATTACGGGTCATGATTATACCGAATGATCCCTGGTCATAATCATACCAATAAATAGTTCATCTATGCACATAAGCCAAAGATACTCATCAATCAATAGTTCATCTTTGCACGTAAGCCAAAGATATATAACTGTAAAACCAATAATCAACAGTCCATCTTTCCATGTAAGCCAAAGATATACAACTGTAAAACCAATAATCAACAGTCCATTTTTGCACGTAAGTCAAAGATAACTTTCATCATAATATAAACATGAGGATGATGACAATGATATAAGCATTAATCAAACGAAATCAAAGATAAATATTAAAGACTTTAAATTTATCCAAAGTTTAAAAATATCTAAATTGTCAACATGATACTGCTTTGTGGAGTAAAATTCAAGAATAATATTTATGTACCAAAAATAATTTGGACAGAAAAGAAATATACTTTTTGGGTAAATAGTACCTCGCAATAGTACCCTATGAATAGTACTTCGGGAATAGTACCTCGTGAATAGTAACCCGGCATGAAAAGTACCCCAAATACCAGAGTGAATAATACTAGAGTGAATAGTAACTGGGTGAATAGTAACCCGTGAATAGTAACTCGTAAAAAAATACTAAAGAAAATGATATTCCATGATTTAGTACAAAAGAAATGATATCTCATACGTATAATAGAATATACAAAACTACAAATGGATTTTCACCTTACATGCGGAATCCACGTAGATTTTATCATTTCTACAATTTAATAAAGAATGAATACGAAGGATCATTCACCATGCATGCGGTAATCCACATGACAAAGTTATTCCAACAAAATAATAAAGAATGGAATAATAGAATAATTCACCATCGCATGCGATAGATCGTATGCATGTGTTATTCCCAATGTAATAATAAAGAATGAAACCAAAGTTATGCGTAATTACAGCATGAGCGAGGATATTCAAATGTAATAATAAAGAATGGAATAACAACGAAATTCACCGGTATGCGATAGATCTGCATGCATGGAGTTATTCCAATAGAATAATAAAAAATGGAATATTAGAAGAATTTCAACAAGTATGCGGTACTTCGCATAGACAGGTTATTCCAACATAATAATAAAGAATGGAATAACAACCCTTACGAGTATTGAAAGAAAATAACTCTCTTCGTGAATACGAAAGAATAATACCCCTTACTATAACAATAATATCCCTTACCTCAGAAGAAGACTGGATACTGGAATAGTGAAGAGCAGACTTCGCTTCTTCTTTCTCTCTGTAGCTTCTCTCTCTATAATTTCTCTATAATAATTGCTCTTGTGAGCCTTAGTGAATTGGTGACAAATAAAAGAAGAATGACCTTCTATTTATAGGAAAATATAGTTTCGATAATTGCACGCTTTGGGGCTCAAAATATTATAGTATAATACCTTCCTCTTTTTCTTTATTTTTAATTTAGTCCTGCAAGTATTATCAAACTTGCACCACCTCCCCTATTAGTAAATAATGTGAATCAATAGTTTAATCATGTGAATTAATAGTTATAATCATGTGAAAATACGAATTACAGTATAGTACCTTCAACTATACCTCAATATTTAACTTAGTCATGCAAGTATTATCAATCTTGCACCACCTCCCCTAATAGTATAAGAATGTGAATCTATAGTACACACATGTGAACACATAGTTATAAGCATGTGAATTAATAGCAATTAATTGCTCATTTATCTGGTGAATTACCCGATTGGTCAATATAACCTCCAGACATTAATTATTATCGAAATAAATGTCGATTTTCACTAACACTAATAATTCCAACACAATGAAACTATCAATTTCATCTTTAATTAACACAAATTTATTCATCATTAATATTATAATTCATAATATTTAACAACCAGGTAATTCCCAGGAAAGAGGGGGCTTTCCGATAAGGATTTCTCCTTATTGGCGCCTTGATTAGGTGACCAAACCTCTTCTTGAGTAACTTCTGAACATTGTCAATATTGCAAATAATAATATGAATAACTTTGTCGTCTCAATTATTGATTTAATAATATAAAATATTATGCGAGATGATCTTGTGACAATAATTGAATCAATAATATGAGAGATATCATGCAGCAATTACTATTGCAATAATTGAGTATAACTGAGTGACTTCTCACATAAGCGTCAATAATCAATACCGCAATTAACTACTATGCAACCCACGCCAGCGTATCTTGTTTTTTTACTACCAAGTAGGTCAACAGCTTTTTAACGGTAAAATTTTTCATGAATTATTTTTATAAAAAGATATTTATGTCGTTTTCTAACTACGACAATACTTCCGTTGTGGGGTTCACCAATGATTATGCCGTCGTACGAATATTCCCTGTTAAAATGAATATTCCCCGACCAATCGAATATTTCCCGACACAACGAATATTTTATAACAACTTGCTTTCTTTGCAAAATTTTTAAATATCACCCTTAACTTTAAACTTTTATCAATATAACTATTTACCAAATAAAATAATTATAAGAAAATTGAATACTTTCATTTCATAAAATTCGGGATCTCACAGGAGAGACGGGGAATTCTTTCGTTAGTATGACCTACCTAAGTTTATTTGGTATTTAATTGGTCGGTCAAAGTATAGGGATAATATGTGACATGTTAATTAACCCTTGTTTTGCGGCAGTGTTTGAAAATGACATGTGAAAATGTTGAGATTAGCAATGAAGTACATGAGACCGTTGAGTCACCAATGATCAATACACAGGATAATGTGCAACAGGAAGATAATAATCCTCAGGTAAACAACAACATCGATCAAATGATGAACGATGGGATGTTCAGAGGCTTTATGCAATTCATGCAACATTAGGCAAGAGAGACTCCTGTTCAAAATACAGGTGGAAACACTGGTAACTCTCGGACGGTCACCGCTAAACAGCTCAAGGAGCTGGGACCATCGGAGTTTTGGGGAGAGCCAAAACCACTTAAGGCGGAGACATGGATAAAGTAGATCACCAAGATATTTGATGTCTTGGGATGCTCCGAGGAGCAAAAGGTTCCCTTTGCCACCTTCATGTTGCGAGGAAAGGCAGATTACTGGTGGGAATATGTAAAGCGTACTCGGCCTGCCACACTAAAGATGTCTCAGGAGAAGTTCCAAGAACTGTTCAACAACAAGTACTTTCCCGAAATCATTCGTCACGTGAAGGAGGTAGATTTCATCAAACTAGAGCAAAACAATATGACCGTGTCACAGTACGAAGCTAAGTTTGCCGAGTTGTCCCGGTTTGCGTCCCACTTGGTTGATAATGAGGAGAGAATGACGTAGATGTTTCTAAGAGGTTTGAAACCTGAGATACGTCAATACCTAATTTCTCACAAACTGTGTTTGTATTCAGATATTGTAAATAGGACTCAATTATTGGAGAGTGATAATGAGTCAACCCGACCAAGAGAGAGCAGGCGGCAAATCGATAATACCAGTGGTAACAGTCATCGAAGCGGTGACAATAAACGTGGAGGAAATCAACATGCCAAAAATGGTAACCACTTCGGTGGTAATTGTAAGACCCTGAATTTTACGAAATGAAAGTATTCAATTTTTATAATTATTATTCTATTTAGTAAATGGTTAAATTGATAAAGTACGATGTCTACGCTGTGGTTGCGCATAGTAGCACACGGTATTGATTATTGATGCTTATGTGAGAAGTCACTCAGTTATACTCAATTATTGCTACAATAATTGATGCATCATATCTCTCATATTATTGATTCAATTATTGTCACAAGATCATCCGTGATAATATTTTATATATTATTAAATCAATAATTAAGACGACAAAGTTATTCATATTATTATTTGCAATATTGACAATGTCTAGAAGTTCAGTCAAAGAGAGGCTTGGACACCTAATTGCGCCAATAATGAGAAATCCTTATCTAAAAGCCCCTTTTCCGGAAACGACCAAGTTATTAAATATTGTGAGTTATAATATTAATGATGAATGTTATTAAAATTGAATTTGAGTTCTGAGTTGAATTTGGAGACGCTGGACGTGATATTTGAGTCCGGAACGATAAAATTAGTAGAAATAAATTATAAACACAAAATTTATTTGGTCGACTTTTTGGTCAAAAAAAGTCAACAATGATTGACTTTTGGTCAAAAAGTCAACATTGTCTTTTTCTTTAAAAATCAAAATTTGAAATTTCAAAAATAAATTTTTGAGAAAATATTTCCATTGTGTTGGAATTATTAGTGTTAGTGGAAATCGACATTTATTTCGATATTAATTGATGTCTGTGGTTATATCGACCCGGTCGTAATTAATCGGATAAATGAGCAATTAATTGCTATTAATTCACATGATTATAACTATTTGTTCACATGTGTACTATTGATTTACATTGTTGTACTATTAGGGAGTTAGTGCGCAAGATTGATAATACTTGCATGACTAAGTTAAAAATAGAGGTATAGATGGAGGTACTATACTTTAATTCAGTATTTTCACATGATTATAACTATCGATTCACATGATTAAATTATTGATTCACATTATTTACTATTAGGGAGGTGGTGCAAGTTTGATAATATTGGCAGGACTAAATTAAAAATGAAGAAAAAGATGAAGGTATTATACTGTAATATTTCGAGCCCCAAAACGTGCAATTATCGAAACTATATTTTCCTATAAATAGAAGCTCATTCCTTCATTATTTCTCACCAATTCACTAAAGGTTTAGAGCAATTATTATAGAGAGAAATTATAGAGAGAAAGAAGAAGAGTAGTCTCCTACCTCATTATTTCGATATCCAGTTTCTTCTAAGGTAAAGGTTATTATTCTTTCATATTCACGAAGAGAGTTATTTTCTTTCAATACTCATAAGAGTTGTTATTCCATTCTTTATTATTATGTTGGAATAACCTGTCTATGCGAAGTACCACATACATAATGAAATTATTCTACTATTCCATTCTTTATTATTCTGTTGGAATAACCTGTCTGTGCGGTCTATCGCATGCCTGGTGAATTCTGTTGTTATTCCATTCTTTATTATTCTGTTGGAACATCCTGTCTATGTGGATTACGCATGACCTGGTTCCATTCTTTATTATTCTGTTGGAATATCCTGTCTGTGCAGATTACACTTGACCTGGTTTCATTCTTTATTATTCTATTGGGAATAACCTGTCTGTGTGGTCTATCGCATGCATGGTGAATTCTTCTGTTATTCCATTCTTTATTATTCTATTGGAATAACCTGTCTATGTGGATTATCGCATGCATGGTGAATGATCCTTTGTATTCATTCCTTATTAAATTGTGAAAATAATCCGTTTACGTGGATTACCGTATGGCGGGTGAAAATCCATTTGCATTTTCGTAATTTTTCTGACCCTCAAAAATTTTGGAAAAATTTGAAATGATATTTTGATGAGTTTTCTATATTGTGTCCAAAGATGGCGATTTTTGGATGTATAGATTAAGAGTTATGAATTTTATGAGAAAAGACTATTTTAAAAGTAAACCCTTATAACTCCTTGTATTTAACTCCAAAATTGGTGAAATTTTTATTGAGCGTACATCTATATAACATCAATATACCCTGAAAATTTTGGAATTTTTGAACAAAAGTACAATTTTTGATAAATGTCTAAATATTTGACAGTTTTAGCCATATGAAAAATAGTAAATTAATTTTAAAAATTTCGAGAAAAATATATGTTCAATATGGGACTATATTCTACTAAATCCCAGAAAAGAAATATTTTTGGGACTGATTTGGTATTTTTCATGAAAATAATCTATTTATGAGTAAATGAATTAAATATGTTACGTGAAGTAACAAAATTGGAAAATAGTATTTTATGGCTTGAGAATCCTATATAGGGTATATGCAGATTTTTGATGAGGGATTTGATCATTGGTGATGAAATCTTATGAGTATGGCATTTTTAAAAGATTAAATGCATTATTTGGTAAAGTGTAAACAATTGAAATAAATTGTTTTTAAGTTTAAGAAGTGATTAAAATATTGTTATAATATTAATAATATTAGATTATGAGTTTATTAAGTGATTGATAATATTTGGATAAATTTAAAGTCTTTAATATTTATCATTGATTTTGTTTGATTAATGCTTATATCATTGTCATCATCCTCATGTTTATATTATGATGAAAGTCATCTTTAGCTTACGTGCAAAGATTGACTGTTGATTATTGATTTTACAGTTGTATATCTTTGGCTTACGTGCAAAGATGAACTGTTGATTATTGGTTTTACAGTTGTATATCTTTGGCTTACGTGCAAAGATGAACTATTGATTGATGAGTATCTTTGGCTTATGTGCATAGATGAACTATTTATTGGCGTGATTAGGACCGTGGATCATTCTTATATAATCATGACCCGTAATGTTATAGATGATGTTGTAAAAGTCCTCATTGGCCGTGAGTGCATTGATGGACGCTTATTGGTATGATTATAACCGTGGATTATTCTTATAATCATGACCATTGATGATTACATGAATATCCTTGGCCGTAATGCAGGGATGATTCGATGACGTGGATTATTTATTAAGCTGAGTCTCAGCGATAAAATATTGATTATACACTTTTAATTTGTAAAAGATAGTAGATATCATGCTCTACTTGACTCTTCTAAAATACAATTGTATGTCTTTGGCTTGTAGTGCAAAGATAAATTGTTAATGAATATCTTTGGCTGTAGTGCAAAGATGAATTTATTAGTATGATTATGAGTAGGAATTGTGATTTGGTATAACCATGATTTTTGATGTTTCAGGTGAAGATAGGTGATGAAAATTATCTTCGTCCTGGGTGCGAAGAGGATTTTAAAATCACAATTATGATTATGAGTTATTCATATGATCGTGGACATGAATTGTTGATTGATGTTACAGGGATAAAACATTATTGGTGGGCTTTTAAGATGGAGAAGATAATAGATCTGATGGTCTATTCGACTCTTCTAATGGATCGCTCGTTCACAGCAACTATGGTTGAAAAGTTTTATCATCTACCATATGTTCTAAATCTCCGATTTATTATCGATGAAGGCTATCGATGATGTAATTTATCTTTAGTCATGATATTCTTTATCGGGCTAGTTGTGCTCACCCTTTTTTGCTTCACAATTCCTTTTAGGTAATAAGAGTGTAGCTGGGTCGAAAGGATGGTAATAGGAATAGAATAGAAGCGGTGGTCTATAGTCATTGAGGTTCTTCCTAAAATAGTATGGAAATAATTTTATTGAGAACTTTAGATAAGTGTGTCAGATTGTATACGTCCATTTGATATTTAAATTTGGTGAACCGAATAGGAGAGGTGAACCCAACTTTGAAGGGTGTTTTTCCACTATCATACAAGATGTCTAATGACATACAACATCGTGTTATCATAAGACAAGGTTGTGCACATCCTCTGGCTGAGTATATCTACGAGCACTACCTATATGATCTTGGAGTTTATTTGAAATATAATTTTCACTTGGATACAGTGGAGATAGTTATATGTCAAGAGAAGACTCACCATTGCAAAGAAGATGATAATAATCTTCTCATTTTTCTTTGGGGTCTATTGGGTCAACCAAGGATAATTTCGTGGACATATGATATCTATCATAACCTGCATTTACGGCCTCCCATGTATGATATGGTTTCCTTGAGCACATCCCAAAGATTTTAATTTCTAAAATAGTTTTTGACTGTACTTTTATGTGAAGTACCATTGTAAGGTTGTGGTCGAGGCACCATGAGAGTTACATAAATTTGTAATAAAACTCACAGCTTAATTGTGGTCATATTCTATTTACGACGCTCAACAACAGATAAATGAAGTTTGTATTTGATTTTTATAGTGTGATATCTGGCGACTCAGAATGGGTCATGTGGACCTATTTTGGGGGCATCATAAATGGTATCAGAGCTTAGGGATATGATATGATCGTGGACATGAATTGTTGATTGATGTTACAGGGATAAAACATTATTGGTGAACTTTTAAGATGGAGAAGATAATAGATCTGATGGTCTATTTGACTCTTCTAATGGATTGCTCGTTCCGGTGCAACTATGGTTGAAAAGTTTTATCATCTACCATATGTTCTAAATCTCTGATTTATTAGTGATGAAGGCTATTGATAATTTAATTATCTTTAGTCATGATATTATTTACTGGGCTAGTTGTGCTCACCCTTTTTGCTTCACAATTCCTTTTAGGTAATAAGAGTGTAGCTGGGTCGAGCAGGTGTAATAGTGGATTAGAACGGTGGTGTATAGCTGTTGAGGTTTCCCCTAAAATAGTATGGAAATAATTTTATTGAGAATTTCAGATAAGTGTGTCGTATTTTATACGTCATTTTAACCGTTGATTTTGGTGTACCGAATAGGGAGAGGTGAACCCAACTTTGGAAGGGTATTTTGCCACTATCATATAAGATGTCTAATGACAGACAACTTCGTGTTATCATAAGACATGGTTGTGCACATCCACTTCCTGAGTATATCTATGAGCACTACCTATATAATCTTGGAGTTTATTTGAAATTTAATTCTCAATTGGAGAAAACGGAGATAATTATATGTCAACAGAAGACTCACCATTGGAAAGAAGATGATAGCAATCTTCTTGTTTTTCTTTGGGGACTATTGGGTCAACCAAGGATAATTCTGTGGACATATGATATCTATCATAACCTAGACGCATGGACTCCCATGAACGAAGGTTTCCTTGAGTATTTTCTAAAGATTTTAATTTCTAAAATAGTTATTGACTGTACTTTTATATAAAGTACCATTGTATGGTTGTGGTCGAGGCACCATGAAAGTTACATACATTTGTATTAAAACTCACAGTTTAACTGTGGTCATATTCTACATGACAGTTCAACAGTTGTATAAATGAAGTTTGTAAATGATTTTTATAGTGTGATATCTGGCGACTCAGAATGGGTCATGTGGACCTATTTTGGGGGCGTCACAGTAATCATGGCCAAGATAATAGAAGTAGAAATTTTAAGAAGAGGAGATTCAATAATGACGAAAAGACGTCAGCACCATCACCTGTTGTTAAGGAAGGAGAACGACCACCGATCGTATGTTACAAATGCGGAGGGAAGGGACACATCAGTCCAAACTGTACACAGTAATCCAAAGCATGTTACAATTACGGAAGAGAAGGATACCTAGCCCGATTTTATCGTGCACCAATGTCAAGTCCAACTGGGATGGAGGCATCAAAGGGTGTCCCAGACAAGGCAAAATCGGTAGTTCAAGAGAGGGCATTTGTCGTAACCTCCCACAAAGCAAGGAATTCGAACGAGGTGATCACGAGTAAGCTAATCATAAACTCTAGCGAAGTCTATACCTTATTTGATACCAGTTCTACCCATTCTTTTATTTCTCCTACTTGCGCTCAACGTTTAAATTTAACTCCAGAGAAATTAGACTTTGATTTATCTGTTGAAACTCCGTTAGGAGAAACCTTCATTACATCCACTCTTTTTTAAGTCATGTTTGATTTAAATCGGTAACCGTACATTACCTATCGATCTTATCTCTTTGAAAAACTTACATTTGATGTGATTTTAGGGATTGATTGGTTAACTACTCATCATGCTAAAATCGATTATTTTTGTAAGGTGGTTAGCTTTCATATTCCTAACCAACCTATTATGCGAATTCAAGCAACCAAACCACTAAAGTCAATCACTATCATATCAAGCCATAAAGTTATTCGTTTATTGAAAAACGGATGTCAAGCTTTCTTAGCCCATGTCACGGATTTAAATAAAAATACGTTAGATTTGAATGATATTTCTATTGTTAATAAATTTCTCGGCGTATTCCCTGAAGAACTTCATGGCCTACCCCCAGAGCGTGAAATTAAATTTTGTGCCGACCTTGAACCCGGTACAAAACCCATTTCCAAAGCCCCATATCGAATGGCTCTTATTGAACTTCAGGAGTTAAAACTCAACTACAGGAATTATTAGACATCGGTTTCATTCATCCTAGTACGTCTCCTTGGGGTGCTCCTATTCTATTCGTGAAGAAGAAAGATGGAAGTATGCGACTTTATATTAATTATCGGGAGTTGAATCATGTCACCATCAAAAATAGGTACCCATTACCTCGAATTGATGATCTGTTTGACCAGTTGCAAGGCGCCAAATTCTTTTCAAAGATCAATCTTCGTTCCGAATATCATCAATTAAATATTAAAGCTGATGACATTCCAAAGATTGCTTTCAGAACTCGGTACGGGCATTACGAATTCCTAGTCATGTCTTTTGGATTGACTAATGCTCCTTTTGCCTTCATGGATATGATGAATCGAGTATTCAAGGAATATTTGGATCACTTTGTGGTCGTCTTTATTGATGACATCCTTATTTACTCCAAAAGTCGTGAAGATCATGAGCAACACTTTAGGCTGATACTCCAAAAGTTTCGTGAAAATAAGCTATATGCCAAGTTGAAGAAATGCGGCTTGAGGAAGTAGCATTCCTTGGGCACGTGATATCAATTCATGGAATATCTGTTGACCTGACAAAGATTGAAGCAATTCAAAGCTGGGAGCAACATAAGTTAGTGACCGAAATACGTAGCTTTCTGGGCTTAGCTGGTTATTATTGGAGATTTATGGAAGGATTTTCTCGAATCACTACTCCATTAACTCAGCTAACTCAGAAAGATATAAAATTCAGTTGGAGCGAGGAATGTGAGAAAAGTTTTCAAGAACTCACGAGGAGACTCAATTCAGCACCTGTTCTGACAATACCATCTTGTTTGGAGGGATTTGTCATATACAGCGATGCTTCAAGCAAAGGTTTAGGATGTGTTCTCATGCAACATGGGAAAGTCATAGCCTATGCCTCACGACAACTCAAAGAATATGAGAGGAATTATCCTACTCATGATCTAGAGTTGACAACTGTCGTTTTTGTGCTTAAGATTTGGAGGCAATACCTGTATGGAGAGAAGGTGGGGATCTATACGGATCATAAAAGCCTTAAATATTTCTTCACTCAAAAGGAACTCAACATGCAACAACGACGATGGCTTGAGCTGTTGAAAGATTACGATCATACCATTCAATACCAACCTGGAAAAGCGAACGTAGTAGCTGACGCATTGAGTAGAAGATCATATGCGGGTATGAGTGCGATATTGTCAATGAAAAGGTCCATTTTATATAACTTACAAAGGATGGAGATAGAGTTAAAGACTCTAGGGACCCATGTGATGATGGTGAATATACGAGTAGAATCGAATTTAATCGATAAAGTTAAAATTTCTCAAGCTACAGAGCTGGAGCTGATGCGTATGAGGAAGAAAGTGTAAGAAGGTGATATTTTCCGGAAGCAAGAATCAATGAAGAAGGAATACTTCGAGTCAACTCCAGACTTTGTGTTCTTAACGATTCTAACTTGAAGTATAAAATCATGATGGTGGCGCACAACACACCATTTGCAATCCATCTTGGGAGTACCAAAATGTATCGTGATCTTTGACATACATTTTGGTGGAGCAATATAAAGAGAGAAATAGTGGGGTTTATCTCAAGGTGTCTAACTTGTCAACGAGTCAAGGCGGAGCATCAAGTGCCAAAAGGTCCATTGCAACCACTTAAAATTCCAGAATGAAAGTGGGAGCACATTACCATGGATTTTGTTACTGGTCTTCCCAAGGTTTCTCAAGGCATAGATGCGATTTGGGTTATTGTTGATAGATTGACCAAGTCTGCTCATTTCTTAGCGATACGAGAAACTTATACACTTGAACGTCTTGCTCGTATGTACATAAACGAGATTGTAAGATTGCATGGTATGCCAGTATCCATAGTTTCTGATCGAGCCCAAGATTAACTTCAAGATTTTGGGTTAGTTTGTAAAAAGCTATGGGCACGGATTTACGATTTAATTTGGCATATCATCCTCAAATGAACGAGCAGTCGGAGAGGAATATTCAAACTCTTGAAGATTTATTAAGACTCTGTGTCCTTGACTTCAAAGGAAGTTGGGACAAGTTCTACCATTAGTGGAGTTTTCCTACAACAACAGTTATCAAGCAAGTATTGGCATGACTTCATTTGAGGCGTTGTATGGAAGAAAGTGTCGTTCTCCAGTATGCTGGGATGAGGTGGGTGAAGCAACATTATTGGGACCGGAGTTGGTATATATGACTACAAAAAAGATTCAAACGATCCGACAACGTATAAAATCCTCACAAGATCGACAAAAGAGTTATGCTGATCTTCATCGAAAGGACGTGGAATTCAATATTAGAGATCATGTGTTGTTACGTGTTATTTCATGGAAAGGAGTTATGATATTTGGAAAGAGAGGAAAGCTCAATCCTCGATTCATTTGCCCATTTATAATCCTCGGTCGAGTAGGAACTGTGGCCTATAGACTCGCCTTACCGCCAAGTATGTCTTGTGTTCATAACATTTTTCACATATCTATGTTACGTAAATACGTGAAAGACCCGAACCACATTATTGAATTAGAACCGGACGAGATAGCGAAAGATTTAACATATGACGTGGCACCTGTTAAAATCTTGGATAAGAAGGATCATATTATATGCTCCAAAGTTATACCTCAAGTTAAAGTTTTGTGGAGAAACCACGATGTTAGGGAAATGACCTGGGAGTTAGAATCTAAAATGAAGTAAAGGTATCCTCACCTCTTCGACATACCAGGTACATACTATGATGCCTCCAAAATAGGTCCAATCCATCCAACCTATTCTGAGTCGCCAAACACATGGTACAGAAAACAACTACAACTTTATTACTACAATTATCGTGCAAAATACAACAACACATATGTTGTGAGTTTTGTTACAAATATATACCAACCGCGACTCTCATCCCAACCTTGGATATGACGTCACAATGGCACCTTACATAAAGGTACAAGGTAAAAAGCTGCTTTAGAAATTAAAATCTTTGGGAAGTGCTCAAGAAACCTTCGTACATCTGGGAGGCCACGCGCCTAGGTTATGATAGATATCATATGTCCACGAATTATCCTTCGTTGACCCAATAGACCCCAAAGAAAAATGAGAAGATTACTATCATGTTCTTTCCAATGGTGAGTCATCTCTTGACATATAACTATCTCCACTGCTGCAATTGAAAATTATATTTCAACCAAACTCTAAGATTATATAGGTAGTGCTCGTAGATATTCTCAGCAAGTGGATGTGCAAAACCCTGTCTTATGATTACACGAGGTTGTATATCATTAGGCATCTTGTATGATTGTGGCAAAACACCCTTCCAAAGTTGGGTTCACCTCACCCTATTGTTGTTCACCAAAATTAATTATTAAGTGACGTATAATATACGACACACACATCTTAGGTCCTCAATATAATTATATATTGTATGTCATGTCGTTTTATAATGTGTTGAGAAATTTGACAGTCTCGGACCATCACACTATTCCCTTGTTATCCCCGCTCGACCCAGCTACTCTTATTACCTGAAAGGAATTGTGAATCAAAAAGGGTGAGCATAAATAGCCCAGTAAAGAATATCATGACTAAAGATAATTAAATTATCAATAGCCTTCGTTAGTAATCAGGGATTTAGAACATATGGTAGATGATAAAAACTTTTCAACCGTAGTTGCAGCGGAACGAGCAATCCATTAGAAGAGCCAAATAGACCATAAAGTCTATTATCTTTTCCATGTTAAAAGTCCACCAACAATGTTTTATCCCTGTAACATCAATCAACAATTCCTGTCCACAATCATGTTAATAACTCATAATCATATTTGTGGTTCTAAATTCCTCTTCTCATTCAAGACGAAGATAATTTTCGTCACATGTCTTTACCTGAAACATCAAAGATCATGGTTATACCAAATCACAGTTCCTGTTCATAATCATACTAATAAGTTCAACTTTGCACTACGGGCCAAAGATATTCATTAACAGTTCATCTTTGCACTATAGGCCAAAGATATTCAAAAACAGGTCATCTTTGCACTACAGGCCAAAGATATTCATCAACAGTTCATCTTTGCACTACAGGCCAAAGATATTTAATAATAGGTCATCTTTGCATTACGAGCTAAAGATATTCAACAACAGGTCATCTTTGCACTATTGGCCAAAGATATTAATATCTCAAAGAAATATATAATCATTTCAGAATTTATATAAACAATAATTATAACCATATTGATCAATTCACCTTTGCACTTAAGCTAAAGATAATCGTTTATAAATTCAATGGTCATAATTGTGACGCCCCCAACATAGGTATACATCACCCATCTTGAGTCTCCAAATACATGGTATAGAATACAAATACAAACTTAATTATACAAATGTCGTGTAATATACGACAAAACATAGCTGAGAGTTTAAACAGGAATATTTCCTTCTAGAAAATATTCACTCTCAAATAGAGTCCTCATTACATTTATTGTCACACTATTTTATAAAATAGTGAGGACTACTATAACACCATCTCGGACCATCACTCCGTTCCCAGACTAGTCCCGGCTACGTTCTCATTTCCTGAAGAGAATAATGAAAGCAAAAGGGTGAGCTCAACTAGCCCAGTAAGAAATATTATGACTAAGATAATGCAGGATAAATTATCATTAGCCTTTAACAATGTTAATCTGATAAAATATAATAGACATCAAGTTTAATCTACAATGAATAATAAACAATCCATTAGAAGAGTCAAGTAGAGCATGATATCTACTATCTTCTATGATTTAAAATGTTTTCATCAATTTTTATCGCTGAGAATCAGTTTAATAAATAAACCACATCATCGAGTCATCCCTGCACTACGGGCTAAGGATATTCATTAAATCATCAATGGTCATAACTATACCGAATAATCCCTGGTCATAATCATACCAAAAACTATCCATCAATGAACTACAAGCCACTGAGGACTTTTACCACATCATTTATAACATTACAGGTCATGATTATACCGAATGATCCCTGGTCATAATCATACCAAGTCCATCTATGTACGTAAGCCAAAGATGACTTTCATCACAATATAAGCATGAGGATGATAACAATGACATAATAATTCAATAAAACAAGTTCAAGGATAAATTTTAAAGATTTATAATTCTAATTTATCCAGAAATCAATAACGTCCAAATTGTCAACATGATACTTCTTTGTGGAGTAAAATTCAAGAAAGCTCAGAAGAATATTTCCATGAAAAGATACTAGATGAAACGCAAATATCCTGGATATTCTACTAATTTCATGGAGTATAGAAGTCAAAACTTTAACCGAGTATAATAGAATATATGATACTGCAAATGGATTTTCGCCCGCCATGCGATAATCCACGTAGACAGATCATTTCCACTATTTAATAAAGAATGAATACGAAGGATCATTCACCATGCATGCGGTAATCCACATAGACAGTTATTCCAATAGAATAATAAAGAATGGAATAACAGAAGAATTCACCATGTATGCGATAGACCGCACAGACAGGTTATTCCCAACAGAATAATAAAGAATGGAACTAAGTCATGCATAATCCGCACAGACAGGATATTCTAACAGAATAATAAAGAACGGAACTAGGTCAAGCGTAATCCGCCGCAGGCATGTGATATTCAAATGTAATAATAAAGAACGGAACCAGTCATGCGTAATCTGCATGTATGGGATATTCCAACAGAATAATAAAGAATGGAATAACAACAGAATTCACCAGGCATGCGATAGACCGCACAGACAGGTTATTCCAATAGAATAATAAAGAATGGAATAACAACAGAATTCACCAGGCATGCGATAGACCGCACATACAGGTTATTCCAACAGAATAATAAAGAATGAAATAACAGAAGAATTTCACCATGTATGCGATATTTAGCATGCATGTGTTATTCCAATATAATAATAAAGAATGGAATAACAACTCTTACGAGTATTGAAAGAAAATAACTCTCTTCATGAATACGAAAGAATAATACCCCTTACCACAAAAGAAGATTGGACACTAAAATAGTGAGGTAGCACACTTCTCTTCTTCTTTCTCTCTATAATTTCTCTCCATAATAATTGCTCTATAGCTTTAGTGAATTGGTAAGAAATGAAGGAAGAATGAGCTTCTATTTATAGGAAAATATAGTTTCGATAATTGCACGTTTTGAGGCTCGAAATATTACAATATAATACCTTCCTCTTTTTCTTCATTTTTAATTTAGTCCTGCAAGTATTATCAAACTTGCACCACCTCCCCTAATAGTAAATAATGTGAATCTATAGTTCAATCATGTGAATCAATAGTTATAATCATGTGAAAATACGAATTATAGTATATTACCTCCATCTATACCTCCATTTTTAACTTAGTCATGCAAGTATTATCAATCTTGCACCACCTTCCCTAAGAGTACAAGAATGTGAATCAATAGTACACACATGTGAACAAATAGTTATAATTATGTGAATTAATAGCAATTAATTGCTCATTTATCCGGTGAATTACCCGATTGGTCAATATAACCTCTAGACATCAATTATTATCGAAATAAATATCGATTTCCACTAACACTAATAATTTCAACACAATGGAAATATCCTTTTCATCTTTAATCAACACGAACTTATTCATCATTAATATTATAATTCACAATATTTAACAACCAGGTCGTTCCCAGGAAAGAGGGGGCTTTCCGATAAGGATTTCTCCTTATTGGCGCACAATTAGGTGACCAAACCTCTCCTAGACAGAACTTCTAGACATTGTCAATATTGCAAATAATAATATGAATAACTTTGCCATCTCAATTATTGATATATTATGCACATGATACTGTGACAATAATTGAATCAATAATATGAGAGATATAATGCAGCAATTACTGTAGCAATAATTGAGTATAACTGAGTGACTTCTTACGTAAGCATCAATAATCAATACTGTTATTGTCTACTATGCAACCACAGCGTATTCATCAGACTTTTTTTTCTAACTACCTTTCCAGTTAACCAATGAGTAGTTCAATAGTTTTAATAGTAACACTTTGCAAAATTTATAAATACTACCCACAACTATAATATTATATCAAATCCATACCATAATATTTAAAAAAAATATTTCGAGAAAATTAAATCTTTATTCGTAAAATTTGGGGTTTTACAATCTCTCCTCCTTATGAAATTTTGCCCTCGAAATTTACGTACGTACTTTGTATGCCGAAGAGGTGAGGATACCTTGACTTCATTTCATATTCCAACTCTTGAGTTATAACTTTTGAGTGTCGAATATGATCCTTCTTATCCAAGATTTTAACACGTATCTCATCATACCTTAAATCTTCCGCTATCTCGTCTAGTTCTAATTCAATAATGTGGTTCAGGTCGTCCACATAATTATGTAACATCGATACGTGAAAAACGTTATGAACACGCGACATACTTGGCATTTAAACGAGTCTATAGGTCACAGTTCCTACTCAATCGAGGATTTCAAATGGGCCAATAAAATCGAGGGTTGAGATTTCCTTTCTTTATTGATTCTTGCTTCTACAATAACGCCCTCTTGAACCTTCTTCTTCACATTCATCAGCTCTGAGTATGTAGCTTGCACGGCTTTAACTTTATCAATTAAAGTCGATTCTACTCGTATATTCGTTATCTTCACGTGGGTCCCTAGAGTCTTTAACTCTATCTTCATCATTTGTAAGTTATACAAAATGAGTTTTTGTGTTAACAACATCGCACTCGTAAACACATACGATCTTCTACTCAACGCATAAGCGACCACGTTCGCTCTTCCAAGATGATATTGAATGGTATAATCATAATTTTCAACAGCTCGAGCCAACGTCTTTGGCGCATAATACGTTCGTTCTAGGTTGAAGAAATATTTAAGGGTTTTAGAAATGGGTTTTGTACTGGGGTCAATACAAAATTTGATTTCACACTCTGGGGTAGGCCAGGAAGTTCTTCGAGAATACGTCAGGAAATTTAGTAACGATAGAAATATCATTTAAAAACTGTGACACTCATCCAAGACTTGGATAGCACATGAAATGAAGGTTTCTCCTAACGGAGTTTCAACCAATAAGTCAAAGTCTAACTTCTCTGGGGTCAAATTTAAACGTTGAACGCATGGCAGAGAGAGAGATAAAAGAATGGGTAGAACCCAGGTATCTAATAAGGTATAGACTTCGCGAGAATTTATAATTAACTAACTTGCGTAACTAACCGTTCGGGTTACTCGCTTTTTGAGAAGTCACAAAAAATGCTCTTCCTGAAACCACCGACTTTATTTTGTCCGTATCCGCCTTTGCTGCCACCGTCCCAGCTAGACTTGACTTTGGTGCACGACAAAATCGGGCTAGGTGACCTTCTTTTCCACAATTGTAACTCGCTTGGATCGCATCGTCGATGCGACTTGGTGATATGTCCTCCTTCCGCATTTAAAACATACAATTGGTGGTTGTTCTCCTTCCTTGAAAATGGGTGTTGGTGCTGCTATCTTTCCATCATTATTGAACCTTCTCTTCTTGAAATTTCCACTTCTATTATCTTGGCCATGATTACCACCAAAGAGGTTACCATTCTTGGCATAATAATTTCCCCCACGATGGTTATCATTGTTCCGATGGCCGTTGCCACCGGTACGATTATTATCGTGTTGTTGCTCGTTATCCTTTGGTTGGGCTGGCTCATTATCGCGCTCCAATAACTGAGCCCTATTTACAACATCTGAATACAAGCAAAGTTTGTGAGAAATGAGGTATTGACGTATTTCGGGTTTCAAACCTCTTAGAAACATCCGCGTCATTCGCTCCTCATTATCGACCAAATGGGATGCAAACCGGTATAACTCCACAAATTTAGCCTCATATTGCGACACGGTCATATTGTTTTGCTCCAACTTAATAAACTCCACCTCCTTCATGTGATGAATACTTTCGGGAAAGTACTTGTCATTGAACAACTCTTGGAACTTCTCCCAAGAAATCTTAAGTGCGTCAGGCTGGGTACGTTTTTACAGATTCCCACCAGTAATCTGCCTCTTCACACAACATAAAGGTGGCGAAGGGAACCTTTTGCTCCTCGGAGCATCCCAATATATCAAATATCTTGGTGATTTTCTTTATCCACGTCTTCTCCTTAAGTGGTTCTGGCTTTCCCAAAAACTTCGGCGGTCCCAGCTCCTTGAACTTCTTAGCGGTGACCATCAGAGAGTTGCCAGTGCTTCCACCTGCATTTTGGACAGGAGTCTCTCTTGCCTGATGTTGCATGAATTACATAAAGCCTCTGAACATCTCATCGTTCATCATTTCATCGGTGTTGCTATTTACCTGAGGATTATTGTCTTCCTGTTGCACATTATCCTGGGTATTAATCTGTGGTGACTCAACGGTCTCATGTGCTTTATTATCTATCTCAACATTTTCGGATGCCATTTTCAAATACAGCCACAAAACAAGGGTTAATTAACATTTCACATATTATCCCTATACTCTAACTGACCAATTAAATACCAAATAAACTTAGGTAGGTCATACTAGCGAAAGAATTCCCCGTCTCTCCCCTTCTAGTTCTTGTCTCACATCTCAGCCAGGGATCATATCCCTAAGCTTTGATACCAACTGTGACGCCCCCAACATAGGTATACATCACCCATCTTGAGTCGCCAAATACATGGTATAGAATACAAATACAAACTTAATTATACAAACGTCATGTAATATACGACAAAACATAGCTGAGAGTTTAAACATGAATATTGCCTTCTAGATAATATCCACTCTCAAATAGAGTCCTCATTACATTTATTGTTACACTATTTTATAGAATAGTGAGGACTACCATAACACCATCTCGGACCATCACTCCATTCCCCGACTAGTCCCGGCTACGTTCTCATTTCCTGAAGAGAACAATGAAAGCAAAAGGGTGAGCTCAACTAGCCAAGTAAGAAATATTATGACTAAGATAATGCAGGATAAATTATCATTAGCCTTCAACAATGTTAAACTGATAAAATACAATAGACATCAAGTTTAATCTGCGGTGAATAAACAATCCATTAGAAGAGTCAGTAGATCATGATATCTACTATCTTCTATGATTTAAAATGTTTTCATCAATTTTATCGTTGAGACTCGGTTTAATAAATAAACCACATCATCGAGTCATCCACACTACTCTCGGGCAAGGATATTCATTAAATCATCAATGGTTATAACTATACCGAATAATCCTCGTCATAATCATACCAAAAACTATCCATCAATGCACTACAGGCCACCGATGAGGACTTTTACCACATCATTTATAACATTACGGTCATGATTATACTTAAATGATCCTCGGTCATAATCATACCAAGTCCATCTATGTACGTAGTAAGCCAAAGATGACTTTCATCACAATATAAGCATGAGGATGATGACAATGACATAATAATTCAATAAAACAAGTTCAAGGATAAATTTTAAAGATTTATAATTCTAATTTATCCAGAAATCAATAACGTCCAAATTGTCAACATGATACTTCTTTGTGGAGTAAAATTCAAGAAAGCTCAGAAGAATATTTCCATGAAAAGATACTAGATGAAACGTAAATATCCAGGATATTCTACTAATTTCATGGAGTATAGAAGTCAAAACTTTAACCAACTGAGTATAATATAATATATGAAACTGCAAATGGATTTTCGCCCGCAATGCGGTAATCCACGTAGACAGATCATTTCCACAATTTAATAAAGAATGAATATGAAGAATCATTCACCATGCATGCGGTAATCCACATAGATATGTTATTCCAACAGAATAATAAAGAATGGAATAACAGAAGAATTCACCATGCATGCGATAGACCGCATGCGAATGAGTTATTCCCAACGAATAATAAAGAATGGAACCGAATTCATGCATATTACGCGCATGCATGGATATTCTAACAGAATAATAAAGAACGGAACCAGTCATAATAATTAGCATTATTATGCATGTGATATTCCAAATGCAGAATAATAAAGAATCGGAACCAGTGTCATGCGTAATCACATGCAATAGGATATTCAACGAAATAATAAAGAATGGAATAACAACGAAATTCACCGGGCATGCGATAGATCCATTGCATGAGTTATTCCAATGAATAATAAAGAATGGAATAACAACAAAATTCACCGGGCATGCGATAGATCGCCTTGCAGATAGGTTATTCCAATGAGAATAATAAAGAATGGAATAACGAAGAATTTCACCATGTATGCGGTACTTTACGCGATACGAGTTATTCCAATATAATAATAAAGAATGGAATAACAACTCTTACGAGTATTAAAAGAAAATAACTCTCTTCATGAATACGAAAGAATAATACCCCTTACCTCAAAAGAAGACTGGATACTAGAATAGTGAGGTAACAGACTTCTCTTCTTCTTTCTCTCTATAATTTCTCTCCATAATAATTGCTCTATAGCTTTAGTGAATTGGTGAGAAATGAAGGAAAAATGAGCTCCTATTTATAGAAAAATATAGTTTCGATAATTGCACGTTTTGGGGCTCGAAATATTACAATATAATACCTTCCTCTTTTTCTTCATTTTTAATTTAGTCTTGCAAGTATTATCAAACTTGCACCAACTCCCCTAATAGTAAATAATGTGAATCTATAGTTCAATCATATGAATCAATAGTTATAATCATGTGAAAATACAAATTACAGTATATTACCTCCATCTATACCTCCATTTTTAACTTAGTCATGCAAGTATTATCAATCTTACACCACCTTCCCTAATAGTACAAGAATATGAATCAATAGTACACACATGTGAACAAATAGTTATAATTATATGAATTAATAGCAATTAATTGCTCATTTATCCGGTGAATTACCCGATTGGTCAATATAACCTCTAGACATCAATTATTATCGAAATAAATATCGATTTCCACTAACACTAATAATTCCAACACAATGGAAATATCCTTTTCATCTTTAATCAACACGAACTTATTCATCATTAATATTATAATTCACAATATTTAACAACCAGATCGTTCCCAGGAAAGAGGGGGCTTTCCGATAAGGATTTCTCCTTATTGGCGCATAATTAGGTGACCAAACCTCTCTTTGACAAAACTTCTAGACACTGTCAATATTGCAAATAATAATATGAATTACTTTGCCATCTCAATTATTGATATAATAATATATATTATGCACATGATACTGTGAGAATAATTGAATCAATAATATGAGAGATATAATGCAGCAATTATTATAGCAATAATTGAGTATAACTGAGTGACTTCTTACGTAAGCATCAATAATCAATACCGGTGTGCTACTATGCAACCACGCAGCATCGTATTCTTGTACTTTACTACTCTAAGGTAGTTCAACAGTTTTAACGGTAACACTTGTCGTTATTTATATAAAAAGATAATTCTGTCGTTTTCTAACTACGACAATACTTTCATTGTGGGGTCCACCAAACGGATATTCCCCGATAAAAAGAATATTTTATAACAACTTGCATACTTTGCAAAATTTATAAATACTACCCACAACTATAATATTATATCAAATCCATACCATAATATTTAAAAAAAATATTTCGAGAAAATTAAATCTTTATTCGTAAAATTTGGGGTTTTACAATGATCATACCAGTCAACAATTCATCTTTGCACTACTGGCCAAAGAGAACCCATAGTCACGATCATACCAATAATCTACCCATCTTTACACTCAAGTGAAAGAAAAATTCCATCACCAGGGTTATAAAAATGTTATATATGATAATAAAACAATATGATCAAAACATGGATTTAATTTTAAGAGCAATATTCATAAATCAACGATAATTTGGTTAGAAAAAGAAACCAATTTTATCGTGAATAATACCCCATGATAGTAACTCGTGAATAGTAACTCATAAATAGTAACTCGTGAATAGTACTCCATATTAAATACATAGTACCTGGTATCGTAAATAATGTCATATCGTAAATAAATGCCATATACATGAATCTTTGTCAGTATCGTGAATAGTGTCGTATCGTGAATAGTAATCCCGACACGAAAAGATAAAGTTTCACAACAAAATCCATATCAATATTTATAACACCTTAATTCAAATGTTATAAATCACTTAATAATCTCATAATCTAATATTATTAATATTACAACAATATTTTAATCATTTCTTAAACTTATAAATAATTTATTTTAATTGTTTACACTTTACTAATTAATATATTTAATCATCCTAAAATGTCAAACTCATAAGATTTCATCGCCAATAACCAAAACTCTCATAAAAAATTTGCATATACCTTATATAGGATTCTCAAGCCATAAAATCCTATTTTCCAATTTTCTTACTTCACATAACATATTTAATTCATTTATTCATAACTAGTCTATTTTCATGAAAAATACCAAATCAGTTCCAAAAAATTTTCTTTTACGGGATTTAGCGCGAATATAGTCCCATATTAAACATATATTGTTCTCTAATTTTTTAAATTCATTTACTATTTTTCATATGACCAAAAGCTATTTAATATTTAGATATTTATCATAAATCGTACTTTTTGTCCAAAAATTCTGAAATTTACAGAGTATACTGCTATTATATACATGTACTCTCAATAAAAAGTTCACCAATTTTGGAGTTAACCACAGGGAGTTATAAGGGTTTACTTTTAAAATAGTCTTTTCCCATAAAATTCATAACTCATAATCTATACATCCAAAAATTACCATTTTTGGACACAATCTAGAAAACTCATCAAATTATCATTTCAAATTTTTCCAAAATTTTTTGAGGGTCGGAAAAATTACGAAACTAAAAAACATAATAACCTTACAATCCCTTACCTCAAAAGAACAGTATTTCTGATTGGAATATCAGATGTAAAGTCGAAGGAAACTTGCACTGAATAGCATTTCTCAAAGTATCTAAATACTTACAAAATATGCTCGATAATATAGAGAGAGAGAGAGAAAACTTATGTTTCTAGTGTGATTTTCAATTCTAACTTAAGCAACTATTTATAGGAAAATGCTAGAACGCCAAAGGAGACTAAACTAATAAAATAATATTATTTCATTTTCCTTTTTCTATGCAAGCCACCTTTGAAAAATCATCAGCCACCACAGTAGGGCCAACCCAAAATCAGAACATGTTTTCTACACCAACCAAAAGTGGGTCCCACCTAATTTTAATAAAAATCATTTTATTTTCTGAAACTTCAGTAATTCATAATAAATAGCTCTTTTATCAGAAAAATACGAATTTTATGTCCATTTCACACGAAATCAAATTCTCTACAACTTTGTAGCTTTAAGTTTTTCCAAATTCCAGACAAAAAATATCCGAAATTCACAAACAGATGATTTTTAACACCTTTTAAAATTCATAACAAATCATGCATTAATTTTTAACGGTTAAAAATTTGTGGACATATACTCAACTTATATATGTATAATATATCCAAAAATCACAACGATCCAACGGTCAGATTAAAATTATAACTCACGCAATAAAGCTTTAAGAATACTGATTTGATTTTTAATACCTCCATTTCGACAAAAATACTGATAAAATACCTCAACATTAATTTCTTCAATTATATCCACATAAAAATAAATATTTCTTTATCATATAAATCAATAAATAATTATTCACAAATAATATTATAGAATCACAATAATGATGACCGGTAGTTCCCGAAGAGGGGCTTTCAGATAAGGATTTCTCATTCTTGGCGCACATTAGGTGACCAAACCTCTCCTTGATGTAACTTTCTAGACATTGCCAATAATGCTATCTAATAATATTATTCAAATAATATGAATTATTGATCTAATAATGGGAAATACTATACAGTCATAATTATTGAGACAACAATAATATAAAATATCAACGCAGCAATTATTGAACCAATAAAATAAAATATTGAACAGTAATTACTATAACAATTATTGAATAGTGTCTTCATACGTAAGAATCAATAATTCAAAATCTCTTGCTTCATCTGGTATCTTCTTGTCTTGACCAGCGTATTCTTTATCTTAACCACCGTATAATCCAGCGGTGTTAGCAGGTAACAATTATCCCGTTATTTATAAAAATTCAAACTTGTCGTTTTCTTCATCCGACAGTTATTCTATTATGAGGCCCACAACTGGCTGCGCTGTCGTACGAATATTCCCTGACAACAAGAATATTCCACGACCAAATGAATATTCCCCGACAACAATGAGTATTTTATAACCACTTGCGTATTTTGAAAAAATTTATATATATCACCCTTAACTTTAAATTTTTATCAATTTAACCATTTACTGAATAATAATTATAAGAAAAATTAAATATTTTTATTTCATAAAATTCGGAGTCTTACACATACCCTAATTTCGAGGGCGAAATTTCATTAGAAGGGGAGGTTGTAAGACCCCAACTTTTATGAATAAAGAATAATTTTTCTCGAAATATATTTTTGAATATTATGGTGTGGATTTGATATAATGTTATAGTTGTGGGTAATATTTACAAATTTTTCAAAGTAATCAAGTGGTTATATAATATTCAATTGGTCGGGGAATATTAGTTTTAATAGGGAATATTCGTACGACGGCACAATCATTGGTGGATCCCACAACGAAAGTATTATCGTAGTTAGAAAATGATCGAATTATCTTTTTATAAAAATAACGGCGAAAGTTTTACTATTAAACTATTGAACTACCCGGTGGTAAAAGTACATTAATACGCGTGGTTGCATATAAAGCACCTATGATTGATTATTGATGCTTATGTGAGAAGTCACTCAGTTATACTCAATTATTGCTACAGTAATTGCTGCATAATATCTCTCATATTGTTGATTCAATTATTGTCACAGTAATAATATTCTATATTATTAAATCAACAATTGAGACGACAAAGTTATTCATATTATTATTTGCAATATTGACGATGTCTAGAAAGTTCTGTCGAGGAGAGGTTTGGTCACCTAATTGCGCGCCAATAAGGAGAAATCCTTATCGGAAAGCCCCCTCTTTCCTGGGAATGATCTGATTGTTAAATATTGTGACTTATAATATTAATGATGAATACGTTCGTGTTGATTAAAGATGAATTTGATAGTTCCATTATGTTGGGATTATTAGTGTTAGTGAAAATCGACATTTATTTCGATAATAATTGATTTATGGAGGTTATATTGACCAATCGGGTAATTAATCGGATAAATGAATAATTAATTGCAATAATTCACATGCTTATAACTATTTGTTCACATGTGTGTACTATTGATTCACATGCATGTACTATTAGAGGAGGTGGTGCAAGATTGATAATACTTGCATGACTAAATTAAAAATGGAGGTATAGATGAAGGTACTATACTGTAACTATTTTTTTCACAGTATAGAAATATTGATTCACATGAAAGTACTATTGATTCACATGATGTACTATTAGGGGAGGTGGTGCAAGTTTGATAATACTTGCAGGACTAAATTAAAAATGAAGAAAAAGATGAAGGTATTATACTGTAATATTTCGAGCCCCAAAACGTGCAACTATCGAAACTATATTTTCCTATAAATAGAAGCTCATTCTTCTTCCATTCTCACCAATCCACTAAGACACACAAGTGCAATTATAGAGAGAGAAGCTATAGAGAGAAAGAAGAAGAGAAGTCTGTTACCTCACTATTCCAGTATCCACTCTTCTTCTAAGGTAAGGGATATTATATTTTGTAGTATTCGTAGAAATAATATCTTCTTCCATACTCTGTAGTATGTGAGTAATATTATTTCATTTCATATTCCTAATTCTACACTCATTCTGTTAAAGTATTACTTCTATACTCCATGAAATTTGTAGAATATCCTTGATATTTGCGCTTCATCTAGTATCTTTTCATGGAAATATTATTATGAGCTTTCATGATAATTATTGATCTTTTCATACCGGAATACTATTCATGAGTTACTATTTATAGGTTACTATTCACTCAAATATTATTCACTCAGGTATTCGGGGCACTTTTTATGCCAGAGTACTATTCATGAGTTACTATTCACCCAGTTACTATTCACTCGAATATTATTCACTCGGGTATTTGGGGCACTTTTCATGCCGGTGTACTATTCATGAAGTACTATTCATAGGGTACTATTCACGGGGTACTATTCACCCGAAAAATATATTTCTTTTTTGTCCAAATTATTTTTGATACATGAATATTATTCTTGAATTTTACTCCTGGCGATATCGTGTTGACAATTTGGATATTTTTAAACTCGGATAAATTTAAAGTCTTTAAAATTTATCCTTGATTTCGTTTGATTAATGCTTGTATCATTTTCATCATCCTCATGCTTATATTGTGATGAAAGTCATCTTTGGCTTACGTGCATAGATGGACTGTTGATTGGTATGATTATGACCATGGATCATTCGGTATAATCGTGACCCGTATTGTTACAAATGATGTGATAAAAGTCCTCATTAGCTTGTAGTGCATTGATGGACAGTTGTTGGTATGATTATGATCAGGGATTATTCGGTATAATCATGACCATTAATGATTATATGAATATCCTTGGCCCGTAGTGCAGGGATGATTCGATGATGTGGTTTATTTATTAAAATCGAGTCTCGTGATAAAATTGATGAAAAACTTTTTAAATCATAGAAGATAGTAGATATCATGCTCTACTTGACTCTTTTAATGGATTGCTTGTTCCGCTACAGTTAAACTTGATGTTTATTGTATTTTATCAGTTTAACACTGTTGAAGACTAATGATAATTTATTCTCCATTATCTTAGTCATAATATTTCTTACTGGGCTAGTTGAGCTCACCCTTTTGCTTTCATTGTTCTCTTCAGGAAATGAGAACGTAGCCGGGACTAGTCGGGGAATGGAGTGATGGTCCAAGATGGTGTTATAGTAGTCTCCACTATTCTATAAAATAGTATGACAATAAATGTAATGAGGACTCTATTTGAGTTTGGATATTATCTAGAAGACAATATTCGTGTAAAAACTCTCAGCTCATATTGTATAATTAAGTTTGTATTTGTATTCAGTACCATGTATTTGGCGACCCAAGATGGGTGATGTATACCTATTTTGGGGGCGTCACACTAGAACTAGGAGGGAAGAGACGAGTAATTCATTCGCTAGTATGACCTACCTAAGTTTATTTGGTATTTAATTGGTCGGTCAGAGTATAGGGATATTATGTGGTATGTCAATTAACCCTTATTTTGTGATAGTATTTGAAAATGGCATCTAAAAATGTTGAGATAAGCAATGAAGCACATGAGACCATTGAGTCACCAACGATCAATACCCTGGATAATGTGCATTAAGAAAGAAATAATTATCAGGTAAACAACAACACCGATCAAATAATGAACGATGGGATGTTCAGAGGCTTTATGCAATTCACGCAACATCAGGCGAGAGCGGCTCCTGTTCAGAATGCAGGTGGAAACACTGACGACTCACGGATGGTCACCGCTAAGTAATTCAAGGAGTTGGGACCATCGGAGTTTTGGGAAAAGCTAGAACCACTCAAGGTAGAGACGTGGATAAAGCAGATCACCAAGATATTTGATGTCTTGGGATGCTCTGAGGAGAAAAAGGTTCCCTTTGCCACCTTTATGTTGAGAGGAGAGACAGATTACTGGTGGGAATCAGTAAAACGTGCTCAGCCTACCGCACTTAGGATGTCTTGGGAGAAGTTCCAAGAAATATTCAACGATAAGTACTTTCCTAAAAGTAATCGTCACATGAAGGAGGTAGAGTTCATCAAGCTAGAGCAAAACAATATGACCGTGTCGCAGTACGAGGCTAAGTTTGCCGAGTTGTCCCGGTTTGCATCCCATTTGGCTGATAATGAGGAGAGAATGACGCGAATGTTTCTGCGAGGTTTGAAATACGAAATACATTAATACCTCATTTCTCACAAACTGTGTTTGTATTCAGATGTTGTAAATAAGGCTCAGTTATTGGAGCGCGATAATGAGTCAACCCAACCAAGAGAGAGCAGACGACAAAGCGACAATACCAGTGGTAGCAGTCATCGAAGCGGTGACAAAAAACGTGGAAGAAATCAATAAGCCAGAAATGGTAACCACTTCAGTGGTAATCATGGCTAAGACAATAAGAGTGGAGATTTTAAGAAGAGGAGGTTCAATGATGATGAAAAGACGTCAGCACCAGCAATCGTTGTTAAGGAAGGAGATCGACCACCAATCGTATGTTACAAATGCGGAGGGGAGGGACACATCAGTCCAAACTGTACGCATCAGTCTAAAGCGTGTTACAATTATGAAAGAGAAGGTCACCTAGCCCGATTTTGTCGTGCAGCAAAGTAAAGTCCAGCTGGGATGGAGGCACCAAAGGTCATCCCAAACAAGATAAAATCAGTAGTTCAAGGAAGAGCGTTTGTCGTGATCTCCCAAAAAGCAAGGAACCCAAACGAAGTCATCACGGGTAAGCCAATCATAAACTCTAATGAAGTATATACCTTATTTGATATCGGTTCTACCCATTCTTTTATTTCTCCTACTTGTGCTCAACATTTAAATTTGACTCCGGAGAAATTAAACTTTAACTTATCTATTGAAACTCCGTTGGGGGAAACCTTTATTACATCCATTGTTTATAAGTCTTGTTTAATTTAAATCGGCAACCGCACGTTACCTGTCGATCTTATCTCTTTGAAAATACTTGCATTCGATGTGATTTTAGGGATTGATTGGTTAACCACTCATCATGCTAAAATCGATTATTTTTGTAAGGTTGTTAGCTTTCATATTCCTAACCAACCTATTATGCGAATTCAAGCAATCAAACCATTAAAGTCAATTACTGTCATATCAAGCCATAAAGCTATTCGTTTATTGAAAAATGGATGTCAAGCTTTCTTAGCCCATGTAACGGATTTAAACAAATATATGTCAGTCTTGAATGATATTTCTATTGTTAATAAATTTCCTAATGTATTCCCTGAAGAACTTCCTGGCCTGCCCCAGAGCGTGAAATTGAATTTTGTATCGACCTTGAACCCAGTATAAAACCCATTTCCAAAGCACCATATCGAATGGCTCCTATTGAACCTTAGGAGTTAAAGACCCAACTGCAGGAATTGTTAGACATCAGTTTCATTCGTCCTAGTAAGTCTCCTTGGGGTGCTTCTGTTCTTTTCGTAAAGAAGAAAGATGGAAGTATGCGACTTTGTATTGATTATCGGGAGTTGAATTATGTCACCATCAAAGATAGGTACCCGTTGCCTCGCATTGATGACCTGTTTGACCAGTTGTAAGGCGCTAAATTCTTTTTAAAGATCGATCTTCATTCTGGATATCATCAATTAAAGATTAAAACTGATGACATTCCAAAGAATGCTTTTAGAACTCGGTACGTGCATTATGAATTCCTAGTTATATCTTTTGGATTGATTAATTCTCTTGTTGCTTTTATGGATATGATAAACCGAGTATTCAAGGAATATTTGGATCATTTTGTAGTCGTCTTTATTGATGACATCTTCATATATTCCAAAACCCGTGAATGTGAGACCCCGAATTTTATGAAATAAAAGTATTCAATTTTTCTATTTTGGTGAATAGTTAAATTGATAAAAGTTTAAAGTTAAGGGTGACATTTGGAAATTTTTCAAAGTAAGTGATGATGAAGTTTTGTTTTATTAGTATTATTAATGTAATAAAAGCATAAAAGCTTTTATATAAAAGCAGAATACTTTTATAAAGTTATTACATAAATAGAATATATTATATTCTATTATGCATAGTATTTTGCATAATAAAATCTTTTTATATAAAAGCAGAATACTTTTATAAAGTTATTCTATAAATAGAATATATTATATTTTATTATGCATAGTGTTGTATATGCTGCATAGTGTTTTGCATAGTAAAATCTTTTTATATAAAACAGAATATATTTATAAAGTTATTCATTTTATTAGATTATAAATAGAATATATTATATTTTATTTAAAAGATTTTGCTTTAAATATGGACCGTCCGATTAAAAGTAAATCAATTTGGATCGTTTCATGAATTAGTTACTTATGGTCCATTCTTACATAAATAGAAGCTCATTCCTTCATTATTTCTTACGAATTCACTGAAACTCTAGAGAGAGAAACTATAGAGAGAGTTCTTCTTCTGTAATCTCGAGCATATTTCTTTAGAGTTTAAGAAAGCTTTGAGCGTAGAAGATAGTGCAAGTTTTCTTCAAGTATATCCCCGCTCTACCGGTCGGAATACTCTTCTTTCAAAGGTAAGGGATATTATTTGTTGTACCTATAAGGGATATTATTCCTTTTGTATTCATGAAGAGAACTTATGTTATTCCATTCTTTATTATTCTGTTGGAACAACCTGTATACGGGGACTACCTTATACTTGGTGAAATTCTTCTGTTATTCCATTCTTTACTATTACATTGGAATAACTTTGTGTATCTGTGGACTACCACCATACATGGTGATCTTCTTACATTATTCCATTCCTTATTATTATGTTGGAATAACTTTGTCTATGCAATCTGCGCATACATGGTGAAATTCTTCTATTATTTCATTATTTATTATTACGTCGGAATATCACATGCATGCGTTTCTGTGGGACACAGTTCCATTATTTATTATTCCACATTTATTATTCTGTCAGAATAT
This sequence comes from Panax quinquefolius, assembly GCA_020205615.1. NCBI lineage: Eukaryota > Viridiplantae > Streptophyta > Magnoliopsida > Apiales > Araliaceae > Panax > Panax quinquefolius. The sequence continues at coordinate 84,881,469 of CM035173.1, forward strand.
CCTATCTGTGCATTTTACACTGGACCTGATTCCATTATTTATTATTCCGCATTTAATATTCTATCAGAATATCCTGTCTGTGCGTTTTACGCCAGACCTGGTTCCATTATTTATTATTCCTCATTTAATATTCCGTCGAGAATATTACATGCATGTATTTTTTCTGGGGACTGGTTCTATTATTTATTATTCTATTGGGAATAACATGTCTGTGCGGTCTCTATCACATACATGGTGAATCCTTCTGTTATTCCATTCTTTATAATTCTGTTGAAATAATTTGTCTATGTGAATTACCACATGCATGGTGAATGATACTTTGTATTCATTCCTTATTAAATTGTGGAAAAGATCTGTTTACGTTGATTATGATGAGAGTCATAATAAAAGCATTGGACTGGTAAAAATCATGGGTATATGTGGTATTAGTAAGTATTATGATGAGTTATGTTAGTTATTATGTGAAAACATGAAAGTTTCTTAGAAATAACAAAGGGTTGAAAAATCAGATTTTGGTAAAAACGTAACATGAAATTCAATTGACCATATTTCCTATTATATTTTGAATTTTTGAGTGTGGTCAAGACCTAGAGTTATATCTATGAGTCTTATAACTTATCCAAGTGGAATCACTGGAAAAGGTGTTGTAGATTTTCGTGTGGACTGATTTTAGCAAAGGAGTCAAAAGCTATAAAAGAGGAAAATGCTACAGTCCAAAATTTTAAAAGGGCAATTTCGGCCACTTAATTTGTGAGAAAACTTCTGGCCTTTTGGAACATGAAAGTATATAGTATAAAGAACCTCCTGTCCAAAAATAAGCTCATTCTGACTTAAAATGAGCAAGTTATGACCATTTCAATATTTAGCAAGCTATAACTGGAGTTCTATAACTCCGATAACCATGAAATTTAGAATGGAGGCTCACGTTAACATATGTAAGATCCTACCAAGATTTGGGAATTTTTGGAGTTAAACTTGAGGTAGCTAATTTCTTAAGGAATTAATTGGAAATTGATTTTTGAAAAATAGTAAATGAATTTTAAAAATTCCGATAAAAATATATGTTCATTATGGGACTATATTATGCTAAATCTCAGAAAAGAAATATTTTTGGGACTGATTTAGTATTTTTATGAAAATAGTTTAGTTATGAACATATGAGTTAATATATGTTATGTGAAGTAACAAAGTTGGAAAATAGGATTTTATGGCTTGAGAAATCCTATATAAGGTATATGTAGATTTTTGATGAGGGATTTGACCATTGGTAATGAAATCTTATGAGTATAGCATTTTTAAATGATTAAATGCATTATTTGGTAAAGTGTAAACAATTAAAATAAATTGTTTGTAAGTTGAAGAAGTGATTAAAATATTGTTTTGATATTAATAATATTAGATTATGAATTTATTATGTGATTGATAATATTTGGATAAAGTTAAAGCCTTTAATATTTATCGTTGTTATAGTTTGATTAATGCTTATATCATTGTCATCATCCTCATGCTCATATGGTGATGAAATTTATCTTTGGCTTATGTTCGAAGATGGACTGTTGATTATTGAATTGTATATCTTTGGCTTACGTACAAAGATAGATTGTTGATTATTGGTTTTCTTGTTGTATATCTTTGGCTTACGTGCAGAGATGGACTTGGTATGATTATGACCAGGGATTATTCGGTATAGTCATGACCATTGATGATTTAATGAATATCCTTGGCGTGGTCTGAGGATGATTTGATGATGTGGTTTAATTTATTAAAATTTGAGTCTCGCGATAAGAATTGGTGAAAACATTTTAAATCATAGAAGATAGTAGATTTTATTCTTTACTTGACTCTTCTAATGGATTACTTATTCCGCTACAGTTAAACTTGATGTTTATTGTATTTTATCAGTTTAACATTGTTAAAGACTAATGATAATTTATTCTGCATTATCTTAGTCATAATATTTCTTACTAGGCTAGTTGAGCTCACCCTTTCTTTCACTATTCTCTTCAGGAAATAAGAATATAGCTGGGACGAGTCGGGAAAAGGAATGGCGGTCCAGATGATAGCATTAGTAGTCCTCACTATTCTGATTAAATAGTGTGACAATAAATGTAATGAGGACTCCTTTGAGTTTGTATACTGTCTAGATGACAATATACGTATTAAAACTCTTAGATTATGTTTTGTCGTATTTTACACGACAGTTGTATTTAAATTTTGTACCATGTATTTAGCGACTCAAGATGGGTGATGAATACCTAATTTTGGGGGCGTCACAGTTGGTATCAAAACTTAGGGATATGATCCTGGTAGAGGCGTGAGAGACAAGAACTAGGAGGGAGGCGGAGAATTCCTTCGCTAGTATGACCTACCTAAGTTTATTTGGTATTTAATTGGTTGGTCAGAGTACAGGGATAATATGTGATATGTCAATTAACCCTTGTTTTGTGATAGTGTTTGAAAATGGCATCTAAAATTGTTAAGATAAGCAATAGAGCAAAATAATATGATCGTATCGTAGTACGAGGCTAAGTTTGCAGAGTTATCCTGATTTGCATCCCATTTGGTCGATGATGAGGAGCAAATGACGCGAATGTTTCTAAGAGGTTTAAAACCCGATATACGTCAATACCTCATTTCTCATAAACTTTGTTTATATTCAGATGTTGTGAATAGGGCTAAGTTATTGGAGCGCGATAATGAGTTAGCACAACCAAAAGGTAACGACCAACAACACGATAATAATTGTCTGCAGTGTAATGACCATCGAACAATGATGACCATCGTGGGGAAATTATCATGCCAAGAATGGTAACCACTTCGGTGGTAATCATGGCCAAGATAATAGAAGTGGAAATTTCAAGAAGAGAAGGTCATTTAGCTCGATTTTGTCGTATAGCATAGTCAAATCCGGTAGTTTAAGTGAGAGTGTTTGTCAAGAAACCCAAACGAAGTTATTACGGGTAAGTTAATTATAAACTCTTGTGAAGTCTATATCTTATTCGATACTAGTTCTACCCACTCTTGTATTTCACCTAGTTATGTTCAACGTTTAAATTTGACTCATGAGAAGTTAGACTTTGACTTATTGGTTGAAACTTCGTTAGGAGAAACTTTTGTTACCTCCACTGTTTATAAATCGTGTTTCAAATCGACACTTTCACGTTACCTGTCAATCTTATCTCTTTGAAAATACTTGCCTTTGATGTGATTTTAGGAATCGATTGATTAACTACTCATCATATTTATATTTTGTTGAAAGTCATCTGTGGACTGTAGTGCATAGATGGACATGGTATGATTATGACCAGGGATTATTCGTTATAATCATGACCGTAATGTTACAAATGATGTGGTAAAAGTCATCTTTGGCCCGTAGTGCATAGATGGACTTGGTATGATTATGACGAGGATTATTCGGTATAATCATGGCCAAGTAATTGAAAACACGAATATCCTTGGCCCGTGGTGCATGGATAATTAAGTGGTCGTGATCTTATTAAGTGAGTCTCAAAGCATTATTGGTTTCTGATTGTATATCTTTGGCACGTAGTGCAAAGATGAACTATTGATTATTAGTTATATAGTTGGCAGTAGTGCAAAGATGAATTGTTAATGAATATCTTTAGTAGTATTATAAAGATGAATTTAATATTTTCAACGATAAAGGTATTCTCATCTCTTGAAATACCGAGTGCGTCACGTAAATTTTGAGGGCTAAATTTCATGAGGAGGGGGAGATTGTGAGACCCCAATTTTATGAAATAAAAGTATACAATTTTTCTATTTTGGTGAATAGTGAAATTGATAAAAGTTTAAAGTTAAGGGTGACATTTGAAAATTTTTTCAAAGTAAGTGATGATGAAGTTTTGTTTTATTAGTATTATTAATGTAATAAAATGAAAAGCTTTTATATAAAAACGAGAATACTTTTATAAAGTTATTCTATAAATATAATATATTATATTCTATTATGCATAGTTTTTTTACATAGTAAAATCTTTTATATAAAAGCGAGAATACTTTTATAAAGTTATTCTATAAATAGAATATATTATATTTTATTATGCGTAGTAGTGTTGCATAGTGCTGCTACATAGTGTTTTTTGCATAGTAAAATCTTTTTATATAAAACATAATATATTTATAAAGTTATTCATTTTAATAGATTATAAATAGAATATATTATATTTTATTTAAAAGATTTTGCTTTAAATATGGATGAATTTAGATTAAAAAGTAAATCAATCGGACCGTTCATAAATTAGTTACTATCTGGTCCATTCTTACATAAATAGAAGCTCATTCCTTCATTATTTCTTACGAATTCAACTTGAAACTCTAGAGAGATAAACTATAGAGAGTTCTTCTTGATAATCTCGAGCGTATTTCTTTAGAGTTTAAGAAAGCTTTGAGCGTGAAAGATAGTCAAGTTTTCTTCAAGTATATTCATTTCTCTACCAGATTGAATACTCTTCTTTCAAAGGTAAGAGATATTATTTGTTGTACACTATAAGGGGTATTATTCCTTTTGTATTTATGAAGAGAATTTTTGTTATTCCATTCTTTATTATTACATTGGAATAACTTTGTATCTGAGGACTACCCTATACTTGGTGAAATTCTTACATTATTCCATTCTTTATTATTACATTTGGAATAACTTTTGTATCTGTGACTACCACTATACATGGTGATCTTCTTACATTATTCCATTCCTTATTATTATGTTGGAATAACTTTGTCTTTATACAATCTGCATAATCTTGCATACATGGTGAAATTTTTCTATTATTTCATTATTTATTATTCAGCCGGAATATCACATGCATGCATTTTCCATTATTGGGACTTTAATTTGGTTCCATTATTTATTATTTTGCATTTATTATTATCATAATATATATCATATACATGCGTTTTTCTGTGGGACTGGTTCCATTATCTATTATTCCGCATTTAATATTACATCGAAAATATCACATTTGTGCGTTTTTCTGTGGGACCTAGTTCTATTATTTATTATTCGCATTTAATATTCTCGTTTAATATCACATACGTGCGTTTTCATGGGACTGGTTCCATTATTTATTATTACATTGGTAATAACTTTGTTTGTGCGATCTCTATCGCATGCATGGTGAATCCTTTTGTTATTCCATTCTTTATTATTACATTTGGAATAACTTTTATACATGTGAATTACCACATGCATGGTGAATGATACTTTGTATTCATTCCTTATTAAATTATGGAAAAGATCTGTTTACGTTGATTATGATGACAGTCATAATAAAAGAATTGGAATAATGAAAATCATGGGTATATATGGTATTAGTAAGTGTTATGATGAGTTATGTTAGTTATTATGTGAAAACATGAAAGTTTCTTAGAAATCACAAAGTGTTGAAAAATCAGATTTTGGTAAAAACGTAACATGAAATTCAATTGATCACATTTCCTATTATATTTCAAATTTTTGAGTGTGGTCAAGTCCTAGAGTTAGATATATGAGTCTTATAACTTATCCAAGTGGAATCACTAGAAAAGGTGTTGTAGATTTTCATGTGGACTGATTTTAGCAAAGGAGTTAAAAGCTGCAAAAGAGGAAAATGCTACTGTCCAGAATTTTAAAAGGGCATTTTCGGCCACTTAATTTGTGAGAAAAATTCTGGCCTTTTGGGACATGAAATTATATGGTATAAAAAACCTCCTGTCCAAAAATGGCTCATTCCGACTTATAATGAGCAAGTTATGACCATTTTAATATTTATGTTTTTCCGACAAAAAAATGCTATAACCGGAGTTCTATAACTCCGATGACCATGAAATATAGACTGGAGGCTCACGTTAACATGTGTAAGATCCTGCCAAGGTTTGGGAATTTTTGGAGTTAAACTTGAGGTAGCTAATTTCTTAAGGAATTAACTTGAAATTGATTTTTGAAAAATAGTAAATTAATTTTAAAAATTCCGAGAAAAATATATGTTCATTATGGGACTATATTATGCTAAATCCCAGAAAAAAAATATTTTTGGGACTGATTTGGTATTTTTCATGAAAATAGTTTTGTTACGAACATATGAGTTAAATATGTTATGTGAAGTAACAAAGTTGGAAAATAGGATTTTATGGCTTGAGAAATCCTATATAAGGTATATGTAGATTTTTTATGAGGGATTTGACCATTGGTGATAAAATCTTATGAGTATGGCATTTTTCAATGATTAAATGCATTATTTGGTAAAGTGTAAACAATTGAAATAAATTATTTACAAGTTTAAGAAGTGATTAAAATATTGTTATGATATTAACAATATTAGATTATGAATTTATTATATGATTGATAATATTTGGATAAAGTTAAAGTCTTTAATATTTATCCTTGTTATAGTTTGATTAATGATTATATCATTGTCATCATCCTCATGCTTATATGGTGATGAAAGTTATCTTTGGCTTACGTGCAAAGATGGACTGTTGATTATTGAATTGTATATCTTTCGCTTACGAGCAAAGATGGATTGTTGATTATTGGTTTTCTTGTTGTATATCTTTGGCTTACGTGCAGAGATGGACTTGGTATGATTATGACCAGGGATTATTCGGTATAGTCATGACCATTGATGATTTAATGAATATCCTTGGCCCGTAGTACAAGGATGATTCGGTGATGTGGTTTATTTATTAAGCTGAGTCTCAGCGATAAGAATTGGTGAAAACATTTTAAATCATAGAAGATAGTATATTTTATTCTTTACTTGACTCTTCTAATGGATTGCTTATTCTGCTGCAGTTAAACTTGATGTTTATTGTATTTTATCAGTTTAACATTGTTAAAGACTAATGATAATTTATTCTGCATTATCTTAGTCATAATATTTCTTACTGGGCTAGTTGAGCTCACCCTTTTTTTCACTATTCTCTTCACGAAATGAGAATATAGCTGGGACGAGTCGGGGAAAGGAGTGACGGTCAATGATAGCATTAGTAGTCCTCACTATTCTGATTAAATAGTGTGACAATAAATGTAATGAGGACTCCTTTGAGTTTGTATACTGTTTAGATGACAATATACGTATTAAAACTCTTAGATTATGTTTTGTCGTATTTTACACGACAGTTGTATTTGAATTTTATACCATGTATTTGGCGACTCAAGATGGGTGATGAATACCTAATTTTGGCGGCGTCACAGTGAATATCATGAGCAACACTTGATGCTGATACTCCAAAAGCTTTGTGAAAACAAGCTATATGCCTAGTTGAAGAAATGCGAGTTCTGGCTTGAGGAAGTAGCATTCCTTGGGCACGTAATATCAAATCACGGAATATCTGTTGACCCAGAAAAAATTGAAGCAATTCAAAGCTGGGAGCAACCTAAGTTAGCGACCGAAGTACGTAGCTTTCTGGGCTTAACTGGTTATTATCGGAGATTCATGGAAGGATTTTCTCGAATAGCTACTCCATTAACTCAGCTAACTCGAAAAGATACAAACATCGGTTGGAGCGAGGATTGTGAGAAGAATTTTCAATAACTCAAAAGGAGACTCATTTCACCACCTGTTCTGATAATACCATCTGGTTCGGAGGGATTTGTCATCTACAGTGATGCTTCAGGCAGAGGGTTAGGATGTGTTCTCATGCAACATGGGAAAGTCATAGCTTATGCCTCGTGACAACTCAAAGAATATGAAAGGAATTATCCTACTCATGATCTAGAGTTGGCAGCAGTCGTTTTTGCACTTAAGATTTGGAGGCATTACCTGTATGGGGAGAAGGTAGAGATCTATACGGATCATAAAAGCCTCAAATATTTCTTCACCCAAAAGGAACTCAACATGCGGCAACGACGTTGGCTCGAGCTGTTGAAAGATTACGATCATACCATTCAATACCATCCTAGAAAAGCGAATATGGTAGCTGACGCGTTGAGTAGAAGATTATATGTGGGTACGAGTTTGATATTGTTAACGCAAATGCCTATTTTACATAACTTGCAAAGGATGGAGATAGAGTTAAAGACTCCAGGGACCCACGTCATGATGTAAAATATACGAGTATAACCGAATTTAATCGATAAAGTTAAAAGCTGCTCAACTTACGGACCTGGAGCTGTTGCATATGAAGAAGAAAGTACAAGAAGGTGATATTCCAGAAGCAAGAGTCGATGAAGAAGGAATACTTTGACTCAACTCCAGACTTTGTGTTCCAAACGACCCTGATTTAAAGTATAAGATCATGATGGAGGCGCACAACACAACGTTTGCAATCCATCCTGGGAGTACCAAAATGTATCGTGATCTTCGACATACATTTTGGTAGAGCAATATGAAGAGAGAGGTAGCGAAGTTTATCTCAAGATGTCTAACTTTTCAACGAGTCAAGGCGGAGCATCAAGTGCCAAAAGGTCCATTGCAACCACTTGAAATTCCAAAATGGAAGTAGGAGCACATTACCATGGATTTTGTTACTGGTCTTCCCAAGGTTTCTCAAGGCATAAATGTGATTTGGGTCATTGTTGATAGATTGACCAAGTCTGCTCATTTCTTACCTATACGAGAAACTTATTCACTTGAACGTATTGCTCGTATGTACATAAATGAGATTGTAAGACTGCATGGCATGCCAATATCCATAGTTTCTGATCGAGACCCAAGATTCACTTCACGATTTTGGGTTAGTTTGCAAAAAGCTATGGGCACGGATTTACAATTTAGTTCGGCATATCATCCTCAAACGAACGGGCAGTCGGAGAGGACTATTCAAACTCTTGAAGGTCTATTAAGACTTTATGTCCTTGACTTCAAGGAAAGTTGGAACAAGTTCTTTCCATTAGTGGAATTCTATTACAACAACAGTTATCAAGCAAGTATTGGCATGGCTCCATTTGAGGCGTTGTATGGACGCAAGTGTCATTCTCCAGTATGCTGGGACGAGGTGGGTGAAGCAACGTTGTTGGGACCGGAGTTGGAACACATGACTATGGAAAAGATTCAAATGATCCGACAACGTATAAAAACCTCACAAGATCGACAAAAGAGTTATGTTGATCTTCATCGAAAGGACGTGGAGTTCAATGTTGGAGATCATGTGTTGTTACGTGTTACTCCATGGAAAGGAGTTACAAGATTTAGAAAGAGAGGAAAACTTAATCCTCAATTCATTGGGCCATTCAAAATCCTCGATTGAGTAGGAACTGTGGCTTATAGACTCGCCTTACCACCAAGTATGTCTCGTGTTCATAACATTTTCCATATATCTATGTAACATAAATATATGGAAGACCCGAATCACATTATTGAATTAGAACCAGACGAGATAGCCGAAGATTTAGCGTATGAAGAGTTACCTGTTAAAATCTTGGATAAGAAGTAACATATTCTACACTTAAAGGTTATACCTCAAGTCAAAGTTTTGTGGAGAAACCACGATATTGAGGAAATGACCTGGGAGTTAGAATCTGAAATGAAATCAAGGTATCTTCACCTCTTCATCATACCAGGTACGTACATCAATTTTGAGGATGAAATTTCATAAGGAGGGGAGGTTGTAAGACCCCTAATTATATGAAATGAAAGTATCCAATTTTCTTATAATTGTTATTCTATTTAGTAAATGGTTAAATTGATAAAAAGTTAAAGTTAAGGGTGATATGTGAAAATTTTTCAAAGTAAGCAAGTTGATATAAAAAATTCGTTGTGTCGGGGAATATTCATTTGGTCGGGAATATTCTTTTTGTCGGAGAATATCCGTACGACTACACAATTATTGGTGGACCCCACAACAGAATAATTGTCGGTTATAGAAAGAAACATAAATAACTTTTTATAAAAATAACGGCAAAAAGTATTACCGTTAACTGTTGAAATACCTAGTGGTAAAAGTAAAGTAATACGCGTGGTTGCATAGTAGCACACGGTATTGATTATGGATGCTTACGTAAGAAGCCACTCAGTTTATTCAATTATTGCAACAGTAATTGCTGCATAGTATCTCATATTATTGATTCAATTATTGTCAAAGTATCATCTGCACAATATTTTATATTATTAAATCAATAGTTGAGAAAACACATTTATTCATATGATTATTTACATTATTGACAATGTCTAGAAAGTTCTGTTGAGGAAAGGGGTTTGGTCACCTAATTGTGTGCCAATAAGGAGAAATCTTTATCGGAAAGCCCCCTTTTACCTGAGAATGATCTGGTTGTCAATATTGTAAGTTATAATATTAATGATGAATAATTATTAATAGATTAAAAATGTGTTTATTAAAGATAAATGATTTGTGGTAAATATTTATTCAATATTTTGATATAAATATAGGGATTTGTTATGAGGCGTTTGTTGTAAGTTTGACTTAGTATTCCATGGGAAGATTTACTAATTTTATGGACCGTCGATGGTGGTTTTAATAGTAAATCAATCTGGACCATCGATGGTGGTTTTAATAGTAAATCAATCTGGACCGTCGGTTGTGGTTTTAATAGTAATCAATATGGACCGTCCATTCTAATAGTAAATCAATCTGGACCATTCGTGAATCAGCTACTATTTAGTCAATTCTCCTATAAATATAAGCTTAATTCTTCTTTCATTCTCACCAATTCACTAAGACTCACAAGAGAAACTATAGAGAGAGAAACTATAGAGAGCAAGAAGAAGAGTATTCTGCTACTTCACTATTGCAGTATCTAGTCTTCTACTAAGGTAAGGGATATTATTTCTTTCGTATTCATAAGGAATACTATTTTTTGCATTCATCCTTTAATATGTTGGAATAACCAGTCTACGCGGATTACGTACCGCATGACAGGTGAAAATCCATTTGCAGTTTCGTATGTTATTTCTTTTCATATTCTTAAATCTAAACTTACTATGGTAAGTATTACTTCTATAATCCCTGAAATTAGTGGAATATCCTTGAGTTTTGCGCTTCATCCAGTATCGTTCATTGGAATATTGATCTGAACTTTTTTTTATTAAATATCAATATTTTTACCTGAGGTACTATTCACAGGTCACTATTCACAGGTTACTATTCCCTCAGTTACTATTCACTCGAATATTATTCACTTGGGGATTCAGGGTACTTTTCATATCGGAGTACTATTCACGGGTTACTATTCACTCAGGTACTATTCGCTCGAGTATTATTCACTCGGGTATTCGGGGCACTTTTCAAGCCGGGGTACTATTCACGAGATACTATTCCCCGAAAAATTTATTTCTTTTCTGTCCAAATTATTTTTGATACATGGATATTATTCTTGAATTTTACTCCACAAAGTAGTGTCATGTTGACAATTTGGACATTATTGAATTCTGGATAAATTAAATTATAAATCTTTAAAATTTATCCTTTGCTTTCATTTAATTGAATTCTTATATCATCGTCATCATTCCTCATGTTTATTGTGATAAAAGTCATCTTTGGCTTACGTGCATAGATGGACTGTTGATTGGTATGATTATGACCAGGGATCATTCGGTATAATCATGGCCATTGATGATTACACGAATATCCTTGGCCCGTAGTGTATGGATAATTCATGGACGTGATACTAATGAATATCCTTGGCCTGTAGTACAGGGATGATTCGATAATGTGATTTATTTATTAAGCTGAGTCCCAACGATAAAATTAATGATGAACTTTTTAAATCATAGAAGATAGAAGATATCATGCTCTACTTGACTCTTCTAATGGATTGCTTGTTCCGCTGCTGTTAAACTTGATGTTTATTATATTTTATCAGTTTAACACTGTTGAAGGCTAACGATAATTTATTCTGCATTATCTTAGTCATAATATTTCTTATTGAACAAGTTGAGCTTACCCATTTGCTTTCATTGTTCTTAACGTAGCCGGGACTAGTCGGGGAACGGAGTGATGGTCCGAGATAGTTGTTTTAGTAATCCTCACTATTTAGTGTGATAATAAATGTAATGAGGATTGAATTTGAGTTTGGATATTATTTATGAGACAATATTCGTGTAAAAACTCTCAGCTCATGTTTTATAATTAAGTTTGTATTTGTATTCAGTACCATGTATTTGGTGACCCAAGATGGGTGATGTATACCTATTTTGGGGGCGTCACAATTATTATCATTATTGTTATTATTATTGTTATTTGATTTGGATGGTAATTTTTAGGGGTGAATTTGATTTTGGCGGGAATTTTTAGTGTGAACTAAAATGTGAGTCTTTAGATTAAGTTGAAAGAATTGAGATAAAATCTGAACCGTTCTTGTGCATTATCAAATGAAAGACATAATTATATTATTATTGTTATTATTGTTGTTATTATTATTACTATTATTATTACTATTATCATAATGATTATTATAATTATTACTATTATTATTATAATTAATATTACTATTACTATTACTATTATAATTATATTATAATAATAATTATTATAATTACTATTATTATTATTATTACTTTTATTATTATTATTAATTATTATTATAATAATTATTATTGTTATTATAATTATTACTATTCTTATAATTATTAATTATTATTATTATTATTATTATTATTATTACTATTACTATTACTATTACTATTATTATAATTACTATAATAATAATAATAATAATAATAATAATAATAATAATTATTATTATTGTTATTATTATTACTACTATTATAATTATTACTATTATTATAATAATAATTATTCTTATAATTATTATTACTATTACTATTACTATTACTATAATAATTATTATAATTAGTATTATTATTATTATTATTATTACTATTATTATTACTATTATTATTATTATAATTACTATTATTATTATTATTATTACATTTATTATTATTATTATTATTATAAATATTATTATTTTTATTTGTATTTTATTATTACTATTATTTTAATAATTATTATTATTATTATTAATATAATTATAATTATAATTATTATTATCATTATCGTTATTTGATTTGGGCAAAAAATTTTATGGGTAAATTTGATTTGGGCGGAAGTTTTTAGTTTTTAGTGTTAGAAGAATTGAGATGAAATCTGAACCGTCCTTGTTGTAAGACCCCGAATTTTATGAAATGAAAGTATTCATTTTTTTATAATTATTATTTTATTTAGTAAATGGTTAAATTGATAAAGGTTAAAGTTAAGGGTGACATTTGAAAATTTTACAAAGTAAGCAAGTTGATATAAAATATTCGTTGTCGGGGAATATTCGTTTTAACAGGGAATATTCATACGACGGCACAATCATTGGTGGATCCCACAACGGAGGTACTGTCGTGGTTAGAAAACGACTAAAATATTTTTAAAAATAACGGCGAAAATTTTACAGTTGAACTACCCGGTAGTAAAAGTACAGTAATACGCGTGGTTGCATAATAGCACACGATATTGATTATTGATTCTTACGTGAGAAGTCACTCAGTTATACTCAATTATTGCTACAGTAATTGCTGCATAATATCTCTCATATTATTGATTCAATTATTGTCACAGTATCATCTGCATAATATTTTATATTATTAAATCAATAATTGAGATGATAAAGTTATTCATATTATTATTTGCATTATTGACGATGTCTAGAAAGTTCTGTCGAGGAAAGGGTTATGTTACCTAATTGTGCGCCAATAGAGAGAAATCCTTATCGAAAAGCCCCCTCTTTCCTGGGAACGACCTGGTTGTTAAATATTGTGAGTTATAATATTAATGATGAATAAGTTTGTGTTGATTAAAGATGAAATTGATAGTTCCATTGTGTTAGAATTATTAGTGTTAGTGGAAATCGATATTTATTTCGATAATAATTGATTTCTGGAGGTTAAATTGACCAATCGGGTAATTAATCGGATAAATGAACAATTAATTACTATTAATTCACATGCTTATAACTATGTGTTTACATGTGTGTACAATTGATTCACATGTATGTACTATTAGGGGAGGTTGTGCAAGATTGATAATACTTGCATGACTAAATTAAAAATGAAGGTATAGATGAAGGTATTATACTCTAATTATTTTTTTCACATGTATAGAACTATTGAGTCACATGATTGTACTATTGATTCACATGATATACTATTAGGGGAGGTGGTGCAAGTTTGATAATACTTGCAGGACTAAATTAAAAATGAAGGAAAAGATGAAGGTATTATATTGTGATATTCGGAGCCCCAAAACGTGCAATTATCGAAACTATGTTTTCCTATAAATAGAAGCTCATTCTTCCTTCATTCTCACCAATTCACTAAGACTCACAAGAACAATTATAGAGAGAGAAGCTATAGAGAGAAAGAAGAAGAGTAGTCTACTACTTCACTATTCCAGTATCCAGTCTTCTTCTGAAGTAAGGGGTATTATTTATTTCATATTCTGAAGAGATATTATTTTCGTATTCGTATGAATATTATTTTCGTTCAATATTCCTAAGGAATATCATCTTCGTTCAATATTCGTAGGAATATTATTTTTGTTCAACAGTCGTAAGGGGTATTATTTCTTTCGTATTCATGAAGAGGGTTATTTTCTTTCAATACTCGTAAGGGTTGTTATTCCATTCTTTATTATTCTGTTGGATTAACCTGTCTACGTGGACTACCGCATGCAAGGTAAATGACCTTTCATATTCATTCTTTATTAAATTGTGGAAATGATCTGTCTACTTGCATTACCGCATTGCGGATGAAAATCCATTTGCCATTTTGTATATTCTATTATACTCGTATGAGATATCCTTTCTTTTGGTACTCATCATGGAATATCATTTTCTTTTGTATTTTCCTTTTATGAGTATTATTCACGAAGTACTATTCACAAAGTACAATTCATAAAGTACTATTCATAAAGTACTATTCATGAGTACTATTCATAAAGTACTATTCAAGGGGTACTATTCCAGAAGTACTATTTATGGGGTACTATTCATGGGGTACTATTCACCCAGAGTACTATTCATGACAAAAAAAAATTAATTTCTTTTCGGTCCAAACCATTTTTGATACAATATCATTCTTGAATTTTACTCCATAAAGCAATATCATGTTGACAATTTGGATATTTTTAAACTCTGGATAAATTTAAAGTTTTTAATATTTATCCTTGATTTCGTTTGATTAATGCTTATATCATTGTCATCATCCTCAAGCTTATATTGTGATGAAAGTCATCTTTGGCTTACATGCAAAGATGGACTGTTGATTATTGGTTTTACAGTTGTATATCTTTGGCTTACGAGCAAAGACGAACTGTTGATTGATAGCTTTGGCCCGTAGTGCAAAGATGGACAAGTGTATGATATGATCATGACCACTGGTGATAATAACGAACATCCTTGGCCCGTAGTGCATGGATAATTCGATGATGTGATTGGCAGGATCATAACCATTAGTTAACAGTTGAATGTCTTTGGCCGTAGTGCACTAACAAACAATTGATTGGTATGATCATGACCATTGGTTTTATAGTTGAATATCTTTGGCCCGAAGTGCAAAGGTAGACAACAGATTGGTATGATCATTGTTATTACATTTGAATATCTTTAGCCTTTGGGTAAGGATATTGAGTAAAAGTTCTATTAAGCCTTTGTGGCAAGGAGAAACTGTTAATTTACATTATTCTAAATATGAATTGTGGATTTAACTATAATCTTTGGTGGTTCAGGTGAAGACAGGTGATGAGAGTTCTTTTTGTCTTGGGTATAACAAAGAACTGTTGATGAGTATTACAGGAATGAAATATTAACTATGGACTTTTAATCTAGAGGTGATAATAGACATTATGTTCTACTTGACTCTTCTAATGGATTTCTTATTCCGCTGCAATTGTTGATCTAAAACTTGTTGTCTATTGTATTCTATTAGTTGTTATACTGTTGAAGGCTAAGGATAATTTATTCTGCATTATCTTAGTCATAATATTTCTTTACTGGGCTAGTTGTGCTCACCCTTTTTGTAAGACCCCGAATTTTATGAAATGAAAGTATTCAATTTTTATAATTATTATTCTATTTAGTAAATGGTTAAATTGATAAAAGTACAGTAATACGCGTAGTTGCATAGTAGCACACGGTATTGATTATTGATGCTTATGTGAGAAGTCACTTAGTTATACTCAAATATTGCTACAATAATTGCTGCATCATATCTCTCATATTATTGATTCAATTATTTTCATAGTATCATCTGCATAATATTTTATATTATTAAATCAATAATTGAGACGACAAAGTTATTCATATTATTATTTGCAATATTGACAATGTCTAGAAGTTCTGTCAAGGAGAGGTTTGGTCACCTAATTACGCTACCAATAAAGAGAAATCCTTATTGAAAGCCCCTCTTTCTTAAAACGACACAATTTATTAAATATTGTGAGTTATAATATTAATGATGAATGTTATTAAAAATCGAATTTGAGTTCGGAGTTAAATTTTGAGATGCGGACGTGATATTTGAGTCTGAAGCGATGAAATTAGTAGAAATAGACTGTAAACACAAAAATTGCCGGGGTTGACTTTTTGGTCAAAAAAAAGTCAACAGTTGAATTTTTCAGAAAATATCAAACTTCGAAATTTTAAAAATGAAATTTTTGAGAAAAATATTTCCATTGTGTTGGGATTGTTAGTGTTAGTGGAAATCGACATTTATTTCGATAATAATTGATGTCTGGAGGTTATATTGACCAATCGGGTAATTAATCGAATAAATGAGTAATTAATTGCTATTAATTCACATGATTACACTACTAGAAAAATAAGAATACGTGACGGAATTTTGTGACAGTTTTTAAAAACAATCACAAAAGATAGTAATTTGTGATGGACTTTTTAAGCAATCACAAAATAATAGTATATATGATGGCTCTTAGTGATGACTAATCTTGCCATCAATGTATTATAATTGTGATGGCCATGTCAATCACACCAATTTTTTCATGCAAAATAAATTTTCTTTTTGTGACGCACTAAGTCATCAAAACAATATTTTATGATGGTCGTGACAATCATTAAAAAAGAAAAAATTTTGTGACGACTTTTATTTGCAATTACAAAAAGAAGGTATTTTGTGATAGAATTTTTAAGCTATCGCAAAACTATAAAATATATGATGGCTCTTAGTGATGACTAATTTTACCATCATCATAGAGTATTTGTGACTGCCATTGCAATTACCAAATCTTATGTGTAAGTAATTTTGTTTAGTAAGTTAACTCACATATGTTTCCTTTTATATTTTGTTTTAAAATTATAATCATGATCTGGACTTTGGTGTAGTGGTAATACTCGTTATTTAGTTTGCAAATGGGAGAGGGTTCGAATCCTACAATTATCATTTGATAAAGTTAATATAGTGTGATAAATTATACATAAATAGATATTCGCGTTCTTACATTTGATCCCTAAAGTCTTGTTTTTTATGTGATTTGATCCCTAAAGTCTTGTTTTTTATGTGATGACTTTGACAATCACAATAGATTACGTGTTCATGTGATTGTATTAATCATCACAAAAGTACTAAGCGTTTGCGTGATTGCAAAAACCATCACGTAAAACCTTTCATGATGGGCATATACAAGACGACCATTGTGATGCTTAAAGCCATCACATAAACCTTTCGTGATGGTTTTCCTACTTTTTGTGATGGATTTTGGCCATCACAAATGACCATTATTTTGGTAGTGTTAAAACTATTTGTTCACATGTGTGTATTATTGATTCACATTCTTGTACTATTAGGGGAGGTGGTGCAAAATTGTTATACTTGCATGACTAAGTTAAAAATGGAGGTATAGTTGAAGGTACTATACTATAATTCGTATTTTCACATGATTATAACTATTGATTCACATGATTAAACTATTGATTCACATTATTTACTATTAGGGGAGGTGGTGCAAGTTTGATAATACTTGCAGGACTAAATTAAAAATGAAAGAAAAGTTGAAGGTATTGTACTGTAATATTTCGAGCCCCGAAACGTGTAATTATCGAAACTATATTTTCCTATAAATAGAAGCTCATTCTTCCTTCATTTCTCACCAATTCACTAAAGCTTTAGAGCAATTATTATAGAGAGAAATTATAAAGAGAAAGAAGAAGAGAAGTCTGCTACCTCACTATTCTAATATCCAGTTTCTTCTAAGGTAAAGGATATCATTATTGTGTAAGGGGTATTATTCTTTCGTATTCATGAAGAGAGTTATTTTCTTTCAATACTCGTAAGAGTTTTTATTCCATTCTTTAATATTATGTTGAATAACTTTTATACATCTGATACCGCATACGTGGTAAAATTCTTCATTATTCTATTCTTTATTATTACTGTTGGAATAACTTTTATGCATGCGATCTATCGCATGCACAGTGAATTCACATTGTTATTCCATTCTTTATTATTTTGTTGGAATATCACATATGTGGGCGGATTCACGCATGACTGGTTCAATTTTTTTATTATTACATTGAAATATCACATGCATGCGGGATTCTGGCGTGACTGGTTCCATTCTTTATTATTACATTTGGGAATAACTTTTATACATGTGGTCTATCGCATGCATGGTGAATTCTTACATTATTCCATTCTTTATTATTCTGTTGGAATAACCTGTCTATGTGGATTATCGCATGCATGGTGAATGATCCTTTGTATTCATTTCTTATTAAATTATGGAAATGATCTGTCTACGTGGATTACCGCATGGCGGGTGAAAATTCTTTTGCAGTTTCGTAATTTTTTCTGATCTTCAAAAATTCTGGACAAATTTGAAATGATAATTTGATGAGTTTTCTAGATTGTGTCCAAAAATGGCGATTTTTGGATGTATAGATTAGGAGTTATGAATTTTATGGAAAAAGATTATTTTAAAAGTAAACTCTTATAACTCCTTGTGGTTAACTCCAAAATTGGTGAAATTTTTATTGGGAGTACATGTATATAACAGAAGTATACCCTATAAATTTTGGAATTTTTGGACAAAAGTATAATTTATGATAAATGTCTAAATATTAAATGATTTTGGCCATATGAAAAATAGTAAATGAATTTTAAAAATTTAGAGAAAAATATATATTCAATATGGGACTATATTACGCTAAATTCCATAAAAAAAATATTTTTGGATTGATTTGGTATTTTCATGAAAATGAACTAGTTATGAGTAAATGAATTAAATATGTTATGTGAAGTAACAAAATTAGAAAATAGGATTTTATGCCTTGGAAATCCTATATAGGGTATATGCATATTTTTGATGAGGGATTTGATCATTGGTGATGAAATCTTTTAAGTATGGCATTTTTGAATGATTAAATACATTATTTGGTAAAGTGTAAACAATTGAAATAAATTATTTATAAGTTTAAGAAGTGATTAAAATATTGTTATAATATTAATAATATTAGATTATGAGTTTATTAAGTGATTGATAATATTTGGATAAATTTAAAGTCTTTAATATTTATCCTTATTTTCGTTTGATTAATGCTTATATCATTGTCATCATCCTCATGCTTATATTGTGGTGAAAGTCATCTTTTGCTTACGTGCAAAGATGGACTGTTGATTATTGATTTTACAATTGTATATCTTTGGCTTACGTGCAAAGATGGACTGTTGATTATTGATTTTACAATTGTATATCTTGGGCATACGTGAAAAGATGGACCGTTGATTATTTGTTTTATAGTTGTATATCTTTAGCTTGCGTGCAAAGATTGGCTGATGATTATAGGTTTTATAGTTGTATATCTTTGGCTTACGTGCATTAATGGACAGTTGTTGGTATGATTATAACCAAGGATTATTCGGTATAATCATGACCATTTTTAAAAACACGAATATCCTTGGCCCGTAGTGCATGGATATTTCGTGGTCGTAATACTAATGAATATCCTTGGCCGTAGAGCAGGAATGATTCGATGCTGTGGATTAATTATTAAGCTGAGTCTTAGCGATAACATATTGATAATACACTTTTAATTCGTAAAAGATAGTAGATATCATGCTCTACTTGACTCTTTTATAATACAGTTGTATGTCTTTGGCCTGTAGAGCAAAGAAATTGTTAATGAATATCTTTGGCCCGTAGTGCAAAGATGAATTTATTAGTATGATTATGAACAAGAATTGTAATTTGGTATAATCATGATTTTTGATGTTTTAGGTAAAGACAGGTGATGAAAATTATCTTTGTCCTAGGTGCGAAGAGGAATTTAGAATCACAATTATGATTATGAGTTATTCACATGATTGTGGACAGGAATTGTTTATTGATGTTACAGGGATAAAACATTGTTGGTGGACTTTTAATATGGAGAAGATAATAGACCCTATGGTCTATTTGACTCTTTTAATGGATTGCTTGTTCCGCTGCAACTATGGTTGAAAAGTTTTATCATCTACCATATGTTCTAAATCTCTGATTTATTATTGATAAAAGCTATTGATGATGTAAATTATCTTTAGTCATGATATTCTCTACTGGGCTAGTTGTGCTCACCCTTTTTGCTTCACAATTCCTTTCAGGTAATAAGAGTGTAGCTAGGTCGAGCGGGGGTAACGGGAGAATAGAACGATGGTCTATAGCTGTTGGGGTTCTCCCTAAATAGTATGAAAATAAATTTACTGACAACTTTAGATAAGTGTATCGTATTGTATACGTCATTTGATATTTAATTTTGGTGAACCGAATAGGGTGAGGTGAACCCAACTTTGGAAGGGTGTTTTGTCACTATCATACAAGATGTCTAATAATATACAACCTCGTGTTATCATAAGACAGGGTTGTGCACATCCACTTGCTGAGTATATCTACGAGCACTACCTATATAATCTTGGAGTTTATTTGAAATATAATTCTCACTTGGAGACAACATAGATAATTATATGTCAAGAGAAGACTCACCATTGGAAGGAAGATGATAGTAATCTTCTTGTTTTTCTTTGGGGACTATTGGGTCAACCAAGGATAATTCTGTGGACATATGATATATATCATAACCTAGACGCATGGCCTCCCATGTACGAAGGTTTCCTTGAGCACTTCCCAAAGATTTTAATTTCTAAAACAGTTATTGACTATACTTTTATGTAAGGTACCATTGTAAGGTTGTGGTCAAGGCACCATGAGAGTTACATATATTTATATTAAAACTCACAGTTTAAGCGTGGTGGTATCTATCTCTACATTTACAGTTCAGCGATTTGTATAAATGAAGTTTGTATTTGATTTTTATAGTATGATATCTGGCGACTTCGAAATGGGTCGTGTGGACCTATTTTGGGGCGTCCACAAATGGTATATCGAGCTTAGGGATATGGTCATTGGCGAAGATATTAGTCTAGAACTAGGAGGGGAGAGACGAGTAATATATTTTTCTATGGTGTGACTTACCTAAGTTGAAATTGTTTATTTGATAAGTTGACAAATTATGATCTGTCAATTAGCCTTTATTTTGAAGATATATTCTAGAATGATATCTGAAATACAGGAGATGAGCAATGGAAAAATCATGATATAGAGGAAATAACCGGGAAGGTACAACCTGAAAAAGAAAGCAAGGTATTCTCAAATCATCGAACTACCAGGTACGTAAATTTTGAGGGTGAAATCTCATAAGGAGGGGAGATTGTAAGACCCCGAATTTTACGAAATGAAAGTATTTAATTTTTATAATTATTATTCTATTTAGTAAATGGTTAAATTGATAAAAGTACGATGTCGTATAGTTGCATAAAATAGCACACGGTATTGATTATTGATGCTTATGTGAAAGTCACTCAATTATTGCTACAATAATTGCTGCATCATATCTCTCATATTATTGATTCAATTATTCTCACAAAGATTATCATCGCATAATATTTTATATTATTAAATCAATAATTGAGACGATAAAGTTATTCATATTATTATTTGCAATATTGATGATATCTAGAAGTTACATCGAGGAGAGGTTTGGTCACCTAATTCTTGGCGCCAATAAGGAGAAATCCTTATCGGAAAGCCCCTCTTTCCACAGAGAACGACTTGGTTGTTAAATATTGTGAGTTATAATACTAATTATGAATGTTATTAAAAATTGAATTTGAGTTTGGAGTTGAATTTGGAGACGCGGAGGTGATATTTGAGTCCAGAACGATGAAATTAGTCAAAAATAGACTATAAACACAAAATTTGTCGGGGTTGATTTTTTGGTCAAAAAAAGTCAACAGTTGACTTCTTCGGAAAAAGTCAAACTTAGAAATTTCAAAAATAAATTTTTTAGAAAAATATTTTCATTGTGTTGGGATTGTTAGTGTTAGTGGAAATTGATATTTATTTCGATAATAATTGATGTCTAGAGGTTATATTGACCAATCGGGTAATTAATCGAATAAATGAGCAATTAATTGCTATTAATTCACATGATTATAACTATTTGTTCACATGTGTATACTATTGATTCACATTCTTGTACTATTAGGGGAGAGTTGGTGCAAGATTGATAATACTTGCATGACTAAGTTAAAAATGGAGGTATAGATGGAAGTCTTATATACTATAATTAATATTTTCACATGATTATAACTATTGATTCACATGATTAAACTATTGATTCACATTATTTACTATTAGGGGAGGTGGTGCAAGTTTGATAATACTTGCGGGACTAAATTAAAAATGAAAGAAAAGTTGAAGGTATTGTCTTTGTAATATTTGAGCCCCAAAGCGTGCAATTATCGAAAACTATATTTTCCTATAAATAGAAGCTCATTCTTCCTTCATTTCTCACCAATTCACTAAAGCTTTAGAGCAATTATTATAGATAGAAATTATAGAGAGAAAGAAGAAGAAAAGTCTACTACCTCATTATTCCAATATCTAGTTTCTTCTAAGGTAAGGGATATCATTATTGTGTAAGGGGTATTATTCTTTCGTATTCATGAAGAGAGTTATTTTCTTTCAATACTCGTAAGAGTTGTTATTCCATTCTTTATTATTATGTTGGAATAACCTGTCTATGTGAAGTACCGCATACATGGTGTAATTCTTCTTTTATTCCATTCTTTATTATTACATTGGAATAACTTTGCTGCATGCGATCTATCGCATGCACAGTGAATTCTTTTGTTATTTCATTCTTTATTATTACATTGGAATATCCTGCATCACATGCAATTACGCATTACGTGGACTGGTTCCATTCTTTATTATTCTATTGGAATACCCTGTCTGTGCGGATTACGCATGACCTAGTTTCATTCTATATTATTCTGATGGGGATAACCTGTCTGTACGGTTTATCGCATGCATGATGAATTCTTATGTTATTCCATTCTTTATTATTCAGTTAGAATAACATGTCTATGTGGATTACCGCATGCATGGTGAATGATCCTTTGTATTCATTCCTTATTAAATTATGGAAATGATATGTCTACGTGGATTACCGCATGGTGGGTGAAAATCCATTTGCAGTTTCATAATTTTTTGGACCCTCAAAAATTCTGGACAAATTTGAAATGATAATTTGATGAGTTTTCTAGATTATATCTAAAAATGGCGATTTTTGGATGTATAGATTAGGAGTTATGAATTTTATGGAAAAAGACTATTTTAAAAATAAACCCTTATAACTCCTTGTGGTTAACTCCAAAATTAGTGAAATTTTTATTGGGAGTACATGTATATAACATAAGTATACCCTGTAAATTTTGGAATTTTTGGACAAAAGTATAATTTATGATAAATGTCTAAATATTCGACAGTTTTGGCCATACGAAAAAATAGTAAATGAATTTTAAAAATTTCGAGAAAAATATATGTTCAATATGGGACAATATTTTGCTAAATCCCATAAAAGAAATATTTTTGGGACTGATTTGGTATTTTTCATGAAAATGAACTAGTTATGAGTAAATGAATTAAATATGTTATGTGAAGTAACAAAATTGGAAAATAGGATTTTATGGCTTGGGAATCCTATATAGGGTATATGCAGATTTTTGATGAGGGATTTGATCATTGGTGATGAAATCTTATGAGTATGGCATTTTTGAATGATTAAATACATTATTTGGTAAAGTGTAAACAATTGAAATAAATTGTTTATAAGTTTAAGAAGTGATTAAAATATTGTTATAATATCAATAATATTAGATTATGAGTTTATTAAGTGATTGATAATATTTGGATAAATTTAAAGTCTTTAATATTTATCCTTAATTTCGTTTGATTAATGCTTATATCATTGTCATCATCCTCATGCTTATATTGTGATGAATGTCATCTTTGGTTTACGTACAAAGATGGACTGTTGATTATTGATTTTACAATTGTATATCTTTGGCTTACGTGCAAAGATGGACTGTTGATTATTGATTTTACAATTGTATATCATGGGCTTACGTGTAAAGATGGACCGTTGATTATTTGTTTTATAGTTGTATATCTTTGGCTTACGTGCAAAGATGGACTGATGATTATTGGTTTTATAGTTGTATATCTTTGGCTTACGTGCATTAATGGACAGTTTTTGGTATGATTATAACCAGGGAATTCGGTATAATCATGACTATTGTTGAAAACACGAATATCCTTGACCCGTAGTGCATGGATATTTCGTGATCGTAATACTAATGAATATCCTTGGCTGTAGAACAGGGATGATTCGATGTTGTGGATTAATTATTAAGCTGAGTCTTAGCGATAACATATTGATAATACACTTTTAATTCGTAGAAGATAGTAGATATCATGCTCTACTTGACTCTTTTATAATACAGTTGTATGTCTTTGGCCTGTAGAGCAAAGATGAATTGTTAATGAATATCTTTGGCCCGTACTGTAAAGATGAATTTATTAGTATGATTATGAACAAGAATAGTAATTTTGTATAACAATAATTTTTGATGTTTCAGGTAAAGACAGGTGATGAAAATTATCTTCATCTTGGGTGCGAAGAGGAATTTATAATCACAATTATGATTATGAGTTATTCACATAATTGTGGACAGGAATTGTTGATTGATGTTACAGGGATAAAACATTGTTGGTGGACTTTTAACATGGAGAAGATAATAGACCTTATGGTCTATTTGACTCTTTTAATGGATTGCTCGTTCCGCTGTAACTATGGTTGAAAAGTTTTATCATCTACCATATGTTCTAAATCTCTGATTTATTACTGATAAAGGCTATTGATGATGTAAATTATCTTTAGTCATGATATTCTCTACTGGGCTAGTTGTGCTCACCCTTTTTGCTTCACAATTCCTTTCAGGTAATAAGAGTGTAGTTGGGTCGAGCGGGGGTAACAGGAGAATAGAATGGTGGTCTATAGTTGTTGAGGTTCTCCCTAAATAGTATGGAAATAAATTTACTGAGAACTTTAGATAAGTGTGTCGTATTGTATACGTTATTTGATATTTCATTTTGGTGAACCGAATAGGGTGAGGTGAACCCAACTTTGGAAGGGTGTTTTGTCACTATCATACAAGATGTTTAATAACATACAACCTCGTGTTATCATAAGACAAGGTTGTGCACATCCACTTGCTGAGTATATCTACGAGCACTACCTATATAATCTTGGAGTTTATTTGAAATATAATTCTCACTTGGAGACAACGGAGATAATTATATGTCAAGAAAAGACTCACCATTGGAAGGAAGATGATAGCAATCTTCTTGTTTTTCTTTGGGGACTATTGGGTCAACCAAGGATAATTCCGTGGACATATGATATATATCATAACCTAGACGCATGGCCTCCCATGTACGAAGGTTTCCTTGAGCACTTCCTAAAGATTTTAATTTCTAAAACAGTTATTGACTATACTTTTATGTAAGGTACCATTGTAAGGTTGTGGTCAAGGCACCATGAGAGTTACATACATTTGTATTAAAACACATACGCTTTAACGTGGTCATATCCTCTGCATGCACGCAGTTCAACAAATTGTATAAATGAAGTTTGTATTTGATTTTTATAGTATGATATCTGGCGACTCAGAATGGGTCGTGTGGACCTATTTTGGGGGCGTCATACTTTTGCTTCACAATTCCTTTCAGGTAATAAGAGTGTAGCTGGGTCGAGCGGGGTAACAGAGGATTAAAACGGTGGTCTATAGCTGTTGAGGTTTCCCCTAAAAAAGTATGAAAATAATTTTATTGAGAATTTTAGATAAGTGTGTCATATTTTATACGTCATTTTAATCATTGATTTTGGTGAACCGAATAGGGTGAGATGAACCCAACTTTGGAAAGGTGTTTTGCCACTATCATACAAAATGTCTAATGACAGACGACTTCGTGTTATCATAAGATAGGGTTGTGCACATTCACTTGCTAATTATATCTATGAGCACTACCTATATAATCTTAGAGTTTGGTTGAAATATAATTCTCAATTGGAGACAATGGTGATAATTATATGTCAAGAGAAGACTCACCATTGGAAAGAACATGACAGTAATCTTCTCGTTTTTCTTTGGGGTCTATTGGGTCAACCAAGGATAACTCTCGAGTCATATGATATCTATCATAACTTAGATGCATGGCTTCCCATGTACGAAGGTTTCCTTGAGCATTTTTCAAAGATTTTAATTTCTAAAACAGTTATTGACTGTACTTTTATGTAAAGTACCATTGTAAGGTGTTGTGGTCGAGGTACCATGAGATTTACATATATTTGTATTAAAATTCACAGCTTATGTGATTTCGTACTCTACACGACAGTTCAACCATTGTATAAATGAAGTTTGTATTTGATTTCTGTAGTGTAATATCTGGCGACTCAGAATGGGTCGTGTGGACCTATTTTGGGGGCGTCACAAATGGTATCAGAGCTTAGGGATATGGTCATTGGTAGAGATATGAGTCTAGAACTAGGAGAAGAGAGACGAGTAATATACTTCGCTAGTGTGTGACATACCTAAGCTGAAATTAGTTACTTGATAAGTTGACAAATTGTGATATGTCAATTAACATTTGTTTTGAAGATATATTCTAGATTGATATCTAAAATACAAGAGATGAGCAATGGGAAAATTATGATACAGAGGAAATAACCGGGAAGGTACAATCCGAAAAGAAAGCAAGGTATTATCATCTCTTCGACATACCAGGTACGTACGTAAATTTTGAGGGCGAAATTTTATAAGGAGGGGAGATTGTAAGACCCCGAATTTTATGAAATAAAAGTATACAATTTTTTTATAATTATTATTTTATTTAGTAAATGGTTAAATTGATTAAGGTTAAAGTTAAGGATGACATTTGAAAATTTTACAAAGTAAGCAAGTTGATATAAAATATTCGTTGTCGGGGAATATTCGATTGGTTTGAAAATATTCATTTTAACAGGGTATATTTGTACAACGACACAATCATTGGTGGATCCCACAACGGAGGTACTGTCGTGGTTAGAAAAAGACTAAAATATTTTTAAAAATAACGGTGAAAGTTTTACCGTTAAACTGTTGAACTACCCGGTAGTAAAAGTACAGTAATACGCGTGGTTTCATAGTAGCACGCGGTATTGATTATTGATGCTTACGTGAGAAGTCATTCAGTTATACTCAATTATTGCTACAGTAATTGCTGCATAATATCTCTCATATTATTAATTCAATTATTGTCACAGTATCATCTGCATAATATTTTATATTATTAAATCAATAATTTAGACGACAAAGTTATTCATATTATTATTTGCATTATTGACGATGTCTAGAAAGTTCTGTCAAGGAAAGGGGTTAGGTTACCTAATTGCGCACCAATAGAGAGAAATCCTTATCAGAAAGCCCCCTTTTTCCTGGGAACGACCTGGTTGTTAAATATTGTGAGTTATAATATTAATGATGAATAAGTTTGTGTTGATTAAAGATGAAATTGATAGTTCCATTGTGTTGGAATTATTAGTGTTAGTGGAAATCGACATTTATTTCGATAATAATTGATTTTTAGAGGTTAAATTGACCAATCGGGTAATTAATCAGATAAATAAGCAATTAATTGCTATTAATTCACATGCTTATAACTATGTGTTCATATGTGTGTACTATTGATTCACATGTATGTACTATTAGGGGAGGTGGTGCAAGATTGATAATACTTGCATGACTAAATTAAAAATGAAGGTACTATACTGTAATTATTTTTTTCACATGTATATAACTATTGAGTCACATGATTGTACTATTGATTCACATGATATACTATTAAGGGAGGTGGTGTAAGTTTGATAATACTTGCAGGACTAAATTAAAAATGAAGGAAAAGATGAAGGTATTATACTGTAATATTTCGAGCCCCAAAATGCGCAATTATTGAAATTATGTTTTCCTATAAATAGAAGCTCATTCTTCCTTCATTCTCACCAATTCACTAAGACTCACAAGAGCAATTATAGAGAGAGAAGCTATAGAGAGAAAAAAGAAGAGTAGTCTAATACTTCACTATTCCAGTATCCAGTCTTCTTCTGAAGTAAGGGGTATTATTTATTTCATATTCTGAAGAGATATTATTTTCGTATTCGTATGAATATTATTTTCGTTCAATATTCGTAAGGAATATCATCTTCGTTCAATATTCGTAGGAATATTATTTTCATTCAACAAATGTAGAGGTATTATTTCTTTCAGATTCATGAAGAGGGTTATTTTCTTTCAATACTGTAAGGGGTTGTTATTCCATTCTTTATTATTCATTTGAATAACTTTTGCCTATGCTGAACTACCGCATACAAGGTGAATGACCCTTCGTATTCATTCTTTATTAAATTGTGGAAATGATCTGTCTACGTGCATTATCGCATTGCGGATGAAAATCCATTTGCAGTTTTGTATATTCTATTATACTCGTATGAGATATCCTTTCTTTTGGTACTCATCATGGAATATCATTTTCTTTTGTATTTTCCTTTTATGAATACTATTCACGAAGTACTATTCACGGGTACTATTCATAAAGTACTATTCACAAAGTACTATTCATAAAGTACTATTCACGAGTACTATTCATAAAGTACTATTTAAGGGGTATTATTCGAGAAGTACTATTTATGGGGTACTATTCATGGGATACTATTCATGACAAAAAATTAATTTCTTTTCGTTCCAAACCATTTTTGATACAATATCATTCTTGAATTTTACTCCATAAAGCAGTATCATTTTGATAATTTGGATAATTTTAAACTCTGGATAAATTTAAAGTCTTTAATATTTATCCTTGATTTCGTTTGATTAATACTTATATCATTGTCATCATCCTCAAGCTTATATTGTGATGAAAGTCATCTTTGGCTTACGTGCAAAGATGGACTGTTGATAATTGGTTTTACAATTGTATATCTTTGGCTTACGTGCAAAGATGGACTGTTGATTATTGGTTTTACAGTTGTATATCTTTGGCTTACGTGCAAAGATGAACTATTAATTGATAGCTTTGGCCCGTAGTGCAAAGATGGACAGGTGTATGACATGATCATGACCACTAGTGATAATACCTAATATCCTTGGGCCCGTAGTGCATGGATAATTCGATGATGTGATTGGCAGGATCATGACCATTAGTTAACAGTTGAATGTCTTTGGGTCAGAGTGCATCGGCAGACGATAATTGATTGGTATGATCATGACCATTGGTTTTATAGTTGAATATCTTTGGCCCGTAGTGCAAAGGTAGACAACAGATTGGTATGATCATTGTTATTACATTTGAATATCTTTAGCCTTTGGGTAAGGATATTGAGTAAAAGTTCTATTAAGCCTTTGTGGCAAGGAGAAACTGTTGATTTACATAATTATAAATATGAATTGTGGATTTAACTATAATCTTTGGTGGTTCAGGTGATGAGAGTTCTTTTTGTCTTGGGTATAACAAAGAACTGTTAATAAGTATTACAGGAATGAAATATTAACGATGGACTTTTAATCTAGAGGAGATAATAGACATTGTGTTCTACTTGACTCTTCTAATGAATTGTTTATTCCGCTGTAGTTGTTGATCTAAAACTTGTTGTCTATTGTATTCTATTAGTTGTTATACTGTTGAAGGCTAAGGATAATTTATTCTGCATTATCTTAGTCATAATATTTCTTTACTGGGCTAGTTGTGCTCACCCTTTTGCTTCACAATTCCTTTCAGGTAATAAGAGTGTAGCTGGGTCGAGCGGGGTAACAGGGGATTAGAACGGTGGTCTATAGCTGTTGAGGTTTCCCCTAAAATAGTATCAAAATAATTTTATTGAGAATTGTAGATAAGTGTGTCATATTTTATACGTCATTTTAATAATTAATTTTGGTGAACCGAATAGGGTCAGATGAACCCAACTTTGGAAGGGTGTTTTGCCACTATCATACAAGATGTCTAATGACAGGCGACTTCGTGTTATCATAAGACAGGGTTGTGCACATGCACTTGCCGATTATATCTATGAGCACTACTTATATAATCTTGGAGTTTGGTTGAAATATAATTCTCAATTGGAGACAATGGAGATAATTATATGTCATGAGAACACTCACCATTGAAAATAACATGACAGTAATATTCTCATTTTTCATTGGGGTCTATTGGTTCAACCAAGGATAACTCTCGATTCATATGATATCTATAATAACTTAGATTCATGGCCTCCCATGTACGAAGGTTTCCTTGAGAATTTTCCAAAGATTTTAATTTCTAAAACAGTTATTGACTGTACTTTTATGTAAAGTACCATTGTAAGGTGTTGTGGTCGAGGCACCATGAGATTTACATATATTTGTATTAAAATTCACAGCTTATTTGATTTCGTACTCTGAACGACAATTCAACAGTTGTATAAATAAAGTTTGTATTTGATTTCTATAGTATGATATCTGGCGACTCAGAATGGGTCGTGTGGACCTATTTTGGGGGCGTCACACTTGTGCTTTGTAAAATGAAAGATTTAAAATGGGTTCTGTTTTATTATATAGATATTATTATTGTTATTTGATTTGGGCGAGAATTTTTAGGGGTGAATTTGATTTGGGAGGGAGTTTTTAGTGTGAGATGAAATGTGAGCCTTTAGATTAAGTTAGAAGAATTGAGATGAAATCTGAACCGTCCTTGTGCTTTGTCAAATGAAAGATTTAAAATGGGTTCTGTTTTATTATATAGATTATTGTTATTTGATTTGGGCGGAAATTTTTAGGGGTGAATTTGATTTGAGCGGGAGTATTTAGTGTGAGATGAAATATGAGCCTTTAGATTAAGTTAGAAAAATTGAGATGAAATCTGAACCGTCCTTGTGCTTTGTCAAATGAAAGATTTAAAATGGGTTATATTTTATTTTATATATATATATATAAAGGGCTATATGTATATGTGTAGTACACAGTCGTCTATGATGACAGTTTTTTTGGGCTATAGCGATGGTCATCCGTCGCCATAAACCAGAATAGCTATAGCGACGGGTGAACCGTCGCTATAATCCAAAAAACCGCCGTCATAGACGACTGTGTACTACACAGCTGTGTATATATATATTTTTTCCTCTATATAATTGACGTTTTTAATTGACCCTTTTTAATTGATATTTTAAGATTATGCAGATAGATTAAAAAATATAATTAATGTTTTGTTTAATTGACTAAATTGAGTATAAAATTTCAATATTAGCCTTTTAAAATTTATTGAAAAGTTGAGAGAAAAACAAATTAGGCTTCAATCATAAATGATAAAATGAAAAATTAATCATTTAATTCTACTTTGAAATCTACAAATAAAAATAAACAAAAATCTCTCTAAAAAGAAAAATAAGAAAGATATGGGTGTGGGTGTGCGTGACACAAGAATATAAGTTATTAAAATTTTTAAAAATGGGGGATTCGATTGTGGTAGGGTACGACTCATATTTAACTATTAAATATATATCTATACAATGATATACTCCCTCTGATCTAAATTATAAAATTAATATTAACAATTTATGTCAATATTATTTTGACTTGTTAGAGTAATCTATAGGATTATAGGATTCTGTGATTGATTTGATTAGAAGTGATTAGTGGTAGGATATTCTAGAAGCATGAATAATGGTAACCATTGATCACTAATTGATATCATAAACTACTTAAAAAGTACTACTAGTTTTAAGCTTCGCTGTTTTCAAAAATTAAATAAATGATGTCAATTTTAAATTTAAAATTTTCTAATTGATTTTTAGAAAGTCGGCATTGGTCTTATAATTTAGAATAAATGAAGTATATATGATAAAAACATTTTACAAAACTAAATACTTAATTAAAATTAGTAAATAAAAATAATTATTATATTAGTTTAATTATAATTAGTTATGTTAGTATATGAACTTTAATATAAATTATTAGATGTACTTTTGTATATACTTATTTAATATATTATATAATATAAGTAGTGCTCCTATAAAATATAAGTATGGATAATGATATATATTGTGATTTTACATGTCAACATTTTTATTGCGAGTTATGTTGATAAATTTAATTGTTAATACTTTTACGATGTATTTGATACAGTGAACCAATTTTCTAATCTTATCCAATCTCATGTATTGATATGGGTCATAATCGTAATTCCGTATTGTTGGATCTTGGGTATCCAAATGGGTCACCCATGGAGGGTCCGACCCAGTTACATTAACTGAGTTCCCAATTGACAAGGTCAACTAGGGTTCACTAATGTAAACGTGGATTGATTGAACGTGGAGGAAGTGTTGGGGAGTGGTTTAACCACTCACATATTAAATACCCACATCCCTCAGTCGATCAAGCGATGCGCAATATAGTTCAGTTGGCCAAATATATAGAGCTCCCAATATCGAGACCAAAACCCTAATTGTTATATACCGTGAATTAGTGCTCCGTTCTCGATCATAGTTCGGAGACACTGTTGGGTTAAAGGAACAGCAGGAGGTTTTTCGCATCAAAGGCTTAATCACGCTTCAAGAGGTATGCCTTTGATTATCCTAATTATGTGTAAATATGAATAGCATGTGTATTAAAACTTCTTCATTGGTATCAGAGCAAGGTTTAACGATCTCATGTATGCTATGTATGTAATATTTACACTTTATACCATCATTGCATGTTTAAAAAGCTTGAAAACATCATTAATGGCAAACTTAGATACGTTAAATGTTAAGGGCTAATATTGCAATATATTGTAGCCTAAACACAGTGTATATGATCTGCATAATTTGGGTTTAATTGGATAATTAATTTGAAACCCTTGTTTGCAAACAGCCTTTTTTGAATAGCCATAACTTTTTCTGTGATTTTCCGATTCGACTGATTTTTGAATGTATGTGTAGTACTCGTTGTAAGCTTTCCAACAATATATTATGGGCCTAAATCGGAGTTATATAGAGTGAGATATGTCCTCAAAATTTTAGTCGCGAAATAGCATTTCTGTAAATTTTGGTGGCTGGAGGTTGAAGATGACACGCGCGCCCGACCCGTTTTAACAGATTTTTCTTATTTAATTTTCAGAAAATGATTTATTAATTATTTTTAGCATGGAAATTAATTTAAAAATAGTAATTTTGACTATTAAATTCTGGAAAATTTATGGAAATTAATTATTGGCATATAATTAATTATTATATTGGAATTTAGAAATATTGACTATTTTGGATATTTTTGGTTAATTTTCTACCTATTAATTAATGGATTATTAATTATGAAAATTAGCAAATATATCATGAAAATTCCAGGAAAGTTTTAGTGACTATATTGTGATATTAAGTTGTTGTTATAATTTTTTCGTAATGAAATTATCTATTTTGGATAGTTTTGGTTAATTTCCCATTAATTGTGCAATAGTTTATTAATTATGATAATTAGCATGATTATCAGAAAATTCTAGAAAATTACAGTTATCCTTTTATGATGATAAACTACTGCTATAAATTTTTTTGGAAGAAATTAACAAATTTGGATATCTTTGGTTAATTTCCAACTATTTGTGCATTGATTAATTAATCGTGATAATTAACAAAATTATCAAAATAAATTCCAAAAAATTACAGAATATTTTATAAATGTTAATATACTATTGAATTTTTTTTGGGATGCATTTTAATGTTTTATAGCATACTTGGTATATTAATTGAGTAATATAACCTATTGTTTAATTCCTTTGTTAATATTTATGGGATATTAATTGTTGGTGCTTGGAATTAAATTATCATGCTATAATTACATGTATACCCCTGTTCCTAGTGGGAGTGATTTAGGTTGTAGTACTTTAATTAAATTATTCCCTAAATTATACGTCTTGTGCACTGAAAAATTAAGTTTAAATAATTAGACATTTATACGGATTGTGATTCCTAAGCCTGGCGAAGTCTCCCTTCTTTATTTATGTCCTATTATTTTTATGTTAATTTGGTTCATGCGACAAAGATGATTTATATACTGTGGTGAACTACTTGAATATCTCTAATAAGATTCTCCCTCTTTCTTTTCTAAAAAGAAAATGGACATGGCTAGGTTGCATCTCTTAACTACCAAATTCGATAGTTATACAAATAAAGATGAGCACACATTTAGAGAACATCTTCAGGTTATGTCGAATATGATTGAAGCGTTAGGAGCTACCGCAACCCTTTAATCGATGAATAGAAAATTCAAGGCGAGGATTCGTTCATTTCCCATCAATTGTAATAATCTCAAGATTAACATAGCTCAAGATGAAAATATTAAATCTTTGGAAGATATATTTCATCACCTTGAGCGCTTAATAGCTGAGCAGCTAGAGGTTGAGAGTTTAAAGACTGAATGACTAGAGAATGAACGCCTAAAGGCTCGACTAATAGAGATTGCCAATGCTAATGCGCCTCAAAAGGTAACAGAGGTTGGTACTTCTAAGAAGAATAGAAGTAAACGTAGTTCTGGTAAGAAGGACAAGGCCAAGTTGATTTGTTGAAACTGTGGCACGGCAGGACACTTCGCTCGTGACTGCACTGAGTCGAAGCAGGTACTCACTTATCTTGATCAAGATATGTGTTTAGTGTCTTTCATTGTATTCATTGCTCATTCTCTCCATATGTGGATTGTAGACTCCGGAGCAACGAACCACATAGCTAGAGATCGGAGTGGATACGTGGAATACCACCGAGTTCTGGTTGGCAGAAAAGTATTCAAGGGAAACAATTCCAGTGTGGATGTGCTAAGCATTGGTACTTATAAACTAGAAATACGAGGTTGCTCAGCATTAATCCTTTATGATGTACTTTATGCGCCAGATGTCCGACAGAATTTATTTTTTATTTTATCAGTACTTCGTTTAGGCTATTCTGTTAGTTTTGAGAATAATTCTCTAATAATTTTGCATGGGACAAATGTTTTTGGACATGGTTTTATGATGAATGGTTTTATGATTTTGGATACTATTGATTCTAGCAGTAATAGTAGTGATTATTATTCCTTACTTGTTGAAAATGATCATAATGGTTCAATTCAATGGCATGCTAGATTAGGCCATATTGGACAAGATAGAATGGCCAGGTTAGCTCGAGCAGGTCTTTTAGGCCCACTCGCTAAAGTCAATCTACCCACATGTGAACATTGTTTGGCAGGAAAATTAACTAGAAAATTATTCGGTAAAGTAACTAGGGCAGAAACACAATTGTAACTTATTCACTCAGATATATGTGGCCCTATGAATGTGAAAGAAAGGCATGGACGTTCCTCTTTTCTCACAATGATAGATGACTATACGCGCTTCGGGTACACTTTCTTGATCTCCCATAAGTCTGGGGAATTAGATTGCTTTAGACGTTATTTGATTGAGGTTGAGAATCAATTTGATAAAAGTGTT
Source organism: Panax quinquefolius (assembly GCA_020205615.1). Taxonomy (NCBI): domain Eukaryota; kingdom Viridiplantae; phylum Streptophyta; class Magnoliopsida; order Apiales; family Araliaceae; genus Panax; species Panax quinquefolius. The sequence continues at coordinate 84,917,298 of CM035173.1, forward strand.
AAGGGACTTCGAACTGACCGAGGCCGCGAGTATCTATCCGATCAGTTTAAAGAATTTTGTAATAAAAAAGGGATAATCAGTCAATTGACAATACCTAGAACTTTGCAACAGAACGGTGTGGCGGAGAGGAGGAACCAAACATTATTAGACATGGTTAGGTTTATGACGGCGCAAGAAAATTTGCCTATCTCTTATTGGGGTGATGCATTATTGACTGCAACACAAATATTTAATCGTGTGCCTTCAAAATTAGTTCATTCCACCCCATATGAAATGTAGACCGGTTGAAAGCCCGAATTGGGCAGAATGTGGCCTTGGGGATTGGCAGCTTACGTGCATAACACTTCTCATCAGCATGGGAAGTTGGGCCCGAGGGGTAAGAAGTGTATTTTTATAAGATATTCTGAACACTCCAAAGGCTATGTGTTTGTAGGAGAGCAGCCTGATGGGACTGTATCTGAGATAGAGTCACAAGATGCGGATTTCCTTGAGATGGATTTCCCTAATGGAGGTGATGTCAGCAAGAAGATGAACCTTTATGAGATGGAGGAAGATTTAGGCGCCCCAACTCATATAGTAGAAGCCGAAGAGGTTATTCCTTAGGCTCCTGTAGAAAGTGGGAGTGACATGCCTTCGAGTAGTTCTCATCCATCAAATGAAGAGTCTCATGTTCCTCAAATGCGTAGAAGTCAAAGGGGTAACATTCCACATCGTCTTTTTGAGATTGAGGGGAATGCCTTTGTAGCTGATGCGTAAGACGATGAGGAACCTTGATCTTATCGAGATGCTCTATCATCTGGTATGAGAGATAAGTGGATGATTGTAATGGAAGAAGAGATGGAGTTCATGAGGACTAATCAAGTCTGGGACTTGGTTGACCTTCCACCTGGGCGAAATGCTATTGGGAACAAGTGGGTTCTTAAAGTCAAACGCAAGGCGGATGGTCCCATTGAAAGGTACAAAGCTCGTCTTGTAGCCAAGGGCTACACCCAGTAAGAGGGAATTAATTACGAGGAAACCTTTTCACCAGTTGTGAATTTTGCTTCAATTCGCCTCATCCTAACGATTGTCGTGCATTTAGATTTGAAGTTATATCAAATGGACGTTAAGATAACTTTTCTCAATAGAGATTTAGCTGAGGAGATATACTTGGATCAGCCAGAAGGTTACGTCATGGAAGGACAAGAGCGCAAAGTATGCAAGCTCAAACGTTCTATCTATGGTTTGAAACAGGCGTCCAAACAATGGTATCTGAGATTTCATCGAGCCATCATTAGTGATGGGTTTATGATGATTGAGGAAGACCATTGTGTATATATCAAACGGTCCAAAGATAAATTCATTATCTTATCTATGTATGTCGATGACATCCTTCTAGCTGGGAATGATAAGGAGATGATTATCGCCACCAAAGGGTGGTTGTCCTCTAACTTTGATATGAAAAACATGGAGGAAGCAGCTTATGTTCTCTAAGTTAAGATCTATAAAGATCGCTCAAGAAAGCTTCTTGGTTTGTCTCAAGAGACTTACCTTAAAAGGCATCTTGTGCAATTCCAGATGAACAACTGTAAACCCATAGACACTCCTATCACTAAAGGCGACGCCATTGGACCCGAACAATGCCCTACTTCTCTTGAGGAAATTAAAAAGATGTCCCATTATCCATATGCCAATGCTATAGGAAAGCTAATGTATGCAGTTGTGTGTACTCGACCTGATACAGCATATGCAGTCGGTTATCTCAATCGGTATCTGTCAAACCCTGTGATTACTCATTGGAAGGAAATCAAGAGGATCTTACGATATTTGAAAGGTAAGTTGGACTACATGTTATGCTATGGAGGGCCGGACCTGCGATTAATTGGTTACTCCGATGCCAATTGGGGAGGTAACCAGGGGATGCGCAAGTCAACCTCATGATATGCATTCTTGTTACATAGTGGTGCCATTACTTGGTGTAGCAAGAAACAGACTTACGTTGCTCTTTCTACGATGGACTCGGAGTTTGTGGCTTGTACGTCAGTTGTTCAGGAAGCCATATGGCTGAGGAGATTCTTTGAGGATCTTGGTGTCGTCTCTCATGCTTCAGATCCTGTGACTGTTTATTGTGATATCATGGCGGCCCTAGATTACACTAAGGACCCCAAGTATCACGGCAGGATGAAGCACATCGATTTGAGGATGAACTTCATCAGAGATATCATTACAAATAATTAGGTGATATTGGATTTCATACCACTGGTCTTATGGTAGCTGATCCTTTAACGAAGTTGATTCCTAAAGATGCTTTTTGTAGGCATGTTAGTTCATTAGTGTTTCGTAGGATTTGATGTACCTTATATTATTTCCTTATATAACACTCATTATTTTTCTTGTATTAGAGATATTCATTGTTATTTCGAGATATTTATCATTTATGCGAGATTCATTTATTTCCAATTTTGTTTGGTTATCTTAGCACATATGATAAATTTTAGATGTTCACACAGTTTATTATGCATATTGGATATGCACACACATTAAATATATGTCAACAGGTTGATTGGCTCACTCACATGAGCAATCACCCTTGGCGCTTTGAAAAACGAGCAAGGTTGAGACAGTTCATTTATTAGCACTTTAAGTAGCGAGTTGTTGATACTTTTGATAGCAATCAATTGGCACTTAGTAGCGAGAAAAATGAACATGATGACGCCTTGGCATGAGCTAAGATGAGGTTAACTTGGATTAACCAAATATAGTATGTCCCATAATCTATATTAACCTGTACTGATATCCGGATACAAAATTTTAGGTTTGGCGCTTAGAAAGCGAGCAATCTGAAAAATTCAAGTTAGGCACTTATGAAGCGACTGAACTAAGATCTGTATGGCACGACCATAGGACATATGCTCATATAGATGAGATTGTCTGTCGTAACATGATAATTGGATGCGAATTTTCTAATATGGCGCTTAGATAAATGAGAAATTTGAAATGTTCTAAGATCCGCACAACAAGGCTATAGAATAGCATGTTGTGAGCGAGTTACATGTGCTTAGGGACCATGTAAAAGAGGTGAGAGAATGAATCCCTGCTTCCTCACCGTGTGAGTTTTGTAAGAAAAGTTTTGTTCCTACGTCAAGTGCTCTTTGTGATCTTTGACTATACTGCAAAGACATGGATTAATGTTGCTACTTTGGTTTCGATTCCTAAGGTCAGGATTGATGAGACTATAAGGACCGATCCTTGGAAAACAGTTGATTCATTTCTGAGTAGTATTAGGGCAAAAGGAAGATAATTTGATTTCACCTCGTTCTGCTCTTATTGTCGACAACTATAACGCTTTGCGATATAGTAATAAGTGAGATACGAAAAGGACTTGGGCCCAAAGGTGGTTAAGTAAGGCTCGCTGAGGGGTTAGAGATACTTAACCTAGTGAAAATTCAAATGTGTCTGGTGTACTCTGAGTTTATGGGTTGTAGCCTCTATGTGAACTAATTAAGTTCGACATGAGAGCTCCCGTATTATTTCTTTGAAAGGGTAGATGTCTCTATGTTGGCCCTAACAGGTTTGATATAGAGCTCCCGCATTGCAGGTGAACTCAGCGGTCGCACGGTTCGACAGTTAGGGATTTTACATGTTTTGGTTTGAGCTAGTTTTGGCATATATGAGGATTACATCATCCCCTCCATGGGCGAGTGGGAGATGTTGAATCTTGGGTATCCAAATGGGTCACCCATGGAGGGTCCAACCCAGTTACATTAACTGAGTTCCCAATTGACAAGGTCAATTGGGGTTCATTAATGTGAACGTAGATTGACTAAATGTGGAGGAAGTGCTGGGGAGTGGTTTAACCAATCACGTATTTAATACCCACACCCCTCTTTATGTGCAACTAGTAAGCACATAAAGAGGTCGTTAATATTATAACTATTCGCAACTACCCGACCAACAAAAATTTTTTGGCAGAGTCTCCCCTATAATATGGACTAGCCACATGCACGACGGCATGCATATATGGTCATTTCTAGGCACCCAAGACACAAACAAAGAGAAATATACAAATTTCCAATATAATAAGACGAAAACAATAACTAATGAATGCAAATTAAAATAGTAAAAAGTTCAAGAGTATACTACCAATTCAGAGTTCCCATCTTTCTATATGTGGATCACTGTCCCCATCTTTTATTGATTTTCTTTACTCATACTATGATTTGTGGGGAGATTACTTTATTTTCCTGTCTCATGTAGAAGTTTGTTGTTCTATATGTAGAAGTTTGTTATTCTATATGGCAAGGAATGACATATTGCTAGTAGTCATCAACCATGCAGACATGATCTTTTGGCCACCGAGATGTATTTATTTCTTATCTGCTTAATGCGAGTCATGGATCTTTCTTCATGTCATTCTTATGCATAGTTTCTTTCAAGAGCTACTCTCTATTTGTAATCTTTATTTGGATGTTCTTATGTGATTTTAGTTTTATGGTAGATTTGAATAATATAATCCAAACGTAGCATTAGAGTATTGTCAAGTGCTTGTGGTAGCTTATACTTTCGTAGCTTTGATCTGAATATAATAAAAACTTCTTGTCCTCAATTATTTATAGTATCGACACAAGGATAGTGTCATTAAGATGTTTCTGGAAGTTAAGAGTGTGCTCGCTCTCTTTTGGCTTTCCTTGGTAGAAATGTTATTGCTTGTCAGTAGTAGTAAAATCTAATTTTATAATTTGACATGAAGCTATTGCACTAAACTGATATTTTTATGTGTTTCTTTGGCTGCATGAACTGATATTTGTATGTGTTTACTTGGCTACATGATCTTTTCCAACAACAATATTATCTTCTATGTAGAAGTTTGGGAATGTACGTTTTCAGAAATTGTGGATCTAAAACCCTAGCTTATGGTTTGGGAAACATATATGTTTTTAGCCGAGGTAATTCACTTTGGAACCGTTCCTGTCCCACAGAAAATACACTTCTATTATGAAGTTTAGAACAAACTCATAAGCAGACAAATATAAAAAATCATTCGACTGAATCTCAATTATTTTCAGCAGAACTGGAAGTTCAAAATACCCTTACTCCCCTCCTTTTTCTCACAGGTGCACAAAATAGAGAAGAATCAAGTACATCTTGGACATATCACTGGTCAAACACTTAGATTAGTTAAGATTATATTTCCCGAATACAAAAACTTGACATGTGGGTCAAAGGTTTGCTAAGAAATTTGTGAGATGACTCTGCCAATTACTGAGGGATACATAAAATTTGACATGTGGGTCAAAGGTTTGCTAAGAAAATATTGAAGAAATGTCATATCCCAATTATCCAGTAAAAATGAAGGCTTCTATAACAGAAATAACCCTTCAATGACAGATTAGCTAATTTCTCTACATTGGCACAGTTAGAAAGCCCAAACATAAGAAATGCACAAATCATACAAAAAAATACGTGCCAAGAGCAAGAAGAACCCAAACACATTACAGTTAAAAATAAAACCTCAAGTATCTATGGTAACCAAAACTAACCTGAGTTGTCGAGATGGGCAGCGGCGGCGATCAATTTCTCCCTCCCTCTTCTCTTCTCCCCCTTCTCCCTCTCCTCCCTCTTCTGTTGTCCCTCTTTTTTTTTGTCTGCTGAAGGAATGACTGCCTAAGTCTGATTAAGTTTAAGACGATCAGCGACCGCCATCAGCGACCGCATGCGGTCGCTGCTTTTTAATGACGTGGACGAGTTAGCGACCGCTAAGTGGTCGTTGATATATATTGGTCGCAAAAAACAAACGCGCCAACTTTTCGCCACAATTTTTGGGAGGGAAATTCATGCTAGTGACCACTCAGCAACCGCAAGCGGTCGCTGATATAAACTAGTGACTAGAATCAATTTCGGTCGCAGATGACGGTTGCTATTACTAATATCAGCGACCGAAATGTGGGGTTGCTGAAATGTTTAGTCGTAGATAGAGATTTTTCCTGTAGTGTCAGTCGATCAAGCGATGCAAAATATTATTCAGTTGGCCAAATATACAGAGCTCCCAATATCGAGACCAAAACCCTAATTGTTGCGTACCGTGAATCAGTGCTCCATTCTTGATCGTAGTTCGGAGACGTTGTTGGGTTAAAGGAACACCAGGAGGTTTTTCGTATCAAAGGCTTAATCACGCTTCAAGAGGTATGCCTTTGATTCTTCTAATTATGTGTAAATATGAATATCATGCGTATTAAAATTCCTTCAAGTATAAATCTTTCGCAATATATAATATAACTCTATAAGTATTATATATATATATATAGAAGAAAAGTTATATTGTAAGTATTTTCTCCATTTTAAAATATAATATTATTGTTAACTTTTTAAAGGTAAAATAAGAAATTTTAAAACTCAAAATTATTGACATGCATTCATGGATTCTATGAATTCTACTCTACATTTAATAGAACAAAAAATGGTCAACTAATGCAATTTCAGATACTAGGCTAAATATGAATGATATGTCCACATATCTTGAGTTTTGTCAAGTTGACTAAATATTTAATTATAAAAAAATTGAAATAATTTCTTCACTAGATAAAGATTATATACTAGGCTATACGACACAAACCAAGTAATCAAGTGGTGTGTTTTGGGTGCTGGCTATCATTTTAAAATTGAGTAATGCTAGGGTGTTAATTTTTTTTAATCTTAAATGGGTCTCAAATGATAAAATATTAAATATTTTAATAATAACTTATGATACAACCAATCATATGAGAGTTACTTAATCCAAATATTTTTAAGACAAAATTTAAAACTCGTAACATCACCTTTTAAAATGTTATCATCAAACCAAGTGCCCACATAAGAAATAATCTCGAAGGACAATGTGATGTGGGTTTAGAACATACGTTCCCATGCGGATGTCCCTATGTAAACCCCCAGGGTGAGGGCTCACGCAAGCGTGCAACATGCTAGGTGTCACAGGATGGATAATCTGTGTAAAACCTAAATTTTATGAATAAAGAGTTAATTTTCTCTAAATATTATTTTGAATAATAAGGTGTTAATTTGATATAATGCTATAGTTATGGGTGATATGTGCAAATTTTGCAAAGTAAGCAAATGGTCATAAAATATTTGTTTGGTCGATGAATATTCTTTTTGTCGGAGAATATTCGTATGACGGTAAAATCATTGGTAGACCACATAACGGAATAACTATCGGATATAAAAAGCGACAGAAATCACTTTTTCATAAAATAACGGTAAGACTTTTATCGTTAAACTGTTGAAATACCCGGTGATAAAAATACGATGTACGCTTTGTTGCACAAAGAAGCTTGCGGTATTGCAGCAAGATATCCGATTATTGATGCTTACGTAAGAAGTCACTCAGTTTCATTCAATAATTGTTATAGTAGTTGTTGCATAGTATCTCATATTATTGATTCCATTATTGTCACAGTATCATCTGCATAATATTTTATATTATTAAATCAATAATTGAGACGACACATACACTGTTATTCATATTAATATTTGCATTATTGACAATGTCTAGAAAGTTCTGTCGAGGAAAGGGGTTAGGTTATTTAATTACGCGCCAATAAGAAGAAATCCTTATCGAAAAGCCCCCTCTTTCTTGGGAAGGACCTGGTTGTCAATATTGTGAGTTATAATATTAATGAAGAATAATTGTTGATAAAAATATTTCCATTGTGTTGGGAATATTAGTGTTAGTGGAAATCAACATTTATTTCGATAATAGTTGATTTCGTAGGCATATAGATTAGATGTATTACATGTCATTGCATTGTATTGTGTAACATGTTAAGTTTTATTTCGTGCTTGAGGACTAGCACAGTTTAAGTTTGGGAGATTTTGGTAAGTAGGTTTTATACCTACGAATCGGCTCCTAATTCAAGCTTAATCGGTGTTAATTCCTTGATTTTATGTTTTATAACTTATTTAGCTTTGTTTTGTGTTTAGGATTGGTGGAGTGGCTATTGGACAAAAAGGGTGTATTTTTGGAAAATTTTGGCAAGTTTGGAGCTACGAGTGGACAACTGACAAAATACATGTCAGCCGGGGCTGGCTATTTCCTATATAAAAACCCCGCCGGGGTGGTGGGTGCAAATTCAATTATTGAAGCTATATGCAGTAGGGGTCAATATTTATATGACAAACACCCGTACGGGAATGTGTACTGAGAATTTCGATGTCCTATTCTTTTCAAATGTTGCAGAAACGTAAGCTTAAGTGATGGCAATGGCTTGGGACTCAACTATGGATGGAATTGTAATCAGAATACGTGTCTAAGCGTATTATTAACACTAAACAACAAGATTGACACAACACATAAGCAATTAACATCTGGAAGCTAGATTTTGCAGCAAGAGCATTGGAGAGAAGATTTTGAAGGATTTTCACAATAATTGCAGATTGACACTAGAGAAATGGGTGATTCTGGATTATTTTTTTCTTCTATAGTTTAATTTCTGTAATTGGGATGATGTTTTCTTTAATTAATTTAGCTTTTATTTCATTGACGATGAACTAAATTACTTTTTAGGCTTATAATGGATCTTTAAGTGGAACAATGATTATGTAATTTTGATTTTCAGTTTAATAAGCTATTCCTCAGTTTATCTATATTAATTCATGCTTGAATTTATGAATTGCTTGATCACCAATTTTTTGTGGACTTGTATGGATTCGAGAGAGGAAGTACGAGTCTAGACTTAGTTAATATAGCATGTGTTCTTGAATTCTGTGAATGAATGGAATCTTGATGAATGTTAGGGTAGAAATATGCTTAACATCGCATGTAATCGAATAGAGAACTTAAACTTGAACCTTCTTTGATTGTAATTCACATAGAGATATAGTGAGTTAGTTAATTAAGTTGTTTAACTTAATTTTATCTAAATTGTGGATTTAAGTTAATATGGCGTTAGTGCATCGAGAGGTGGCTAATTCTACTTGAGTGTTCTTGATTAATAAACTGGGATAGTGAGTTAAATTGGAATAAAGGGTAATAATCAGAGTGAAGCTTAGGGTGAAGTTGTAAGCCTAATTCTCCAATAATTGTTTAAAAATTCAGTTTTTATATTTATTGATTGTTTGGTATTTTTAATAATTTTAGTTTTTAATAATTATAATCATTTAATTGGATAGTTTAATAAAATTTGGATTAATATACGGCTGGTAATTGTTAAGATTAAATTCATACTAATTCTTTGTGGGAATGATACTCTATTTATCACTGTATTATTTGTTGACCACGTATACTTGCGTGTTGTGCGTAATTAGATTTTACTTAACACATATATAGATATAATGCCCTCCTAGTACCATACAAGAAAAAATGAAGAAAAAAAGACCTAAGGTTAAATTTTACATTAGTCAAGTGAAACATGCAATTGGATATATCATTATATCCTCAAGAGAGAGAATGACTATTAAATTGGCACCCATTATTAAATAATACTACTACACACACAAAAAAAACTCATAATAATAATAATAATAATACCCATTATTATTACTGTCAAAAAGCTCTTCCTCCTTCAGATAACCCCCCATCCCACCCACCCACACACACACAAAGTACAAAATTCAAAGTCCAACAAAAAAATTTCAACAAAACAAGGCACCAAATTGAGATATAGAGTGAAGCTCTGTGCAAAAAACCTACCAAATTAAAGAGAACTATTGCTTCTCTAAGAAAATCATTACATTTATGAAGAACAAAACAAAATATATACTATCAACAATTACTATCATTTTGAGGAAAGAATAATGTAAATTAAACCAAATATATAAAATAAACAGTAGAAGTTGGCATACAAATTTACATACATATCTTAAAATTGGATAAAATTAATTAATAATGACATGCATACCACGAATTGAGGGCTTAATGGTGACGGCAGTATTGTCGTTGCCGTGTGCCATGAGTAGCGGTTCCCTCTTTCTTTCCTTCTTCTCCCTATTTCTTTCCTTCATTTCTGGTTTACTCGATTTCTTGGATCTGATTAGATTAAAAACGATCAGCGACCACTTTCTGCGACCGCATGCGGTTGCTATTTTTTAATAACGTGGATGCAATAGTGACTTCTCAGCGGTCACTAATATTTATTGGTCGCAACAAGTCTCCCCCCTCCCCAACATTTGCATCAAATTTATGGCGAGAAATTTATATCATTGACCGAAATGCAGTCGCTAATATCAATAGTCACTACAAAAAAACAGGCTATTTTCGACGGACGTATCCTCGACGGATTAAATTCGGTAGAAATATGATTACTTCCGAGGGAATAATTCGTCGGTTATAAGTTCCTCGAAAATAACCTAATTAGGACGAAATTTTGTCGAACTTAGATCTCTCCAGTTGCGGCCAAGTTTCGTCGAACAAACGTTAATTCCGTGGGACGTTTCGTCGAATTTAAGTTATTTTTGAGGGACTTATTACCGACGGACATTCCGTTGGAGATAACAAATAAAAACTTTTTAGCTTCTGCCTTTTCATTTTAGACGCTCAGTTGTTTATCTCTCATTCTCTCTCTCTCTCGGTCCTCTCTCTCTCTCTCTCCTCCCCTTCCCCACCCATCCGGCACCATCTCCCCGCCCACCACTTCCCCGCCACCATTCCCCACAGTCACCGCCTCCCCCCAAAGATTTCCCCACCTATTTCACCCTCTCCCTTTCCCTGGCCAATCTGCATCACCACCCCCCCTCCTTTTCCCAGATTTCCCCACCCCTCCACAAAATACCCCCACCCTCCCTCCCCCCCTGGTTTCCCGGCCCCACCCCCTCCATAGTACCCCATCCCAACAAAGGCGTAGAGGTCATGTATGTTCACTGGCTTATTTTCATCCTCGTTCAAGGTAAGTGCTTCCCAATTCTTTTTAGGGTTCATATACTAGATTTGATATAATTCTTTGAAATTTGGATATACTTAGGTAGTTGTCAATATAATTCTGAAAATTGGATAAATTTGTGAGTTATTGATATATACATTTGATATGATTGTTGAAATTAGAATTTGTGAGTTATTGATATGATTTGATATACTTAAATTAGGAAACTGATTTTGGAGTTGTTGTTTTGTTACTGAAATTGGGTTTTGTTGCTGAAATTGGGAAGGGTTTTGTTTAAATTGATATTAAGTACTTTTGGGTTTATTTTGTTTACAGTTTCTATAAGTGTATATCATTTGAGTATTTTGCTTGATATTTTCGACTGAATTTCCCACTGAAATTCTGTCAGAATTTTGGAGATGCAAAATTTGTGGGCCCTACAAACTATTATATATATATATATTACTTAATTTTCTAATACTAAAATTCAAAGAATTAAGTAAAATAAACTTAATTAGTTTCCACTAATAAAATAAAACAAAACAAAAATTTACTAAAATAATATATAATTAAAAAGAAATTAAATTAAATTAAGCAACTTAATTAAGTAAATATAATAAATGAAATAAATATAATTTAATAAATTGATTAAATTAAATTTAATAAAATAAAATGATAAATTAAATTAAATAAAACAAATTTGATTTAATTTAATAAATAAATTAAATTTTAAAAAAATATTTAAAAATATATAATATAATACTAATAAAATAAAATTCAATAAAAATAAAATAAAATAAAATAAATAAAATAAAATCAAAATTAAAATTAATTAAATAATTTAATTTAAATTAAATTTAAAATATTTTAAATTTAATAATTTAATTTAATTTAATAAAAATATATATAATATAATACAAAAAAATTAAAATAATTAAAATAATAAATTAAATCAAATGGAAGAGATTAATACCATAAATTAAATTAAATTAGAATGATATAATATAATAAAAAATAAAAAATAAAAGAAAATATAATAATAAACTAAGTAGTATTTGCTTAGTTGGGATGCAATTCAAAAAGACTGAATATATAAGAATGTTGTCGTGGAAATAAAATAATATACTTTGGAACTTAATTAGAAACCCGTTTGACAAGTAAGAGTGAATATCGAACATTAGTCTCTATAGATTTCAAATAATAATTCTCATAAACTAAGTACCACTTTCTTAGTTTATCATTGGCAAAATAAACTAAGTAGCATTTGCTTAGTTTGCCACAATTTTCAATAAATGAAATATTAATACTCTCCCTACATATATGTACTCTTTCTTGTATGCAGGTTTCGACATAGCAGTTGCAGCTAATAATACTCCAACCGGTTCCTCGGCAACAATTAAAAAAAAAGGGGTCGTAGTTCCTGTTTGTGTCCTATACTCGAATAATAAAAAGCTAATTGAATTATCAGAGATTTCCTCAACGCTCCATCATAATAGATGGAAACATCCGGAAGGAGTGCCAATAAGTTGTTGAATAAAGTTCTAGGTTAAGCAACCCTCTAGATGAGTGAACGATCACTTCTCTCCTAGGAATGAATCATCTCTCTATATGGGTCTAATCCATGATATAGACAACTTCTCACCACTCCAATTGAAAATTTCTGGATTCAAGGGTCACGATTGTCATGTATTCATGTAGAAGTTGATCCCAATTGCATTTTGGGAGATGTTACCCAGAAAAGTTCTGGATGCATTGACCGAACTTTTAAATTTCTTTCGAGATATTTGCTCAACTGTAATTAAGTGCAGTGATGTCGAGCAGATGGGGAAGAATATTTTGCTTACCATTTGCAAGCTCAAAATGATCTTCCCTCCAGGATTCTTTGACTCGATGGAACATCTTCCTATTCATCTGCTATATGAACTCAAACTTGGAGGACCGGTGCAATATCGGTGGATGTATCCTTTTGAGAGGTAATATAAACTGCTAATTACTTTATCCTGCTCATATTAATAATACTTTAATTTGTCGGTATATTTATCGTAGGTATATGCATCGATTAAAACAAAAGGTCAAGAACAAAGCTCGTGTAGAGGGTTCTATTGTTGAACGCTATACGGAGGAAGAGCTTGTCAACTTCTGCTCATTGTATTTTGACGATGTTGTCTCAATGAAGCACAACCGTTTAGGAAGGAATGAGGTTGTTGGTCCAATGACTCATGTTGATGATAAGTTAGATGTATTCACATATCCGGCTAAACCATTTGGCCATGAGACGCTGACTTACTTAAGCGACAATGTGTTGAAGATTGTATCTACATACGTGCTTCTAAATATGCCCGAAGTATCATCATACATCACGTAAGTCTAAGCTTATTTACGGTATTTAGTACAATTTACAAGTGTAGTCATCTCTATATATGTTAAAGACATTTCATTAATATCGCAGTTCATTCGAAGAGGAAGCTTATGCTTCTAACCCAACTTTTACTGCAGTAGAATTGGAAACATTCACTAATGCTAATTTCCAACAGTGGTTTAAGAAAAGGGTTGAAGCAGAGAACAATTCTGAGCGTTTTATAGATGTCATCCAACGACCTTACAAAGTTGTTAGTTCTTTTCCTGGTTGCATCGTGAATGGGTATAGATTTAGAGTCTATGACTTACATGAACTCACATCAGTCAATTCTGGGGTTGTGGTGTTAGGAAGTTGCTACCAAGATTCTGAGTCCAATTACTATGGTCGTTTATAGGATGTGGTTGTGCTCAATTATCATGGCGGCAAAAAGGTAGTTACATTTAAGTGTAGCTGGTTTGATACTGAAAAGAGGGTTAAAGTTGATCGTAATAGAATCACAATCATGGATATCAAGTCGGTGTTAAAGTCTGATGACGTGTACGTGTTAGCAAGTCAAGCGACTCAAGTGTATAACGCTCCTAATGTCGTAAATACTCGAAGTCCCTGGTATACAGTAGTCACTACTAAAACACGCTCATTTAATGCTGATAACATGTTTGGTATGGATGAGGCGTTGCAAGAAGATGTGAGCAACCCTTTGGCCGTAGTGTTCCATGCTGAAGATGTGGTGAGTACTGATGTCATTGACGTACCTAACGATGAGGATGTCGAGGTAAATGTACACATGAATGATTATGTAGTTGTTGAGGATGATAACGATGACGAAATTGATCTCAAAACTGAGGATGAGGAAGATACTGAATCCGAGAATGATATACACGTTGATTCTGATGGGTTTGATGACGTGCGTAATTGAAAATGAGCATTCATATTAGTACATACCACATATTGTTAAACCTTACATATTCATAATCTACCAATTTTGTTATTGCAGTAAGATATTCATGGCTAGACATAGCGGTGGAGGTCACCGAGGTGGTGGGCAATTCGGTACTGGAGACGGTAGCCACGATGGCTCTTCGTCAGGCGCGAGTAAGTTATCTTAACTAGGATTTAAATATATCTCAAGCTACATTAATTACAATGATTATTGACTATGTTAAATATAATTATTATAGATACACCTCGTCGACGACACCGAGGGACGAACCTCGGTATCTTTAGTCATCCGCCAGCAGTGCCACTTACAGTACCGGTGGATGTCGCTTCCCAACAGTAAGTGTTAATATATTCGTAATATTTCTATCAGTTATTGCAAAACATAATTCACATAACACATATTGTTATACTTTTTCTGTAGTATACTAGACTCGGTGGCTAAGCACACCCTACACGCGATCTATTTGACGCATCTCCCAAGAGGGTGCATGCGGTTTAGTCAGTATGCGCGGTACGATGCCACTTTTATGCAGACCGTCTTGCAGGAGTTCCACGTAAGTTAAGCATATTATCTTAATTACTACATAATTGTATTGGGATGACGAAATCAATTGTTCCTAATTTTAAATAATCTTTTGTTATAGGCTTATTATCGATTTAACCCGAGCATCTCTCAGTCAGCTGGCGATGATGTGATTGAGCATCATGGCACTGTGAATTACTCGGCCGGGTCAGATGAGATGCGACGATGGCGCTCGGGCGATTATGGACCACTGGGACCACCATCGAGATCATCACCTCATAGTAGTCTCTAATTTAGCTTGGGAGGCTATGTAAAGCGCCTTCGGGGGTCAATGACTTCATGAAAAAAGTCTGAAAGAAAGAAGAAGAACCGTGGTCGACTCTGGATAGTACACACCACTCGGTTCTCGATTGCTTCGAGGAGGCGAAGACGATAAGTCGCGTTGTATTTAGTTATTTATGTGTCAAGTTCTCACACAAATACTTAAGACCTGTTTTATGAATGTTTTTATTAGGCATTGGGGAGGACCTTGGACTGAGATCCTACCATTCTAGAGTTTTGGGATCGAGCCCACACGCCTAAGGACGAGCGTGCTTTGTCTTAGGCAGCTTTAGCTATACGGGTAAAACTCATCTTACTATTTAGCTTTTAATAATATTCAATCGTAAGTAAAATGATATAATTAATATACCTATACAGAATATATTATAGAACTGATTTCAGAGGCTTCGGGACGAGTGTATAGCTGAGCTGGAGGCTATTAGGAGGGGTTCTGAGCTGTTAGATTCCGCAACCCCTCTTCCTGATATTGTATTAGATCGGGATGAGGAGCTGAGACTATGGGTCGTGTCTCAAGATC
The DNA here is from genome assembly GCA_020205615.1 of Panax quinquefolius. Classification (NCBI taxonomy): domain Eukaryota; kingdom Viridiplantae; phylum Streptophyta; class Magnoliopsida; order Apiales; family Araliaceae; genus Panax; species Panax quinquefolius. The sequence goes on from CM035173.1 coordinate 84,932,807, forward strand.
CCCCTACTAGCAGTACCGACAGATATCGAGTGTTGGGTCTGCCGAGGATACCCGCATATACACTTTCTGGAGGTAATATTTTATAATATTTCATGAAATAATTATCCGAATTTATCACATTATATAAATTATTATTAGTAATTGAATTTGTATCTCTTTATAGGCTCCAAACAAATGCCAGTAATGTCCAGAGCACATGTCGTCGGACCATCTCATACGGTACGGCTTGATGACGATATCTTCCAATGGCCGATAAAGGCCGTGTGTCGGATAGTTCCGCATCGATCCTATCTTCGCGTCGTGATTGCCTTCCATTTCTCGTCTTTACCGATTGCTCAAGATATTATAGCGAGGGCCTCTGCGGAGAATGCACGGATTACCACGGGAGCGATTCGACACTTGAGCGCCGAGATGTTCGGATGGTGATTACCCTCTTGGAGGAGGCTTTTCGTCCGCCCCCACCTACTCAGGTATTCTTATTGTTTATGTTTTTTTTAATTAAGGCTAGCTTGTTAATTCTCTCACACACACACACACACACACACACACACACACACACACACATATATATATATATATATATATATATATATATATATATATACGGACGACTAATGATTTATATTTTTGATTCTATCAACAGGGTGGTGATGGCGATGAGCAGACCGGCGGCGGCGATTTCCATACACTAAAGCAAATATTGCTCACCTCCTCACTCGATGATGATACTTTTACTAGTTTATAGTTCATTTATATTCATGTTATTATAGAACATTTGTATATATTGTAGTGTCTAATTAAATGCATGACGTATAAGTATTGTAGAACATTTGTATATATTATAGTGTCTAGTTGCGTCTGTATAAGTATTAAAAATTATATTGTTTATTATTTATGGAACATTAGCTTATATTTATAATTGGTTAGCTTATAATACGTTTTGGTGGATATTTGAATGTGAATGTGAATGATAATGAGTTGAAGATTACGTTTTAGTGCTTCGTTGCATATTTGAATGTGAGATACATGTTTATATTATTGTGTATTGGGTTGTGACAGGTTACAGGTACATTAATGGGTTTAAACACCTGGAAACTGAACTTTTAAAATCTGTATTATAAAAAAAAACAGTTAATTACAGAATATGGTATTTCCGACGGAAATTTTAACTTCCCTCGGATTTAACAAATAATCATTTTTTTATAAATAGCGAAATATTCTAATTTTCAGTCAAAGATACGTTACCTTCAACGGAACATGTCCGTCGGAACTCCGTTATCTTCGACGCAATTTCCGTCGGAGTTAATAATGAGTCATTTTTAATAAATACTGGATTATTTAAAATTTCAGTCAAAAATAGGATAATTCCGAGGGAATATGTCGTCGAAAATATGGTAAATTATAACCGACGATCGAAAAATTTCGTCCTATATATTCTGTCGAAGCTAGATTATGTTCGACAAAAATCCGTCGGAGCTCATTTCGTTGAAGATAATAAATATCTGACGGAATTTTTGACGGAACTTATCTTCGACGCGAATATATACGACCGAATTTCTGACGGAGATTTTCGTCGGAAATAATATATTTTCGACTGAATAGGATTAGGGCCGACGGAATATTCCGTCGGAAATAGCCGATTTTCTTGTAGTGAGTTACTAAGTAAAACTGCGGTCGCTAATACTGGTCGCTACTAATAGCATTAGCGACCGAATAGTGCGATCGCAGATACTCTTGGTCATTATTTGATCATTTTCTTGTAGTCTTTTTAAGCTCAAAATTGACATGATTTCTATTAATTTTAGTCAATTCAATAATAACTTTTGTAAATTATTTAAAAAGTACCTCTCATTGTAAGAGTTATAGTTTTATAATTATTACTGAACTATCTCAATTTTGAAGTTGAAATTGTGTAAAATTAATTTTTAAAAGTTAATAATAATTTTATAATTTAAAACGAATGAAGTATTTAGTTGTACATGTCATTCAATTTGTTCTCCGCGTGAAAGTAAAAAATCTTGTAGGCTTTATGTTATATTTTTTATATGTACCATTTTCTTGTTTAGGGATATGTTAGTGAGAATTGGATAAACGTTTGAGGTAAGAAATGAATTCAAATATGTTGTCTCATTACTGTCACATTCTATATGTATTTATCAGTACTTAATCTTTATTCAGTTAAAAATTAATTATATATATAGACAAATAGACAAAAATTAGTTAGCTGGCATTAATATATGAGAGTGGATCAGTTTATGAGATAATGAATGTGACAACAAAATTAGATTCGTCCACAATTGCGAACATTTACTATTTGTTTCTTTATTTCTTGCTAATATTTGTTATCCTTTATCTTGGTTATTAGTTCAGTCCTTAATTCTGCGGAAGTACCAGCACATCTTTACTTGTGTAGAGTTCAGCACATCTTAATTCTTTTCCCTTGTATTTGTACTTTATCAGCACATCTTTACTTGTGTAGAGTTCACATAAAAGGCAATCTATTTTTTTATACAGTGTTTTTAATACTTCCTCTCCCTTTTTTTAAAATTTTCTTAGTTTGACTTTTTAGTTAGATTAACTAATTTTAAAATTAAGAATTAATTAAACACAGTTATCTATATATATTTTTAAAACCATGAAAATTAGAGGTGGTTATAAATTCGACATAATTTATAGTTTCTCCACATATTTACTAGAAAATAACATAAATTTTTATTATAAAAATGATTAATTTAATTTAAAAAATTAAATTAAGTCAATTTTTACGAGACAAAAGTAGTATCTTTTATCGTAATGAAGAAAATTCTTCACTTGTAATAATCAAGACCTTATTTTTAATATAAATTTTTTTAAAAGATCTTGATATGTGGACTGTGAACTAATCCGTGGGAATTGGGATTAATGGAAGGGCCCAATTTCTTTTGTCAATTTGGTGAGAAGAAAATAAGTGATCAAATTCTCAAGTCTTTCGTTCAAGCTAATATTTTTATTTTCTTTTTAAGCTTTGCCCGTAATGACCCTTGATTTCTTGCCCATATTTTTTTTCTGTCTCACTCTAGCATTACTCTTTTTTTGTTTGTAATTTTTTGTGATTAATAATCTTGTTCGATTCATTGATTTTAACTTGATATACATTGTTAAATATTCTTTCTAACAACTTTAATAAAAGTATTAGTTGCTCTAACATCTCTGCAGTATGATATTGTGGTATCAAGCTAAGTCTTCGTCAACTTGACAAATTATTTATGTAATGAAATATAAGGAACGAAAAAGCATAGTTGTTATATATTAAAATACATTTCTCTAGAAAAATTACATAATCAAACAGAAACATTCACACATATATATATATATATATATATAGTGTCTGACATCGACATGTAAATGAAGGCTCCGATACGTATTACTAGCTCCTTGTTTAGGAGCCATATAGAAATCTGATTCCACTAATATCATCAGGAGTTAGTGTTGTGAATCTTCCTCCATAATATCCTGGTTGCATGACTGTTCCCAGATCGCTATGGAGAAGTCCAAGCGTGTGCCCTAATTCATGCAAGGCGATACTTTCTATGTCGATAGAACCTTGAGGAGATGGATTAGCAGTGGACCAATTCTCGGTCGCATCAAAATGTAAATCTCCTCCAAACTGTGGGTAAAAACCATGAGCTAGGACTCTTCCGGGGCCATCAAATGGGATACCATCGCCGTGATCCCCTCTAAAAAAGCCAATGCTTATGGTCTCACCTGAACTAACTTCCTGGAAAGACAAATGATTATTTGTTGCAGCAGACCAAGTAGACATGGCTTGCCTAATAGAACTCTGAACAGAGGGACTCATACTCGTAACGAATCTATATGTAACGGGCATATTCTTCCATTTGGTACCCTGAAGATTGAAAAGAGAGACTGTAATAAAGGAATTGAGATCGTGGTGATCATGGCTTATTTTGCCAGCTTGCATACGAGTTGTACCATTGATGATATCCGGGACCCCACACCGAGGCACCATCATCATGGACACGGTTTTAGCATCGAGGCTTCCGGTTGGCTTCAGACCAAAATTCTGTTGGTAAGTTTTTAGGGCAACCTCTAGCGTATCGTCAAAATTATCGTCCTTGGGGTGAGATGAGTTCAAGTAACCGAATCTATGAAGATAAATTCTGAGTTGATGGAGTCCTTGAAGCTTTACACCTTTGCGAGCGCCTTGCAAATCTTTTAGGAAACTAACCCGCGAAGACGGGTTTTTCCTACTTGGCTCCTGTATCTCTGCATGGGATAGCAGAGAAAGGATTAGTAGGAAGAAACTGAAAGATAAGAAAAGAGCTGGGGAAAGCTTTGGAGTCATGGATGACTAATTAAGCAATAGTAATTAGAAGGAAAAGGTTGTGAATTTTTGGTTCACAAGTTAAGCTTAATTTATAGACTTCTTTGTGGAGGCACTAGTGACAGTATGTAGAGTACTTGATTGGCTACATGGATGAAATACTTGTCCCACAATTTCAAATTGATGTGGAATATGTGGAATGTGGAGTAGTATATGGTGGAAGTTTAAGGAAATCTAGTCCAATAGCATGTAAGAGAAATAATTGTACTTGTTTTATTTATAAATTTAATCAACAATAATTTTTTATTATAAAACAAAAAAAAAGTATCGGTTAATATCTAAAACATCTTAGAATTTTATATTATAATGTACAATCAATAAATTTAATCAAATTAAACAATATTTTTATTAAAATTAATTTTAAAACTAATATAATCAAACAAATAGAAGAAAAAGGTGGTCACGTTAATTAAAAGGTCTATGGATTAATATCTTGAATTTTTTTTTTTTTTTTTTTTGGGGATTGTCTTATCAGATTTTTTAATTAGGGATTAAATTTTTAATTTTTTTGATTCCGTCTAATTGATAGTATCACATCAAAAATACTTATATATAATATTGAGTCTCATTTTAACATAAAAATCACCAAAAGAGTAAAAATATAAGACATTATTAATTTTTAAAATAAATTTAATATATTACAAACTCAGCTTAAAAAAATCTTCAATAATCAATATAATGATATATATTTTAAAATGTATTAATATACTACTAATTAAAATCTTGTTATTTCATAACCATCAATAATAAATATAATGACAATTTTATCCTTTTGGTATAAAAAAATAAAGCCTAAATATAGATTAATACCTGAGTTATAAGTTTATTTCATAATCATCAATAATCAATATAATTATTTTTTTATATTAAAAATGGTAAAATTATCATTAAAATTAGTTTAAAAAAATTGATAATGGTCTTATATTTATCATTTTTTGTACAAAAATTAATTGAATAAATGTTAAAATAAAATTATATATTACACATAAGTATTTTTTTTAGTCGCGTATCGTTGTCGTGTCATCAATTTCTGACATGATACTATCAATTAGACGTAATCAGAAAAAAAAAATTAAAATTTTAATTCTCTAATTAAAAAAATTGAGAGCACAATCCCCAAAGTGAAAAAAAAATTAAAAATTTAATTTCCTAATTAAAAAAAAAATTGAAAAGACAATCTCCAAAAGTAAAAAAAAAATTAAAAATTTATGAGTATTAATACATACTTAGACTTAATTAAAAATATCATTAGATAGGTGCACAAGTCAATCAAGTCATTTCTTACATCTTGTGACTTTATCATTACGTTGTATATTCAACTAAAAAACACTCCCCTTGAATTATAAGGTTAATTTTATTTTTTGAAATCAATAAATATATATAGTTAATATTAATTTAAAATTGGACCTATTATTTATTATAATTACACAAATAACAATATTTTGTTATATATCATATATGTAATTATATATTAGAAATTATCTAATTTTTATTAATTATAAAATTTATTATTTTAGAAAACTAAGAACTACATCAATTTTTTAAATATAAAACTATATTAGATTGCTAGATTACAATTGACGAGAAAACTATGGAATGTAGACTATGTGATTGAGAATTGAGATAGTCTTTCCGTAAGAACGTAGAAAATGTATGGCATGTTCCACACGGTGGGCCCTTAAAACTAGGACATGAGGGCTATGTGTAAGAGTAATGTTATTATTCTCCCGGCTTGAAAATAACGGATGTGTTATAAAATTATAATATATATATATATATATATATATATATATATATAAAGATCGGTAAGGGTTCTTACTTTATTAAAATGCTTGATTTTTTTTTTTTTTTTTTTTAAAAACAACTAAAAAAAGTTTAATATTTTATGGGCTGAAATTTTTTCATGTCTGATGTTTTTGGATGTGATTTTAATCGTATACCAAAAAATGTATGTACAGTCTGCACAGATTGTACATACCTATTTTGTTATACGTATCCAAATCACATCCAAAACACTGTATTATATAAAAATTTTAGTTCCATAAAATATTAAAAAAAAATTAGTTGTTTTAAAAAAAAAAGCCAAAAAAAAAAAAAAAGGTGCGCATTGTAAAGAGAATGATAGACATACAAATATACTATAACTTACATGAAAATACAAGGAGGATATTCTCTCTTTTTACTAATCATTGTTCTTAATATTAGTATTCTTTTATAACACGTTATCAGCACGAAGCTCTACCAAATTTTGGGAAGAAGAAGAAAAAAAAGGTTCTCTCAACTCACTGTAAGTATTATTTCATTACAATTAAATTTGATATACATATAAACATTTTGTTTAACAAAAGACGCGTGAAACAATAATGATAATGGACAACTCTGAAGTTTCTGAGAATACAAATTACGTAAGTACACTACTTTTGTGATATAGTAGTATTAGTATAAACAAATAATCATTCCACCTCCCAATTCTCCCACTTTGAAAGTGACTAGAAAAGGGTAAATATTTTTATTATCTTCTTATAAATTTGTACTTAGTTATTTAATTTCTTATGTATTTATATATTTATATAGATGTCAAATCTTATAAATTTGAATTTATTGCTCTTGATTTATATCGAGCAAGAATTATTTGTCATGGACTCTTGATGCTGAGATTAGGCAAAGAATTTTGGAGATATAATTAATGTTGACAGTCAGGCATCCCTGTAGGATCATGAAAAATTAATGATTTTATTCGCTATCATATCCATGAAAATTAAAATCAGAGTACTTTACAGTAAAAGACTCACTTGTCTAATGAAATGATGAAGACATGTTAGATAAAATATTTATTATATTTCATGTCTCGAATATACTCCTGAAGCAGCAATATCGAGAGCGTAAGTTCACAAAATATTTCCTGAAGCGATAAAAGAAACTATGTTCCCAGAAGTGATATTATGACTTTTAATGGTTGTACAAAATAATGAATTTTTGCTGAAAAACCAACAATCTCGCCCGGCTTATTCTACTACATTCCCTGAAGTGAATGAAACATCATTTGATAATTATAGAGGAAATTACAGTTGTGGTTGTGGTAGTGAACGTGAAAAAAAACAATCAATATAGAAAAAGGAATGTACCTGTCGTACTCCTAAACATTTGGTAGATTTGTACCAAGACTCCATAAAAGAAAAGGAAATGGAATTGAAATAAACTTTATTGATCATAATGATCTTGAAGATCCCATGAATTATTTTGACTTTTCAAATGGAGTGGATATAACTAATTTTGATATCTATGATTTCCTTGATGATGTTGATAGAAATGTTCATACCAATTAATTATTTTTATTTCATTGTATTATGGCATTATAATAAGTATTTTTATTATATGTTTTATTTATGTTTCAAGTAATAAAGTTAAATTTATGTTTTTGCATATATAAAGATGTATGGGTCAGAAGCTCATTAAACTTAATTAGAAGCTCTAGAACAGCGATTATTCATCAAACTTAATAAAGTCTCTTGAAGAGCAATTATAATGTTGTCAAAGGACACAAAACTTTGTATTGATGATTCTTTATATTCTTCTGAGACAAACAGAAATTTGCTCAACTTTAATGATATACGTTATAATGGTTATTATATTAAAACCAATAACGAAGACAGTGAAGAATTTCTTTATATTACTTCAATAGTATCATGCCAGAAGCTCATATTAGAAAAACTTTCTATTTTCTCTTCTGGGTTATATTATACTAAAATGAGAATAGTTGAACCACATGTTGTAATACACCAGAAGTGTACAATACACTAGAAGTGTTTGGATTTAAATGTTTTTATGATTTGGCATGATCATCCAAGATCAATAATGGTGCGTCGAATTATTGAAAACTCCCATGAACATCCCTTAAAGAACTAGAAGATTCTCTTACCTGTTGATTATATCAAAGTAAATTAATTACCAAACCATCACATTTAAAGATTATTATTGAGTGTTCATATTTCTTAGAAAGAATTCAAGTTGATCTATTTGAACCAATACACCCACCATGTATGGTTCATTCAAGTATTTTATGGTTTTAATTAATGCATTAACCAGATGATCACATATGTATTTTCTTTTAACTAGAAATATTGCATTTCCTATACTTCTTGCTCAAATAATTAGGTTGCGAATACAATTTCCTGAATATATAACTAGGAAAATTTATTTAGATAATGCTGGTAAAATTCACATATCAAGTTTTTGATGAATATTGCATGTTAATTGGAATTTATGTTAAACATCATGTTGCACATACACATACTCAAAATGATGTAGCTGAATCACTTATCAAGGGAATTCAATATATTTTCTGACCTTTGATTATGAAATCAAAATTACCTGTTTATGCTTGAGGTCATGCTATTTTACATGTTGCATCATAATCTTAAGATGTGATGTTTTTTAAAAGCACGTTTCGAGGATTGTCCTTGCACTACTAGAAATTTGACATATAGCGACGAGCTATAGCAACACGGTCAGCACAGAACCCTCGCTATAGGGTATATATAGCGATGGTCATCGTCTGGCCGTCGGTATAGATATTTTTTTTAAAGAAAAAACCGTCCCATTTTTTCCCAAATCATTTCAGTTTTCCCCCAATCTTCTTCCTCTCAAGTCGTCTCCCTCCTCGATCTGCCTCTAATGTTCCCCTACTTTATCCCAAGCTCGTTGGCGGAAGACTAATGTCGGACCCTGCAATAAAGCTCTTTTGTAAGGCGACGATTCATTTGGGAGATTAAGCTTTACGCTCAGTGATTCTGCGGCGTTAATCCGCTTTATTCTTTCAAGCTCGTCTACACGACGCTCTAGTGAAGATCGTTCTTCATCGCCTAATTAAATCATTTGGAGGAACACAACTTCGGATAGAGTCGACGGTGACCAAGAAGCACAGAAGAAGGTATGGATTGGATTCATTAATTTGGAGTATAACAAATATGACCGCCCATTTTTGTCAAAGGAATAATGGGTGGATGACTTTTTGTTGTGACATAAAACCCTGTATTTCGAGATTTTGGGTGTAATTTCAGTTTTTGGGTGTAGTAGTTTTCATTAATTTAATTTGAAAGTCGAGAGCTTGTGTTGAAAACTAGTGCAATTTTGGTGTTTTTGGAGAGAGATTTGAGTTTGGATAACTCCAAGTTTTTCAAAACTTTAGTTCTGGATAATTTCTGTGGGTGAGGGAGTCCAGATATACGTATGTTGACATTTTTAATCTTAAGGATATGGAGTCTTGAAACAGTTGAACTAGGTTACAATTTCTTTAACATACTAGATTGAATTATTTTGATAGTTTACATTTGAATTATGATGTTATCTATTTATTTTGACTTGTGTAGTTAATATAATTTTCTAGTAATCTACTTTTTTTAGTGAGTGTTTCAACTTGTGGTAGAGATACCCCTTTCTAAGAATATTACAATAGGATAGTTTTGTTTGGATTCTATGTCCATAAGTTTACGGTAATTTGTTGTGGTTTTCCTAGTGTTGGATTATAAATTTTGATCAAGTGATCATTTCACCTAAATGATTTTATGATCAATGATAAGCTAGGCTATGGATAAACTATGACTTTTCTTTATTAGCTTTGGTGTTTTTCTTACATTATTCTTACGCATCTTGAAATGATAGAGAATGTTTGTGAATGTTGTACTACTTGTTCGTATTTAAGAGCCTTAGTTGGGGCAGAAATTATCAAGCATCAATGTTTAAGAATGATTTAATGGTAAGTTAACTCTGAGTCTCTGCATCCCTCGGTGTCGTAATAAGTGACGACTTTAATTTTGTTTCATTTATAATTGCTCTTGAGCTACATGGTTTTTGTTATATTGCAGAGTATTGGATATGCTAGTTTAGCAAAACTTGATCCTCAATATGGCTTATGTAAGTTTCTGAAGCTTTGTTGATCAATTTTTACTTGAATTTAGCGCTTTCGATAACAAATGAAGTGAGAATATTAAGTTTGAAACTTCTCTGGCATTAGAAAGACAATGTTTGTTCTTCTTTGTGTAGACACAAGTGTTTTTCCGCCTCTTATTTATTCTGTTATGGGGAGCTCACATGAAATTGCAATTGGTCTGGTAGCTATGGTTTCATTGCTGCTATCTGCCATGATTCAAAAAATAGTAGATCCAATGGCTGATCTTGTTGCCTATAGAAGGCTAGTTTTCAATGTGACATTTTTTGCTGGCAGCTTCCAAGCTCTGTTCAGAATATTCAGGTAGTCCTCATCCAGTTTTTGTGTTAGATGTTTGTCTTGTTACAGTTACCAGAGAACTCTTATAGTCATGCTTTCCGAATCTTAATAAGAGAACTAGATCCCTTGTACCCGATTTCATTGTGCGTACTCTGTGACGCCCCAAAAATAGGTATACATCACCCATCTTGAGTCGTCAAATACATGGTACAAAATTCAAATACAACTTAATTATACAACAGTCGTGTAAAATACGACAAAACATAAATTGAGAGTTTTAATAAGAATATTGTCATCTAGACAATATCCACACTCAAAGGAGTTCTCATTACATTTATTGTCACACTATTTAACAGAATAGTGAGGACTACTAATCTTATCATCTGACTGCCACTTACGTTTCCTGACTAAAATTATATTCTCATTTCTGAAGAGAACGTTGAAAGAAGGGTGAAGTTCAACTAGCCCAGTAAGAAAATTATGACCAAGATAATGCCAGAATAAATTATCATTAGTCTTCAACAATGTTAAACTGATAAAATACAATAGACATCAAGTTTAACTGCAGCGGAATAAGCAATCCATCAAAAGAGTCAAGTAGAGAATAAAATCTACTATCTTTTATGATTTAAAAGGCTTTTCATCACTTTTATCATTTGGGACTCGACAATAAATAATCCACATCATCCACACTTTTCTGACCAATGATATTCATCGATTATCACAACCACAAATTATCTATACACTACGGGCCAGGATATTCGTGTATTCATCGATAGTCATAATCATGCCAACAACAAGCGTCTATCAATGCACTCACAGACAATGAGGACTTTTACCACATCATTTGTAACATTACGGTTAAATGATTATACCGATTAATCCCACAGTCATAATCATACCAAGTCCATCTATGCACTACAGACCACAGATGACTTTTAACATAAAATAAACATGAGGATGATGACAATGATATAAGAATTCAATAAAACAAGTTCAAGAATTAATTTATCGAGGAACTAATAACGTCCAAATTGTCAACATGATACTTCTTTGTAGAGTAAAATTTAAGAATGCTCAGGAGAATATTTTCATGAAAAGATATTGGATGAAGCGCAAATATTAAGGATATTCCACTAATTTCATGTAGTATAGAAGTCAAAATTTTAACCAACTGAGTATAATAGAATATATGAAACTGCAAATGGATTTTACGCCCCCGTGCGATAATCCACGTATCTGAGATCATTTCCACAATTTAATAAGGAATGAATCTGAAAGGATCATTCACCATGCATGTGGTAATCCACATGACATGTTATTCTAACATAATAATAAAGAATGGAATAACGGAAGGATTCACCATGCGTGCGATAAAGCATGCCATGAATGAGTTATTCCCAACAAAATAATAAAGAATGGAATAACAATGTAAATCACCATAAATGCGATAGACCACATGATAAGGTTATTCCAATGAATAATAATTAATGGAACGAATCGAGGCGTAATACATGCAGATAGGATATTCAACGAATAATAAAGAATGGAATAACGAAGAATTTCACCATGTATGCGATATTTATATCTGAGTTATTCAACATAATAATAAAGAATGGAATAACGAAGAATTTCACCAAGTATAGGGTAGCCAGCATTATCTGAGTTATTCCAACGAATAATAAAGAATGGAATAACATAAGTTCTCTTCATGAATATGAAAGAAATAATACCCTTTACCTTAGAAGAAGCGGATATTGGAAAAGTGAGGTAGCGAATACTTTTCTTCTTTCTCTATAGTTTCTCTCTACAGAGTTTCGGTGAATTAAGTAAGAAATAATGATGGAATGAGCTTCTATTTATAGGAGAATGGACTAAATAATAACTAATTTATGAACGGTCCAGATTGATTTACTTTTAAACGGACGGTCCATATTAAAATATTAATAAAATATTCTAATAAAACAAAATCTTTTAAATAAAATATAATATAATTATTTATAATCTAACAAAATGAATAACTTTATAAAAGTATTACATTTTATATAAAAGATTTTACTATCTGAAACACTTTATCTGGAATTTATCAAAACACACTATCGTAATAAAATATATTATATTCTAATTATTATCAATAAAACAAATAACTTTATAAAAGTATTACATTTTTATATAAAAAGATTTTCTACTATACAAAATACTATGCATACTTTTATGTAAACACTATGCATAATAAAATATAATATATTCTAATTATTGTACAATAAAACAAATAACTTTATAAAAAGTATTACATTTTATATAAAAAGATTTTACAATCTGAAAACTATGCGTAATAGAATATAATATATTCTATTTATAGTCTAATAAAACAAATAACTTTATAAAAGTATTATGTTTTATATAAAAAGTTTTTCTGTTTTATTACATTAATAATACTAATAAAACAAAATTTATATATATATATATATATATAAACTTTCATGACTTCATAAAAAGACACCTTAATATATTTAACAACATTTATCATCATTATTATAATTCACATTAATAATCGACCGAATTAGTTTCGGGAAGAGGGGCTTTCAATAAGGATTTCTCCCTATTGACGGCGTAATTGGGTGACCAAACCTCTCCTTGAAAGAACTTACTGAGGCGTCGTTAATATTGCGAATAATAATATTAATAACTCGTCATCTTATAAAATATCGACAATAATTGAATCAAATAACGTGAGATCTTATGCAACAATTACTAAAGCGATAATTGAACAAAAGCGGTGACTTCTCACGTAAGCATCAATAATCAATACCGTGTCTTCTTACAACCTGATAGCAGTATTCTTTGTACTTTTACTACTCTGAAGTAGTTCAACGGTTTTAACGGTAAAACTTCCGTCGTTATTTTCATAAAAATATTTTTTGTCATTTTCTCAATCAAATGATAATAATTACATTGTGGGGTCCACCAATGATTATCTTGGTCGTCTGAATATTCCCTTATTAAAATGAATATTTAAAATGAATCGAATATTATATAACAACTTGCATACTTTGCAAAATTTATAAATATTACCCACAACTATAACATTATATCAAATCGACACCATAATTTGAAAAAAATATTTCGAGAAATTTAAATCTTTATTCATAAAATTTGGAGTCTCACATACTCAGTCAATCAGCGTTTTTGATAACTATGGTTTTGTAACTAAATTTCTTAAGTTTATGTTCGTGGTTGTTTTGTAGCTTATTTTCTTTAAAAATCTGAGGATATGATATGTGCAGGTTGGGGTTTCTTATGGATTTTCTATCACACGCTGCTATTGTCGGATTCATGAGTGGTGCAGCCATTGTCATTGGTCTCCAACAACTGAAGGGCTTAATTGGGATTAGTTATTTCACCAACAAAACATATGTTGTCTCTGTTTTGGCATCTGTTTCTAAATCACTTCACTTCAACATTTTTTTTGAGTTATAAACGAACAAGTAGTACTGAAATTGATTGAGTTTTTTGAGTTATTGAATTATCTCCACCTTCTTGCAGTTGTAAATATGAATGTTGTGTTTAACAGTAGTATTGTGTGTTCATTCATGTGTTCAGCATGTTCAACAGTAATAAATATGTTGTTGTGTTCAGTAGTAGTAATGTTGTGTTCAAATATTTGTTCATTCATATGTTGTTCAGCAGGGCAACCGCAAGGTTGGTCAGCAAGCTGTACTCGGCAGACTTAGTTGACTGGATTCCCAACAATGTGACGGTTGCTGAGATCAAAGAAATATCCTTGGTGAGTTTCATCATTAAAAAGTTGGAGTAATGTTGTGTTCAAATATCTATCTCCTTGCTTTTGCTACATTAATGTTGCCAAATACTCTACTGATGTATGGTAATTTCTTTTCTGCAGAAGATTGACAAGGAAGGGACTAGTAATCAAAATGCCTAATGGATGTTGCTCTCATATAGTAGTTTGTATTTTTCAGTTCCGTCCATATTATGTGAACTTCTAGCCAGTTTTCTGTTTCATTTAATGAGACAGTTCCTTACTTCAGCACTTGAGGTCTAGGTGAACAATCTGAGAGTGTTTATCTGGATGTTAAATACAACTTTCTTTTTATGTTTATAGTTGATACTATATTTTGTATAATTTGTAAGATTATATATATTTTTTTATTTTATATTGTACTTGTGTTTGTTGAATAAATGTGCATTATTAATTAATTTTTTTTTTGAAATCTAAAACGTTTATAGCGACGGTCGCTGACCGTCGCTATAGGCCTAAAGACCGTCGCTATAGAGTTTACCGACGGCTTCTATGGCGACGGTCGGCGACCATCGCTAAATCCTATAGCGACAGTCTTTATGTCTATAGCGACGGTCGGTGACCGTAGCTATAGGTCGAATTTCTAGTAGTGTTGTTAATGAAACAGTCTTCCCACCATTAGGGGGAGAAAAGTCTTTGCCTGAAGCATGACGTGAGATCGTTGCCTGAAGCACGACGGGAGATTAATTGAAATGTTTCAACATTATTTAATCTTGATCCTTATACATATCAATATGAACTAGAAGTTCAAAGGATTATTCATTTGAAATGAATTTCAAATCAATTACCAGAAGTATTCATTGATAATAAGAAAATAGTGAAATCTTACATTCCAGCTACTAATAATCCAGCAGGGATTGAAGTCCTTGTAGGACATTCAGTTAATACAGCAATAAATGAATCAAAGCCACACCTAAAGCGTGGAAGACCTATCAGTGTTAAAGATAAAATTCCCCAGAAGAAGAAAGTATAAAAAAAATAAGTTGCAGCCTATAAAGAGGCTATACCCATGAAACAGGCTACAAATTTTTTTTTAATAAAATAAAATTATTGATCTATCCAAAACTTATGAAAAAAATCTCCTGTAAATAAAACTCTTGAAGAGTTATCCCCTTAAGAGGATGAGTTATCTCCTGAAGAGGATCAAGTACCTGAAAATAACGAGATCTCGATACATTATATATATACAGGAGACGAATATATTGGATAAAAATAACATTATGTGAAGTTTTTGGACCTGTAGTCCGAACACCTAATGGTGTAATGCCTGTTGGATACAAATGGGTATTTGTATATAAACAAAATGAGAAAAATGAAATTATAAGGTACAAAGCGTGACTTGTAGAACAAGGTTTCTTGTAGAGATCTGGTATTAATTGTGTCACCCCTAAAATAGGTATACATCACCTATTCTGATTCGCCAAATACATGGTACATAAATAACTACAACATCATTAATACAATTATTGTGCAAAATATGACAACACATAAACTATGAATTTAAATACTAATATTATCTTCTAGACAATATCCACACTTAAATAAGTTCTCATTATAATTATTGATACACTATTTTACAAAATAGTGAGGATTACTATAACAACTATCATGGAACATCACTCCACATCCCGACTACTTCCCGCTATATTCTCGCTTTCTGAGAAGAAAAATGGAACAAAAAGGAAAAGGGTGAGCTCAACTAGCCCAGTAAAGAATATTATGACTAAGAAAATAAACAATAAATTATCGTTTGCCTTCAACAAATCAGATAAAATATAATGGACAACAAGTTTTAGATCAATATTCACAGTGAAAATAACAATTCATTAGAAGAGTTAAGTAGAGAATGAAATCTACTTTCTTCTATGATTTAAAAGTCCATCATCAATATTTTATCCCTGCAACATCAATCAATATACATCTTGAACTAAATATTCATCTTTGCTTTACGGGCCAAAGATATTCATTTGTATCACAAGTTGGTCGTGTTCATCTAAACACCTGTCCATCTTTGCACTACGGGCCAAATATATTCATCAGGTAATCATTCATATTTGCATTACAGGCCAAAGATATTCATCAAATATCACCATTACAGACCGAGGATGATGAAAAACATTTTAAAGAACGAATCTAATGAGATAAAAGGACAAAGATTAGGGATTCGTACTTTAGATAATCCAAGTTCAAAAATACTCCATAATAAACCATAGGGGAGTAAAATTCAAGAATGAAGATCAAAACATGGATACAATTAAAGATAGTAACCATAATAGACATCTGGGACAAAGAAGAGAAAATTTTATTTTTTGGTGAATAATATCGTATTTATGCATAGTGTCGTATACGTGAATAGTAATCTCAACACGAAAAGGTAGAAATTCCACAAGAAAAATCATACTTATATTTTGGTATAATGATATTGAAAGAAATAACATCATTTACGAAGAAAATAATACCCCTTACCTCAAAACAACAATACTTCTGAATGGAATATTGGATATGATGATGAAGAAAACTTTCACTGAATAGCAACTTTCAAAGTATCTAAACACTCACAAAAATACGCTCGATATAATAGAGAGAAAACTTCAGATTCTGGTGTGATTTTCAATTCTAACTAAGCACCCAATTTATAGGAAAATAATAGAACACCGAAGCAGACTAACCTGCTACCTGATGGCTTTACCTGCTACTATTCATGCACACCACTTTTGAAATAAAATTTAAGCACATTTTTAACCAACCAAAAGTGGGGCCCACCCATTCTAGAAATTTCCAAAATATTTTAAAATTTAAACAATAATAAAAAACTTCAATTATTCATAATAAATAGCCCTTTTATCAGAAAAATTCGAATCTCATGTCTATTTCATAGGAAATTTAATTCTCTACAACTTTGTAGAAGAAAGTTTTTCCAAACAAAAAATGCCCGAAATCCACATACGGACGATTTTTAATACCTCCATTCCGACAAAATACTGATAAAACACCTCAACATTAATTCCTTCATTTATATCCACATAAAAATAAATATTTCCTTATCATATAAATTAATATTTAATTATTCACAAATAATATTACAGAATCACAATAATGACAATCATGTCGTTCTCAGGAAAGAAAGGGGCTTTCCGATAAGGATTTCTCCTTACTTGCGCGAAATTAGGTGACCAAACTCTTTTTCTAGACAAGAATTCCTTAGACATTGCCAATAATGCTATCTAATAATATTATTCAAATAATATGAATTATTGATCTGATAATGGGAAATACTGTGCAGTGACAATTATTGAAACAACAATAATATAAAATATCAACGCAGACAATTATTGAATCAATAAAATAAAATTTTGAGCAATAATTATTGTAACAATTATTGAAGCGATTAGCCTTCTTACGTAAGAATCAATAATCCAACAATCTTTGTGCAATATCGTGTATTATCTTTGTGCAACCACGCGTATTCTTGTATTTCTTTAACCATCGGGTATTAAACTGCGGTTATTAAGAATAAATAATCGTCATTATTTATAAAAACTCAAACTTGTCATTTTCTTCATCCGACCGTTTTCCGTTATGGGGCCTACAAATGGTTGCGCCGTCGTACGTATATTCTCTGACAGTAAGAATATTCAACGACCAAACGAATATTCCCCGACAACAATGAATATTTTATATCCACTTGCTTATTTTACAAAATTTGCACATTTCACCCATAACCAAAGCATTATATCAAATTAACTCCTTATTATTTCAAGATAATGAATAGAGAAAATTCAATTTTATTTATAAAAATTTGGGGTCTTACATTAATTATGAAGAAACATATGCTCCTATAATGGACGCAATTAAATTTAAAATTTTAATTAGCTTGGTAACAAAAGAAAATTTGGATATGTGATTAATGGATGTTGTTATAACATATCTGTATGGATCATTAGATAATGATATATACATGAAAATTCCTGAAGGATATAAAATTCTTGAAGCATATAATTCTACATCTCAAAGTATTTATTCTATCAAGCTACAAAGATCTTTATGTGGGTTAAAACAATCCAGATGCATATTGTGGTATAATCGCCTTAGTGGATATCTTTTGAAAGAAGTATTTGAGAATAATCTAATTTGTGCATGAATTTTTATCAAAAGATCAGAATCTGGATTTGCTATTATTGCTATATTTATTCATGAAAGATCTTGCTCCAGAAGAGTTGATAAAAACAATAAATTTGAGATGAAAGATATTGGTAAGACAAATTTTTGTCTTGGCCTACAAATTGAAATATAAATTCTTATTCATCAATCAACATACACAGAAAAAGTCCTTAAGTAACTTTACATGAATAATGTTAATCCTTTGAGTACTCCAATGATGGGTTGGTCACTTGATATCAAGAAAGATCCGTTTTGGCCACAAAAAAATAATAAAAAACTCTTGGTCCTGAAGTACCATATCTTAGTGCAATTGATGTTTTGATGTATCTTGCAAATTTCACACGACCTGATATAGCATTTACAGTTAACTTACTAGCAATGTATAGTTATGTACAAAATCGAAGAAATTGTAATGAAATTAAACATATTTTATGTTATCTTCGTGAGATTATTGATTTGGGATTATTTTATCCAAAGGGTGATAGAACCAAGCATATTGGACCAAAATTATTTTATACACATGAGCCCCAGAAGAATGGCATATTGATATCAAGCATATACGATCATGTGATAATTTAGTTGATATATTCATTAAGTCATTACTAACTTCAATTTTGAAGAAGATGGTGCACAATATTGGCATACTTCGACTTAATGATATTTTTACCATGAACAATAGAAATTCTATGTACTTATGAAGGGGAGTAAAAAGGATATGTGATGATTGTACTCTTTTTCCTTCGCTAAGGTTTTTCCCACTGGGTTTTCCTTTGCAAGGTTTTAATGAGGCAATCCCAAGGCACTAGAAGTTATACAAGAATATTGTACTCTTTTCCTTCGCCAAAATTTTTCCTACTGGGTTTTATTTGGTAAGGTTTTTAACGAGACATATTCTTAGAAAATTACTACAAAAGAACTTCATCTATTCTGTATGAAGATTATGCTACATGAATAGCTCAATTAAAGGGAGGATACATCAAAGGAGATAGAAGAAAACACATATCACCGATTTTTTTTTTCACACATGACTTTGATAAGTGCGGTGACATTGATGTTCAACAAATTTGCTTAAAAGATAATCTAGAAGATTTGTTCACCAAAACTTTACCAACTACAATTTTTGAAGGATTGTGTCGCAATATTAGAATGCGACAGCTAAAGGATTTAAGGATACATTCATGAGGGAGAGCTAATATGCGCTGCACTCTTTTTTCCTTAACCAAGATTTTTTTTTCATTGAGTTTTTTCTGGTAAAGTTTTTAATGAGACAACTTTTAATGTGTATGGCTATACAATAGACATCCAAGGGGGAATGTTATAAAATTATAATAT
Organism: Panax quinquefolius; assembly: GCA_020205615.1. Lineage (NCBI taxonomy): Eukaryota > Viridiplantae > Streptophyta > Magnoliopsida > Apiales > Araliaceae > Panax > Panax quinquefolius. Next base: position 84,952,730 of record CM035173.1, read on the forward strand.
ATATATATATAATGATCCTTGATCTTTTTGAAACTCCCATGTCACTTAAGTTTTGAAACTCATGACCTTTGAGTTTTGAAACCTCCAAGTATTAATGTTCATGTACCTATATATAGTAGCATTGTAAAGAGAATGACAAAGGTACAAATATACTATAACTTGCACGAAAATATAAGGAGAATGCTCTCTCTTTTTACTAATCATTGTTCTTAATATTAGTATTCTTTTATAATAGGATGTGACTTGTCAATGTCAATGTCGTCTACGGACATGCCTGAACTTACCCCACCTCACCCCAACGCCGGCGTCTAGCCCCAAATTAAATTTAGATTGACTTTGAATTTAATTTTTTTTATATAATTTGTACACATAGTATTATTTTTATATATAAATAATGTTATAAACACAGATAATATATCAAAAATCATTCACAAATAGTATTAAAAAAATAAAAAATAGTCTCCCATTCATATAGAAAATTACGGATCTGGTTATGGTGAATTTTACATCAACTTCAACGTAATAAATTTATAGAACTTTGCATTGTATGTGTTATAAAAAAATGTTGTATTAATCAATACAATTAAAAGTTATAGAACTTATGAATACAATATTTTCTATAACTCATATAATAAAAAATTATAAAACTTATTATAGTGAAATTGGTGTCAACTTCACCCAAACTTGACCCCAAAATTAGTACCGTCAAATTCGTGCTTGGCACGGGATACAGAAGACTTGGTCAAACCATTGACTATAGATTTAGGAAATAATAATGCATTATTTTCAAAACTAACCTAAACGTCTTATTTAAGATTGTAAAATAAACAAACAGTTCAGACTTGATTTTTACTCATTCGACTAAAAGTTCGATTCAAGATTGACTCAAAATATAAATGAGTCAACTATGAGAAAATTTTAAAGTTTGATAAATTACTCGAACCTTCTCAAATTATAATTTTCTATTGATACTCGGATCATATTCGTTCGAAAAGTTCAAAATGTTCGGGCTCAATTCGAGATCATGCTCGACTTGGTAGTTAAATTTGAGCCTCAATCAAACCTTATTTTATACTCAATAAATTTTATAAACAAAATCTAAGCAAGTCAATACTCGGCTTGACTGTATTCATTTACATTCTTAATCTTACTACTTCGTGTGAACGAGAATGTATGGCACGGATCACGAGGTGGGCCTTTTGAGCTAGACATGTGAATTATGTATACTTTGGAAAAATAGTGTTACAATATTTTATAAAATTATTTATTTTAATTTAATGAAGGCTTAAATATGAATTACTACCTTGAACTATAGGCCATATTTCAATTCGGTGATCAAAGTTTTAATTTTGTCAATTAGATGATTGAACTATCAATTTTTTTTCAAAATTTTCAATTGCGGCTGTTACTTCAAAAATTGCTGACGTGGCTCTTTGGGTAGGCCATTGTTCAACTGATGTGTAACTAAAAAAGAGTATTTTAATGTTTGATTACACAATTATTATATATGAAAGGGCAAAATTGTCAAATACTTAATTAAACGAATTTATAAATAAAAAAGACTCTCAATCATATGTTGTTAGTAGGAATCCAAATCAAACATGTCGTGAGTTTCCATAATCACTGTTGAAAAGTAACCGATGTAGAGCTCTGAATAATATGAATCCGCCGCCATGGAAATCGATGATGGGGATTTTTGTGGTCGGGGGAGAGAGAAAAGGGGGCGGAAGAGGCGAATGAATGTTTTGTTTGTGGGATTGAGAGGAATGTCTTTGGAGAGAGAAAGGGGCGACTTAGAATCGGTGAGTTGACTGGGTTTAGGGTTTGGTGGAACGGACGGGAACGGTTTGTGTCGAGTTAATGAGCCATCTGGGTTTTGAACAATGTTGAGGAGCTTGTAAGGGTTGCTAATGGAGGGGGTTGAGGTGGATTCTTTTGCCGAAAAAAGTAGTTTTCAATAGCTAATTTTGAAAGGAAGAGGAAAAAATTGAAGCTGATTATTCCTTGCTCCTTTACGCGGACAATGATAGTTGTATAGATCTGGAGGTTTAAGAAGGTGATACGGATCTGGAGTTTGAAGAAGATGAAGAGTTCGTCTCTTTTGTGCCATAATTTCATCCATTCGTTCTTCCTTCCTATTAAAAAAATCTTCATACCCAAACCCAAACGAAAGTCTAATTCGTTTAAGAGCTTACACCAATTAAGTCAATACATGCTTGATAAATTTTTTGATTTCTAGGTTTATTATTTGGAGGTATTAAATTTATTTATGTGTCTTATTGTTGGTATAGATGGTAGTTTAATTGGTATTTCTGTGTATTTTCATCATGTTAATTTCTTTTTTTAATTACTTTTGTAAGACCCCAACTTTTATGAATAAAGATGAATTTTCTTTAATTATCATTTTTAAATATTATGAAATGAATTTGATATAATATTATAGTTGTGAGTAATATTTAGAAATTTTATAAAAGTCTGTGCAAGTTGTTTATAATATTCGATTGGTGGGAATATTCGTTTTAACGGGAATATTAAATGCGACGGCACAATCATTAGTGGACCCCACAACGAAATTGTTGTCGGATTGAGAAAAGCGATAAAAAAATATATTTTATGAAAATAACGGCGGAAGTTTTACTGGTTAACTATTGAAACACCCAGTTAAAAGTCTTGGAATACGGCATTAGTTGCATAGTAGCACAACGGTATTGATTATTGATGCTTACGTGAGAAGTCACTCGGTTTTGTTCTATTATTGCTTCATAATTCTTTGCGTAGTATCTCACGTTATTTGATTCAATTATTGTCGATATTTTATATATTATTAAATCAATAATTGAGATAACAAAGTTGTTAATATTATTATTTGCATTATTAACGATGTCTAAAAAGTTCTACCAAGGAGAGGTTTGGTCACCTAATTATGCGGCATGATAGTGAAATTCTTATTGGAAAGCCCTCTTTCACGGGAGCGACTTGAATCGATTAATAGTGTGAATTATGATAATGATGATGAAGTTTTGTTTTATTAGTATTATTAATGTAATAAAAGCGAAATTTTTTATATAAAATAGAATACTTTTATAAAGTTATTTGTTTTATTAGGCTAATAGTAAAATCTTTTTATATAAAATAGAATACTTTTATAAAGTTATACATTTTATTAGACAATAATTAGAATATATTATATTTTATTATGCATAGTGTTTTGCATAGTAAAATCTTTTTATATAAAATAGAATACTTTTATAAAGTTATTAGTTTTATTAGATTATAAATAGAATATATTATATTTTATTGTAAACCAATACGACCGTCGGTTTAAAAGTAAATCAATCTAGGCGAGTCCATGGATTGGTTACTATTCATCCATTCTTCTATAAATAGAATCTCATTCCTTCATTATTTCTTACAATTCACCTGAAACTCTGTAGAGAAATTCTTCTTCATAATCTTGAGCGTAGTCTAAGTTTCTTCAAGTATATCCTAGCCTACTGGTGAGTACTCTTCTTTATAAGGTAAGGGGTATTTTTTTCATATTCATGAAGAGAACTTACATTATTCCATTCTTTATTATTACATTGGAATAACCTATATCGCTGTGATCACCCTATACTTGGTGAAATTCTTACATTATTCCATTATTTATTATTCTGCTTTGAATAACTTTTATACATCTGAAATGCCGCATACATGATGAAATTCTATTGTTATTCCATTCTTTATTATACTCGGTTGGTTAAAGTTTTAATTTCTATACTCCATGAAATTATTGGAATATCCTTGATATTTGCGCTTCATCCAAAGATCTTTTCATGGAAATATTCTTACGAGCATTCTTAAATTTTACTCTCTGAAAAAGTATCATGTTGACAATTTGGATGTTATTAGTTCTGAATAAATTAATTCTTGAACTTGTTTTATTGAACTCTTATATCATTGTCATCTTCCTCATGTTTATATTTTTTTGAAAGTCATCCGTGGCTTTAGTGCATAGATGGACTTGGTATGATTATGACTAGGGATTATTCGATTGTAATCATGGTAGTAATGTTACAAATGATGTGGAAAAAGTCCTCATTGGCCCGTCGTGCATTGATGGACAGTTGTTGGCATGATCATGACCATTGATGAATACATGAATATTGGCCCGTAGTGCATGGATAATTTGTGGTTGTGATACTAATGGATATCCTTGGTCGTAGTGTAGGGATGATGTGGTTTATTTATTAAGCTGAGTCCCAACGATAAAAGTGATGAAATACCTTTTAAATCATAAAAGATAGTAGAATTTATTCTCTACTTGACTCTTTTAATGGATTGTATGTTCCGCTGTAGTTAAACTTGATGTCTATTGTATTCTATCAGTTTAACATTGTTGAAGACTAATGATAATTTATTCTGCATTATCTTAGTCATAATATTTCTTACTGGGCTAGTTGAGCTCACCCTTTCTTTCACTGTTCTCTTTAGGAAATGAGAACGTAGCCGGGACTAGTCGGGGAACGGAGTGACGGTCCAGATGATAGTATTAGTAGTCCTCACTATTTTGTTAAATAGTGTGACAATAAATGTAATGAGGACTTATTCTGAGAGTGTATATTGTCTAGAACACAATATTTGTATTAAAACTCACATCTCTCTTGTTGTATATTAAAGATTGTATTTGTATTCTATACCATGTATTTGGCGACTTAGAATAGGTGATGTATACCTATTTTGGGGGCGTCATAGTTGGTATCAAAGCTTAGGGATATGATCCTTGGCTGAGATGTGAGACAAGAACTAGGAGGGGAGAGACGGGGAATTCCTTCGCTAGTATGACCTACCTAAGTTTATTTGGTATTTAATTGGTCGGTCAGAGTATAGGGATAATATGTGATATGTTAATTAACCCTTGTTTTGTGGTAGTATTTGAAAATGGCATCCGAGAATGTTGAGAACATCAATGGAGCATAGGAGACCATTGAGTCTCCACAGATCAATAATCAGGACAATGTGCATCAGGAAGGCGACAATCCTCATGCAAACAACAACACTGACCAAATGATAAACGATGGAATGTTCAGAGGCTTTCTGTAATTCATGCAGCATCAGGCAAGAGAGACTCCTCTACCAAATGCGGTGAAAACACTGAAACTCTCGGACGGTCACCGCTAAGCGATTCGAGAACTGGGACCACCGGAGTTTTTGGAGAGCCAAAATCACTTAAAGGCGGAGCGTGGATAAAGCGAGATCTATAAGATATTTGATGTCTTGGGATGCTCCGAGGAGCAAAAGGTTCCTTTGCCACCTTAATCTTTGCGTCTGAGGCGCGATTCTTGGTGGGAATCAGTAAACTCGTCTCATCGACTCGTCATCAAGATGACTTGGGAGAAGTTCTAAGAATTGTTCAACGATAAGTACTTTCACGAAAGTATTAAATCATATGAAAGAGGTAGAGTTCATTAAGCTAGAGCAAAACAACATGGCCAGTGTCGCGATGCGAAGCCAAGTTTGCTAAGTTGTCCCGGTTTAAATCCCCCATTTGGTTGATAATGAGGAGAGAATGACGCGAATGTTTCTAAGAGGTTTGAAACACGAGATACGTCGATATCTTATCTCTCATAAAGCTGTGTTTGTATTTAGATGTTGTTAATAGGGCTCGATTATTGGAGCGCGATAATGAAGTCAACCAACCAAAAAGAGAGTAAAAAAAATGATAATACCGGTGATAACAATCATCGAAGCGGTGATAATAAGGGTGGAGGGGATTCAACATGCGAAATGGTAACCACTTCGGTGGTAATCATGGCCAAAATAATAAGAATGGACATTTCAAGAAGAGAAGATTCAACAATGATGGAAAGACGTCAGCTCCAGCACCAGTTGTTAAGGAAAGAGAACGACCACCTATCATATGCTTCAAATGCGGAGGGGAAGGACACATCATCCAAAACCTGCGATGTCGTCAGCGTGTTATAATTATGGAAGAGAAGGTCACCTAGCTTTGATTTTGTCATTCACCAAGAAGACAAGTTCAGCTAGGATGGAGGCACCAAAGATGTCCTAGAAAAGTCAAAGCCAGATGGTCTGAGGAGGCGTTTGTCGTGACCTCCCAGAAATCAAGGAACCCGAACGAGGTCATCACGGGTAAGCTTATCATAAACTCTAACGAAGTATATACATTATTTGATACCGGGTCTACCCATTCTTTTATTTCCCCAACTTGCGCTCAACGTTTAAATTTAACTCCAGAGAAATTAGACTTTGACTTATCTGTTGATACTCCATTGGGAGAAACATTTATTACATCCACTGTTTATAAGTCTTGTTTGGTTTAAATCGGTACCCTCACAATTCCTGTCGATCTTATTTCATTGAAAATACTTGCATTTGACGTAATTCTAGGGATTGATTGGTTAACCACTCATCATGCAAAAATTGATTGTTTTCGTAAGGTTGTTAGCTTTCATATTCCTAACCAACCTATTATGCGAATTTAAGCAACCAAACCATTAAAATCAATTATTGTCATCTCTGAAAGTAGTATGCACACAAGCCAATCATGTTTGATGATAAAGCATATACTTTGTAACAATCTTATTCATTTATTAATAAAAAGTATTAATTTATTAAAGGCTTTTAATTATTTACATGATGCTGTTTTATTATATGTGATAAACCCATAGTTTTAAGCAATGCTTTTAGAATAATGATGATGATCATTCTAATGAGATCTAAATTCTTAGAAAGCTTAAAACTAAAATAGTTCCCAATCATTGGATTACTAAATTGGGGATTAGTGAATCCGGATAGATTGGTACATCGTTCTTGCTTTCATTTGGATGAGGATGATTAATCTCATGATCATTTGTGTGGAGACACTAAAGCGAGGATGTAGGTTTTATTAGAGAATAAGTTCATTTGAACGCGTGGCTCGCTAAGGAATACCTAATGGAGTTTTATTTGCTGTCGTCAATAGGAATTCTGTAGTGATAGTAGTCTAAGTGATCCTTGGACTTGAGATCATCATAGTATCTTGTGTATGATGAGTTATACTTTGACTTATTCCTTAAGACCCTTAGGGTATATCAAAGGGTATGCTTGGGTATAATAAGTTATACATGGAGATAATGTATGATCAATAAAGAATCTACCACTTCTAATAAAGAAGAAATGTCCTATGTGATTCGATAAATGACAACCCAAAGTAGTCCTTGGCGAGGAAGAATGAAATTAGAAAGGAGTTTCTAATTTGCATTATTTGGAGTTATGCATTTAAGGATCGAAATACATATAATTAAATAAAATAAGACTTGTGAAGAATTTCATGTCTTATATTTAATTGGGACATTGTATGGTGGAAAGATTGAATTGTCACGGTAACTATTTACTCGAAAGGTTCTTTAATGATTAATGTTGAAATCTATATTATCCGGAAAGTGCGTTGATCATTGGGAGGCTTATCCCTATTGTAGAATAAATATTATTTATTTAAATAAATTAATTGTTTAATTTATTTATTTAAATAAGATTAGAATTGTTCTAATTGATTTATTCACAACCGGTTTAATATGGAGAACCTAAAGGGTCACACCATAAAAGGAAGAATAATTATTTAAGAAGTTAATGGCATAATCGTAATAATATGTTAAGTATATTTAATTTAATCTATGGTGATAGAATAAATTAAATAGCTTAATATTATTATTTAATATTTTAGAAATATTAAATATAAATTAATAAGAGAGTCTTATTAATATTATTACAATTATTATTATTTTAATTTCTAAAAGAGTTTAGGAATTAATTTAATATAAGTACTCTCATTTATTCATAATTGGATTAGGAAGGAAAATTAGTTAAAGGAGTTTAATTAATTATCCCTAATAAGATTAGGGAGCTTAATTAATTAAAAGAATTTAATTAATTAAATAAAACCCAATTCCTTAATTGTTAAGGCGGGTTGCTCACATCTATAAATAAGAGGAGTCTTATTATGGGTGGTGGGGTTGTTGACTTTTACAACGTAATAATTCCAATTTGTTGGAGAGTACGCCCTTTTTCTATAGAGATAGGAAAAACTAGGGTTTGAGCCAATAGCCATCTTCTTGAATTCTTTATTTTTCCTTGGTGGATCACCTCTAGAGGCCAAACATATGGGTGGCTAACGTTGATCAAAGGAAGGAACAAAACCGGTGGATTCAAGTTGAGCGAAAGGATTTGGAGGTGAACTTGTACCTGAGGAAGCTCGATCTTCAAGGGTATAATTTTATTCTTTATCTTTTCGTTTAATTAATAATTGTGCATAAAGGGTGATCCGGGTATATGGTTTGTAAAAATTTTAAACTCTGATTTTTACACGCTTCTGCATTATTTTTGCAATTTGATTGCGCCCATGAATATTACAAACCTAACAATCTCAAGCCATAAAGCTATTCGTTTATTGAAAAATGGATGTCAAGCTTTCTTAGCTCATGTCACGGATCTAAACAAAAATACGCCGAGTTTTGAATGATATTTCTATTGTTAATGAATTTCTGACGTATTCCCGAAGAATTTCTGGCCTACCCCAGAGGCGTGAAATTGAATTTTGTATTGACCTTGAACCCGTTACAAAACCTATTTCCAAAGCCCCATATCGAATGGCTCTATTGAACTTGAGGAGTTAAAGACTCAATGCTGGGAATTGTTAGACATCGGTTTCATTCGTCCTAGTACTTCTCCTTGGGGTGCTCTATTCTATTCGTGAAGAAGAAAGATGGGAGTATGCGACTTTGTATTGATTATCGGGAGTTGAATCATGTCACCATCAAAAATAGGTACCCATTGCCCGCGTATTGATGACCTATTTGACCCGATTCTGAGCCAAAATTCTTTTCAAAGATTGATCTTCGTTAGGATATCACCAATTGAAGATTAGAACCGATGACATTCCAAAGACGGCTTTTAGAACTCGAAAGCATGGCATTATGAATTCCTAGTTATGTCTTTTGGATTAACTAATGCTCCTGCTGCTTTCATGGATATGATGAACCGAGTATTCAAGGAATATTTGGATCACTTTGTGGTCGTCTTTATTGATAACATCCTTATTTATTCCAAAAGCCGTGAGGATCATGAGCAACACTTTAGGCTGATACTCCAAAAGTTTCGTGAAAATAAGCTATATGCCAAGTTGAAGAAATGCGGCTTGAGGAAGTAGCATTCCTTGGGCACGTGATATTAATTCATGGAATATCTGTTGACCCGACAAAGATTGAAGCAATTCAAAGCTGGGAGCAACCTAAGTTAGTGACCGAAGTACGTAGCTTTCTCGACTCAGCTGGTTATTATCGGAGATTCGTAGAAGGGTTTTTCGAATCGCTACTCCCTTAACTCAGCTGACTCAAAAAGATACAAAATTCGGTTGGAACGAGGAATGTGAGAAGAGTTTTCAAGAATTCAAGATAAGACTAATTTCAGCACCTGTTCTGACAATACCATCTGGCTCGGAGGGATTTGTCATCTACGGTGATGATTCAGGCAAAGGGTTAGGATGTGTTCTCATGCAACATGGGAAAGTCATAGCCTGTGCCTCTCGATAACTCAAAGAATATGAGAGGAATTATCCTACTCATGATCTAGAGTTGGCAGTTGTTGTCTTCACACTTAAAATTTGGAGGCATTACTTGTATGGGGAGAAAGTGGAGATCTTTACGGATCATAAAAGCCTCAAATATTTCTTCACTCAAAAAGGAACTCGACATGCGATATGGGCGTTGGCTTGAACTGTTGAAAGATTATGATCATACCATTCAATACCATCCCGGAAAAGCGAACGTGCTAGGTGGCGCATTGAGTAGAAGATCATATGCGGTATGAGTGCGATATTGTCAATGAAAGGCCCATTTTGTATGACTTGCAAAGGATGGAGATAGAGATAAAGACTCCGGGGACCCAAGTGATGATGGCGAATATCTGAGTGGAACCGAACTTTAATCGATAAAATTAAAGTCGCTCCAAGCTACTGGACACTGGAGCGATGCATATGAGGAAGAAAGTACAAGAAGGTGCTATGTCGGAAGCAAGAATCGATGAAGAAGGAATACTTCGAGTCAACTCCAGACTTTGTGTTCCTAACAACCTCGATTTAAAGTATAAAATCATGATGGGCGCACAACACACTGCAGTTTGCAATCCATCCTGGGAGTACCAAAATGTATCATGATCTTTGACATACATTTTGGTGGGGCAATATGAAGAGAGAGATAGCGGGGTTTATCTCAAGGTGTATAACTTATCAACGAGTCAAGGTGGAACATCAACTACCAAAAGGTCCATTGCAACCACTTGAAATTCCAGAATAGAAGTGGGAGCACATTACCATGGATTTCTTTACTGGTCTTCCCAAGGTTTCTCAAGGCATAGATGCAACTTGGGTCATTGTTGATAGATTGACCAAGTCTGCTCATTTCTTAACAATATAAGAAACTTATACACTTGAACGTCTTGCTCGTATGTACATAAACGAGATTGTAAGATTGCATGGTATGCCAGTATCCATAGTTTCTGATCGAGACCCAAGATTTACTTCAAGATTTTGGGTTAGTTTACAAAAAGCTATGGGCACAGATTTACGATTTAGTTTGGCATATCATCCTCAGATGGACGGACAATCAGAGAGGACTATTCAAACTCTTGAAGATTTATTAAGACTTTGTGTCCTTGACTTCAAGGGAATTTGGGACAAGTTCTTACTATTGGTGGAGTTTTCCTACAACAACAGTTATCAAGCAAGTATTGGCATGGCTCCATTCGAGGCGTTGTATGGAAGAAAGTGTCGTTCTCTAGTATGTTGGGATGAGGTGGGTGAAACAACGTTATTAGGACCGGAGTTGGTACGTATGACTACGGAAAAGATTCAAACGATCTGACAACGTATAAAAACCTCACAAAACCGACAAAAGTGTTATGCTGATCTTCATTAAAAAGACGTGGAATTCGATATTGGAGATCATGTGTTATTATGTATTGCTCCATGGAAAGGAGTTACGAGATTTAGAAAGAGAGGAAAGCTCAATCCTCGATTCATTGGCCCATTTTTAATCCTCGATCGAGTAGGGACTGTAGCCTATAGATTAAACTTTTGCCAAGTATGTCTACGTATTCATAACGTTTTTCATATATCCATGTTACGTAAATATGTGAAAGACCCGAACCACATTATTGAGTTAGAACCGGACAAAATAGTGGAAGATTTAACGTATGAAGAGGTTCCTGTTCAAATCTTGGATAAGAAGGAACATATTCTACGCTCCAAGGTTATACCTCAAGTCAAAGTTTTATGGAAGAACCACGATGTTGAGGAAATGACCTGGGAGTTAGAATTTGAAATGAAATCAAGGTATCCTTACCTCTTGACATACCAGTCGTATACCCTAATTTCGAGGAAATTTCATAAGAAGGGAGATTGTAAGACCCCAACTTTTATAAATAAAGATGAATTTTCTATAATTATCATTTTTAAATGTTATGGAATGAATTTGATATAATGTTATAGTTGTGGGTAATATTTAGAAATTTTGTAAAGTACGCAAGATAATATTCGATTGGTCTGGGAATATTCATTTTAACAAGTAATATTAGTACGACGGCATAATCATTGGTGGACCCCACAACAGAATTATTATCGGATTGAGAAAATGATAAAAAAATATATATTTTATGAAAATAACGGCGGAAGTTTTACCGTTAACTGTTGAAACACCCAGTGTTAAAAGTACTGGAATACGCGTGGTTGCATAGTAGCACACAGTATTGATTATTGATGCTTACATGAGAAGTCACTCAATTTTGTTCAATTATTACTTCAGTAATTGCTGCATAGTATCTCACGTTATTTGATTCAATTATTGTCAATATTTTATATATTATTAAATCAATAATTGAGATAACAAAGTTGTTAATATTATTATTTTCATTATTAACGATGTCTAGAAGTTACATCGAGGAGAGGTTTGGTCACCTAATTAATTGGCATGATAGGAGAAATCCTTATTGAAAGCCCCTCTTTCCCAGGAGCGACACAATTAGATTAATAGTGTGAATTATGATAATGATGATGAAGTTTTGTTTTATTAGTATTATTAATGTAATAAAATAAAAAAAAATTATATAAAATAGAATACTTTTATAAAGTTATTCGTTTTATTAAAATTATAGTAAAATCTTTTTATATAAAAGCAGAATACTTTTATAAAGTTATCTATTTTATTAGACAATAATTAGAATATATTATATTTTATTATGCATAATGTTTGCATAGTACTGCGTAGTGTTTGCATAGTAAAATCTTTTTATATAAAATGAATACTTTTATAAAGTTATTCATTTTATTAGATTATAAATAGAATATATTATATTTTATTGTAAACCAATCTGGACCGTCCGTTTAAAAGTAAATCAATCTGGACCGTTCATGGATTGGTTACTATTCAGTCCATTCTTCTATAAATAGAAGCTCATTCCTTCATTTTTTCTTACGAATTCACTGAAACTCTAGAGAGAGAAACTGTAGAGATAATTCTTCTTCTATAATCTTGAGCATATTTCTTTGGCGTTTAAGAAAGCTTTGAGCGTAGTGCAAGTTTCTTCAAGTATATCCCTGCCCTACCGTCGAAGTACTCTTCTTTATAAGGTAAGGGGTATTTTTTTTTATATTCATGAAGAGAACTTCTGTTATTCCATTCTTTATTATTTTGTTGGAATAACCTGTATACACGGTCTACCCTATACTTGGTGAAATTCTTCTGTTATTCCATTATTTATTATTACTGCTGGAATAACTTTGTCTACATCTGATACCGCATACATGGTGAAATTACATTTGTTATTCCATTCTTTATTATTACATTTAGAATATCACATCTGCATACTTTTTTGTGGGACTGGTTTAAATCTTTTTATTATTACATTGAAATATCCTATCTGTGACGCTTTCTGTTGGACTGGTTCCGTTATTTATTATTACATTGGAATAACTTGTCTATGTGAAGAACCGCATGCATGGTGATTTACATTGTTATTCCATTCTTTATTATTACATTTGGAATATCACATCCGGTCACGTATTATGCCTAACTTTGGTTTCGTTATTTATTATTACATTGGAATAACTCGCCTATACATCTGAATCTGCATGCATGGTGATTTCTTTTGTTATTCCATTCTTTATTATACTCAGTTGGTTAAAGTTTTTACTTCTATACTCCATGAAATTAGTGGAATATCCTTGATATTTGCACTTCATCCAATATCTTTTCATGGAAATATTCTTTTGAGCATTCTTAAATTTTACTCTACAAAGAAGTATCATGTTGACAATTTGGATATTATTAGTTCCTGAATAAATTAATTCTTGAACTTGTTTTATTGAACTCTTATATCATTGTCATCATCCTCATGTTTATATTTTTTTTGAAAGTCATCTGTGACCTTTAGTGCATAGATGAACTTGGTATGATTATGACCAGGGATTATTCGGTTATAATCATGGCCAGTAATGTTACAAATGATGTGGTAAAAGTCCTCATTGGCCCGTAGTGCATTGATGGACAGTTGTTGGCATGATCATGACCATTGATGAATACAGGAATATTCTTGGTCCGTAGTGTATGGATAATTTGTGGTTGTGATACTAATGAATATCCTTGGCCGTAGTGCAGGGATGATGTGGTTTATTTATTAAGCTGAGTCCCAGCGGTAAAAGTGATGAAAAACCTTTTAAATCATAAAAGATAGTAGATTTTATTCTCTACTTGACTCTTTTAATTGATTGTATGTTCCGCTGTAGTTAAACTTGATGTCTATTGTATTTTATCAGTTTAACATTGTTGAAGACTAATGATAATTTATTCTGCATTATCTTAGTCATAATATTTCTTACTAGGCTAGTTGAGCTCACCCTTTCTTTCTTTACCGTTCTCTTGAAATGAGAAATGAGAGAATGCGTAGGGACTAGTCGAAGAACGAGTGACATATCCAGGATGATAGTATTAGTAGTCCTCACTATTCTGTTAAATAGTGTGACAATTAATGTAATGAGAACTTATTCTGAGAGTGTATATTGTCTAGAAGACAATATTTGTATCAAAACTCACATATCTCTTGTTGTATATTAAAGATTGTATTTGTATTCTGTACCATGTATTTGGCGACTCAGAATAGATGATGTATACCTATTTTGGGGGCGTCACAGAATACGTGATGTATACCTAGTTGAGCTCACCCTTTCTTTCACTGTGTGAACGATTTTTGATTGTTTGAAAGTTTTAATTAGTTTTGATGTATTAAGTGAATAGAGTGTGACCATTTTACCCTTCAATATAACAAATATGTTTTATCATAATTTAAGAAACTATTTTTCTATACACATCAGATGAGATGTGTCCCACTAAGATAGCTACGTCAGTAATTTCTGACGTGGCAACCTCAATTGAAAAAATTGAAAAAAATTGATAGTTCAATCATCTAATTGACAAAATTAAAACTTTGATCAACGAAGTGGAATATGGCATATAGTTTAGGATAATAATTCATATTTAAGCCTTTAATAAATAACAATTCATCTTTGCCCGAACTTGTTTTGATATTTTATTAAAATGGTGTGAGGATTGTTGGAATTATTTTAATAAGTAAATTATTAAATTATTAATTATGAGTTATAATTTTCATAGGAGTTACAAAAAAATTAAAAAGGTTTTTTTATTTGTATTAAACATGATGAGTTACTATCAATATTAATTAATTTCTGTGACAATATAAACTTTATAAATCAATTGGTGAATGACATATTCGTGTGGAATATTTGTTATATATCATATATGTAATTATATATTAGAAACTATTAACGCCAAGATCCTTCTCCACGTCTCAATCACGTAAAACGCGTCTGATCTTGCACAATAAACACGATAACATCAAAAGCTTGACGGCTTCGACCGTCGGGGGATAGCTCCGGCGTGAGAGTCAATACAGGCGATCACAAGGTTAACAATGGAGGATAAAAATATCTGGTGTATTGAGAGAGATAAAATATCAGTTACCTTTTTTGTATGACATCCTTGCTATCATATACTCTCATTCCTGGTTTACTGTGCCACCCACTCCTCACTGACACAGTCCCCCACTTCTGGCGATCTTAGCCGACTACAGGCAGTTCACCTGCTCCACTGATCACGGTTCTCCACCACCTGCCGACTAAAATTTCATCCACATTAATGCATAGCAGAAGACATCAGTCAACTGTCATCTTTATTATCATTACCAATCAAAGTTGTAGATAATTAGTCATCTGATGGGTCAGCCCACTGATCTGGCCCAATACTTTAAAGACCCAACAAGAATAACACAATGACTTGGCCCAACAACGTTAGGATGCAATAATAATGACCCAATGGACTAACCAAATGATTCTACTACCAATCCGCTCGATTCGAATATATGAAAGGGTTAACTTTTTACGTAAGTATCAACAAAAAGAAAATAATTACGAAAAAAGTCATCAATCAACCAACTATTTACAAAAAGAGAACCCATATTACAAAAAATAAGACAATTCACATTAATAAGAAAAACTCAAAATCGAGACAAATAATAATCGCCATAATTAATAATTCAAATTCAAATATTTAGATCTAACAACAAAAACAAATTCAAAATTCAAAATAATAATTCAAATTTAAATATTCAAATTCAAATCTTCATCTCCTCACATACACTTTTTAAAATAATAGTCCACCGCATACACCGCTAGCTACACCTCACATACTCCATAAATTCTACACCATGGCGAATCTCCGTTGTTCAAAACGCCAATGAGAATAAGAAGAAGATTCGCCTCTACAAAAAGTTTAAAAATAAATAAATGTATTTAATAATGTTCAAATTTTTTTTATAACTATTTTGTTTCTCATAAATAATAAAATGGTTACATTTTGTATGAATGGTTGATTTACTAATCGCATCACATTCAAACGAAATTGGTAATTTAATAAAATTAATTAGTTCGTTTGATTCGAAAGTTTGGCAACTAATCGAATGAAGGTTTAATTTCTACCAATTGAATGAAGGTTTATTTCTACCAATCGAATCAATATTCAAAATAATTGGTAACTTTACTAAAAACTTAATTAGTTACCTTTTGATACCCAATATGATATGAAAAAATTGAATGTATAAAGGTGAAAAAAATTGAAGGTGTGCTTAGTATAAATTGAATTCTTTGATTCGAAAGTTTAAGAACCAATCGAATGAAGGTTTAATTTACCAACCTGCATCACATTCAAAATAATTGGTAATTAATAAAAGCTGAATTAATTCTTACTTTGAACCCACTATGATATAAAAAATTGAAGATTTGTCGTGAATAGAGGTGAGATGGGGCATACCTTCAAAATTCACAAATAGGATCATAAATGAACTGGGAAATAATATATTATAGGGGATGTACTGGACTAATAATAAGATGAAAGATGCAAATCATCTCACTCTCGGAGAGCATAGTACGGTATGTGCAGCAATCATGCTTGGTGTGTTATTAGGAAACACAGCTTCCAAATCCTTCTGTAGTATTGAGTTTTTCCCATCAAGTCGTTTTAGTGGACATAGTAATTCAATAACCTTTTCGGCAGCAGCAATCTGTTCTTCTCGGCGGCCTTCACAGTTTATGACCTCTTTGCAAATATTGCCATCCTTGAGTTAAAAGATCCACCAACGAATAATTATTTAAGATTAAAGCATAGCAGTAATTAATAATGATCTCTCATGTAAAAAGTAAAACCATTTCTATATATATATATATATATATAGGGCATAACTAATCCATAAATTAAGGAATTTTAATTGAATACTAATTCCTTAAATTAAGGAATTCAAATTACACAAATATTGTAAATAAAGTTGGGAAGTGTATTAGTTGTGTAAAAATTTTATGAGTGGACTATTGTTGTAATTATTTTTAAAAATGTAATAGAATATGTAAATCACCCTATATGAAATATCATGGCCCAACAGAAACTATCTAATTGTTATTAATTATAAATTTTATTATTTTAGAAAATTAAGAACTACATCAATTTTAAATATAGAACTATATTAGATTGTCAAGACTACAAATGACGAGTAAACTATGGAATGTAGATTATGCGACTGAGCTAGTCTTTTCGTAAGAACGTAGAAAATGTGTGGCATGGTCTAGACGGTGGTAGACATGACAATTTAATTTATAAACTGACGGGTCAACCAAATTGATGTGGAATATGTGGAATGTGGAGTTACTGGAGTATATGGCGGAAGTTTAAGGAAATCTAGTCCAATAACATGTAAGAGAAATAATTGTATTTGTTTTATTTATTTCTCTTTCTTGGAAGTGCCCGTGAATAAGTCTGTAAACGAATTAAATAGTTCGGGCTCGATTTAAAAAAAAATACAAACGAGATTTAAATCCGTTAATAATATGATTCAAATTTGAGTATAAAAAATAGTTCAAAAAAAAATATGAGTAGAATCTAAGCAAGGTTATACTCGACTCGTTTAAGATTCAAATTACTCGAATTCTCGATTGTGATTCGATACATATTTGATTGATCTGAAATTCGATTGAATCTCGTCGTACATTCTCTTATAATATATACAAAATTAAATTAAATTAGGATAATTAATTATTATTATTTTATTTCTAATTTTAATTATTATTTTATATTTGTAAAGTATAATAGTAAATATATTTTTTCATTTCTAAATAAAATAACAAATTTAATTTATAATTATATTTATCATAAAACTAGTTATTATATGGGGACTCAAATTCAAGCTTGAATTTGAAGTTCGAGAGTAGTTTGAATATAATTCTCTTAACGCTTAGTTTAATGTAGCGTCCAATCACGTAATTCACGCTAGAACTCATATGATAAAAGATCACACAGAAGCTTGACTTTGACTTGTCTTTAGAGATAGCTTCCGGTGTGAGAATAAGTCTGGTAGCTCACAAGGTTTAATAATGGAAATTTAAGTGTTTAGTCTTTCAAAAGTAGGTATTATCATTACTTCACATGTATAATAATTGACAAAAAGTCATATATTCCACTTCTATTCTTTTTCATGGGTTGAGACTTGAGCAAATCCGTATATAATAATTGACGAAAAGTCATGAATTTGTTGGCATATATATATATATATATAAAATATTTATTTCGTAAATAAAAAAGAATCACTTATCTTCTTCAGTAAATCAGTGATTTTAAATCGACACTAGAACAAGTGTCTTGGTTCCCACAGACGGCGCCAATGTTAACGCTTAAATTTTATGTACGCTTTTGACAAAATCACCAAAACAATGAGCCAAAATCGCGCTTAATCTGGTTGATGGAGTAGCATGACCAGAGTGCATGAGCTCCTTCCTTCTCTTTTGTTGTACATCCACAGGCTTCTTTGCGTCTTTCGAGACTAAACATAACTGGACGCCTCATCCTTCAGCTCTGCCATCCGAAGCATCTGGTCGGCTATATCTTCTCTCTGCTTCAGAAGAACCTCCAAAGCTTTATCTGCTTCATCTGCCATCTTCGCTAGCTTGGCAGCCTTGTCATCCTGACTACTTCGGTGTCGAGTTCTAGGCGGTGTGCCTTCTACCCGCTTTCGACCATGATCACGTTCTTTGTCAGCAGCAAAGACCAACCTCCTTCTGGCTTCACCATGGGCTCTCGAACGAGAACCCACTGAGTCGTGTTTAGAAGCCGTGCTGTCATGAGCACTTTTTGAAGGACTCAAACAATCCTGACAGTAAATCTGTTGCAGAAGATGAAGTCACGACCATCACCGTCCCTCCGTGTAATGCTTCTACTCCTCACCATTACCTCTGATGTAGAACAACTGAACAGATTGTGATTGAAAAATCTAGAACACTAGAACACAACCCTCCTTCTAGCACTAATGTTAACGCCAAGATCCTTCCCCACGTCCTAATCATGTAAAACGCGACTGATCCTGCACAATAAACACGACAACACCAAAAGCTTGACGGCTTCGACCGTCGGGGGATAGCTTCGGCGTGAGAGTCAGTACAAGCGATCACAAGGTTAACAATGGAGGATAAAAATATCTAGTGTATTGAGAGAGATAAAATATCAGTTACCTTTTTTGTATGACATCCTTGCTATCATATACTCTCATTCCCGGTTTACCATGCCACCCACTCCTCACTGACACAGTCCCCCACTTCTGGAGATCTTAGCTGACTACAAGCAGTTCACCTGCTCCACTGATCATAGTTCTCCACCACTGACCTACTAAAATCCCATCCACATTAATGCATAACAGAAGATAGCAGTCAACTGTCATCTGTGTTATCATTACCAGTCAAAGTTGTAGATAATTAGTCATCTGATGGGTCAGCCCACTGATCTGGCCCAATACTTTAAAGACCCAACAAGGATAACACAATGACTTGGCCCAACAACTTTAGGATCCAATAATAATGACCCAATGGACTAACTAAATGATTCTACCAATCCATTCAAATTTATATGTGAAATATCATGGTCGAATTACCCCTCTGTTTTTTATTAAATGAATCGCTTAATAGAAAACTATGAATGGTCCATGATTCAAGGAAATATGATAGGATTATTAAAGGCCCAAAATGAAACCAACTGAAACCCATCCGACAAATACCATAAAGTAAGATAAATTAAAACCAGAAGCCCAACTTGAAAGGCCCAACCTGGTTTAATATCTTTTCAAATTCGCCATCATGGCTGTCAATTAAATGTGTCACCCTCGTACTTCCTGAAACAGTCAGTATAAAAGATAATTTTTTCCCAAATTGACAATTTTACCTGCCAATTCAAAATTCAGACGACCTTTGCTCTTTCTTTCTCCCTCGAATCCTTCTGTATTCTGCAACTTTCCATCAATGGCTTCTCAAGAATCTGGTCAAGATATTCCACTCAAGATGACTCCCATTTCATCCGTTCCTCCTAACCCAAGCCCTACTAAAGAGGCTTCGAGCTCTAATCCTAAGGCTGCTACTCCAAGCAAGAATCCACCCCCGAAACCCTTGCCAAAACCTTCTGATTTTTTCAAGAATAAGAAGCAATTCCCACATGCCAACACCCCATCTACTGTCACTGAGTCTGAGCTACGAAACATTCGTACCCATTACCAGATCCCAGCTACTCATTTGGTTAGATTGCCCACTTCTAATGAACGAATGTATCATCGTCCAGATGGATGGACAGCTATTCCAGTGACACTTCTCGAGAAAGGGGTCAGATTCCCTCTTCATATATTCCTGGTTACCCTCTTAGGGTTTATCGGTGTTAGGTTCGCCCAGTTGGTGCCGAACTCATACATTCATATCCTTGCCTTCATCGCCTTCTGCCATGAAGTAGGTGTTGAATCCACTCTCGACTTCTTTTTCACCGTCTACAAGGTCGGCCAAACTCGAGAAAAGGGTTTTAAAGTTCTGGGTAAACAATCGCCAAAGGCAGGCGAGAAGTTTGAAAGATGCTCTCTGGTCTCTACCCCATCCAGCAATAAAGGATGGCATAAAGGGTGGTTCTTCGTCAAAGGAGCAGAAATTGCTTCTTTGCCAGACTGGACCGTTCAAGATAAAGTTTCTACAGACTTTGGCGACATTCCTGAAAAGCGAGTAAATGAAATGATAGAGCTCTTCGAGAACTTCCTGTCGAAGGAGTGGGATTATGGACTCCTCACCAAGCAAGCATGGTTATACGACCACAAATGTAAGTTCTGAACCATTTTACTGCGCAATTATTTGAAATTTTCAATGATATAGATTCTGATATGTGGTTTTCTGCCTTTTATAGTATCTTTGATTAAGCCGACCTCTTCAGACGTAAGAGACTTTGAAGACTTTTTATCTGGAAAATCTGCAGAAGCAACTTTCGAACCTCCACTGTTGGAAGCCTCTCCTGAAGATAATTCAACCGCTGAGATACCTACCGTCGAACCCCAAGCCAAAGATCCACAAGCTGATGACCTCCTTCCACTCGAAGAGTCTAATCAACCCCACCGAAAGAAGAGAGCCACTCGAAAGAAGAGATCCATTCTCACAGAAACAGACCCCGAACCTACCCCAGATACTGCACTAGCCACCAATCTAGCACCTGCCAGACGAAGTTTACTCGATATGCCTCTTGACGAACGGACCCAGGTTCTTCGTGTTAAAAAGCTAAGGACGAAGATTACCCCTTTATCTATCGATGCCCTTCGGGTACCTTCCTCTTCAACCAATCCTCCTCTAACGATCCCTGTAGTGATCCAAGCTTCTGACAATGAGGAACAAGTCGAGCCTGTTCCAGCACTTTCCCAAAAAAGAAAACAACCATCTGATGCATAACCAAGCTCAACATTTGTTCCATCACCACCTCGTAAACCCATTCCATCTCGATCTCCATCTCCCATAAACATATGCACTGATCCATTGCCAACTCCTGAACGACCTATGCCTTCTCCCTCAAAACCCTCTTCTTGGGAATTTCAGAATGAGGCCCTGGCATCGCCGACCTTGTGACCTGAATTCAATGCCAACTTCCCCTTCAAGCTCTATGATGCCTTCGTCCGAGACACTGACGACCACCGATTTGGCAACAGCTCAATCAGGGATCTGATTGACAAAGGCATGAAGTACCAGGCGAAGGTAAATAACTTTATTTCTAACTTCTTTATTTACCCCCATGCCCATTTATTTGAAACTGATTAAATAGTTTTGAACATATGCAGGAAAATGTTGTCTTTGGCCATTTACGTCCAAAGTATATTAAAGCCGAAGCCGAAGAAGATGTTGCATGAAAAGAAAACGCCATACTGCAGTCGGCTTTGGCGAAAGCAAGGAGTGACTATGACACCGCCCTGTATAATAATGAATGCCTTCAGAAGGATTTAGCTCAGACGAAGGAGGAACTGAAGACATCTAAAGAAGAGCTAAAGACGACCAAGGCCAATCATCAAGAAATAGTCAATATGAACGTGGATCTAGTCCAAAGAAATGAAATAAGGATGAAGAAGAACGAAGAGCTTGTTGCAACCAATCAGAGCCTGACCAGACTAGTGGAGAAGCTTGAGATCAAAGAGGCCCGTCATATGAAGAGACGTCAGAAACATGAAGAGGAACTTCGGGAACTTCGGGCTCTTCGGGATTTAGGTCCGCCTTTAACCGAAGAACTTCGCAAACAAATTCAGGAAGAGTACCGGAAGTCTGATGAGCTGAACGGAGAAATTGTTAAGATGTACTCCGAGGTTATGAGATCTGCCGAAGTCGAGGCAAAGACAAGCTAGCTTCAGCCAAGGTAGATTTGTATCTGCTCGACTCTTCAGAGGTGAAGGCGACGCCTAAAAATGATATCTCTTCTTCCTAGTCTTAGGGCTTTGTGTAAAAATTTCTATCTTTTTGTGTAACCAGTTAATATTAGTGAAACATCAACTTTGTTTCTCATGACTTCTGTATACTTTGTTTCTTGTCAATAATTCAGTATTAATCAACTTGAAAAATGTACAAGCTTCTTTTAACTTTAACTTAAACTGTTAAATAAACAAGTAGATCATATGACAGTTAAGAATAATAATGAGATAATCTGAACTCAACACTTGAACAAAATAAAGTAATGCATACTTATCATTATCGAAGTGTGAGACAGATCATATAAAAGGTTAATCCAGCCGATCCTCCTTGCACCATCGGGAATTTGTTTACCACGCAGGGTATAATAATTTTATAAGGACATTTGTTTACCACGCAGGGTATAACAAATTTATAAGGACCACCTGCCGAATAGGCTAACATCGAATGGTCAGCGAGTCCACCCGAACCTCCTTTCAACCATAAAATTTGTTTACCACTCGGGGTTCTAACAAATTCATAAGGATCACCTGCCGAATAGGCTACCATCGAATGGTTAGGGAGTCCACCCAAACCTCCTTTCAACCATGAAATTTGTTTACCACACGGGGTTCTAACAAATTCATAAGGACCACCTGCAGAATAGGCTACCATCGAATGGTCAGCGAGTCCACCCGAACCTCCTTTCAACCATAAAATTTGTACCAACGAAGAGAAGATCAATTGGGAAAAAGAATCTTTTATTGATGATGATTCAAATATTTACACACTCCGGTATACTGACATTATCTTTACTGAAAATACTTCTGAAGCCTACCAGCATGCCAAGTGTTCTTGATTTCAGATTCGTCCAATGCCCTTAACCGATAGGTCCCTGACTTCGGTACTTCAATAACTTCATAAGGACCTTCCCAGTTCGACATTAGTTTTCCCAAATTCTGAGGCATAGACGCTTCAACTTCTCTGAGGACGAAATCTCCTACTTCAAACCTTCGAAGCTTTACCCCTTTATTGTAGTGCTTAGCTACTCTTCGCTAATAAGCTGCCAGCTTTATCAAAGTCACCTCCCTGACTTCTTCCAGCAAGTCCATATTGATCTTCAACCCTTCATCATTGTAGATCTCTTTAAACTGACTAACTCGAAGACTGGTAGATCCGATCTCAATAGGGACTAAGGCATCAGTACCATAAGCCAACCTAAAAGGTGAATCTCCCGTGGTAGTCCTCGCTGTAGCTCGATAAGCCCATAACACGCTGAGCAGCTCTTCGGGCCACCTTCCCTTAGCCTCATCCAATCTACGCTTAATCCCATTCAGAAGTGTCCTCCGGTTACTTGACTTGTCAGATTAGGCGTGGATGAGCTACCAAGTCTTTCTATCTTTGAACCCCGACTCCTTCAAAAGATCTCGAACTTTGATCCCACAAACTGGCGTCCATTGTCTGATATTACCACTTTCGGAATGCCAAAATGAAACACTACAGATTCCTTCAGAAACTTCAGACATTCTTGTTCCGTTATCAGTCTAAGTGGTTTTGATTCTACCCATTTAGTCATATAATCAATGGCAACTATAACAAAACTGACCTGACCTTTAGCTTTCGGCAATGGACCCAGTATATCTACCCCCCAGACAGCAAAGGGTATAGGAGATAAAATCGAATATAGCTCTTCTGGTGGCTGATGTGGGATAGAACTATTCAACTGGCACTTTGGACACTTCTTCACATACTCGGTAGCTTCCTTAAAGATGGTAGGTCAATAGAACCCCTATCGAAGTACTTTGTAGGATAATGACTTAGCAGCCATATGGTCGCCACAAATACCTTCGTGAATCTCTCGAAGAGCATATTTGACTTCGGATGGAACCAGCCACTTCAACAATGGCGACGAAAAAGCCCTTCGATAAAGATTCCCATCAATAAGAATAAAATTGGCACTCTTGTACTTAATCTTCTTAGCCAACATCTGATCCGAAGGAAGGACGTCATCTGCCAGATATTCCAGATAAGGAGTCAGCCAACAGTTAGAACGCTCAATGCACATCATCGCTTCATATTGGATACTAGGCTGCTGCAGAATCTCGAAGTAAACTGAACCATCAAAGTTTTTAGCATCCGTAGTAGCCAGTTTTGACAATGCATCGGCAATAGAATTATCATTACGCTCTACGCCCTGAAACTCATAGGAGATGAAATACTGAAGCCGATCTTTCAATTATGCCAAGTACTTGATCATTCTCGAACCTCGAGCTTCATACTCCCCCGAGACTTTCTTGACGACCAGCTGAGAGTCACTATAAATGATCAACTTCTGAACTTCTAGACTCTTCGCCAATCGGACTCCTTCCAGCACCGCTTCGTACTCTGCCTCGTTGTTCGTCTCTCTGAATCCAAATCTGATGGCCTGCTGTACCTTGAATCCCTCCGGACTTGTCAAAATAATCCCTGTTCCACGAACTCTGATTGTGCTGAAGCACTGCAACAGCTCAATCAGACACTTCAGCTTCTGCCAAATCTTCATCAGCTCCTGAAAACGAACACTCCACCATAAAATCGGCCAAAGCTTGACCCTTTATAGCAGTTCGGGGATGATATTCTATGAAAAATTGAGACAACTCCATTGTCCATGCAGCAAGTCTCCCCGAAACTTCTGGCTTGCTCATAACTTTCTTCAGAGGCTGATCCGTATACACCACCAAGAGCCGAACTTAAAAATATTGCCTAAGCTTTCGACTAGCTATCATTAAAGCAATGGCAAATTTCTCGATATTCGGATACCTTGTCTCAGCATCCCTAAGGACATGGCTTACATAATAAACTGGATGCTCCTTTCCCCCCACCTCTCGAACTAACACTGCTCCTACTGCTAATAAACTAGCTGCCAGATATAAGTATAGTGGCTTAGCAGGGACTGGCTTCACCAGCAAAGGTGCCAAAGATAAATACGTCTTTATTCCCTGAAAGGCGTCTTCACACTCCAAAGTCCATTGAAACGTCTTTGCATTCTTCGGCCCTTTCAACGTGTCAAAGAACGACAAACATCTCTCTGCTGATTTAGACATGAACCTTCTTAAAGCTGCAACTCTCTCTGCTGATTCGCCATCCACTTTGGATAATCTATCTCAAAGATGAAATCCACAGCCAGCAACTTCACAATCTCTTCATCAATGATCTTCTGACGCTCAGGTGCAAAGATCCGCCTCTTCTGCCAAACTGGCTTCTTCGAAGGGTCCACATCCATCATATGCTTCGCAATCTTCCAACTCACCCTGAGCATATCCTTAGGTTCCCATGCAAAGATATTCGCATAACACCGAAGAAGTTCTATAAGGTTTGTCCGTAGAGGTTTCGGTAGACCCGAACCTATCTTCACTGTTTTATCCTTCTTGCCAGGAATCAGCTCAAACTCTTCCATTTCTCTTACTGGCATGACCAATGGCTTCGAACTGCTCTCAGTAAAGGGCTCAATCTCTATCGCCATAGTATGCTTCTGCTTGCTGACCCCTACTCTCGAAGCAATCACAGCATTCCGATACCAGTGTCTGGTTAGATCCAAGTCCCCTGCTACCTCACCAACTCCATGTGTCGTTGGGAACTTGATCTTGAAGTACGGAATTGATGTCACGGGTTGCAGAGCAGTCAAAGTAGGTCTACCCAGTATGGCGTTGTAAGGAGAATCTACATGCACAACATAAAATTTATACATTATTTCTACCTGCCGAGGAGCTGTGCTGAAGATAACTGGTAGCTCAATAGTGCCTGAAACTTTGACCGGATCATTACTAAATCCATACAAGGGGGCCTCCTGCCCAACCTCCATCTTTCGCCCATCAAGATGCATCCTCTGAAAAGCATTGGCACACAGAATATCCAAAGAAGACCCATTATCAATCATCATCCGCTTCATGTCCATCGAACCCACTTGTGAAATTATCACCAATGCTCTTTCATGGGGTTCAATGGGCTCTGAAGAGTAATATTCATCAGTAAAGGATATGATTGTCCCTGGATACGGTATGTCGGTCTTCGGGGGAACACCCGCCATAGACATAACCGAGTCCAGATATCCCCGCCTCTTCTTCAATACCAACTTTCCTGCCGTCCCACCGGTAATTACATCAACGACGTGCCTTGGTGGCTAATTTGGAATAGGTTGTACAGGCTGAACCGGTTGAATCACTTGAACAGTCCGATCATCATTCTGATGTTCCTGTTGATGATCCCTTCCGGCCACATACTGGACCAATACACCACTCTGAACCTTCCTTTCCACAAAGTCCTACAGACTACAACATTCATTTGTGTCATGACCCGCTGCCTGATGATAACCACAAAATTTTCGGGTATTTCCCTATCCAGGCTTAATGTGTTCACGAGGTGGTTCAAAGTATAGCTGGCTGCTGATCTGATCCAAAATTACAGCCCTATCCGTATTCAGTTTGGTGTATACCTTATTCACCTTCTGGGTGGGAACAGGCGAACGATTGCCTCCTTGACGCCAGTTGTTATTGTACTTCTTCGAGCTGCCTTCTAGCCGATCATTATTCCCTCCTCCTTTCCTCTGATCGCCTTCAGCTTTATTGGTGTCTGTCTCCTTCAGCCTGTCCGAAGAAGGACGCTTCAAGCTATTCATAGCTTCCTCCACCACAATATAACCCTCAGCTTTATCAAAAGCTTCGCCCAAACTCTTCGGATGGTGAAACATCAGCTTCTTCACCAGTTTCTCAGACTTCACTAAATCCAAGCCATTCTGAAACAAACCTACAGCTTGAAGATCATTAAGATCGGTCACCAAGCCAACTGCTTCCCTGAAGCGTTTCACATACTGACCAAGGGACTCGTTCGAAAACTGTAAAACTTGAGCCAAAGAACCCGTAGGCTTTCCTCTCCTTTGATTGCTCCCAAAGCGAGCATGAAATTTGTTGCATAACTTAGACCACGACGAGACTGAATCTAAAGGTAAAGTTCCCATCCAATGCCTTGCATCCTTCCTCAGCGTCGTCACAAACGTATGACACTTAGCAACATCGGTAAAGTCATAATAACCCATCAGTCTGTCAAAAGCCTGGCTGCGGTTATAAGGATCTCCAGATCCATCGTAACTCTCCATGTGGGGCAACTTTTTGGTAGGATCAGCCTTCTCCTTCAGAATATTAGAAGAAAAAGGAGACGTCTTCCTCCCCAGAATGTCCTTCACCTGCTGAACTTTAGCTAATTGTTTCCGAAGCTCTTTCAACTCCTTAACCAGAAACTCTACCCCTTCCGGTTGTGAGGAGACTTCTTTCTCCGGAGAAATCCTCTTCTTATGAGTGGATCAACCTTTTCCATCAGAACCTCCTGCTCTCGATGGACTCCTCTAATGGTGAGTATCCACAAAGCGGTGTACTTTAAGTGGATTATCAGGAGTATGACTTCTGGATCTACTTCGGCGTGGTGCTCTGTCCTCGTGGTGAGAATACTCAAGTCGATGTACCTTCTTTGTAGTCTCCGGAATGTACTCTCCAGACCTACTTCTTCGTCTACTGCCACCATGACCCCAAGAACCGATAGGGTGAAGTGCTTTCTTTGATACCTCAGGAGTTCTACTTCTTGATATCCTTCGATCCCGAGGATGGCCTCGAGATACATGACCAGAGTGCACAGGCTCCTTCCCTTCTCTTTGTTGTACATCCCTGGGCTTGCTACGTCTTTCAGACTAAACATAACTGGATGCCTCATCCTTCAGCTCTGCCATCCGAAGCATCTACTCGACTATATCTTCTCTCTGCTTCAGAAAAATCTCCAAAGCTTTATCTGCTTCATCTGCCATCTTCGCCAGCTTGGCAGCCTTGTCATCCTGACTACTTCGGTGTCGAGTTCTAGGCGGTGTGCCTTCTACCCGCTTTCGACCATGATCACGTTCTTTGTCAGCAGCAAAGACCAACCTCCTTCTGGCTTCACCATGGGCTCTCGAACGAGAACCCACTGAGTCGTGTTTGGAAGCCGTGCTGTCATGAGCACTCTTTGAAGGACTCAAACGATCCTTGACAGAAATACGCTGCAAAGATGAAGTCACAGTCATCAGCTGTCCCTCCAGCGTAACAATTCTACTCCTCACCATTACCTCCGATGTAGAACAACTGAACAGATTGTGATTGAAAAATCAAGAACACTAGAACACAACCCTCCTTCTAGCGCTAATGTTAACGCCAAGATCCTTCCCCACGTCCCAATCACGTAAAACGCGACTGATCCTGCACAATAAACACGACAACACCAAAAGCTTGACGGCTTCGACCGTCGGGATAGGGCCCCGCGAGAGAGTCAAGACAAACGATCACAAGGTTAACAATGGAGGATAAAAATATCTACTATATTGAGAGAGATAAAATATCAGTTACCTTTTTTGTATGACATCCTTGCTATCATATACTCTCTCTTCTTGTTTCTTCGCTTACCCACTCCTCAATCGACATACGCCCCCCACTTCAGCGATCTTAGCCAATTACAAGCGCTTCACCCTGCCCACTCGATCACAGCTTCTCCACCACCGACTAAAATTCCATCCACATTAATGATAAGAAGAAGATGATCAACCATAATCTTTATTATCATTACTAAATCAAAGTTGTAAATAATTAGTCATCCGATGGGTCGGTACCCGATCCTACTTCCCAATACTTTAAAGACCCAACAAGAATAACACAATGACTTGGCCCAACAACGTTATGATGCAATAATAATGACCGAACTGGAATTACCTAAAAATGTTTCTACCAATCCGTTCGATTCGATATGCGAAATATCGCTACCAACGTAAACTATCTAATTGTTATTAATTATAAATTTTATTATTTTAGAAAATTAAGAACTACATCAATTTTAAATATAAAACTATATTAGATTGTCAAGACTACAAATGACGAGTAAACTATGGAATGTAGATTATGCGACTGAGCTAGTCTTTTCGTAAGAACGTAGAAAATGTGTGGCATGGTCTAGACGGTGGTAGACATGACAATTTAATTTATAAACTGACGGGTCAACCAAATTGATGTGGAATATGTGGAATGTGGAGTTACTGGAGTATATGGCGGAAGTTTAAGGAAATCTAGTCCAATAACATGTAAGAGAAATAATTGTATTTGTTTTATTTATTTCTCTTTCTTGGAAGTGCCCGTGAATAAGTCTGTAAACGAATTAAATAGTTGAGAACCGACTTGAAAAAAAAAATCTGAAACGAGATTTAAACTGCTTAATAATATGATTCAAATTTGAGTATAAAAATAGTTCAAAAAAAATATGAGTAGAATCTAAGCAAGGTTATACTCGACTCGTTTAAGATTCAAATTACTCGAATTCTCGATTGTGATTCGATACATATTCGATTGATACAAATTCGATTAGATACTCAATACATTCTTTTATAATATATACAAAATTAAATTAGGATAATTAATTATTATTATTTTATTTCTAATTTTAATTATGATTTTATATTTGTAAAGTGTAATAGTAAATATATTTTCTCATTTCTAAATAAAATAACAAATTTAATTTATAATTATATTTATTATAAAACTAGTTATTATATATGGGGATCAAATTCAAAGCTTGAATTTGAAGGCTAAAATGAGTTTGAATATAATTCTCTTAACGCTTGTAAGTTTCACGGCACCTTACCAATCACGTAATTCACGCACTAGAATCGCACAATAATGATCACACGTAAGCTTGACGGCATGTGGCACCGGATATAATTCCGGTGTGGAATAAAAATCTGCACTGCTCACAGCTTTATGATGGAGAGGCTAAGTGTTTAGTCTTTCAAAATTAGGTATTATCATTACTTCACATGTATAATAATTGACAAAAAGTCATATATTCCACTACTATTCTTTTTCATGGGTTGAGACTTGAAAGCAAATCCAGATATAATTGATGAAAAAGTCATGAATTTGTCATATATATATATATATATATAAATATTTATTTCGTAAATAAAAAAGAATCACTTATCTTCTTCAGTAAATCGGTGATTTTAAATCGACACTAGAACAAGTGTCTTGGTTCCCACAGACGGAGCCTAATGTTAACGCCAAATTTTTATGCGCTGATTTAAATCACCAAAACAAAGAAATAAAATCGCGCTTAACTATTGATGGAGTAGTTGATTATATCAAACTCACAAAATACATTCACACAAACATAAATAAAGAGATATAAATATGAACACAAGAATTTACGTAGAAACCCAATTGGGAAAAAACCACTTTATAGAGAGAGTAATCCACTATAATAATATCGAAGAGTCTGAGTTGTGTATTTGATTTGTATCAGATTCCCAGTATGTTGTGTCTAAATCCTAGCTTGTGGCCAGATATATAAAAGTCACTCCATCCGCATCTAACTAGGAGAATGAGTCCTTTTGTAGAATCACCTTATAACTCATCAATCCACCATTAAGAGTAGAAGTTCTAATTAAACCTCCTTATTCCACCAAATAAGGAAAACACAATCCTATTTTAATAAGGACTCCCATTGTCACAATAAATACATATGGGCCATTACCGATCTGCATTATTAAATAGATTAGGTTGCATCATGGCTAGACCCAAATAATCACATCCCAACATTGCCCCCCAATCTCTTATTTATAAGGAACTTAAAATAAGAGAGTATACAAATTTTGTCACACCCAAACACCATACGCCAAACAGAAACTTGTGACTCTCAATATTTTCGCCTCACTCCTCAATTCATTTCTAAGATATACATAAAGATCCGCAAGCCACGACCCATGTGCCACGTGCCACGAGCCACGAGCCACGTAATTTGAGACACGAGCCACGTGCTTTGAGATATGAACCACGAGCAACGAGCCAAGTGCTTCGAACCACAAGCTTCGTGCTTTGAGCAACGAGCCACGTGATTTGAGCCACGAGCTTCGAGCCAAGTGCTTCGAGCCATGAGCTTCATGCTTTGAGTCGCAAACCTCGTGCTTTTAGCCGCGAGCTACGTGCTTTGAGTCACATGACACGAGCCACGAGGGTTTAAAACATGTTTTGG
Source organism: Panax quinquefolius (assembly GCA_020205615.1). Taxonomy (NCBI): domain Eukaryota; kingdom Viridiplantae; phylum Streptophyta; class Magnoliopsida; order Apiales; family Araliaceae; genus Panax; species Panax quinquefolius. The sequence goes on from CM035173.1 coordinate 84,984,159, forward strand.
CTAGATCTTCTCCATTTCAATTTCCCTTTTTCTTCTTGTAAGATCTCGGCTTTTTTCAGAATGCTTAGAATCTTCGATTGCTCAAGTTCGGCACTGCTCAACAGGAAGTACGTCCTTTGCCTGACTAATTTCAACTGCAGTCTCCACACTGGCATGCAATACTCCACTTTCCTGTTGTTCACTTCTTAATTCTGGCTAAGTCAAAGACTTTAGACCTGACATCATGCACAATTGTTTATCATTACTCTTATTTAAAAGCAAATACATGGGCTTTACCCTAAGCCTGAGCACACACGGCAACCATAGGCATTAATAAGCATACAAAGCATGAGTTTTATAATATTAATCTGATCAAATTTGAGTAATAAATATTTGAGTCGAGTCGAATCTGAGTAATTTTTTTTTAAATATAATTCGAATTCGACTCGAATTCAATTATAAATTTAACGTTTCGAGTTGAGCTTTGGTTTAACTTATTTATAATTTTATCCGTGAACATAGAAAATATGGAGGTGTGGATGGGATTTAAATTTCACGATGTTGTCACCCTCATAATTAATTACTATGAAATTTAAATCTTTTTGCTAGATTTGTTATTAAAAAAATGATGCATTATAAATCCCGCATTAAAATTTTTTTACTATAATAAACGTTACAAAAAACTATAAACTTCATGAAAAGAAAGTATGACACTTCGTAGAAGCGGATCTAAGATGGACCTTCTCACCTCGTGAACCCACTGAACTAAAACATGTGGACAGTATGTATTGTATGCAATACAAATTTTATTTTAACAATTATTATTATTATATTATTATAATTAATTTTTTATACTAAGAAGGTTAAAATTATCATTAAATTTACTTTAAAATTAATAATAGTCTTATATTTATCATTTTTTGTACAAAAAATTAATTAAATATTGTTAAAATGAAATTCAATATTACACGTAAATATTTTTTAACATAATAATCAATGCTACGCCATCAATTTTCCGATTTTACACTATCAATTTGTATATAATAAAAAAAATTAATCTCCTAATTAAAAAAAAATTAAAAAGACAATTCCCAAAATAAAAAAAAAATAAAAATTTAGAGTATTAATCTATATTTAGACCTAATTAAAAATATTATTAGATAGGTGCACAAGTCAATCAAGTCATTTCTCACATCTTGTGACTTGATCATTACCTTGTATATTCAACTAAAAAAACACTCCCCTCCTTGAAATATAAGATTAATTTTTATTTTTTTGAAATCAATAAAAATATATAGTTAATATTAATTTAAAAATTTACCTATTATTTTTAATAATTACACAAATTACGATGTTTTGTTATATATCATATATGTAATTATATATTAGAAACTATCTAATTGTTATTAATTATAAAATTTATTATTTTAGAAAACTAAGAACTACGACAATTTTAAATATAAAACTATATTAGATTGCTAGATTGCTAGATTTGACGAGGAAATTATGTGTGGACCCAAGTGTAAAATTAGGGTTCACATAATCTAATTGAATTAAATGCGCAATTAAGGTTCTACGACCTCATTAAATGTGCAAATTAGGGTTCACATAACCTAATGAAATGAAGACGAAAAAGTCAGAAATAAATGTGCTAGACCCGGGAGAAGCCTCTAGTGTCCCTAGACAGAAGACTCGTGGATGCGGCTCATTTTGGAAATTGATTGAGGGATTGGATTGGTGGCTAGAAGGATAGGACAATATGGGCATTATTCTAATGACTAAAGGGTATTTCTGGAATTTCCTTGAAAGCTTGTGCCTTGCACATGACTACTTTCCAGAAAATCCTATAAATACCCCTTCCATTCCATTGGGAAGGGGACCTCTCTTCAGACTCAGGACTTGGACTCTTGGAAGATCAAATGACTCTTTTAGTGACTTAAGGCTTGGATATTCCACCTAAAAAGCACTAAAAGGGTTTGGACATTCTCTCAACTTGAAGGACTCAAGAAGGCTCTTGGAATCCCTGCTATCCTAACACGGTTCCCGGATTCTAGGAGTTCTGTCACGCGTCGTTGGAGTAATTGCCCACCTGTTATTCTCCCCTCTTCAATCAACCAATCAATTCCGTGCTCTTCGTGGATTTCTCTCCTCCTCAGCCAACACGAAACCCTAACTAGCAAGGCACGATTTTCTTGCCCACATTTATTTGGCGACTCTGCTGGGGAGGTGTAGAATTCGTGAAGGGTATGCCCACAACTCGAAGTGGGAGAACTACAGGAAGAGCTGCTTCACCAACAAATAGCATTACCTCACCGGATCCAATTCCAAGGCAAGTAACTCACGCATTTCAAGGCGCAAACCTAGATTTTGACTAACCACTTATTGAAGACGCTTCAGAAGGGAGTTCGACATCACCGCATATGGCCAATCAACAACAAACCAACGCAGAAAGGCAAGGTGAGGATACAAGCGTAGAGCAGACGAATGCTGTGCAACTGGAGATGCTCAAGGCATTGAAAGAAGCACGAGAATGGCAAGGGATGATGATGGCCATGATGCTGGAAATACAGAGGAAGCAAGAGGAAATGGGGAATTTCCGCCAGCAGTTGATGCAGATTCCCACCTTCAAGGCCATGTTCCCAGGAAGTTCGCAGGGGGAACAAGCAGGGGTGGAAGACAACAACAATGGCAGCAACAACAAAGAGAACCAGATTGTAACTCCATCGACGGAAAGTCAATCGGTTCCAATAATCAACTTGGAGGCCCAAAACAGTGGTGACGTGCCATAACCTAGGTTGGAAGCAAGCCAACCTCAGACAAACATTATCCCAACTGATCTCCCATCATTTTCACAGGTGAAAATGCCAACCATTCCAAGCCATGTCCAGCGAGTGAGCCAGCACCTGCCACCAGTGCCAGCTTTGCACGATGCAAGTGTGCATCAACCAATCTCTCTACCATACACACCGCCGATACAACAGTATATCACAACACCCCAGAAAGTTCATGCCACGAGCCAATACGTGACGAAGGATGATATGATCGATGTGATCAATCAACTTCGCAGGCAGACATCCCGACCCTCGGAATTAGATTTTACTCCACCTTACCCGACAGGGTATATTGAGCATCCCCCATAATTTCCAAAATACAACGGGGAGAAAGGAAATGCCAGGGAACATATTTCCAGGTTTGTAGAGTCGATGTCTCCGTGGCTAGGGTATGATGAAGTGAACAACCATAACTTTTTGATGCGGGAATTCAACAAGACTTTGATGGATAGTGCCTTCAGTTGGTACTACAATTTGGAGAATGGGTTAGTCCATGATTGGGATGACCTAAAATTATAATTTTTAAGAAATTTTTCTATGTGCAGAAACAAGTAACCATTGTAGAGCTCATGCGATTTAAGCGTGGTTTCGAATGAGGAGTCAGCCGATTATGTTGACAGTTCAGGCCCGTACGTAAGTATGCGCAGAGCCGATCAAGAGAAGAACTTAGTCAGCATTTGCAACAATTGTGCCTTAGATGCCTTCAAGCCCCACCTCATCACCAAGGCTTGTGATTCCTTCGCGACCCTCTCATCTTTTGCACAAGACTTGGGAGGAATCATGACATTGCCCACTAGCCATGCGGCAGTTACATGAAAGGGCAAGAGGACATCAACTATGGCTTTGGCTGACTCTCAGTCAAAACCACAAGGGGCAAGAGGGAGAAGCATGAGAAGAATTTTGACCGAAGCAGAGGAAGGCCTGGAGACAAATATGCAAGAAAGTCAATCCCGGAGGCTATCACATATAGTGAGAAAGAATTCAGGGGTCTATATGAACAATGGGTTGAACATGGGGTGGTGAAACCCCCAAGGCCTAGATTTGTAGTAACGGAAGAGATGAAGAGAAGACCAGACTTCTGTGTATACCACCAATACGCGGGACATTCCACTATGGACTGTTATAGCCTAAGAAGGATATACCATGAGAAGCTGGCAAATGGGGAAATTGAACTTGGAAAGGAAAGTAGTGTTCATGATAAGCCATTACCAAATCACAAGGGGAAAGAAACATGCAACACTGTTATCCATAACACAACCCCAGAAGTGGAGATGATGATGGAAGAAAGGGAGGAGTGTGACCCAGGCCTGCAGGTGATGGCATTAATGAATGGGGCCAAGTTCAGAAATTTTTTCGATCAAATAGGATTGGCCAAGGTAGCAAGGATTGAGGCAACCAGGGAAATTATCAAGGCTGCCGAGACACAGGAGACTTGCATGGCCATAAGCAAAGGATTTGTGAAGACGATGGAGGAAGAAGAAAATAAGATATCTTTCTCTAAAGCTGATAGAGAGATAAGATACCTGCACAAAAGGTCGTTGTATGTGACAACAGTAATCAATGGCATAGAGGTGTGGAGGGCGTTCATTGACAATGGAGCGTCTGTAAATATTATACCCTACACCATGTTCAAACGGTTAGGCCTGCCGGAGAAGAATATTGTGAAGGAACAAACAAACATTACAGGATTTGCCAACCAGAGCACAAGAACCCTGGGACACATCAAGGTGGGCATGCAAGTTAGGAAGATTCGAAGGCCTATAATGTTCCATGTTGCAGAGGTGGATGCATCATATCATGTCTTGCTGGGAAGCGCTTGGCAAAATGACTGAGGGGTGGTACCCTCAATCTTTCATCAGTGCCTGAAAGCTATTTAGAAAGATAGAGAAGTTAAGGTACCAGCAACTCAGAATCCCTTTGGACTAGAGGAGGCACACATCACCGAAACAACTTTCTTCGATGATGTCGCTGAAGAGGGAGAGAACCAGATTGCAAAGCCTGATTCCCTAAGACTAGCAAGCTGGGAGGAAGTGCAGGAAGATAAGTTCGTGCCTGCGGGAAAAGAGAAGAAGAAGACCCCAGATCATGGAGAATGTTCCAAAAACAAGAAGCCAGTGGTGTAGACCTAGAGAAAGAAGGAAGAGAAGAAAAGAAAAGGCCAGCAGACCCTGAAGATGCCAGAAATATAATAAATGCCAAGCGGATGGCACAATCTGAGGATGGCCAGAAGACAAAATGGAAGAGGGTTGTTAAACCCGATGGAAAGGTGGTGTTTCGATTGTGACAGAGCAAGGGGGAAGAGCCCAAGGAAGCGTGTGAACCCAATGGCTCAAGAGGTGTCCCCCACTCCAACAATAATGAAGAAGGAGAAGTTGTACAGCAGAAGGTAGAACCAACTCCAGAATGCTTCGAGGATAGGCCAAAACCTCAACAAAATGAATTAGAGGAAGTTAATTTGGCAACAGAGGGAGGAACACCAAGACTGACTTATGTCAACAAGGAGCTGGATGCTAAACAGAAGGAGGAGCTTGTACAATTATTGCGAGAGTATAGGAATGTCTTTGCTTGAAATTATGATGAGATGCTCGGAATTGACAAGGATCTTATGGAGCACAATCTAAACATAAGCCCAGGAATGAAGTCAGTGAAGCAAGCACCTCGCAAATATGCACCCGAAGTCAAAACTCAAATAAATGAAGAGATCAAGAAGTTGCTGGAAGTAGGGTTCATCTAGCCAATTCAACATCCAATATGGCTATCCAGCATTGTACCGGTAAAGAAATCAAATGGACAGCTACGAATATGTGTGGATTTCAGAGACTTAAACAAGGCATGCCCGAAGGACATGTACCCATTACCCAACATAGACACTTTGATAGATGTAACGACTAATCGTGAGATGATGTCATTCATGGATGGGTTTTTTGGTTATAATCAGATAAAGATGTTCGTAGAAGATGCAGAGTTGACAGCCTTTCGTACCCTGTTTAGGAATTTCTACTATGTAGTAATGTCATTCAGGTTGAAGAATGCGGGGGCAACTTATCAAAGGGCAATGCACGCCATATTTCATGACATGATTCATGATATAGTGGAGGACTACGTGGACGACATATTAGTAAAATCCAAGAAGGCGACAACTCATGTAGAGGATCTGATGAAAGTGTTTGAGTGATGCCGAAGGTACAAGTTGAGGATGAATCCAAAGAAGTGCGCCTTTGGGATGACGGCTGGAAAATTCTTGGGCTTCTTAGTGCACAACAGAGGTTTAGAGGTGGACCCAAGAAAGGCGAAAGCAATCACAGAGATGCCCCCACCAAAAACGCAGAAACAGTTGAAAAGCTTTCTAGGGAAATTTTCATATATGAGAAGATTCATGCCAGCATTAGCCGAAGTCACAGAACCTTTCGGAGTGCAACATATAAGAGGCCAATTCGGAGTGAATGAACCTATCTTGGCCCCATATCGAACTGTAGCACAAAAGGTGATGGAGGCTTTTAAGAAGGTGGTGATTGAAAATGTGCCAAGAGGACAAAATAAACAACCTGATGCACTAGCAATAGTAGCATCTCGAGTCTATGTCCAAGGAGAAGACTTGGATGTAAAGGTAATGAAGAGAACCCTCCCAACCATGGTGCTAAACCTGTTCCCCAAAGACATGATAGATGATTGGCGACATGACATCTACCATCAATTGTACACAAAGGAGGGAACAATACCTATCGTGGAGTTACAGAAGTACAACATCATCAAAGGTGTCTTGTATCACAAAGAAGCAAACGGTGTATTGACACGATGCTTGGGGAGGCAGGAAGCAAATAGAGTCTTGCATCAGGTGCATGACGAGAACTGCGGATTGGCAGACATGGGACTGTATCGTAGGCTGCAACGTCAAGGGTATTATTTGTGAGACCCCAGATTTTATGAATAAATATTTAATTTTCTCAAAATATTTTTTTAATATTATGGTGTGGATTTGATATAATGTTATAGCTGTGGGTAATATTTATAAATTTTGCAACGTACGCAAGTTGTTATATAATATTCGCTTTGGTCTGGGAATATTCTTTTTGTCGGGAATATTCGTGATGCGGCCAAGCATAATCATTGGTGGACCCCACAACGAAAGTACTGTCATAGTTAGAAAACGATAAAAATATTTTATGAAAATAACTATGAGGTTTTACCATTAATACTATTGAACTACCCTAGAGTAAAAGTATAGTAATACGCTGCGTGGCATAAGAAGCACACTCAGATTGATTATTGATACTTACGTGATAAGTCACTCGCTTAAACTCCATTATTGCTACAGAATTCTTGCATCATATCTCTCATATTATCGATTCTATTATTATCACAAAGGTCATCTCAGATAATATGTTATATTATTTAATCAATAATTGAGACGACAAAGTTATTCATATTATTAAATTTTAATATTTACAATGTCTAGAAGTTCTGTCAAGGAGAGGTTTGGTCATCTAATTGCGCACCAATAAGGAGAAATCCTTATCGAAAAACCCCCTCTGTCCTGGGAACGACCTGGTTGTTAAATATTGTGAGTTATGATATTAATGATGAATAAGTTTGTGTTGATTTAAGATAAAATTGATAGTTCCATTGTGTTGGAATTATTAGTGTTAGTGGAACTCAACATTTATTTCGGTATTAATTGATGTCTGGAAGTTATACTGACTAGTCGAGTAATTAACCGGATAAATAAGCAATTAATTGCTATTAATTCATATGATTATAACTATTTATTTACATGTGTACTATTGATTCACATTCTTATTACTATTAGGGGAGTTGTTGCAAGATTGATAATACTTGCATGACTAAGTTAAAAATGGAGGTATAGATGGAGGTACTATACTGTAATTCATATATTCACATGTTTAGAACTATTTGTTCACATGAATTACTATTGAATCACATTATTTATTATTAGGGGAGGTGATACAAGTTTGATAATACTTGCAGGACTAAATTAAAAAGGAAGAAAAAGAGGAAGGTATTATACTGTAATATTTTAAGCCCCAAAACGTGCAATTATCGAAACTATATTTTCCTATAAATAGAAGCTCATTCTTCCTTCATTTCTCACCAATTCACTAAAGCTATAGAACAATTATTAGAGAGAGAAATTATAGAGAGAAAGAAGAAGAGAAGTCTGATACCTCTCTACTCTAGTATCCAGTTTCTTTATAAGGTAAGGGGTATTATTTCTTTCGTATTCATGAAGAGAGCTATTGTTATTCCATCCCTTAATATTCTATTGAATAACTCAGATATGCTGGTACCGCATACATGGTGAAATTCTTCATTATTCCATTCTTTATTATTATGTTGAATAACTCTGCCTACGCGGCACCGCATACATGGTGAAATTCTTCCGCTTTTCCATTCTTTATTATTCTGCTGGGATAACCTATCTGTAAGGCCTCATCGCATGCCCGTGAATTCTCATTGTTATTCCATTCTTTATTTTTCCGCTTTAATATCCTCGCTGCAATGCTTACGCACGACCGGTTCTATTATTTATTATTCTGCTGAAAATAACCTCGTCTGCATGCGGCTCTATCGCATGCATGGTGAATTCTTCATTATTCCATTCTTTATTATTCTGTTGAATAACTCGTACTATGTGGATTACCACATGCACGGTGAATGATCCTTTGTATTCATTCCTTATTAAATTGTGGAAATAATCATTTACGTGATTATGATGAAAGTCATAATAAAAGCATTGGACTGATGAAAATCATGGGTATATGTAGTATTAGTAAGTGTTATGACGAGTTATGTTGGTTGTTATGTGAAAACATGAAAGTTTCTTAGAAATCACAAAGGGTTGAAAATCTGATTTTGGTGAAAATGGAACATAAAATTCAATTGACCATATCTCCTATTATATTTCGAATTTTTGAGTGTGGTCAAGTTCTAGAGTTAGATCAATGAGTTTTATAACTTATCCAAGTGGAATCACTGGAAAAGTTATTGTAGATTTTCGTGTGGACTGATTTTAGCGAAGGAGTCAAAAATTGCCAATTTCGAAAAAACTATTACCTAGATTTTTAAAAGGGCATTTTCGGCCACTTAATTTGTGAGAATAATTCTGGACTTTTGGGACATGGAAATATATGGTATAAAGTACCTCCTTTCCAAAAATGAGCTCATTCTGACTTAAAATGAGCAAGTTATGACCATTTCAATATTTAGGTTTTTCTGACAAAAAATGCTATAACTGGAGTTCTATAACTCAGATGACCATGAAATTTAAACTGGAAGCTCACGTTAACATGTGTAAGATCCTGCCAAGATTTGAAAATTTCTGGAGTTAAACTTGAGGTAGCTAATTTCTTAAGGAATTAATTATAAATTGATTTTTGAAAAATAGTAAATGAATTTTAAAAATTCTGAGAAAAATATATGTTCAATATGGGACTATATTCTGCTGAATCTCAGAAATGAAATATTTTTGGGACTGATTTGGTATTTTCATGAAATAATCTAGTTATGAGTAAATGAGTTAAATATGTTATGTGAAGTAACAAAATTAGAAAATAGGATTTTATGGCTTGGAAATCCTATATAGGGTATATGCAGATTTTTGATAAAGGATTTGATCATTGGTGATGAGATCTTATGAGTATGGCATTTTGAATGATTAAATGCATTATGTGGTAAAGTGTAAACAATTGAAATAAACTGTTTATAAGTTTGAGAAGTGATTAAAATATTGTTATAATATTAATAATATTAGATTATGAGTTTATTAACTGGTTGATAATATTTGGATAAATTTAAAGTCTTTAACATTTATCCTTGTTTTCGTTTGATTAATGCTTATATCATTGTCATCATCCTCATGCTTATATGGTGATGAAAGTTATCTTTGGCTTACGTGCAAAGATGGACTTTTGATTATTGAATTGTATATCTTTGGCTTACGTGCAAAGATGGATTGTTGATTATTGGTTTTATTGTTGTATATCTTTGGGTTATGTGCAGAGATGGATTTGGTATGATTATGACCGTGGGATTATTCTTGTATAGTCACGACTATCGATGATTTAATGAATATCCTCGCCCGTAGTGTGGGTGATTCGATGATGTGGTTTATTTATTAAGTCGAGTCTCAAAGGATAAAAATTGATGAAAACATTTTAAATCATAGAAGATAGTAGATATCATGCTCTATTTGACTCTTCTAATGGATTGTTATTTCGCTGCAGTTAAACTTGATGTCTATTGTATTTTATCAGTTTAACATTGTTGAAGACTAATGATAATTTATTCTACATTATCTTAGTCATAATATTTCTTACTGGGCTAGTTGAGCTCACCCTTTCTTTCACTGATCTCTTCAGAAAATGAGAATATAGCTGGGACGAGTCGGGGAACGGAGTGATGGTCCAGATGATAACATTAGTAGTCCTCACTATTCTGTTAAATAGTGTGACAATAAATGTAATGAGGACTCCATTGAGTGTGGATATTGTCTAGATGACAATATTCTTATTGAAACTCTCAGTTTATGTTTTGTCGTACATTACACGACAGTTGTATTATTAAGTTGTATTTGTATTTTTGTACCATGTAAGTGGCGACCCATGATGGGTGATGTATACCGCTTTGGGGCGCCACAGTCAGATCAAAGCTTAGGGATATGATCCCTGGCTGAGATGTGAGACTAGAACTAGGAGGGGAGAGACGGGAAATTCCTTCGCTAGTATGACCTACCTAAGTTTATTTGGTATTTAATTGGTCGGTCAGAGTATATGGATAATATGTGACATGTCAATTAACCCTTGTTTTGTGACAGTGTTTGAAAATGGCATCCCATTTGGTCGATAATGATGAGCAAATGACGCGAATGTTTCTAAGAGGTTTGAAACCCGATATACGTCAATACCTCATTTCTCGCAAACTTTGTTTATATTCAGATGTTGTGAATAGGGCTCAGTTATTGGAGCGTGATAATGAGTCAGCACAAGAAAAAGGTAACGACCAACAACATGATAATAATCATACCGGTGGCAATGGCCATCGGAACAATGATAACCATCGTGGGGGAAATTATCATGCCAAGAATGGTAACCACTTCGGTGGTAATCATGGCCAAGATAATAGAAGTGAAAGTTTCAAGAAGAGGAGGTTCAATAATGATGGAAAGACAAAGACCAAAGACCAAAGACCGTTGTTAAAGAAGGAGAACGACCGCTATTGGTCAGATGTTACAAATGCGAGGGGAGGGACATATCACCAAACAATGCGTGATGTAGTCCAAAGCATGTTACAATTGTGGAAAAGAAGGTCACCTAGCCATTTTTTTTGTCGCACCAAAGTCAAATCCAAATTGAACGGTGGCACCATAAAGTGATATGACAAAAACAAAGTCGGTGGTTTCGTGGAGAGCATTTTTGTGACTTCAAAAAGCGAGTAACCCAAACGGTTAGCATGGGTTAGTTAATTATAAATTCTTCTAAGTCTATACCTTATTAGATACCCTGGGTTCTACCCATTCTTTTATCTCTCTTGCTATACTCAACGCTTAAATTTGACTCTGAGAAATTAGACTTTGACTTATCGATTGAAACTCATAGAGAAACCTTCATTACTTGTGCTATCCAAGTCTTGGATGAGAGTCACAGTTTTGAATGATATTTCTATTGTTAATAAATTTCCTGACGTATTCTTGAAGACTTCTTAGCCTACCCCTAGAGCGTGAAATCAAATTTTGTATCAATTCCAAAGACAAAACCCATTTCTAAAACCCTTAAATATTTCTTCAACCAAAATGAACGTATAATGCGCTAAAGACGTTGGCTCGAGCTGTTGAAGATTACAATTGTACCATTCAATATCATCGTGGAAGAGCGAACGTGGTAGCTGACATGTTGAGTAGAAGATCATATGCGTTTACGAGTGCGATGTTGTTAACACAAAGACTCATTTCGTATAACTTACAAATGATGAAGATAGAGTTAAAGACTCTAGGGACCCACATGAAGATAACGAATATACGAGTAGAATTGAATTTAATCGATAAAGTTAAAGCCGCTCAAGCTACACACCTGAATTTGATAAATGTGAAGAAGAAGGTTCAAGAAGGCGTTATCTCAACCCTCGATTTTATTGGCCCATTTGAAACCCTTGACCGAGTAAGAACTGTGGCCTATAGACTCATTTTACCGCCAAGTATGTCGCGTATTCATAATGTTTTTAACGTATCGATGTTATGTAAATATGTGGATGACCCGGACCACTTTATTTAAATTAGAACTAGACGAGATAGCAGAAGATTTAACGTATGAGGAGATACGTATTAAAATCTTGGATAAGAAGAACTGTATTCAACACTCAAAGGTTATACCTCAAGAGTTAGAATCTAATGAGGTATCCTCACCACTTCAGCATACCAGGTACGTACGTAAATTTCTAGGGCGAAATTCCATAAGGAGCGGAGATTGTGAGACCCCAGATTTTATGAATAAATATTTAATTTTTTCGAAATAATTTTTTAATATTATGGTGTGGATTTTATATAATGTTATAGTTGTGGATAATATTTATAAATTTTTCAAAGTACGCAAGTTGTTATATAATATTCGTTTGGCCGGGGAATATTCGTACGACAACATAATCATTGGTGGACCCCACAATGGAAGTATTGTCGTAGTTAGAAAACGACAAAAATATTTTATGAAAATAACGGCGGAGGTTTTACCGTTAATACTGTTGAACTACCCAAAGAGTAAAAGTACAAAGTCTATACGCTGGTTGCATAGTAACCTACCAGATTGATTATTGATGCTTACGTGATAAGTCACCGCTTATACTCCATTATTGCTACAAAGAATTGTTGCATCATATCTCTCATATTATTGATTCTATTATTGTCACAGTGTCATCTGTATAATATGTTATATTATTAAATCAATAATTGAGACGACAAAGTTATTCATATTATTAAATTACAATATTTACAATGTCTAGAAGTTCTGTCAAGGAGAGGTTTGGTCATCTAATCATGCCCTAATAAGGAGAAATCCTTATCGGAAAGCCCCCACTGTCCTGGGAACGACCTGGTTGTTAAATATTGTGAGTTATGATATTAATGATGAATAAGTTCGTGTTGATTTGAGATAAAATTGATAGTTCCATTGTGTTGGAATTAATAGTGTTAGTGGAACTCGACATTTATTTCGGTATTAATTGATGTCTGGAAGTTATACTGACCAATCGGGTAATTAATCGGAAAAATGAGTAATTAATTGCTATTAATTCACATGATTATAACTATTTGTTCACATGTGTACTATTGATTCACATTCTTGTTACTATTAGGGGAGTTGGTGCAAGATTGATAATACTTGCATGACTAAGTTAAAAATGGAGGTATAGATGGAGGTACTATACTATAATTCGTATATTCACATGTTTAGAACTATTTGTTCACATGATTTACTATTTAATCACATTATTTACTATTAGGGGAGGTGGTGCAAGTTTGATAATACTTACAGGACTAAATTAAAAAGGAAGAAAAAGAGGAAGGTATTATACTGTAATATTTTGAGCCCCAAAACGTACAATTATCGAAACTATATTTTCCTATAAATAAAAGCTCATTCTTCCTTCGTTTCTCACCAATTCACTAAAGCTATAGAGCAATTATTATAGAGAGAAATTATAGAGAGAAAGAAAAAGAGAAGTCTGCTACCTCTCTACTCCAGTATCCAGTTTCTTTCTAAGGTAAGGGGTATTATTTCTTTCGTATTCATGAAGAGAGCTATTGTTATTCCATCCCTTATTATTCTATTGGAATAACCTGTATATGCGAAGTACCGCATACATGGTGAAATTCTTCATTATTCCATTCTTTATTATTATGTTGAATAACTCTGCCTATGCAAGTACCGCATACACACGTGAAATTCTTCTATTTTTCCATTCTTTATTATTCATTGGAATAACTTTGTATGTGTGGTCTATCGCATGCCCGTGAATTTCATTGTTATTCCATTCTTTATTATTCTGTTTAATATCCTCGTCTGTCGTAGCGCTTACGCATGACCTGGTTCCATTATTTATTATTCTGTTGAGAATAACCTGTATGTGGGGTCTATTGTTAGGTTTGTAATATTCATGAACGCAATCAAATTACAAAAATTAAGCGGAAGCGAGATAAATCAGAGTTTAAAATTTTACAAACCATATACCCGGATCATCCTTTATGCGCAATTATTAATTTAATAAAAAGATAAAGAATAAAATCATACCTTGAAGATCGAGCTTCCTCGTGCACAAGTTCACCTCCAAATCCTTTCGCATTCAACTCAATTCACCGGGTTTGGTTCCTTCCTTTGATCAACGTTAGCCACCCAAGTGTTTGGCCTCTGAGAGGTGATCCACCAAGGAAGAAGAAGGAGTCAAGAAGATGGGTGGTTGGCAAACCCTAGTTTTTCTATCTCTATAGAAAAGGAGCGTATTTCCAACTCTTGAATTATATCGTATATTAGATATCCGATATAAGACTCTCTTATAAAGATATCAAGTAACCCTCAAGTTTAAATAAGGTATTATTTAATTAAACTCTTTTTAATTAAAGGGCTCCTAATCTTATTAGGGATAATTAATTAAACTCCTTTAACTAATTTTCCTTCCTAATCCAATTAGGAATAAATGAGAGTACTTATATTAAATTAATTCCTAAACTCTTTTAGAAATTAAAATAATAATAATAATTGTAATAATATTAATAAGACTCTCTTATTAATTTATATTTAATATTTTAAAATATTAAATAATAATATTAAGCTATTTAATTTATTCTATCACCATAGATTAAATTAAATATACATAACATATTATTACGACTATGCCATTAACTTCTTAAATAATTATTCTTCCTTTTATGGTGTGACCCTTTAGGTTCTCCATATTAAACCTATTGTGAATAAATCAATTAGAATAATTAATCTTATTTAAATAAATAAATTAAACAATTTATTTATTTAAATAAATAATATTTATTCTACAATAGGATAAGCCTCCTTAGCGATCAACGACTTTCTAGATAATATAGATTTCAACATTAATCATAAAAAGAACCTTTGAGTAAATAGTTACTGCACAATTCAATCCTTCCACCATACAATGTCCCAATTAAATATAAGACATGGAATTACCACAAGTCTTATTTTATTTAATTATATGTATTTCGATCCTTAAATGCACAACACTTAAATAATGCAAATTAGAAACTCCTTTCTAATTTCATTCTCGCCTTAGCCAAGGACTACCTATTGTCATTTATCGAATCACATAGGACATTTCTCTTCTTTAATAGAAGTGGTAGATTCTTTATCGATCATACATTATCTCCATGTACAACTTATTATACCCAAGCATACCCTTTGATATACCCTAAGGGTCTTAAGGAATAAGTCAAAGCATAACTCATCATACACAAGATACTATGATGATCTCAAGTCCAAGGATCACTTGTACTACTATCACTACAGAATTCCTATTGACAGCAAGTAAAACTCCATAATGTATTCCTTAGCGAGCCAATGCTCAATGAACTTATTCTCTAATAAGCACCTACATACTTGCTTTAGTGTTCCCACAAAAATGATCATGAGATCAATCATCCTCATCCAATGAGCAAGCAACGATGTACCAATCTATCCGGATTCACTAATCCCCAATTTAGTAATCCAATGATTGGGAACTATTTTAGTTTTAAGCTTTCTAAGAATTTAGATCTCATTAGAATGATCATCATCATTATTCTAAAAGCATTGCTTAAAACTATGGGTTTATCACATATTATAAAACAAAGATCATGTAGATAATTAAAAGCCTTTAATAAATTAATACTTTTATTAATAAATGAATAAGATTGTTACAAAGTATATGTTTTATCATCAAACATGATTGGCTTGTGTGCATACTACTTTCAATCTCCCACTTGCACTAAAGCCAATCGTCATGGTATCTCATACTCTTCTTCTCTAAGTGACGATTATCCTGCTGTTGGATAAGCTTTAGTTAATGGATATGTAATGTTGTTCATGAGATTCCACTATCTCTATAGTGATTTCTCATCTTTCAATGATTCTAATAATCAAATGAAAGTGCCACAACACATGTTTAGATCCAAGATGAGACTTGGGAACTATTCCTAGTTCTGTAATGAACTTTTAATCCAAACAATCAACTTGCAGCTTCATTTATAGCTATATACTTTGTCTTTATCACTAAACCAACAACTCTTTGCTGTTTGGAACCTTTCCAATTCACTGCACCACCGTTCAAGGTAACACTTTACCTTAAAGTGGATTTTCTGTCGTCTTGGTCTCATGCGAAAAACTTGAGTCTCATAAGCCCTCTAGTTTTAATTCGCACCCACCATGTATGATCACATCCTTAGTGTCAAGTTAAGAACTTTAAGATGTTTTTACCGACTCACAAAGTGAACTTCTCCGAATATGACCGATCAACATCGTGTCTCGATATTTCATTGCATACATGATAGTTACTCATGTGATCTCTCTTTTTGAGTCTTTGGGGACTATTAAGAGAGATACACTCCATGGCTCATCAACATGAGACATCTCTTGAGTTTTCCATGCTAAACGACTTTAGCATCAAATGAATATACGTTCCTCGGGTTAAGTTTGAGCATCCTTTTAAATCTATCTATATAGATTTGTATCCCCGATTACGATACTCTTCCCAAATCATTCATGGAGGAATGTTTAGACAACTTTATCTCAGACCGATTATAGCATTGGTATGTAATTCCTCATCCGTAGTATATCAACATATAATACTAGAAATTTCACGACGCTTCCCAATCGACCCTTTTGTACACACTAGAACTCTTACCTCATCAGATGTAATCGGATCATCATCTTCTATGATGTGTACCTCATCATCATCATCCATGATGAATCCATACCTCCTAGGTATCTTCTATTACTATTCCGTGATTTACGATTCGGTTGTGGTACAATAGGTCTATCTACAGTGTTCCTCTTATTTGACTTATAGTGTTTTGTGGTTTTTGAACTCTTCAAGATCTATTATCCTCCCACTAGCCCCTTCAATGATAAACACCTTTATCTTAGAAGGTAGTGTGTTTCGCAACAAACACTTTTTTCTAAGTAAGATTATAGAACATATACCCTAAACTTACTTTAGGATGTCCCATAAATCTACACTTGTCAAATCTTGTCCCAAGCTTATCCTTTGAAACCTTTTCACATAAGTCGACAACCCCTTATCTTAACATACATAAGATTAGAATCCTCCCTATCCATAACTTTTATGGAGTCTTGGGATTTTTTTTGAGGTTACCTTTTGTAGATATGCACCATTTCTAGGGACATGACCCTGAGGGATACTTTTGAAATGTCAGTAAAATCATTATGGACCGCATCTATGTCCAACAAGGTACGATTTTTCATTCAAATACATCAATCAATTATCATGTATCAAGAGGCGTCCATTATGAGAAATCCATTTAAGATGATCTAGAAACTTATTTCACAAGTATTTATTCCTTGATCTAATCAAAGAATCTTAATACATTGTCAATTTGTTTCACTTCAATTCTTTGAACCTTTCAAATAATTCATACTTGTATTTTCAAAGAAATACACACATTCAACTCTTTTTGAATGATCATCTCCTTTTCTTATACTAATTTGTTCAATATGCAAAATTATTTTCATGTAAGTCAAGTATACAAAATTTATTATAATATTCCAGCTTCTATACAAAACATTATTATTATAAATAGAACAACAATTGTTCTTAATTATAATACCAAAGATTTCATTGTCCAACAATAAAATGGAAATAATATTTTTAACAAGAACCGGAATACAATAACAACTTATCGACTTAATAGATTTGCTCAGTAGGCATTGCTAAACTATAAGTTTCTATGGCTAATATGGCAACCTTTGCTACATTTCCGCATATAGATTACTTATATTTGTTTAGCTTTCTACTCTCATTGGTCCCTTCATAAATCTATATTTATGATAACCAAAGTCGGATCCAATACCCAAGTAGAACCTCGACTTAAAGAAAATTTATTTCAATCATGAACAAAATCAGATTGTAAACCAAACTTCACTAAGCTTCTTTGGTTAGCCTCTCTCGCAAGATGCTTCTCGCAGCTTTCTTTCCAAAGGTCCGTGCTTATTGCAAAGGAAGCAAACTCCTTTATTTGCTATCCGTATCGGGCTTTTGTTCTTATTATCCTTTGTTTTTGCTTTTCTATATACCTTCTTTGAATCGCTCTTCTTTCGTAAGATCCTTTGGCCCCTACCAAGAAGACATGGTCTTTCTTGGTTGAAAGTGACTCTCATCATTTTTCAACATATTAAGCAAATCAATGAGGCCGATATCTAGCTTATCCATATGAAAATTCACAACAATTGTGAAAGGAGTCCGGGAGTGAGTGCAAGATCAAATCTTGCTCAACTCTCCATCCATGACAAAACATGTTGTCCTAATTGATCAATCAAATTGATAATGTTAAGGACTTTTATCCATCTCAGTAGTGTCACTCTGGTCATTCTAGAACGGAAGAGCTCCTTAGATATCGAGATATCTATCGCCCCACTTTCCTAACCATCAACTACTTGATGTGCGTGAATTTTGTAAGAGTATCCATAGTTTCAAGTCGACGTCAAGCTCGTTACTCATGGATGCGAGCATGATGCATTGAGCCAATCAGGCATCATCTTGCCACTTTCTAAAAGTAGCAATCTCTTCCTCGAGGCATTGTCTCGCAACCATTGCGAGGATAGGCGATTATGGACATAAGATAGCTTTTCACCATATGAGAACTATTCTCAAATTCCTTAACCAATCCGCTTAATTGATTCCCGTTAATTTAGCATCTAATATGCTTCGCAGTGATAGTAATTTTAGACATTGTAAAATTTCAGAAATGAATTTGTAATTAACAACATTTTAACATACATTCTTTTATTAATTACCAAAATAATTTAGGTCTTGTTTTAAATTGGTATCTCCCACTATTTTCTTCAAACTTTATTACCCTCACTTATATAGTTCGCAAAAAATCTAATTAAAGATTTGCTAGTGAGAATAAGGATCCTATTTCAAATGTATATAGCCTTGTGGTGACACAACAAACTATATATAAATAAATAGGTAGACAACTTTTTGTCAATTACATCAATTATGCAACTCCTTTTCTTTTGCCTCTTAGATTATTTTGATCAAGTGGTGGCACATCCGAATCAAAATTATCCAAGTTAAGTCCAACCTAGCACTCCATATATTCAAAAAGAAAAATATCATCCTTGTGGTGACACAACAAAACAATATTATTCAATTTTCTTTATAAGCATCAAATGTGATAAATTAACATCTTAAATACTTAATACTTGCCTTGTGGTGACACAACAAACTCATATTAAATATTTAATACTCTATTAATTTTATCATGCTAGAAGGCTTAATGCTCGATATTCCAAATATCTTTGAACGCTTAGGACTTAATATAAATATTTTTTTTGAGGGGTTTGTTATTAATATGTCTCATCTTGTTTAGCGCGTATGCACATATATATATATAAAATACGCGTCATATTAATGAACATGCGAAGCATGTTTGCATAATATATAATATATATAGTATAAGCATGCACATATAGAATACTATATTCTACCTCCGGATTGATTATGGACTTTTATTCTAGTTTGGTTCACTAGAGCCACCAAGTGAACCAAAAGGTCAAACCCTAGGGGTGCAAGAAATAATATTTAAATATAACTATTACATTTAAACCCTGCTCCATTACAAACGGGTCTTCAAGCGCCTCTTTTCCTTGATCTCCAATTTTTCAAAATTAATTCTAACTATTCCTATTACAAAACTATTTAAAATAAATAGAAATCTTGATCAAGTGATCAAGGGAAGTACATAGGAGGAGATAGAATTTACATTTAAAAAATTAGAGAAGACGAGGTACGCAGTAATCCCCATTTAATAAAACTCATACATTCATGCATCCAACTAAAATAAAATCCAATCACATCGGGTCAATTGTCCATAATCAATCTCATTTATTATCATACATATCACCATATGCATCAATACATAACATTCATCCGATGAATAATAAACATTCAATATATATATTGATATCATTTAATGGGCAAATTTAGTTAGTATAAAATTTAATTTTTGAATAAAAATAAACTCCTTTATTTTAATCCAAATTTAAATCAAAATAAAACTATTTTATTTTAATTTATCCAATTTTGAATAAAATAAACTATTTTATTTTAATCAATATCTTTAATCAAAATAAACTCCTTTATTTTAATTAATTATGGAATCCAATTCCATGTAAAAAAAATCTTTTATTAAAGGAAACACTTGATATTCTTTCCTATTCACAAATAAACTCCTTTATTTTGAATAATATGAAATCTTATTCCATATTTAAATAAACTCTTTTTATTTAAGGAAATTAGGATTCTCTTTCCTATTCACAAATAAACTCTTTTATTTCTAATAATATGAAATCATATTTCATTTCTAAATAAACTCCTTTATTTAAGGAAACATCAATCCAATTTCAACTCCAATTAGTTATTATGGAATCCAATTCCAACTCTAATTAGTTAGCATGAAATTTAATTTTAAAATTAAAATAAATTTTATATTTTAATATTAAAATAAACTTTTTATTTTAAGATTAAAATAAATTATTTATTTTAATTATAAAATTATTAAAATTATTATATATATATATATAATTAATATTACTAGTAATATATATTATATATATAATATATATAATAATCATCCTTATATATATCCCGGTAACTTTTACAAACAGATACAAACATAATGCTTCTAAATCGTATCACAAGATATATATATATATATATATATATATATATATATATATATATATAATAACAACGTTATATGATTCACAAGCACGTGAATAAGTAATCGATTACTTGAATCACTTGGGCCACGTGACCCTTGATCCGAGTACTTCTTTAGTTAGTAATAATATATATACCATGGATCGTACAAAGAAAAATGATTGCCACGCTATCCTGCCTTGTGAATAACCGAAAAAAAAGAAAAAAAAAACCGAAATACTGATTTTCAAAACAGATTTCGCGATTTTTTTTTAATTTTATACAATAAATTATGCCCAATTAAATTGTTCTAAATATATATCAAATTTAAAAAATTAATAATTTGCATAAAGGTTTGGCTCTGATGCCACTGTTAGGTTTGTAATATTCATGAACGCAATCAAATTGCAAAAATTAAGCGGAAGCGAGATAAATCAGAGTTTAAAATTTTACAAACCATATACCTAGATCATCCTTTTTGCGCAATTATTAATTTAACGAAAAGATAAAGAATAAAATCATACCCTTGAAGATCGAGCTTCCTCAGGTACAAGTTCACCTCCAAATCCTTTCGCGTTCAACTTGAATTCACCGGGTTTGGTTCCTTCCTTTGATCAACATTAGCCACCCAAGTGTTTGGCCTCTAGAGGTGATCCACCAAGGAAGAAGAAGGATTCAAGAAGATGGGTGGTTGGCTAAACCCTAGTTTTTCTATCTCTATAGAAAAGGAGCGTACTCTCCAACTCTTGGAATTATATCGTATATTAGATATCTGATATAAGACTCCTCTTATAAAGATATCAAGTAACCCTATTAAAATAAGGTATTATTTAATTAAACTCTTTTAATTAAAGGGGCTCCCTAATCTTATTAGGGATAATTAATTAAACTCCTTTAACTAATTTTCCTTCCTAATCCAATTAGGAATAAATGAGAGTACTTATATTAAATTAATTCCTAAACTCTTTTAGAAATTAAAATAATAATAATAATTGTAATAATATTAATAAGACTCTCTTATTAATTTATATTTAATATTTCTAAAATATTAAATAATAAATATTAAGCTATTTAATTTTTTTCTATCACCATAGATTAAATTAAATATACATAACATATTATTACGACTATGCCATTAACTTCTTAAATAATTATTCTTCCTTTTATGGTGTGACCCTTTAGGTTCTCCATATTAAACCTATTGTGAATAAATCAATTAGAATAATTTAATCTTATTTAAATAAATAAATTAAACAATTTATTTATTTAAATAAATAATATTTATTCTACAATAGGGATAAGCCTCCCTAACGATCAACGACTTTCCGTATATAATATAGATTTCAACATTAATCATAAAAGAACCTTTGAGTAAATAGTTACTGCATACAATTCAATCCTTCCACCATACAATGTCCCAATTAAATATAAGATATGAAATTACCGTCAAGTCTTATTTTATTTAATTATATGTATTTCGATCCTTAAATGCACAACACCAAATAATGCAAATTAGAAACTCCTTTCTAATTTCATTCTCGCTTTGCCAAGGACTACCGGGGTTGTCATTTATCGAATCACATATGACATTTCTCTTCTTTTAATAGTAGTGGTAGATTCTTTATCGATCATATATTATCTCCATGTATAACTTATTATACCCAAGCATACCCTTTGATATACTCTAAGGGGTCTTAAGGAATAAGTCAAAGCATAACTCATCATACACAAGATACTATGATGATCTCAAGTCCAAGGATCACTTGTACTACTATCACTACAGAATTCCTATTGACAGTAAGTAAAACTCCATTAGGTATTCCTTAGCGAGTCAATGCTCAAAGAACTTATTCTCTAATAAGCACCTACATACTTGCTTTAGTGTCTCCACACAATTGATCATGAGATCAATCATCCTCATCCAATGAGCAAGCAACGATGTACCAATCTATCCTGGATTCACTAATCCCCAATTTAGTAATCCAACGATTGGGAACTATTTTAGTTTTAAGCTTTCTAAGAATTTAGATCTCATTAGAATGATCATCATCATTATTCTAAAAGCATTGCTTAAAACTATGGGTTTATCACATATTATAAAACAGCATCATGTAGATAATTAAAAGCCTTTAATAAATTAATACTTTTTATTAATAAATGAATAAGATTGTTACAAAGTATATGCTTTATCATCAAACATGATTG
This sequence comes from Panax quinquefolius, assembly GCA_020205615.1. Taxonomy (NCBI): domain Eukaryota; kingdom Viridiplantae; phylum Streptophyta; class Magnoliopsida; order Apiales; family Araliaceae; genus Panax; species Panax quinquefolius. The sequence goes on from CM035173.1 coordinate 85,007,123, forward strand.
GCTTGTGTGCATACTACTTTCATCTATCGCATGCATGGTGAATTCTTCTGTTATTCCATTCTTTATTATTCTGTTGGAATAACCTGTCTATGTGGATTACCACATGCATGGTGAATGATCCTTTGTATTCATTCCTTATTAAATTGTGGAAATGATCTGTTTACGTGGATTGTGATGAAAGTCATAATAAAAGCATTGGAGTGATGAAAATCATGGGTATATGTAGTATAAGTAAGTGTTATGATGAGTTATGTTGGTTGTTATGTGAAAACATGAAAGTTTCTTAGAAATCACAAAGGGTTGAAAATCAGATTTTGGTGAAAATGGAACATGAAATTCAATTGACCATATCTCCTATTATATTTTGAATATTTGAGTGTGGTCAAGTTCTAGAGTTAGATCTATGAGTTTTCTAACTTATCCAAGTGGAATCACTAGAAAAGGTATTGTAGATTTTCGCGTGGACTGATTTTAGCGAAGGAGTCAAAAATTGCCAATTTCGAAAAAGCTATTGAACAAATTTTTAAAAGGGCATTTTTGACCACTTAATTTGTGAGAATAATTCCGACCTTTTGGGACATGGAAATATATGGTATAAAGTACCTCCTGTCCAAAAATGAGCTCATTCTGACTTAAAATGAGCAAGTTATGACCATTTCAATATTTTAGTTTTTCTAACGAAAAATGCTATAATCGGAGTTCTATAACTCCGATGACCATAAAATTTAAACCGGAAGCTCACGTTAACATGTGTAAGATCCTGCCAAGATTTGAAAATTTTTGGAGTTAAACTTGAGGTAGCTAATTTCTTAAGGAATTAATTATAAATTGATTTTTGAAAAATAGTAAATGAATTTTAAAAATTCTAAGAAAAATATATGTTCAATATGGGACTATATTCTGCTAAATCCCAGAAAAGAAATATTTTTGGGACTGATTTGGTATTTTTCATGAAAATAATCTAGTTATGAGTAAATGAGTTAAATATGTTATGTGAAATAACAAAATTGGAAAATAGGATTTTATGGCTTGGGAATCCTATATAGGGTATATGCAGATTTTTTATAAAGGATTTGATCATTGGTGATGAGATCTTATGAGTATGGCATTTTGAATTATTAAATGCATTATGTGGTAAAGTGTAAACAATTGAAATAAATTGTTTATAAGTTTGAGAAGTGATTAAAATATTGTTATAATATTAATAATATTAGATTATGAGTTTATTAAGTGGTTAATAATATTTGGATAAATTTAAAGTCTTTAACATTTATCCTTGTTTTTGTTCGATTAATGCTTATATCATCACATCATCCCTCACGCTTATATGGTGATGAAAGTTATCTTTGCTTACGTGCAAAGATGAACTTTTGATTATTGAATTGTATATCTTTGGCTTACGTACAAGGATGGATTGTTGATTATTAGTTTTATTGTTGTATATCTTTGGCTTACGTGCAGAGATGGATTTGGTATGATTATGACCAGAGATTATTCGGTATAGTCATGACTATTGATTATTTAATGAATATCCTTGGCCCATAGTGCAGGGATGATTCGATGATGTGGTTTATTTATTAAGCTGAGTCTCAGTGATAAAAATTGATGAAAACATTTTAAATCATAGAAGATAGTAGATATCATGCTCTATTAGACTCTTCTAATGGATTGATTATTCCGTTGCAGTTAAACTTGATGTCTATTGTATTTTATCAGTTTAACATTGTTGAAGACTAATGATAATTTATTCTGCATTTTCTTAGTTATAATATTTCTTACTGGGCTAGTTGAGCTCACCCTTTCTTTCACCGTTCTCTTCAGGAAATGACAATATAGCTGGGACGAGTCGTGGAACGGAGTGATGGTCCAGACGATAGCATTAGTACTCCTCACTATTCTGTTAAATAGTGTGACAATAAATGTAATGAGGACTCCATTGAGTGTGGATATTGTCTAGAATACAATATTCTTATTAAAACTCTCAGTTTATGTTTTGTCGTATATTACACGACAGTTGTATTATTAAGTTATATTTGTATTTTTGAACCATATAAGTGGCGACCCAAGATGGGTGATGTATACCTGTTTTGGGGGCATCACATTATTGGCCTAAAATGAAGAAGGAAGCAGATGCCCTACAACGCCAATGTGTTTCATGCCAAGAATACCCCGAGGAGGATGAATGCGCCTTCATTGAAGACATAGTGGATTGGCGAATCCCTTATATAGAGTTCTTACAAAACGGGACTCTTCCGACCGAAAAGAAGGACGCAATTATAATCAAGAGGAAGTCACAACGTTTCTTCTTACAAAATGGAGAATTGTTTAGAAGAGGATTCAATGGCAAGACCCTATGGTGTCTGGAACTAGATGAAGCCAAAGATTTAGTTTACCAAATGCACAAGAATGAACACCAAGGGGGAGCCATGTTGTACAAATAACTTATCGACCATGGTTACTACTGGCCAAAGATGGAGGGAGATTGTCTAGAATTTGTTAAGAAGTTCCACATTTGTCAAATACATGGAAACTTGATCCATGCTCCCGCAGTGGATTTGCGAACCTTGGCAACACCATGGCCCTTCATTCATGGGGAATGGATCTTATAGATCTTTTTCACCCTAATTCCAAGGGTAACATATGGATTTTAATTGCTACCGAGATGTACACAAAGTGAGTGGAAGCAATACCCTTGAAGAAGGCCACGGGACCAGCAGTGGCAAATTTTATCAAGGAGCACATCATTTGCCGTTTCGGGATCCCGAAGATCATTTTGTCGGATAATGGAACTCCCTTCATCAATAGGGATGTCAAAAATCTGATGGAAAGATACAGGGTGAAACATTACAAATCATCACCCTACTACCCGAAAGGCAACGAACAAGCAGAGGCTACAAACAAAACCTTGATAAATGTTTAATCAAAAACCCTAGACGATCATCCGAAGACATGGGCAGAATAACTACCAATAGCGTTATGGGCATATTGAACTTCAAAAAGAAAGCCTACAGGCGAGACCCTATACGCTTTGGTTTATGGTGAAGAAGCTATCTTGCCCGTCAAAATAAAAATACCTTCAGCTCGAATGAGACTTCGAAGCTTAGTCGAGGAAGAAAACCGACCAGCCGCCCTGGAGGCCTTAGTTGACTTCTGAGATAAGGCTAAAGAAAAGCTTGAACGGTACCATGAAAGACTGCGACGACAATACAATACCGCGGTGGTGCCATGACAAATTTTTGTGGGAGACCTGGTGCTCAAAACGGCAACTCAAGTCATGAGGGGGACCCCAACCACCAACTTTACCCCAAATGGGAAGGCCCGTATAGGGTACGAGAGATCTCCGAAAGCGGGTATTGCAAGATATCTCGTGGGATCGAGATCGCCTCTCGTGCCCATTAAACTTGAAGTGGGTAAAGAAATATTATACATGAGAAGAGCATCACAAAAAGTTATACTTTCAACTTCAAAAGTAATCAAGGCACCTGATTAACAGCCCTCGAAAGTTACACTTTCAACTTCAAAAGTGATCGAGGCACCTGACTAATAGCCCTCGTAAGTTACACTTTCAACTTCAAAAGCGATCGAGGCACCTGATTAACAGGCCTCGGGAGTTACACTTTCAACTTCAAAAGTGACTGAGGCACCTGAGTATAAGCCCTCAACCCCAAAAGTTACACTTTATCTTTAAAAGTGGCGAACGTTATGCTTTATTCGACAAAAGCAAGAAAGTTACACTTTACCTCTAAAAGTGGCAAACGTTATGCTTTCTTCGAGAAAATCAAGATTTACTAATGAAACGTTATGCTTTTCGTTAAAAATAATTTTATTATCAATGAATTGATAAACTTTCTGTAAGACCCCAACTTTTATGAATAAAGATGAATTTTCTATAAATATCATTTTTGAATATTATGGAGTGAATTTGATATAATGTTATAGTTGTGGGTAGTATTTATAAATTTTACAAAGTACGCAAGTTGTTATATAATATTCGATTGGTCAGGGAATATTCATTTTAACAAGGAATATTCGTACGACGGCACAATCATTGGTGGACCCCACAACAAAATTATTGTCAGATTGAGAAAACGACAGAAATATCTTTCTATGAAAATAACAGCGAAAGTTTTATCGTTAACTGTTGAAATACCCGGTGTTAAAAGTAAAGTAATACGCGTGGTTGCATAGTAGCACACGGTATTGATTATTGATGCTTACGTGAGAAGTCACTCAGTTTTGTTCAATTATTGCTACAGTAATTGTTGCATAGTATCTCACGTTATTTGATTCAATTATTGTCGATATTTTATATATTATTAAATCAATAATTGAGACGACAAAGTTATTTATATTATTATTTTCAATATTGACAATGTCTAGAAGTTCTGCCAAGGAGAGGTTTGGTCACTTAATTGTGCGCCAATAAGGAGACATCCTTATCGGAAAGCCCCATCTTTCCTGGGAACGACCTGGTTGTTAAATATTACGAATTATAATAATGATGATAAATGTTGTTAAAAATATTGAGAGGATTTTTATGAAGTATTTGTTGTAAAATTTGCTTATTATTTGGATTCCCATTTATCCATTTTTAAAATAATCGATGGAAAGTTATTCAGTATAAATATATATATATATATATATATATATATATATATATATAATGGGTGTGGTGGGTGATGAATTTGGTGGGTGGATGATGAAATTGGTGGGTGAATGAAAATTACGTAAGGGGAGGGAGTGTATATATTATTTATATATAATGGAAGTTGACAAAATGGGGGGGGGGGAGGAATCTTACAAAAATGTATCACGGAGGGAGTGTTTTTCAAAGCACCATGTGCTTATATATATATATATATTATTTTAATTTTATTGGATATATAACATCCATGACTGCTAAATATTTCATCGTGAAATCATTATTCGGTACACCCGTGATCAAACAATACCCCTTCAATTCTCCTATAAATAGGATACTTAGTTAGAATTGAAAATCACACCAGAATCAGAGAATTATTCTTCTATAATATTGAGCGTATTTCTTTCGAGTTTTAGAAAGCTTTGAGCGTAGAAGACAATGATAGTTTTCTTCAAGAATATCCCTGCTATACCAGTTGGAATACTCTTCTTTTCAAGGTAAGGGGTATTATTTCTTTCGTATTCATGAAGATAATTATTTTCTTTCAATACTCGTAAAGGTTATTATTTATTTCATATTCGCTTACGATATGATTTTTCGTATTCGTAAGAAACTTTATTTCGTTCAATATTCGCAATAAATATTATATTCGTTTAATATTCGTAAGGAATATTATTTTCATTTAATATTCGTAAGGAATATTATTTTCGTTAATATCCGTAAGGGATGTTATTTTTGTTCAATATTCGCTTGAAATAATATTTTCTTCCATACTCTGTAGTATGTAAGTAATATTATTTCGTTTCAGATTTCGAATTCTATACTCGTTTTGTTAAAGTTTTGGCTTCTAAACTCCATGAAATTAGTAGAATATCTTTGATATTTGCGCTTCATCCAGTATCTTTTCATGAAAATATTATTCTGAGCATTCTTGATAAGTTTTAACTTTTTAATGCCAGAGAACTATTCATGGGGTTACTATTCCCGAAGTACTATTCACGGGGTACTATTCACTCGAGTACTATTCACCCGGGGTACTATTTATGATAAAAATTGATTCATTTTCGGTCCAAATTATTTTTGGTATAATATTATTCTTGAATTTTACTCCACAAAGCAGAATCATGTTGACAATTTGGACGTTATTGATTTTTGGATAAATTAAATTATAAATCTTTAAAAATTTATCCTTGAACTTGTTTTATTGAATTCTTATATCATTGTCATCATCCTCATGTTTATATTATGTTGAAAGTCATCTGTGAGGCCCCCAAAACAGGTATACATCACCCATCTTGAGTCGCCAGATACAAGGTACATAAATTCAAAAACAACTTAATTATACAACAGTCGTGTAAAATACGACAAAAACATAGCTGAGAGTTTAAACAAGAATATTGTCATCTAGACAATATCCACACTCAATGGTGTCCTCATTACAATTATTATCACATTATTCCGTAGAATAGTGAGGACTATTAAAGCCATTTATCCTAGACCATCACTTCATTCACCGACTCGTCCCAGCTATATTCTCATTTCCTGAAGAGAACAATGAAAGAAAGGGTGAGCTCAACTAGCCCAGTAAGAAATATTATGACTAAGATAATGCAGAATAAATTATCCTTAGCCTTCAACAGTATAACAACTGATAGAATACAATAGATAACAAGTTTTAATTGTAGCGAAATAAGCAATCCATTAGAAGAGTCAAGTAGAGCATGATATCTACTATCTTCTATGATTTAAAATGTTTTCATCAACTTTATCGCTGAGACTCAGCTTAATAAATAAACCATATCATCTATTCTTCCCTGTACTACGGGCCAAGGATATTCATTAAATCATCAATGGTCGTGACTATACCGAATAATCCCTGGTCATAATCATACCAAAAACTGTCCATAAATGAACTACAGGCCACTGAGGACTTTCACCACATCATTCGTCACATTACGGTCATGATTATACCGAATAATCCCTGGTCATAATCATACCAAGTCCATCTATGCACGTAAGCCAAAGAGAAAGCATGAGGATGATGACAATGACATAATAATTCAATAAAATAAGTTCAAGGATAAATTTTAAAGATTTATAATTTAATTTATCCAGAAATCAATAACGTCCAAATTGTCAACATGATACTGATTTGTGGAGTAAAATTCAAGAATAATATTCATGTACCAAAAATAATTTTGGACAGAAAAGAAATATATTTTTCGGGTGAATAGTACCCTGTGAATAGTACTTTGGGAATAGTACCCCGTGAATAGTACCCCAACACGAAAAGTGCCTCAAATACCCGAGTGAATGATACTAGAGTGAATTGTAATTGGGTGAATAGTAACTCGTGAATAGTACTCTGGCACGAAAAGTGCCCCGAATACCCGAGTGAATAATACTAGAGTGAATAGTAACTGCGTGAATAGTAACTTATGAATAGTAACTCGTAACAGAAAAATACCAAATAAAACAATATTTCATGACGAGTAAAAAAGAAATGATATCCCAAATGAGTATAATAGAACATACGAAACTGCAAATGGATTTTCACCCGCCATGCGGTAATCCACATAGATAGATCATTTCCATAATTTAATAAAGAATGATTTAATACGAAAGGTCATTCATCATTCATGAGGTAATCCACATAGACAGGTTATTCCAACAAAATAATAAAGAATGAAATAACAGAAGAATTCACCAGGCATGCGATAGACCGCACAGACAGGTTATTCCCAATAGAATAATAAAGAATGGAACCAGGTCATGCGTAATCCGCAGATGCATGTGATATTCCAAATGTAATAATAAAGAATGGAAACAGTCACGCGTAATCGCATGCATGTGATATTCCAAATGTAATAATAAAGAACAAAACTAGGTCATGCGTAATCCTCACAGACAGGATATTCGAATAGAATAATAAAGAACGGAACCAGGTCATGCGTAATCTGCACAGACAAGATATTCCAATAGAATAATAAAGAATGGAATAACAACAGAATTCACCAGGCATGCGATAGACCGCACAGACATGTTATTCCAATAGAATAATAAAGAATGGAATAACAAAAGAATTTCACCATGTATGCGGTACTTCGCATAGACAGGTTATTCCAACATAATAATAAAGAATGGAATAACAACTCTTACGAGTATTGAAAGAAAATAACTCTCTTCATGAATACGAAAAAATAATACCCCTTACTTTAGAAGAAAACTGGATACTGGAATAGTGTGGTAGCAGACTTCTCTTCTTCTTTCTCTTTATAATTTCTCTCTATAATAATTGCTCTATAGCTTTAGTGAATTGGTGAGAAATGAAGGAAGAATGAGCTTCTATTTATAAGAAAATATAGTTTCAATAATTGCACGTTTTGGGGCTCGAAATATTACAGTATAATACCTTCCTCTTTTCCTTCATTTTTAATTTGGCCCTGCAAGTATTATCAAACTTGCACTACCTCCCCTAATAGTAAATCATGTGAATCAATAATAAATCATGTGAACAAATAGTTCTAGACATGTAAAAATATGAATTATAGTATAGTACCTCCATCTATACCTCCATTTTTAACTTAGTCATGCAAGTATTACCAATCTTGCACCAACTCCCCTAATAGTAAGTGAATGTGACTCAATAGTACACACATGTGAACAAATAGTTATATAAGCATGTGAATTAGTAGCAATTAATTGCTCATTTATCCGATTAATTACCCGATTTATTAATATAACCCCCAGACATCAATTATCATCGGAATAGATGTCGATTTCCACTAACACTAATAATTCCAACACAATGAAACTATCAAATTCCTTCTATAATATTCAAAAAAATATTTCGAGAAATTTAAATCTTTATTAATAAAATTTAGGGTCTCACAATCTCCCCTCCTTATGAAATTTCGCCCTTGAAATTTATGTACGTACCTGGTATGCCGAAAAGGTGAGGATACCTTGACTTCATTTCAGATTCTAACTCTTGAGGTATAACCTTTGAGTGTCGAATATAATCCTTCTTATCCAAGATTTTAACACGTATCTTCTCATACGTTAAATCTTTTGTTATCTCATCTAATTCTAATTCAATAATGTGGTTTGGGTCGTCCACATATTTATGTAACATCAATACGTGAAAAACGTTATAAACGCACGATATACTAGGTGGTAAAACGAGTCTATAGGCCATAGTTCCTACTCGATCGAGGATTTTAAATGGGCCAATTAAACGAGGGTTGAGATAACGCCTTCTTGAACCTTCTTCTTCACATTCATCAGATTCGGGTGTGTAGCTTGAGCGGCTTTAACTTTATCGATTAAAGTTGATTATACTCGTATATTCACTATCTTCACGTGGGTCTCTAGAGTCTTTAACTCTATCTTCATCATTTGTAAGTTATACGAAATGGGTTTTTATGTTAACAACATCGCACTCGTATACGCATACGATCTTCTACTCAACGCGTCAACTACCACGTTCGCTCTTCCACGATGATATTAAATGGTATAGTTGTAATCGTCAACAGCTCGAGTCAACTTCTTTAGCGCATTATACGTTCGTTTTGGTTGAAGAAATATTTAAGGGTTGAAGAAATGGGTTTTGTACTGGGGTCAATACAAAATTCGATTTCACGCTCTAGGGGTAGGCTATGAAGTCTTCAAGAATACGTCAGGAAATTTATTAACAATAGAAATATTATTCAAAACTGTGACCCTCATCCCAAGACTTGGATAGCACGTTACATTTATACCTATCAACTAGCCACCATTATTCACGACGTCCTCTACGGAAAGTCTGGCTTCGGTGCATTCCACACAAGGAAGTCACCAGCGAAAGGCTCAGAGCTCTTTACTTATGGCTTGATATGACAGTGATTAACTTTAGTGGTTTGGTTGCTTGAATTCGTATAACAGGATGGTTAGGAATATGAAAGCTAACAACCTTACGAAAATAATCAATTTTGGCATGATGAGTAGTTAACTAATCGATTCCTAAAATCACATCAAGGGAAGTATTTTCAAAGAGATAAGATCGACAGGTAACGTGAAAATGTCGATTTGAATCAGCAAGATTTATAAATAGTAGAGGTAACGAAGGTTTCTCCCAACGGAGTTTCAACAGATAAGTCAAAGTCTAATTTCTCCGGAGTCAAATTTAAAAATTGAATGCAAGCAAGAGAGATAAAATAATGGGTAGAACCGGTATCTAATAAGGCATAGACTTAGCAAGAGTTTATAATTAACTTAACCGTAATAACTTTGTTAAGTTTTCTCGACAAACGCTCTCACTTAAACTACCGGATTTGACTTTGCTATAGAGTACATTCCACCCTTAATTGCTTTGTCACATTCCTGATCCATGATTTGAATCATTACTCTCCGATCCATATCGAATTAGGGTTGACTGCTCTACACAGAGTAATTCTGAATTCGATGTTGGATTCTCCCAATTGTTGTCCAAAAAGCGAAATCCATTTCATCTATTTTGGCTTTATTGGATCGGACGTCATTTTCTATAATATCAACGCGTTGTGCGGCTTTTACCCACGCATCATCTATTCTCCTTCGTTAAGTTGTTTTTGCTTTCATCAGAACTTTGATCATAAGATTCTCAGATTCCAGCTCTAATATCTTATACTCTGCCAAAGAGTGCTTCTATTCAAGCATTGCACATCGGGTAACACAATTTTGAATTGTTGTATCTCTTTGCTCCACGGCCGCCTGCCGTTCTTCAGCCTGCTCTTCTAATTCATGAATATGATTTTGTAATTCTAAATTTTGATCATAAAATTCTTCTAATAAATTCTCCTCAGGTTCCTCTTCTTCCTCACTCTCAGCTGCAACCTCTACAACTAGTTCGGGTGCAACTATTAGTTCTTCACGCACCACGTAGATATCTCTAATTTCTTCTTCGTCTGACATCATATTAACCTGGTTAGTGATTAAAGGTGTCTCAACGGTCTCACGTGCTTCATTGCTTATCTCAACATTTTTGGATGCCATTTTCAAATACTGCAACAAAACAAGGGTTAATTAACATATCACATATTATCCCTATACTCTGACCAACCAATTAAATACCAAATAAACTTAGGTAGGTCATACTAGCGAAGGAATTCCCGCCTCCCCTCCTAGTTCTTGCCTCACATCTCACCAGGATCATATCCCTAAGCTTTGATACCAACTGTGATGCCCCCAAAACAGGTATACATCACCCATCTTAAGTCGCCAGATATATAGTACATAAATTCAAATACAACTTAATTATACAACAGTCGTGTAAAATACGACAAAACATAGCTGAGAGTTTAAACAAGAATATTGTCATCTAGACAATATCCACACTCAATGGTGTCCTCATTACAATTATTATCACATTATTCCGTAGAATAGTGAGAACTACTAAAGCCATTTATCCTGGACCATCACTTCATTCCCCGATTCGTCCCAACTATATTCTCATTTCCTGAAGAGAACAATGAAAGAAAGGGTGAGCTCAACTAGCCCAGTAAGAAATATTATGACTAAGATAATGTAGAATAAATTAACCTTTGCCTTCAACAGTATAACAACTGATAGAATATAATAGACAACAAGTTTTAACTGTAGCGGAATAAGCAATCCATTAAAAGAATCAAGTAGAGCATGATATCTACTATCTTCTATGGTTTAAAATGTTTTCATCAACTTTATCGCTGAGACTCAACTTAATAAATAAACCATATCATCGATTCTTCCTTGCACTACGGGCCAAGGATATTCATTAAATCATCAATGGTCATGACTATACCGAATAATCCTCGTCATAATCATACCAAAAATCGTCCCATCAATGCACTACAAAATACCGAGGACTTTCACCACATCATTTGTCACATTACTACTATGATTATAACGAATAATCCTCGGTCATAATCATACCAAGTCCATCTATTCACGTAAGCCAAAGATGACTTTCATCACAATATAAGCATGAGGATGATGACAATGACATAATAATTCAATAAAACAAGTTCAAGGATAAATTTTAAAGATTTATAATTTAATTTATCCGTAAATTAATAACGTCCAAATTGTCAACATGATCTTTGCTTTGGAGTAAAATTCAAGAATAATATTCATGTACCAAAAATAATTTGGACAGAAAAGAAATATATTTTTCAGGTGAATAGTACCCCATGAATAGTACCCCGTGAATAGTACCCCGACACGAAAAGTGCCTTAAATACCCGAGTGAATGATACTAGAGTGAATAGTAATCGAGTGAATAGTAACCCACGAATAGTAACTCGTGAATAGTACTCCGACACGAAAAGTGCCCCAAATACCTGAGTGAATAATACTATAGTGAATAGTAACTGGGTGAATAGTAACCTGTGAATAGTAACTTGTAACAGAAAAATACCAAAGAAAAAGATATTTTATGACGAGTTCAAAAGAAATGATAACCCAAATGAGTATAATAGAATATACGAAACTGCAAATGGATTTCACCCGCCATGCGGTAATCCACGTAGACAGATCATTTCCACAATTTAATAAAGAATGAATATGAAAGGTCATTCACCATGCATGAGGTAATCCACATAAACAGGATATTCTAACAGAATAATAAAGAATGGAATAATAGAAGAATTCACCAAGCATGCGATAGACCGCACAAACAGGTTATTCCCAAAAAATAATAAAGAATGGAACCAGGTCATGCGTAATCCGCACAGACAGGATATTGCAACAAAATAATAAAGAATGGAACTAGGTCATGCGTAATTGGCACAGACAGGATATTCCAATAGAATAATAAAGAATGGAATAACAATAGAATTCACCGTGGCATGCGATGAGATCGCATGCATGTGTTATTCCAAATGTAATAATAAAGAATGTAATAACAAAAGAATTTCACCACGTATGCGGTATTCAGATGCAGCAAAGTTATTCCAACATAATAATAAAGAATGGAATAACAACTCTTACAAGTATTGAAAGAAAATAACTCTCTTCATGAATACGAAAGAATAATACCCCTTACTTTAGAAGAAAACTGGATACTGGAATAGTGAGGTAAAAAACTTATCTTCTTCTTTCTCTCTATAATTTCTCTCTATAATAATTGCTCTATAGCTTTAGTGAATTGGTGAGAAATGAAGGAAGAATGAGCTTCTATTTATAGGAAAATATAGTTTTAATAATTGCACGTTTTGGGGCTCGAAATATTATAGTATAATATCTTCCTCTTTTCCTTCATTTTTAATTTGGCCCTGCAAGTATTATCAAACTTGCACCACCTCCCCTAATAGTAAATCATGTGAATCAATAGTAAATCATGTGAACAAATAGTTTTAGACATGTGAAAATATGAATTACAGTATAGTACCTCCATCTATACCTCCATTTTTAACTTAGTCATGTAAGTATTATCAATCTTGCACCAACTCCCCTAATAGTAAGTGAATGTGACTCAATAGTACACACATGTGAACAAATAGTTACATAAGTGTAAGACCCCAACTTATTATTAATGAAATTTAATTTTCTCTATTTATTATTTTGAAATAGTAAGGGTTGATTTGATTAATGTGGATAGTTAGGGGTTAAATACGCAAATATTTCAAAATAAGCAAGTGGTTATAAAATATTCATTGTTGTTTGGGAATATTCGTTTGGTCGTGGAATATTCAGATCGCTTGGGAATATTCGCATGACGGCAAGCGACCATGTGTGGGCTCCATAACGAAAGCGATTGGATGAAGAAAACGACAAATATAAGTTGTTTAAAAATAACAGCGTAGAAGTTATTACCAATTAACACTATATTGGAATACCCGTTGGTTAAAACAAAGTAATACGCTGTTGTCAGACAAGAATGGCCAGATTGCACCAATTATTGAAGGCACTACTCAATATTGGTTACGAATAATTACTGCTTCGAAGATTTTATTGAGTTAATAATTGCTGCGTTGATATTTTATATTGTTTGTTGTTTCAATAATTGTCATTACACAAGATTTTTTCATTATCGAAGCAATAATTCATATTATCTCAATAATATTATTAGATAACATTATTGGCAATGTCTAGAAAGTTCTGCTTAAGGAGAGGTTTGGTCACCTAATTGCGCCGCCAAGAAGAAGAAATTCTTATTGAAAGCCCCTTTTCTAGAACCGCCTCGTCACAATATTGTGATTCTGTAATATTATTTGTGAATAATTAATTATTGATTCATATGATGAGGAAAATATTGATTTTATGTGGATATAGATGGAGAAAATTTTAATGTGACAATTGTTGAAAATTGAAATTTTATCTCTTTCTCGATAAAATAATTCATTTAAATATATTATTATATTTTAATAATATAATAATGGTGATATTTTTACAACGAATGTGGGATATATGAGTATACGAGGAGGAAGAGTATTTTTGTTGCAATAAATGTTTAAAACATGTTAAACATGCTCATGGACCCCATTTATTGACCGAAATTTGATTATAAATTTGAAAATCGTACTGCTTGTGGATTTCTTGGCCAATTTCTATTTGGAATTTGGAAAAACTTTCTTCTACAAAGTTGTAAAGAATTGAATTTCCTATAAAAAAACACGCAAGATTCGAATTTTCCGATAAAAGGGCTATTTATTATGAATTATTGAAGTTCAAGCTCCAAAATAATTAATTTTGAAGTTTTAAATATTTTTTTTACAAAAAACGTTTTTTGCATGTGTGAGGCATGTGTTCAATTGCTGAAATTCAGATTCAAAGGTGTGCGTGAAGATTTTATATATATATATATATATTAATATTTTAATAAATTTTCTACTTTGGTGTTCTAAGCATTTTCCTATAAATAGGGTGCTTAGGTTAGAATTGAAAATCACACCAGAAACTCAAGTTTTCTCTCTATATTATCGAGCGTATTCTTGTGAGTATTTTGAGTATACTTTGAGTATTGTTAGACGGTGCAAATTCCCTTCAGCACTATACCCGGTATTCCAGCTAGAAGTACTAATCTTTCGAGGTAAGGGATGTTATTTTCTTCTCAAATGATATTATTTCTTCAATATCATTATCTTTGAAATATTGGTTGGAACTTTTTATCAAATTTGGAACTTTTTCATGCTCTGGGTTACTATTCATGAGTTACTATTCACGAGTTACTATTCACGAGTACTATTCATGAAGCGTGAAGATGTTTTTTGTGGAATTTCTATCTTTTGGTGTCGAGTTACTATTCACGATAATCGACACTATTCACGATATCTTGACTATTCATCGAAAAATAAAATTTCTTCTTTTCGTCAAAATATCTATTCTCGGATACTAGCTTTGATTGTATCCATGTTTTGATCATTCTTGAATTTTACACCACTATGATTATTTTTTTGAGGTATTTTTGAACATGGATAAAACAAAGTACGAATCCTTAATCCTTAATCCTTGTCATTTTGTTTCAATTGGATTCGCTTTTAAAAATATTTTCATCATCCTCGGTCTTAAATGATGATATTATTGAATATCTTTGGCTCAGAGTGCAAAGATGAATGATTTCTCAAGAATATCTTTGGTAGTAGTGCAAAGATGAACAAGTGTTTAAATGAACATGACCAATCGATGAATATCTTTGGCCCAGAGTGCAAAGATGAATATTTGATTCCGATGTATATTGATTGATGTTACAGTGATAAAAGATAGATGATGAACTTTTAAATTCATACATAGAAGATAGTAGTTTGCATTCTCTACTTAACTCTTCTAATGAATTATTATTTCGCCATGAATATTGATTTAAAATTTGTTGTCTATCAGTATTCTATTAGATTTTTCCTGTTGAAGACTAACGGTAATTTGTTGTATATTATCTTAGTCATAATATTCTTTATCGAGCTAGTTGAGCTCACCCTTTTCCTTTTTTTGTTCCATTTTTCTCGTGGAGGCGAGAATATAAATAAAGTACGAGCCTGGGTGTGGAATGAAGGTTTTAGAGAGAGTTGTTTAGTAGTCCTCACCATTTTTGTAAAATAATGTATCAATAAATGTGATGAGGATTTATTTGAGTATAGATTTTGTCTGAAGATAATATTTGTATTTAAACTCACAGCTTCTTCGTTGTAATAATAAAGTTGTAGTTGTTTCTGTACAGCATGTATTGACAACTCAGAATGGGTGATGTATACCTATTTTGGGGGCGTCACAGTTGGTATCAGAGCCATAAGTAAAGAGCCCCGAGCCTCTATCTGGTGACTTCCTGTTGATGAGGGATGCACCGAAGCCAGACTCTCCGTAGGGGACGCCGTTCTGCGGTGGCAAGCTGATAGGTACCCTGGTGAGGTGCTGACACAAGTTGGTGTCCAAAGTCACAGTTGGTATCAGAGCTTAGGGATATGATCTCTGGCGGAGATCGGGAATAGAACTAGGAGGGGAGAGACGAGTAAATCCTTCGCTAGTGTGTCCTACCTAAGCTTATTTGTTAGTTGGTCAAGATATAGTGATATTATGTGATATATTGATTTCCTTAATTAACCCTTGTTTTATGACATGATTTTGAGAATGTCGATCGAGAATATTAACAATGGAAATGAGACCGTGGAGACGCTCAGTACTCACCAACGAGGAGAACGTGCAACAGGATGGCAATGTTCCTCCCGCGAACAACACCATTGAAAGCGAGATGATGAACGAGGGATGTTTAGAAGTTTTTGCAGCTTCATGCAAAATCGACGAGAGGAGACTCGTGTTCAAAATACAGGAGGAAATGATAGTAATTCACGGGTTGTCACAAACAAGCGCTTCAAAGAGTTGGGACCACCGAATTTAAGGGAAAGCCGATCCGATCATGGCGTGAAACATGGGTCAAGCAAATTACCAAGATATTCGATGTCTTGGGATGCACGGAGGAACGAAGGTTCCATTCGCCACCTTTATGTTCCGTGGCGAAGGCGACTCATCGGTGGGAGTCATGAAGCGTACCCCATCCAAATTTTTCAAAGATGTCTTGGGAGACGTTTGAAGCTATTTAATGACAAATACTTTCCCGAAAGTGTTCATTATATGAAGGAAGTGGAGTTCATCGATTGAAGAAAACAACACGACGGTGTCTCAAGACGAGGCAAAGTTTGCAGAGTTATCCGTGTTTGCACCTCATTTGGTGGAGAATGAGGAACGATGACGCGGATGTTTCGAGAGGTTTGAAACCCAAGATACGTCGATATCTCATTTCTCATAAATTTTCTCTTTATTCAGATGTTGTAAAAGGTGGCTCAATTATTAGAGCGAGATAACGAGTACTGGTCCAACCGAGGACCACAACCGAGATCGTACTGTAGATAGCAGTCAATGAATAATGATAACCAAATGGAGAAAAGAAACAGACGGACAAAAAATGGTTACCACTCGTGGTAATCATGGTCATGAAAAAACAGTAGAGAAGCGAGTCGGGAGATTTTAAAAGAGGAGATTTAACAATGACCATGTGAAGACGACAAAGTCACGAAGAATCGGTTCTAAGGGAGGAGAACGACCACCCGTATATATGCTATAAATGCAGAAAGAGGGACATATCACCAAACCGCCCACAATGAGCTTCAAGGTATGCTATAATTGTGGAAAGGAAGGACATATCGCTTTCGAGATTTTACGGTAGAAAACCTAGTTCAATGGGGGTGGTGACTCAAAAGATCGTCCCGAAAAAGTCAAAGTCAACGATTACGGAAGAAGCGTTTGTTGTGATCGTCATAATGCGAGAACCCAAACGAGGTTATCACGGGTAAGCTATTTATAAATTCTTGCGAAGTTTATACCTTACTTGATAACGGTGCTACCCATTCATTTATCTCTCCTGCATGTGCTCAACGCTTAAACTTGACTCGAGAGAATTAGACTTTGACCTATCTGTGGAAACTCCGTTAGAGAAACTTTCATCACATCCACCGCTTATAAATCTTGTTTGATTCAAGTTGGCACCATCACCTTACCTGTTGACCTTATATCTTTAAAGATACTTGCTTTTGATGTGATTTTAGGGATTGATTGGTTAACTACTCATCATGCCAAAATTGATTGTTTTCGTAAGGTTGTTAGTTTTCATATTCCTAACCAACCCGTTGTATTTAATTCAAGCAACTAAACCATTAAAATCAATCACCGTCATATCTAATCATA
This sequence comes from Panax quinquefolius, assembly GCA_020205615.1. Lineage (NCBI taxonomy): Eukaryota > Viridiplantae > Streptophyta > Magnoliopsida > Apiales > Araliaceae > Panax > Panax quinquefolius. Next base: position 85,024,932 of record CM035173.1, read on the forward strand.
AAGCTATTCGCTTATTAAAAAGCGGATGTCAAGCTTTCTTAGCCCATGTTATGAATTTGAATAAAGACACGTCAAATTTGAATAATATTCTGTTGTTATCGACTTTCCCGACGATTTCAAAGAACTTCCCTGGCCTACCCCTCTAACATGAAGTTAAATTCTTTATTGATCTTGAACCCGCATACAAAGCCCATTTCTAAAACCCCATATCGACCGGCTCCTATTGAACTTCAGGAGTTAAAGGTCCAACTACAAGAATTGTTGGACATCGCTTTCATTCGTCCCTAGTACATCTCCTCGGGGTGCTCTGCTTTTATTTGTAAAGAAGAAAGACGGGAGTATGCGACTTTGTATTGACTATCGAAATTGAACCATGTCACCATCAAGAATAGGTATCCTCTACCTCATATTGATGACTTGTTTGACCAATTGCAAGGCACAATTCTTTTCAAAAATCGATCTTCGCTCGATATCATCACCAAGATTAGAATCGAGGATATTCCAAAGACCGCCTTCGTAACTCCTTGTATGGGCATTATGAATTCTTAGTCATGTCTTTCTGACTAACTAATGCTCCCGCGACTTTCATGGATATGATGAACCGAGTATTCAAGGAATATTTGGATCGGTTTTGTTGTTGTCTTTATTGATGACATCCTTATATATTCCAAAAGTCGTGAAGATCATGAGCACCATTTGAAGTCGGTACTCCAAAGGCTTCGTGAAAACAAACTATATGCCAAATTGAAGAAATGCGAGTTCGGCTTGAGGAAGTAGCATTCCTCGGGCACGTGGTGTCGAAAACATGGAGTATCCGTGGACCCGCCAAGATTGAATCAATACAAAGTTGGGAGCAACCAAGTCTGGTGGATCAAGTACGTAGCTTTTGGGCTTAATCGTTATTATCGAGATTCGTGGAAGGGTTTTCTAATCGCTACTCCATTAACTCAAATAACTCGGAAGGATACAAAATTCATTTGGAGCGAAGAATGCGAAAAAGTTTCCAATAGCTTAAGAGGAGACTTATTTCTAAGACTTGTTCTAACAATACCATCCGGTTCGGATGGATTTGTTATCTACAAATGATGCTTCGTGCAAAGGGTTAGGATGTGTTCTCATGCAACGTGGGAAAGTTATAGCCTATGCCTCACGACAACTTAAAGAGTATGAGAGGAATTATCCTACTCATGATCTAGAGTTAGCGTGCAATCGCCAAGCGCTAAAGATATGGAGGCACTATCTATATGGGGAGAAAGTGGAGATATATTCGCACTATAAAAGCCTTAAATATTTCTTCACTCAAAAGAACTCAACACGCTTGGCGACGTTGGCTCGAACTATTGAAAGACTACGACCACACTATTCAATACCATCCCGAAAAGCGAACGTGGTAGCCGACGCGTTGAGTGAGTAGAAGATCATATCGCGGAACGAGTGCGATGATGTCAAGTATACGATAGAGCCAACTTTAATAGAAAAAGTTAAGGTTGCTCAAGCCACCGAATCGGAGCTTATGTGTATGAAAAGAAAGTACAAGAAGGAGCTATTCCTAAGCAAGAATTGATGAAGAAGGAATACTTGAGTCCACTCTAGACTTTGTGTTCCTAACGACTTTGATTTGAAGTACAAGATTATGATGGAGGCACACAATACACCATTTGCAATCCATCCTCGGAAGTACTAAAATGTATCGTGATCTTCGACATACATTTTGGTGGAACAATATGAAGAGAGAGATTGCAAAGTTTATCTCAATGTGTTTAACTTGTCAACGTAAAGGCGAGCATCTAGTACCTAAGGGTCCGCTTGAACCACTTGAGATTCCGAAATGGAAGTGGGAACACATTACCATGGATTTCAAGCACGGGTCTTCCTATGGTTTCTCGTGGCATCAATGCTATTTGGGTTATTGTTGATAGATTAACCAAGTCGCTCATTTCTTGCCGACACGGAGAGACTTATTCACTTGAACGTCTTGCTAATATATGTACGTGAATGAGATTGTGAGGTTGCATGGCATGCCTTTATCCATAGTTTTGGATCGTGACCCAAGATTCACTTCAAGATTTTGGGTTAGCTTGCAAAAAGCTATGGGCACGGATTTACGATTCAGGCTCGCATACCATCCTCAAACCACCGGACAATCGAAAAGGACTATTCAAACTCTTGAAGATTTATTAAGACTCGTGGTCCTGACTTCAAGGGCGCTTGGGATAAGTATTTACCATCGGTGGAATTCTCCCACAACAACAAAGCTATCGTAAGTATAGGTGTGGCTCCATTCAAGCATTATATGGACGAAAAATGTCGCTTCTCCAATATGTTGGGATGAGGTGGGTGAAGCAACATTGTTGGGACCCGAGTTAGTAGACGATATGACTCACCGAAAAGATTCAAATGATTCGACAACGATACAAACGGCACAAGATCGACAAAAAGAGTTATGCGGGATCTTCATCGAAAGGACGTGGAATTTAGTGTGGGGGATCATGTATTGTCATGCGAAGTTGCTCCATGGAAGGGAGTTACAAGATTTGGGAAGAGAGGAAAGCTCAATCCATGATTTATCGGTCCATTTCAAATTCTTGACCGAGTAGGAAATGTAGCCTATAGACTCGCGTTACCTCCGAGTATGTCTCGTGTTCATAATGTGTTTCACATATCTCAGATTTCAGAAATATGTGAAAGACCCGAACCACGCTATAGAGTTAGTTAGAACCGGACGAGATAGTCAAGACTTAACGTATGAGGAGGTACCGTCAAGATTTTGGATAGAAGGAGCATGTCCCTACGCAAGAAAGGTCATACCACAAGTTAAAGTTTTGTGGAGGAATCATGCTATATAGAGGAAATGACACGGAATTGGAAACGGAAATGAAAGCGAGGTATCCTCACCTTTTCAAACACTGTGTATCGTGACGTCAATTTCGAGGACGAAATTTCATAAGGAGGGAGGTTGTAAGACCCCAACTTATTATTAATGAAATTTAATTTTCTCTTTTTATTATTTTGAAATAGTAAGGGTTGATTTGATTAATGTGGATAGTTAGGGTTAAATACGCAAATATTTCAAAATAAGCAAGTGGTTATAAAATATTCATTGTTGTTTGGGAATATTCGTTTGGTCGTGGAATATTCGCATCGCTTAGGGAATATTCGCATTTATCGACGGCAGCGACATGTGTGGGCCCCATAACTGAAAGCGATTGGATGAAGAAAACGCACAAATATAAGTTGTTTAAAAATAACTCACAGAGTTGTTACCAAGTTAACACTATTGGAATACCCGGTGGTTAAAACAAAGTAATACGCTGGCGTTGTTGCAAAGAAGATACCAGATTGCACCAATTATTGAAGGCACTACTCAATAATGGTTACGATAATTCTTATCGCTCAAGATTTTATCGAGTTAATAATTGTTGCGTTGATATTTTATATTGTCGTTGTTTCAATAATTGTCATTACACGTTATTTTTCATTATCGAAGCAATAATTCATATTATCCGAATAATATTATTAGATAACATTATTGGCAATGTCTAGAAATTTCGCCTAAGGAGAGGTTTGGTCACCTAATTGCAAGCCACCAAGAAGAAGAAATTCTTATTGAAAGCCCCTCTTCCTCGAACCGCTCGTTGTCAATATTGTGATTCTCGTAATATTATTTTAATGTGACAATTGTTGAAAATTGAAATTTTATCTCTTTCGATAAAATAATTCATTTAAATATATTATTATATTTTAATAATATAATAATGGTGATATTTTTACAACGAATGTGGGATATATGAGTATACGAGGAGGAAGAGTATTTTTGTTGCAATAAATGTTTAAAACATGTTAAACATGTCTGCGGACCCCATTTATTGATGTAAATTTGATTATAAATGTAAAATCGAATCGCTTGTGGATTTCGGTCCAATTTCTATTTGGAATTTGGAAAAACTTTCTTCTGCAAAGTTGTAAAGAATTGAATTTCCTATAAAAACTCGCAAGATTAGAATTTTCTGATAAAAGGGCTATTTATTATGAATTATTGAAGTTCTGAAGCTCCAAAATAATTAACTTTTGAAGTTTTAAATATTTTTTTTACAAAAAACGTTTTTTGCATGTGTGAGGCATGTGTTCAATTACTGAAATTCAGATTCAAAGGTGTGCGTGAAGATTTTATATATATATATATATATTAATATTTTAATAAATTTTCTACTTTGGTGTTCTAAGCATTTTCCTATAAATAGGGTGCTTAGGTTAGAATTGAAAATCACACCAGAAACTGAAGTTTTCTCTCTCTATATTATCGAGTATTTCTTGTGAGTATTTTGAGTATACTTTGAGTATTGTTAGATTGTGCAAGTTCCTTTCAAAGACTATAACCCTGTATTCCAAATAGAAGTACTAATCTTTCGAGGTAAGGGATGTTATTTTCTTCTCAAATGATATTATTTCTTCAATATCATTATGCTGAAATATTGGTTGGAACTTTTTATCAAATTTGGAACTTTTTCATGTCGGGGTTACTATTCATGAGTTACTATTCACGAGTTACTATTCACGAGTACTATTCATGAAGCGTGAAGATGTTTTTTGTGGAATTTCTATCTTTTGGTGTTGGAGTTACTATTCACGATATCTGACTATTCACCAAAAAATAAAATTTCTTCTTTTCGTCCAAAATATCTATTCTGGATACTAGCTTTGATTGTATCCATGTTTTGATCATTCTTGAATTTTACACCACTATGATTATTTTTGAGGTATTTTTGAACATGGATAAAACAAAGTACGAATCCTTAATCCTTAATCCTTGTCATTTTGTTTCACTTTGGATTCGCTTTTTAAAAAATATTTTCATCATCCTCGGTCTTAAATGATGATATTATTGAATATCTTTGGCCCAGAAAGCAAAGATGAATGATTTCAAGAATATCTTTGGTAGTAGTGCAAAGATGAACAGTGTTTAAATGAACACTGACCAATCGATGAATATCTTTGGCTCAGTAGTGCAAAGATGAATATTTGATTCCAGATGTATATTGATTGATGTTACAGGGATAAAAGATAGACGATGAACTTTTAAATTCATACATAGAAGATAGTAGTTTGCATTCTCTACTTAACTCTTCTAATGAATTATTATTTCCGCTGCGAATATTGATTTAAAATTTGTTGTCTATTGTATTCTATTAGATTTTTCCCTGTTGAAGACTAACTGTAATTTGTTGTATATTATCTTAGTCATAATATTCTTTACTGAGCTAGTTGAGCTCACCCTTTTCCTTTTTGTTCCATTTTTCTCAGGAGGCGAGAATATAGCGAGTACGAGTCGGGGTATGGAATGAAGGTTTTAGAGAGAGTTGTTTAGTAGTCCTCACTATTTTTGTAAAATAATGTATCAATAAATGTGATGAGGATTTATTTGAGTATAGATTTTGTCTAGAAGATAATATTTGTATTTAAACTCACAGTTTTACTGTTGTAATAATAAAGTTGTAGTTGTTTCTGTACCATGTATTGACAACTCAGAATGGGTGATGTATACCTATTTTGGGGGCGTCACAATAAGCATGTGAATTAGTAGCAATTAATTGCTCATTTATCCGATTAATTACCCGATTTATCAATATAACCCCCAGACATCTATTATCATCGGAATAAATGTCGATTTCCACTAACACTAATAATCCCAACACAATGGAACTATCAAATTCATTCCATAATATTCAAAAAAATATTTCGAGAAATTTAAATCTTTATTCATAAAATTTGGGGTCTCACATCATATATGGCTTGTAGTTCATAGATGAACTTGGTATGATTATGACCAGGGATTATTCGGTCTAATCATGACTGCAATGTTACAAATGATGTGGTAAAAGTCTTCATTGGCCCGTAGTGCATTGATGGACAGTTGTTGGCATGATCATGACCATTGATGAATACACGAATGTCCTTGGCACGTAGTGCATGGAGAATTTGTGGTCGTGATACTAAAGAATATCCTCGGTCAGTAGTGCGGGGGGTGATTCGATGATGTGGATTATTTATTAAGCTAAGTCTCAAATGATAAAAGTGATGAAAAACCTTTAAATCATAGAAGATATTAGATTTTATGCTCTACTTGACTCTTCTAATGGATTGCTTGTTCATTGCAGATTAAACTTGATGTTTGTTATATTTTATCAGTTTAACACTTTGTTGAAGGCTAACGATAAATTATTTTGCATTATCTTAGTCATAATATTTCTTATTGGGCTAGTTGAGCTCACCCTTTTGCTTTCATTGTTCTCTTCAGGAAATGAGAACGTAGCCGGGACTAGTCGGGGAATGGAGTAACGGTCCAGATGATATCATTAGTAGTCCACAATATTCTATGAAATAGTGTGATAATAAATGTATTAAGGACTCCATTTGAGTTGAATACTGTCTAGAAGACAATATTCGTATTAAAACTCTCAGTTTATGTTTTGTCGTATTCTACACGACAATTGTATTATTAAGTTGTATTTGAATTTTGTACCATATATTTGGTGACTCAAGATGGGTGATGTATACCTATTTTGGGGGCGTCACAGTTGGTATCAAAGCTTATGGATATGATCCCTGGCTGAGATGTGAGACAAGAACTAGGAGGGGAGAGACGGGGAATTCCTTCGCTAGCATGACCTACCTAAGTTTAATTGGTATTTAATTAATCGGTCAGAGTATAGGGGTAATATGCAGTATGTCAATTAACCCTTGTTTTGTGGCAGTATTTGAAAATGACATCCAAGAATGTTGAGAATAGCAATGGAGCACAGGAGACCGTTGAGTCACCACAGATGAATACCCAAGATATTATGCAACAGGAAGATAATAATCCGCAGGTAAAGAACAACGATCAAATGATGAACGATGGGATGTTCAGAGGCTTTATGCAATTCATGCAACATCAGGCAATCAAAAATACAGGTGGAAACACTGACAACTCTCAGACGGTCACCGCTAAGCAGTTCAAGGAGCTGGGACCACCGAAGTTTTTTGGAGAGCCAAAACCACTTAAGGCAAAGACATGGATAAAGCAGATCAGCAAGATATTTGATGTCTTAGGATGCTCCGAGGAGAAAAAGGTTCCCTTTTCCACCTTCATGTCATGAAAGCGTAGCGGATTCATCGTGGTGGGAATCAGTAAAGCATACTCAACTCCGCCAGACCGAAGATGACTTGGGAGAAGTTCCAAGAATCTGCTCAACGACAAGTACTTTCCAAAAAGTATTCGCTCACATGAAAGAGGTAGAGTTCATTAAACCGAGCAAAATAATACGACCGTGTCGCAAAGACGGCCAAATTTTCTCGAGTTTTCCTTGGTTTTGGTCCCACTTTGTTGATAATAAGAAGAGAATGACGCGGATGTTTCTAAGAGGTTTGAAACCTGAGATACGTCAATACCTTATCTCTCACAAACTTTGCTTGTATTCAGATGTTGTGAATAAGGCTCAGTTATTGGAGCGCAATAATGAGTCAACTCAACCAAGAGAGAGAAATAAGGCAAAAATGATAATACCAGTGGTAGCAGTCATCGAAGCGGTGACAACAAACGTGGAGGGAATCAACATGCCAGAAATGGTAACCACTTCGGTGGTAATCATGGCCAAGACAATAAGAATGGACATTTTAAGAAGAGGAGATTCAAAAATGATGGAAAGATTTCAACATCAGCACCCGTTGTTAAGGAAGGAGAACGACCACCTATCATATGCTTCAAATGTGAAGGGGAGGGACATATCAGTCCAAATTGTGCGCAGCAATCCAAAACGTGTTATAATTGTGGAAGAGAAGGGCACCTAGCTCGATTTTATCGTTCAGCAAAGCCAAGTCCAGCTGGGATGGAGGCACCAAAGGCCGTTCCAGAAAAGTCAAAACTAGTAGTTCAAGGGAGAGCGTTTGTCGTAACCTCCCAGAAAGTAAGGAACCCGAACGAGGTCATCACGGGTAAGCTTATCATAAACTCTAGCGAAGTATATACCTTATTTGATACCAGTTCTACCCATTATTTTATTTCTCCTACTTGCGCTCAACGTTTAAATTTGACTCCGGAGAAATTAGACTTTGACTTATCTGTTGAAACTCCGTTGGGAGAAACTTTCATTACATCCACTATTTATAAGTCTTGTTTGGTTTAAATCGGTACCCTCACATTACCTACCGATCTTATTTCATTAAAAATACTTGCATTTGACGTAATTATAGGGATTGATTGGTTAACTACTCATCATACAAAAATTGATTATTTTCATAAGGTTGTTAGCTTTCATATTCCTAACCAACATATTATGCGAATTCAAGCAACCAAACCATTAAAATCAATCACTGTCATCTCAAGCCATAAAGCTATTCGTTTATTGAAAAATGGATGTCAAGCTTTCTTAGCTCATGTCACAGATTTAAACAAAAATACGTCAGTTTTGAATGATATTTCTATTGTTAATAAATTTCCTGACGTATTCCCTGAAGAACTTCTTAGCCTACCCCCAGAGCGTGAAATTGAATTTTGTATCGACCTTGAACTCGGTACAAAACCCATTTCCAAAGCCCCATATCGAATGGCTCCTATTGAGCTTCAGGTTTTAAAGACTCAACTACAGAAATTGTTAGACATCGGTTTCATTCGTCCTAGTACTTCTCCTTGGAGTGCTCCTGTTCTATTCGTGAAAAAAAGATGGGAATATGCGACTTTGTATTGATTATCGGGATTTGAACCATGTTACTGTCAAAAATAGATATTCGTTGCCTCGCATTGATGACCTATTTGACTAGTTGTAAGGTGCCAAATTCTTTTCAAAGATCGATCTTCGTTCCGGATATCATTAGTTAAAGATTAGAACTGATGACATTCCAAAGACGACTTTCAGAACTCGATAAGGGCATTATGAATTCCTAGTCATGTCTTTTGGATTGACTAATGCTCCTGCTGCCTTCATGGATATGATGAACCGACTATTCAAGGAATATTTGGATCACTTTGTGGTTGTCTTTATTGATGACATCCTCATATATTCCAAAAGCCGTGAATATCATGAGCAACACTTGATACTGATACTCCAAAAGCTTCGTGAAAACAAGCTTTATGCCAAGTTGAAGAAATGCGAGTTCTGGCTTGAGGAAGTAGCATTCCTTGGGCACGTAGTATCAAGTCATGGAATATCTATTGGCCCGGCAAAGATTAAAGTTATTCAAAGCTGGGAGCAGACTAAATCAGTGACCGAAGTACGTAGATTTCTCGGCTTAGCTGGTTATTATCGGAAATTCGTAGAAGGGTTTTCACGAATCGCTACTCCATTAACTCAGCTGACTCGAAAAGATACAAAATTCAGTTGGAGCGAAGAATGTGAGAAGAGTTTTCAAGAACTCAAGAGGAGACTCATTTCAGCACCTGTTCTTACAATACCATCCGCCTTGAGGATTTGTCATCTACAGTGATGCTTCAGGCAAAGGTTTAGGATGTGTTCTCATGCAACATGGGAAAGTCATAGCCTATGCCTCTCGTCAACTCAAAGAATATGAGAGGAATTATCCTACTCATGATTTAGAGTTGGCAGTTGTTGTCTTCGCACTTAAAATTTGGACGCATTACTTGTATGGGGAGAAAGTGGAGATCTTTACGAATAATAAAAGCCTCAAATATTTCTTCACCCAAAAAGAACTCAACATGCGGCAATGACGTTGGCTTGAACTATTGAAAGATTATGATCATACCATTCAATACCATCCTGGTAAAGCGAACATAGTAGCTGATGCATTGAGTAGAAGATCATATGCGGGTACGAGTGCAATATTGTCAACACAAAGGCCCATTTTGTATGATTTAAAAAGGATGGAGATAAAGTTAAAGACCCCAGGGACCCGTATGATGATGGCGAATATACGAGTAGAACCGACTTTAATCGATAAAGTTAAAGCTGCTCAAGCCACAAACCTAGAGCTGATGCGTATGAGGAGGAAAGTATAAGAAGGTGTTATTCCGAAAGCAAGAATCGATGAAGAAAGAATACTTCGAGTCAACTCCAGACTTTGTGTTCCTAAAGACCCTGATTTAAAATATAAAATCATGATGGAGGCGCTCAACACACCGTTTGCAATCCATCCTGGGAGTACCAAAATGTATCATGATCTTCGACATACATTTTGGTGGAGCAATAAGAAGAGAGAGATAGCGGGGTTTATCTCAAGGTGTCTAACTTGTCAACGAGTCAAGGCGGAGCATCAAGTGCCAAAAGGTCCATTGCAACCACTTGAAATTCCAGAATGGAAGTGAGAGCACATTACCATGGATTTTGTTACTGGTTTTCCCAAGGTTTCTCAAGGCATAGATGTGACGCCCCCAAAATTAGGTATACGTCACCCATCTTGGGTCGCCACTTACATGGTACATAAATTCAAATACAACTTACTAATATAACTGTCGTGTACAACACGACATAAACTGTGAGTTTGAATACAAATATTGTCTACTAGATATTATACAAACTCAAAAGGAGTCCTCATTACAACTATTATCACATTATTTCACAGAATAGTGAGGACTACTAATGCTATCCTCCCGACCATTACTTAGTCCCCGACTCGTCCCAAATATGTTCTCATTTCAAGAAGAGAACAAAGAAAAGAAAGGGTGAGCTCAACTAGCCCAATAAGAAATATTATGACTAAGATAATGCGTAATAAATTATCATTAGCCTTCAACAAAGTGTTAAACCGATAAAATACAATAGACAAACCGCTTTAATCTGCAGCTTAATGAGCAATCCATTAAAAGAGTCAAGTAGAGAATAAAGTCTACTATCTTTTAGGTTTTAAAAGGTTTTCATCAATTTTTATCACCGAGACTCGACTTTTAATAAATAAACCACCACATCTAATCATCCCCGTATCTACGGCCAAGGATTTTCATCAAATTATCAATGGTCATGACTATACCGAATCACCCCAGTCATAATCATACCAAAAACTATCCATCATCGTGCATTAAAGCCACCGAGGACTTTTGTCACATCATTTATATCAAGTCATGATTATACCGAATGATCCTCGGTCATAATCATACTAAGTTCATCTATGCACGTAAGCCAAAAGATAACATAATATAACATGAGGATGATGACAATGACATAATAATTCAATAAAACAAGTTCAAGAATTATTTAATCCATGAATTATTAACGTCCAAATTGTCAACATGAATCATGCTTTGTAGAGTAAAACTCAAGAATGATCGTAAGAATATTTCCATGAAAAGATATCGGATGAAACGCAAATATCAAGGATATTCTACTAATTTCATGGAGTATAGAAGTCAAAGTTTTAACCAACCGGGTATAATAAAGAATGGAATAACAAAAGAAATCACCATGCATGCGGTAATTCGCATGTAGACAAAGTTATTCCAATGTAATAATAATAATGGAACCAGTCGTGAAATTCACACCACAGGATGTTCCAATGTAATAATAAAGATGGAACCGGATCCGGTGTAAAACACACGAATAGGATATTCCAACAGAATGATAAAGATTTTAACCAGTCCTGTAAAAAACACATGCATGTGATGTTCCAACAGAATAATAAAGATTTTAACCAGTCCTGTAAAACACACACGCATATGATGTTCCAAATGTAATAATAGAAGAATGTCACCAAGTATAGGTAAATCACAGATACAAAGTTATTCCAATGTAATAATAAGCAATGGAATAACATAAGGATTTCACCAAGTATAGGTATGCCGTGTATAAAGTTATGTATAGGGTATGCCACTTTTACAAAAGTTATTCCAATGTAATAATAATGAATGGAATAATGTAAGTTCTCTTCAAAGAAGAATAATAACACTTTACGAATTACAACAAATAATACCCTCACTACCGTAAAAAGAACCTGAATATAGAAGTAGTGAAGTAGCGAGATACTCTTCTTCTTTCTATAATTTTCTCTATAAGCTTCTTTCTATAATTTCTCTCTCTGAGTTTCAATGAATTCGTAAGAAAATAATGAAGGAATGAGCTTCTATTTATAGGAAAATGGAATGCATAGTAACTAATCCATGAACGGTCCAGATTGATTTACTTTAATCTGACGGTCCATATTTAAAGAAAAATCTTTTAAATAAAATATAATATATTCTATTTATATAAAAATATTTTACTATGCAAACACTATGCAATACTATGCAAAACACTATGCAAAATACTATGCAACACTATGCATAATAAAATATAATATATTCTATTTATAGAATAACTTTAATAAAGTATTCTATTTTATATAAAAAGATGTTTCTGTTTTATTACGTTAATAATACGAATAAAACAAAACGTCATTATCGCTATAATAATTCATATTATTAATCGACAATAATGGAATCAAACTGAGTGACTTCTCACATAAGCATCAATAATCAATACCGTGTGCTACTATGCAACTACACGTACATCGTACTTTTACTACCGAGTAGTTCAACAAAGATCAACCAGAAAACTTCCGCCGTTATTTCAATAAAATATTTTTGTCGCTTTCTCAATCCGATAATAATTACGCTAGGGTCCACCAATGATTGAGTAGTTGTATTTAATATTCCCTCGCTAAACCGAATATTCCCCGACCAATCGAATATAATATAACCACTTGCATACTTTTGCAAAATTTATAAATACTACCCACAACTATAATATTATCTCAAATTCACACCATAATATTAAAAATTATTTCACAAAATTTAAATCTTTATTGATAAAATCTGGGGTCTCACAATCTCCCTCCTTATGGAATTTCGCCCTCGAAATTAAGGTACGTACCTGATATGATAAAGAGGTGAGGATACCTTGAATACCTTTATCGTTGAAAACATTAAATTCATCTTTACAATCCGGCCAAAGATATTCATTAACAATTCATCTTTGCACTACAGGCCAAAGGTATACAACTATAAAACCAATAATGCTGAGACGCAGCTTAATAGTATCACGACCACGAATTAATTATCCATGCACTAAACGGGCCAAGGATATTCGTGTTTTCAATCTACATCATGATTATACCGAATAATCAGTGGTCATAATCATACCAAGTCTATCAATGCACTACTACCAAAGACGACTTTTACCATCCATGAATTAATATTTCATTCACGAGACTCAACTTCAATAATTAATCCATATCATCGAATCATCCCCGCACTACGTGCCAAGGATATTCATTAGTATCACGACCACAAATTATCCATGCACTACTACCAAAGATAATTGTGTATTCATTAAGATCACGACCACAAATTATCCATGACTACTACCAAAGATAATTGTGTATTCATTAGTATCACGACCACATATTATCCATGCACTACTACCAAAGATAATTGTGTATTCATTAAGATCACGACCACAAATTATCCATGCACTACTACCAAAGATAATTGTGTATTCATTAATATCACGACCACAAATTATCCATGCACTACTACCAAAGATAATTGTGTATTCATTAGTATCACGACTACAAATTATCCATGCACTACTACCAAAGATAATTGTGTTTTTCAATTACTACTATGATTATACCGAACAATCCTTGGTCATAATCATACCAAGTCCATCTACGCACTACAGTGCCGTATGACTTTCAAGATAATATAAACACGAGGATAATGATATAAAGAATCAATCAAATGAGATAAAGGATAAACATTTATAATATAATTTATCCAGATTCAAGAATATCCCCATGTTATCAATCACTTAATAATCTCATAATCTAATATCATTAATATTATAACAATATTTTAATCACTTAAATTTATAAACAATTTATCTCAATTGTTTACGCTTTTACCATATAATGCATTTAATCATTCAAAAATGCCATACTCATAAAATATCATCACCAATTATCAAATCCTCATCAAAAAAATATGCATATACTCTATATAGGATTCTCTAGCCATAAAATCCAATTTTCAACTTTGTTACTTCACATAACATATTTAACTCATATGTTCAGTAATTAAACTATTTTCATGAAAAATACCAAATCAGTCCCAAAAATATTTCTTTTCTGGGATTTAGCATAATATAGTCCCATAATGAAAATATATTTTCTCGAATTTTTAAAATTCATTTACTATTTTTAAAAATCAATTTCTAATTAATTCCTTAAGAAATTAGCTACCTCAAGTTTAACTCCAAAATTCCCAAATCTTGGCAGAACCTTACACATGTTAACGTGAGCCTCCAGTTTAAATTTCATGGTCATCTGAGTTATAGAACTCCTAAGTTATAGCGTTTTTAAAAACCTAAATATTGAAATAGTCATAACTTGCTCATTTTAAATCAGAATGAGCTCATTTTTGGACAGGAGGTACTTTATACCATATACTTTCATGTCCCAAAAACCCAGAATTTTTCTCATAATTTAAGTGGACGAAACAGTCCCTTAAAGTTTCTGGGCAGTAGCATTTTCGAAATTTACAACTTTGGCCTCCTTTACTAAAATCAGTCCACACAAAAATCTACAACACCTTTTCCAGTAATTCCACTTGGATTAGTTAGGTAACTCATAGATCTATCTCTAGGACTTGACCACATTCAAAAATTCAAAATATAATAAGAGATATGGTCAATTGAATTTCATGTTACGTTTTTCACCAAAATCTGATTTTCAACTCTTTGTGATTTCTAAGAAACTTTCATGTTTTCACATACTAACCAACATAACTCATCATAAAACTTACTAATACTTCATATACCTATGATTTTCATCAGTCCTATGCTTTTATTATGACTTTCATCATAAACCACGAAACTGCTCATTTTAGTCAAGAATTATTCGAGGTTTAAGAAATGGGTTTTATTCTCGGGTCAATACGAAATTGATTTCACGCCTAAGTAGGCTAAGAAGTCTTCAAGAATACGCCAGAAATTTATTAATAATAGAAATATCATTCAAAACTCGCGGACTCTCATCCAAGACTTGGATAAGACGTCACATTGATACCAACTGTGACTTCTATCCCTTAACCTAGATAGCATCTCACAATGATACCTATAAACTTGCCATCTTCATTCACGACGTTGCCTACAGAAAGTCTGGCTTCGGTGCATTCTACACAAGGAAGTCAACAACAAAAGGATCGGGGCTCTTTACTTATGGCTTGATATGACAATGATTGACTTTAGTGGTTTGGTTACTTTGAATTCGTATAACAGGTTGGTTAGGAATATGAAAGCTAACAACCTTACAAAAAGAATAATGAGTAGTCAATCAATCGTTTTCAAAAATTACCTCAAAGGCAAGTATTTTCAAAGAGATAAGATCGTGAAAGTGTTTATTTGAATCAAACAAGATTAATAAACAGTGGAGGTAACGAAGGTTCCTACTAACGAAGTTTCAACCAATAAGTCAAAGTTTAACTTCTTTGGAATCAAATTTAAACGTTGAACACAACTAGGTGAAATAAAAGAGTGGGTAGAACTTGTATTGAATAAAGTATAGACTTCGCATTAATTTATAATTAACTTACCCGTAATAACTTCGTCGGGTTTTCGAATAAACGCCTCGCTTAAATTATCGAGTTTGACTTTACTATAGGGTACATTCCACCCTTAAGTGCTTCTTCACATTCCTGATCCATGATTTGAATCATTATTCTCCGATCCATATCGAATTCGGGTTGACCGCTATGCACAGGGTAATTCCGAATTCGATGTTGGGTTCTCCCAATCACGTCATTCCAAAAAGCAAAGTCCATTTCATCTATTTTGGCTTTATTGATCTCTGGACGCCTTTTTCTACACTATCAACGCTTGTGCAGCTTTTACCCATGCATCGCCTATTCTCCTTCGTTCGGTTGTTTTTCTTCTTTAATGATCTTTTGATTTTAAATTCTCGATTCCAACTTTAATATCTTACACCCTCGCCAAAGCGTGATTTTGTTCGAGCATCACATATCGGGTAACCCAATTTTGAATTGTTGTATCCCATTGTTCCACGACTTGCTTGCCATTCTTCAACCTGTTCTTCTAGCTCACGAACACGATTTTATAATTCTAAGTTTTGATCATAAATTTCTTCTAACCAATTCTCCTCGTGTTCCTCTTCTTCCTCTTCTTCCTCACTCTCAAATTGCTACCTCTGCTGAACTAGCTCGGTGCAACAATTAGTTCTTCATTCACTACGTGGATATCTCTAATTTGTTCCTCGTCTCGACAATCGCATTAACTCGATTAGTGATTAAAGGTGTCACAACTGGCCACATTCACTCCATTGTGAATATTTTCAACCGCCATTTCCAAACACCGCCACAACATAAGGGTTAATTAATATATCAAATATTATCCCTATACTCCGAATGACCAATTAAATAACAAATAAACTTAGGTAGGTCATACTAGCGAAGGAATTTCCGCCTCTCCCTCCTAGTTCTTATCTTGCATCTTAGCTGTGGATCATATCCTAAGCTCGATACCAACCGTGACGCCCCTAAAATTAGGTATACGCCACCCATCTTGGGTCGCCACTTACATGGTACATAAATTCAAATACAACTTACTTAATATAACTGCTGTAGTACAACACGACATAAAACCGTGAGTTTGAATACAAATATTGTCTACTAGATATTATACAAACTCAAAAGGAGTCCTCATTACAACTATTATCACACTATTTCACGTAATAGTGAGGACTACTAATGCTATCCTCTCGACCATTACTTACGCTCCCCGACTCGTCCCGGCTATGTTCTCATTTCCTCAAGAGAACAAAGAAAGAAAAGGTGAGCTCAACTAGCCCAAGAAGAAATATTATGACTAAGATAATGCGTAATAAATTATCATTAGCCTTCAACAAGTGTTAAACCGATAAAATACAATAGACAACCAGCTTTAATCAAGCAATGAATGAGCAATCCATTAAAAGAGTCAAGTAGAGAATAAAGTCTACTATCTTTTAGGTTTTAAAAGGTTTTCATCAATTTTTATCACGAGACTCAAATTAATAAATAAACCACCACATCTAATCATCCCCGTACTCACGGCCAAGGATTTTCATCAAATTATCAATGGTCATGACTATACCGAATCACCCCGGGTCATAATCATACCAAAACTATCCATCATCGCATTACATGTGCCACCGAGGACTTTTGTCACATCATTTATATCAAGTCATGATTATACCGAATGATCCCCGGTCATAATCATACTAAGTTCATCTATGCACGTAAGCCAAAGATAACATAATATAACATGAGGATGATGACAATGACATAATAATTCAATAAAACAAGTTCAAGAATTATTTAATCCATGAATTATTAACGTCCAAATTGTCAACATGAATCATTTTTCAGAGAGTAAAATTCAAGAATGATCGTAAGAATATTTCCATGAAAAGATATCGGATGAAACGCAAATATCAAGGATATTCTACTAATTTCATGGAGTATAAAGTCAAAGTTTTAACTAACCGGGTATAATAAAGAATGGAATAACAAAAGAAATCACCATGCATGCGATTGATTTACAATGATAGACAAGTTATTCCAATGTAATAATAATAACGGAACCAAAGTCGTGAAATTCACACCGACGGATGTTCCAATGTAATAATAAAGATGGAACTGCATCCTGTAAAACACACGATAGGATATTCCAACAGAATGATAAAGATTTTAACCAGTCCTGTAAAACACACGCATGTGATGTTCCAACAGAATAATAAAGATTTTAACCAGTCCTGTAAAACACATGCATGTGATGTTCCAATGTATATAATAGAAGAATGTCACCAAGTATAGGGTAAATCACAGATACAAAGTTATTCCAATGTAATAATAAGCAATGGAATAACATAAGGATTTCACCAAGTATAGGGTATGCCGTGTATACAAAGTTATGTATAGGGTATGCCACTTTTTACAAAGTTATTCCAATGTAATAATAGTGAATGGAATAATGTAAGTTCTCTTCAAGAAGAAAGAATAACACTTTTACGCATACAACAAATAATACCCCTTACCGTAAAAAGAACCTAATATAGAAGTAGTGAAGTAGCGTAATACTCTTCTTCTTTCTATAATTTTCTCTATAGCTTCTTTCTATAATTTCTCTCTCTGTAGTTTCAATGAATTCGTAAGAAAATAATGAAGGAATGAGCTTCTATTTATAGGAAAATGGAATGCATAAGTAACTAATCCATGAACTATCTCAGATTGATTTACTTTAATCGACGGTCCATATTTAAAGAAAAATCTTTTAAATAAAATATAATATATTCTATTTATATAAAAACATTTTACTATGCAAACACTATGCAATACTATGCAAAACACTATGCAAAACACTACGCAACACTATGCATAATAAAATATAATATATTTTATTTATAGAATAACTTTAATAAAGTATTCTATTTTATATAAAAGATGTTTCGCTTTTATTACGTTAATAATACTGAATAAAACAAAACGTCATTATCGCTATAATAATTCATATTATTAATCGACAATAATGGAATCAAACCGAGTGACTTCTCACATAAGCATCAATAATCAATACCGGTAGTGTACTACTTATGCAACTACGTCGACATCGTACTTTTACTACCGAGTAGTTCAACAAGATCAACCAGTAAAACTTCCGCCGTTATTTTAATAAAATATTTTTGTCGCTTTCTCAATCCGACAATAATTACATTGTGGGGTCCACCAATGATTGAGCCATTATACCTAATATTCCCCGCTAAACCTAATATTCCCTGAATTAATCGAATATAATATAACCACTTGCATACTTTGCAAAATTTATAAATACTATCCACAACTATAATATTATCTCAAATTCACACCATAATATTAAAAAATTATTTCGACAAAATTTAAATCTTTATTGATAAAATCTGGGGTCTCACAATAGATGTAATTTGGGTCATTGTTGATAGATTGACCAAGTCTGCTCATTTCTTACCTATACGAGAAACTTATACACTTGAACGTCTTGCTCGTATGTACATAAATGAAATTGTAAGACTGCATGGTATGCCAGTATCCATAGTTTCTGATCGAGACTCAAGATTCACTTCAAAATTTTGGGTTAGTTTGCAAAAAGCTATGGGCACGGATTTACGATTTAGTTCAGCTTATCATCCTCAAACGGATGGGCAGTCAGAGAGGACTATTCAAACTCTTGAAGATATATTAAGACTCTGTGTCCTTGACTTCAAGGGAAGTTGGGACAAGTTCTTACCATTGGTGGAGTTTTCCTACAACAAGTTATCAAGCAAGTATTGGCATGGCTCCATTCGAGGCGTTGTATGGAAGAAAGTGTCGTTCTCCAGTATGCTGGGATGAGGTGGGTGAAGCAATGTTGTTGGGACCAGAGTTGGTACGTATGACTACGGAAAAAATTCAAACGATCCGACAATGTATAAAAACCTCACAAGATCGACAAAAGAGTTATGCTGATCTTCATCGAAAAGACGTGGAATTCAATATTGGAGATCATATGTTGTTACGTGTTGCTCCATGGAAAGGAGTTACGAGATTTGGAAAGAGAGGAAAGTTCAATTCTCGATTTATTGGCCCATTTTTAATCCTCAATCGAGTAGGAACTGTAGCCTATAGACTCACTTTATCGCCAAGTATGTCTCGTATTCATAACGTTTTTCACATATCCTTGTTACGTAAATATGTGGAAGACCCGAACCACATTATTGAAGTTAGAACCAGACGAAATAGAGAAAGATTTAACGTATGAAGAGGTTCCAATTAAAATCTTGGATAAGAAGGAGCATATTTTATGCTCCAAGACTATACCTCAAGTTAAAGTTTTGTGGAGAAATCACGATGTTGAGGAAATGACCTGGGAGTTAGAATCTGAAATGAGATCAAGGTATCCTCACCTCTTCGTCATACCAGGTATGTACCCTAATTTTGAGGGCTTAAATTTCATAAGAAGGGAGGTCAGAAGACCCCAACTTTTATGAATAAAGATGAATTTTCTATAAATATCATTTTTGAATATTATGGAGTGAATTTGATATAATGTTATAGTTGTGGGTAATATTTATAAATTTTGCAAAGTACAGTAGTTGTTATATAATATTCGATTGATCGGAGAATATTCGTTTTAACAGGGAATATTCGTACGATGGCACAATCATTGGTGGACCCCACAACTTAATTATCATTTGATTGAGAAAACGATGTAAATATCTTTTTATAAAATAACGGCGAAAGTTTTATCATTAACTATTGAAATACCCGGTGTTAAAAGTACAGTAATACGCATTGTTGCATAGTAGCACACGGTATTGATTATTGATGCTTACGTGAGAAGTCACTCAGTTTTGTTCAATTATTACTACAGTAATTGTTGCATAGTATCTCACACTATTTGATTCAATTTTTTTTGATATTTTATATATTATTAAATCAATAATTGAGACGCCAAAGTTATTCATATTATTATTTGCAATATTGACAATGTTTAGAAGTTCACAAGGAGAGGTTTGGTCACCTAATCAGGCGCCATTAAGGAGAAATCCTTATCTGAAGCCCCTTTTCCGGGAACGACACAGTTTGTTAAATATTGTGAATTATAATAATGATGATAAATGTTGTTAAAAATATTGAGAAGATTTTTATGAAGTATTTATTGTAAATTTTGCTTATTATTTGGATTCCCATTTATCCATTTTTAAAATAATCTATGGAAAGTTATTCAAGATAAATATATATATGAGTATTATATATATATATATATATATATATATATATATATATATATATATATAATGGGTGTGGTGGGTGATGAATTTGGTGGGTGGATGATCAAATTGGTGGGTGAATGAAAATTACGTATGGGGGAGGGGAGTGTATATATTATTTATATATAATGGAAGTTGACAAAATAGGGGGAGGGGGATGAATCTTACAAAAATGTATCACAGAGGGAGTGTTTTTCAAAGCACCATGTGCTTTTATATATATATATATATATATATATATATATTTGTTTTATTGGATATATAACATCCGTGACTGCTAAATATTTCATCCGTTAAATCATTATTCGGTACACTCGTGATCAAACAGTACCCCTTCAATTCTCCTATAAATATAATGCTTAGTTAGAATTGAAAATCACACCAGAATCAGAGAATTCTTCTTCTATGATATTGAGCATATTTCTTTCGAGTTTTAGAAAGCTTTGAGCGTAGAAAACAGTGAAAGTTTTCTTCAAGAATATCCCTGCTATACCAGTTAGAATACTCTTCTTTTCAAGTTAAGGGGTATTATTTCTTTCGTATTCATGAAGAGAATTATTTTCTTTCAATACTCGTAAGGGTTATTATTTATTTCATATTCGCTTACGATATGATTTTTCATATTCGTAAGAAACTTTATTTCGTTCAATATTCGGAATAAATATTATATTCGTTTAATATTCGTAAGGAATATTATTTTCGTTTAATATTCGTAAGGAATATTATTTTCGTTAATATTTGTAAGTGATGTTATTTTTGTTCAATATTCGTTTGAAATAATATTTTCTTCCATACTCTGTAGTATGTAAGTAATATTATTTCATTTCAGATTTTGAATTCTATACTCGTTTTGTTAAAGTTTTGGCTGCTAAACTCCATGAAATTAGTAGAATATCTTTGATATTTGTGCTTCATCCAGTATCTTTTCATGGAAATATTATTCTTAGCATTCTTGATAAGTTTTAACTTTTTAATGCCGGAGTACTATTCACGGGGTTACTATTCCCAAAGTACTATTCACAGGGTACTATTCACTCGAGTACTATTCACTTGTGGTACTATTTATGATAAAAATTGATTCTTTTTCGGTCCAAATTATTTTTGGTACAATATTATTCTTGAATTTTACTCCACAAAGCAAGTATCATGTTGACAATTTGGACGTTATTGATTTCTGGATAAATTAAATTATAAATCTTTAAAAATTTATCCTTGAACTTGTTTTATTGAATTCTTATATCATTGTCATCATCCTCGTGTTTATATTATGTTGAAAGTCATCTGTGACGCCCCCAAAACAGGTATACATCACCCATCTTGGTATGATGAAAAACCTTTTAAATCATAGAAGATATTAGATTTTATGCTCTACTTGACTCTTCTAATGGATTGCTTGTTCTACTGCTGTTAAACTTGATGTTTGTTATATTTTATCAGTTTAACACTGTTGAAGGCTAACGATAAATTATTCTGCATTATCTTAGTCATAATATTTCTTACTGGGCTAGTTGAGCTCACCCTTTTGCTTTCATTGTTCTCTTCAGAAAATGAGAACGTAGCCGGGACTAGTCGAGGAATAGAGTAACGGTCCAGATGATAGCATTAGTAGTCCTCACTATTCTATAAAATAGTGTGATAATAAATGTATTGAGGACTCCATTTGAGTTGAATACTATTTAGAAGACAATATTCGTATTAAAACTCTTAGTTTATGTTTTGTCGTATTCTACACGACAGTTATATTATTAAGTTGTATTTGAATTTTGTACCATGTATTTGGCGACTCAAGATGGGTGATGTATACCTATTTTGGGGGTATCACACTTTCACTTATACTTGAATGCTTTTTTAAAATTTCTTAAAAAAAGAGTATAAAGTCAAGTGTTGGTTCGTGAAAAATATATATACATGTTTTTGATAAAATTCATGTTTACTTGTTTATAATACCTATGGTTGTCTTATAATATTAATTTGAATAACTTGAGATTCAATGATAAATATTGAGTTTTAAGGAATCATTCAAATTAAAATCAATCAACAAGGTTAAAGAAAATACATTTTGATAAATAAAATATGTGTAAATGAGTTTCTGAAACAGGAAATCGAAAAAAAAGAAGCTACTACAACAAGTTATGATCTAAAGTCCAAGACATATCAAAATGAAGAGGAGGCACATCTAAAGCTTCCAAGTCAGCAACGACAGCATCTCGAATCTTAAGATTTGCAGCTTTTATCTCCCTAACTTGTCAGGTAGTCGACTCTAAGTCCCGTCGCTGTCACTCTACCTCCTGAAACTTTGCCTCTAGATCCCGAAGCTGGCCCTCTAAATCTTGAGACTGGATCTTCAATTTGTTTGCGGCTTCATCAAGCTCAGAAAGCTGTACTAAAAAGGATTCATCTTCACACTTACGTACAGCAACCTCCGAACGTAGTGAAACAAGATTAAAACTTGACTTGAGAAGATCCAACCTATCACTAAAAGGAGACATGTCAACACCTACGGCTGCAAGGTCATCTACATCATCACTAAACTTCTTCAAGTCCTCGACTCGCAAGGAATATAAAGAAAGAGTGTGCAACCCAAGAACAAGGCCTGCAAGCTGATCTAGGAAGAGGGTTTGGGTGGAAGTTGTCTTAATAATCAAACTCTCAAGAATCTACGGGAACCGAGCTGGGAGACGCTCCAGACTTTCCCAACTAGAAGCTGATATCTGGAAATCCCTCCAAGAAACAAGATCCCCGTTTAGATTGAAGGAAGCTCTGGTAGGAGATACTTTAGAGGCCACCATGGAATTTATTGAGGCAAGGGATGGAGGAGCAGAAAGATGTGGAATGGCTGATTATTCCTCGAAGCCTTGGCCACTTGGAGGATAACCAAGGTCACTATATGGCGAGTGGGAAACATCCGGATGGAGAGCATCAAATAAAGCGAGTGCCTCAACAGGCAAAGGTAAATATTTCATCTTCTCGCTCTGAAAACAAAATGTCAAAGCACAATATATTAAAAAAAAAGAAAGGAAATTCAAGACAAATCATATGTTGACTAAAGAAGGATACTCACAATATAGTCAATGGAAAAGGAGTCGGGAGATGCCACAGAAAGAGGAATGTCATTTAGCCCACCTAAAGTACTATCAACAATGCCCTCCGGAGCAATCACCAACTCGGTAGAATCCTTCTGGGGAGGATGAACATCACCAATAGTTTCCGAATGATTCCCCCTCGGGGAAGCAAGAGTCTCATCAACATCTTCAGACTCATCATGAGGAGCAAGCATAGGAAGGTTTGAAGAAATTATTGTATCACCCACAACAAGACTCGAGCTCACATCAGATAAAGTGTCCTTAGCATCAAGACTAACATAATCATCGCGCGGAGTAGATGACTCAATATCAACAAGGATAGGTTGGGGAGGCTCGCGACTAGTGGAAGTCGCTGCGGCCGTTGCCTCATTTGTAGTACTATACATTAACCCAAGAGGAACGTTATCATCATCATCTTCATCAACCTCTGTAATCTGAAAATCAAGGAAATCATTACCCAAGGAAATATGAAATCAGTTATACAAGGGATGAAAGAAAAATGAGAATAGCATGACAAAAATTACCAAATTTCTACGGCGCTTCTTGGTCGGATCCTCAGCTGTCGGCATACTAAAATCAGCACTATCAAGAGGGCATTTTGCCAATGGCTTTATGATAAGCCTAATAGGACGACTGAATAGAACCACGGTAGAAGCAATAGAAGGAGCTACTTCAGAATCAGTACTAATACCTGCTCTCATTTTAGAACGAGTAACTCTCATTGCCTCGACATCAGAGGATCCTTGGGGAGGAGCTGGAGGAGACACTCGAAATGGAGCCCGTGGTGGAAGACTCCTGGAAGTAGTGGGAGCCTGTGTGAGAAAAGTATTCGGATCATCTTGAGGAGGAATGTCCACTAAATAAGGAAGAGAAGACTTAGGCATCAAAGCCTCATGCTCAATCAACCGGCTACTGACTGGCCAAAGTGTTGAGCGGACATTTGTCTTTGGAGAACACAGCAGTCGGCCCCATTGGAGATGTTTTGGAATAGAAACTTACAATAAACAAATCAAGGTATCATCTTGCCATCTCTTAAGATTGACCAGCCAGTAGTTGCGTTCGCCGGTAGTATATCGCCCGCTCCGAGAATCATCTAGTATGACAAAGGGAAGAGATCTATGAGGATCACTGGGTAACCTTAGAAATGCCCATATAAAAGAAGGAGATGCAGGGACGAAGTTGAGAAGAGCAGCCTCATAACTCCCCCGGCAGGTGTGACCGAAAGGGCGTTCCTGGTCAAATCCAAATTGCCTCATGACCCTGTGACGAGAATAAAGTATGGTGCCAAATCCATTATTCTCAATAAAATAGGGAAGCTCTGCGGTCCAAAGGAATATGAACCAAGACAACGAAGAACCACTCAATCTGTCTCTGTTGAGGCTTGAGTAAGTGCAAAATTTGCGCTTGTAGAAATGAGGTAGATGACCGCAACCCTCTAAAATAATGGTATAGGGATGAGCGGTGAAGCATGAATAATCATCAAGGAAAGGCCGCAAATCCGTACTATCGAGACTAAATCGGAGATCAATCTAACGTGTCATGCGAGGAATGATGTTGGGTGATTCAAAAAGAGGAGACTTCTTCTTCTTCTTAGAAAGATAGCCCGAAAAGCGTTCAAAAAGAAAAATCTGAAGGAAGGAGCATGGAATGAAGTAATTGACATCATATCTGAATAAATAAAAATCAAATAAGAAAAACGTTAAAGGAAAAGAAGTGCGGTTTGAAAGACAATTAATAAAAAAATATATATGAAAGTGATTACCTCCCAAAGGATTCTTTCATGGCAAGGGCTATTTCGTCTAGTCAGCGATATAAGGTCCCTAGGAAGAGAGAAGCAAGGGGAATCTCCAGGCCCCGAGATAATAACGTCACAACTAAACATACTTGTGTAAGGACTGCTCATGGGAGACCCAGAAAGAGGAAGCGGATGTACCACACATAGCCAAATAAGCTGCCAGAGGAAAGGGACAAGTCTCTTTACGAAAGGCAAGAACAGATTTATCGTAAATAGAGCTATCCCACTAGTTGGTCTTGTAGTCACGGAAGAAGTAGCGTACCCAGGATAACCTAGAATTTTTCTGCCGACTGGAGGTCTCGAAGTCTGGAAGGAGTGAATCACCCTTGAAGCGAGAGATAAAGTGGGAGGATTGCTTGAAGGCGTCCATCAAGTAGGCAACACAGTCGTTATCTCTAGGGGACATGCTATAAGGGCCGCAAGAGTTTGAAGCAACAACATGAAGGCTACAAGACGACATAACTCAAAATAAATATATATATTTCAGAAAAATGAGAATGAATGAGAGGAATACAATATAAAAATGAAAGAGATCTTACTGATAGAGGGCATAGACATCCTCTAGAGTAGGGGTGAATTCCCCCCAAGCAGTGATAAATGTGAAAGTAGAGGAACACCATCGTGAGATTAATATAGAAAGGGCGTTATGGTCCTGTCGGATATGTAGGTCTCTGCATAATTTAACACAACGAAGGATGTCTGCACTCTTGAGTTTGTCCACGAAATTAGTGTTTCCAAGGATCTCATCGGTCCAATCCTGCCATCTTTGAAGGCGACTAGATGAATCAGACAGGACGCAAAGGGGACTGAAAGGGTATTCTTGCTTCTCTATGCATATGCGAGGAATGCAATTGGAATAGGGGAAGTCATCCCAACCTCCGCAAGATGGGGCATATAGAAACAATCCTTCTTTCTCTGGTGGAGGAAAAGCTGCACGGTCATAGTCCTTCACTCTATCCCAGAAGGTGTCAGAAGGACCAAAGAAGGGAGCTCTCCCCCAATCGGTGATGAATGGGGACTCCTGGGTAGTTTTAGGTTCTGTAGAGCATTCAGGTGAAAGGGCCTACAACAAGCAAGGGAAATTCATTATAAAGAAGCAAAGAAAGGATGTCAAATAAAGTGCTTGAGCTCGAACCACTCACCATGGCAAAGAGAAAAGTCTGAGAGTTAAGCTTCAAAATGCCTGAAAAGAAGAAGAAACAATGTCAGAAAGAGTTAGGAATCACAATTTTGGAAGAAAAAAATTCCCGAAAACTTTTGAAAAAACTTTGGACGGCCAAAAGGCATCCTTCGGAGCCTTTTTTGGACTTATAACGGCATGCTTCATGACCGTTGAGGATGACTTTTGTAGGGCTCGTCGATAGCTTCGTTTTGATATATTATGGGCCCCAAAACTCTAAACGAGTCAAAAGTTATGATCAAAATAGTAACTGCTCCTTCAAAACTTCATTTTTTCATTTAAACTTCAATTTTCCCAAAGGGTTCGACCATGTTGGGTTCCGCCCCCTAGGCTTCGACCATGTTGGCTTCATCCACCTAGGGGTTATTCTTTTCACCCCTTAAAAAAACCTCTATAGGCTTCGGCCATGTAGGCCTCAGCCATGTTTGCTTCGGCCATGTTGGCTTCGGCCACCTAGGGGTTGTTCTTTTCACCCCTTGAAAAAAAAACTCTATAGGCTTCTGCCATGTAGGCCTCGGCCATGTAGGCTTCGGCCACCTAGGGGTTGTTCCTTTCACCCCTTAAAAAAAATTAAAAAAAAAAACCTCTATAGGCTTCGGCCACCTAGGGGTTGTTCCTTTCACCCCTTAAAAAAAATATTCCTCTATAGGCTTCGACCATGTAGGCCTCGGCTACCTAGGTGTTGTTCCCTTTTATACCTTTGAGGTCCTGTTGCTCTACCAATCAACTGCTTGGAATGAATGCTCCTTCACTGCGAAGATTATAGCCTTTTTCTAATGAATTCCGAGGGAAAAAACCAAGATATAATCAAGGTGATGGGGCTCGGAAGACAAAAGAAAAACTAGAGTTACCTGAACAGACAAATAGAGGAGGTAATCAAGAAGAATTCAAATATAAAGAAGCCTGTTTGGTTTTCTTTTATTTGGAACATAATTTCCGAGTACGTGGCAAGAACATAACATGAAGAAAGGCCTACTACGAAGAGTAATTGCATTAGAGCATCAACATCATATGGGTTAATGTGAAAAAAAAAACGAAAATCAACATAAGGCTATTAAAGAGGATTTCGTTTTCTTGCATCAGCAGCATAAGAGTTAGGGAAGATGGAATCATATGCCTAATGGATTCTAGTAATTCCGTTCATTAACAAAGTTATTGGCATGACTACATAAAAAATCTAGCAGATGGGTTTCATAATACTCATAGAAGACATGGTATCAAGTCTTGAAATACGAGCCCAATCGTCACCAAATAGCTTCAGAGGATTATTCACATGAGAAGTTAAAGATTACCTTACACGATAAAACTTCGTAGCGCGATAATTGATCGAGAAAATGATGCGTCAAATTTGCACGACAAGGATGAAGAAAACAAAGAGCTTCAGAGGAATGTGCATATAGCCCTCAAAGTCTACTTACAACAAAAAAAGGGTCACTTACCATGTCCTACTTAAAGAAAGATTTGATCGAGTTTTCAAAAGATAAGTGAATCTGATCTTGCTTTTAAAATAGAAATATATTAAAAATATTATTTGCTAAATATAAAGAAGGTTTGATTTTATTCCCAACAAGGGAAAATTTCGAAAATTATTAATTTCCTTTTAAAAAAAATAAAATAGTAATAATAAATAAAAAATAATAATAAATATAAAAAAATAAAATAATAATAATAATAACATATTATTAATATATCCTAATTTTGCTTTCAAAATAAAATTAAGATTTTATTCGAATTTGATTTTATTTCCAAAATAAAATTCAAAGTTGATTTTATTTCCAAAATAAAAATTTCAGATTTGATTTGGTAAAAAAAGAAAGATTTAGTTTACCTAAAAGTAGGATTTTATTAGATTAAATTTTATTTGGTGATATTTGATTATATTTCCTTGTTTCAATTTCCAAAAAAAATAAGGAAACAAATATTGGGCAAGCTTTGGAAAGATGTTTGGAGGAGTTCCCAATTTGTCTAAGGAAGAGTCCTGCTAGGTTTTGCCTACCTAGGGTTTAATCCTAAGAGTTTGACTCCCTAGAGGTTCCCTCTACTAGGACCATTGTCTTCAAGACCTATAAACTGAAGTCCTACAAAATCGTTCAAAGGCTTGCAATTTTCTTGCACGATCGTCTATTTGGGAATGCGAGTTTCACGCAGGGGGCAAATGTGGGCCCAAGTGTAAAATTAGGGTTCACATAACTTAATTGAATTAAATGCGCAATTAGGGTTCTACGACCTCATTAAATGTGCAAATCAGGGTTCGCATAACCTAATGGAATGAAGATGAAAAAGTCAAAAATAAATGTGCTTGATCCGGGAGAAGCCTCCACGTGTCCCGAGGCAGAAGACTCGTGGAGGCGGCTCATTTTGGGAATTGATTGAGGGATTGGATTGGTGGCTAGAAGGACAGGGCAATATAGGCATTATTCTAATGACTAAAGGGTATTTCTGAAATTTCCTTGAAAGCATGTGCCTTGCACATGACTATTTTCTAGGAAATCCTATAAATACCCCTTCCATTCCATTGGAAAGGGGGCCTCTCTTCAAACTCTGGACTTAGACTCTTGGAAGATCAAAGGGCTCTTTTAGTGACTTAAGGCTTGTGTGACGCCCCCAAAATAGGTATACATCACCCATTTTGAGTCGTCAATAACATGGTACAGAAACAACTACAACTTTATTAATACAATACATAAACTGTGAGTTTAAATACAAATATTGTCATCTAGACAATATTCACACCCAAATAAGTCCTCATTACAATTATTGATATATTATTTTACAAAAATGGTGAGGACTACTAAAACAACTTTCTAAAATCTTCATTCCATACCCCGACTAGTACTCGCTACATTCTCGCCTCCTGAGAAGAAAAATGGAACAAAAAAGAAAAGGGTGAGCTCAACTAGCCCAGTAAAGAATATTAAGACTAAGATAATATAGAACAAATTATCGTTAGTCTTCAACAGAAAAAATCGATAAAATACAATAGACAACAAGTTTCGGATCAATATTATTCAAAGAAAAATAATAATTCATAGATGAGTTATGTAGAGAATGAAATCTACTGTAATCTATGAATTTAAAAAGTCCATCATCAATATTTTATCCTCAGAATAACAATCAATATTCATCTTGAATCAAATATTCATCTTTGCACCTGAGCCAAAGATATTTATCAGTTGGTTATGTTCATCTCAACACCTGTACATCTTTGCACTATGGGCCAAAGAAATTCATAAGAAAATCAACCATCTTTGCACTACAGCCAAAGATATTCAATAATACCATTATTTAAGACTGAGGATGATAAAAATATTTTAAAGAAAACGAATCCAGTGAAACAAAAGAACAAGTATTATAGATTCGTACTTTAAACAATCCGAGTTCAAAAATACTTCATAAGTAATCATAGTGAAGTAAAATTCAAAAATGATCAAAACATGGATACAATCAAAGCTAGTATCTATAATAGATATTTTGGACAAAATACAAAAATTTAATTTTTCTGTGAATAGTGTCGTATTCGTGAATAGTGTCGTATACGTGAATAGTACCGTATACGTGAATAGTAACCCCAACACTAAAAGACAAGAATTTCACAAGAAAAATCTTACCAATAATCCAACATAATGATATTAGAAGAAATAATATCATTT
The DNA here is from genome assembly GCA_020205615.1 of Panax quinquefolius. Lineage (NCBI taxonomy): Eukaryota > Viridiplantae > Streptophyta > Magnoliopsida > Apiales > Araliaceae > Panax > Panax quinquefolius. Next base: position 85,055,436 of record CM035173.1, read on the forward strand.
TTAAAAAAAATAACATCCTTACCTCGAAAAGATGAGATTTAACTGAATACTTGGATATAGTCTTTGAAGGAACTTGCAGACCGATAGCAACACTCAAAGTATCAAAATACTCACAAGAATACGCTCAATAATATAGAAAGAGAAAACTTCAGTTTCTGATGTGATTTTCAATTCTAACCTAAGCACCCTATTTATAGAAAAATGCTTAGAACACCAAAGCAGAAAATTTAATAATATTTTTTAAACAATTTTCCTACGCACACCACAAGTCTTCAACATCAGCCACTCACCCCACAATAAATAAGAAAAATGTTTTTCTTATTAAAAATAATTAAAACTTCCAAAAATCAATTATTTCAGAACTTCGGAGCATCAATAATTCATAATAAATAGACCTTTTATCAGAAAAATTCAAACCTCATATTTTTTCCATAGGAAATTACATTCTCTACAACTTTGTAAGTTTAAGTTTTTTCAAATTGCAAATAGAAATTGACCGAAATCCACAAACGGGCGATTTTACAGGCTATAATCAAATTTTAGTCAAAAAATGGGGTCCACAAACATGAAAAACATGTTTTAAATATTTATAGCAACAAAAATACTCTTCCTCCAAATTTATTCATATATCCCACATTCATTGTAAAAATATCACCATTATTATATTATTAAAATATAATAACATATTTAAATGAATTATTTTATCAGAAAAGATAAAATATCAATTTTCAACAATTGTCACATTAAAAATTTTCTCCATCTATATCCACATAAAATGAATATGTTCCTTATCATATAAATCAATAATTAATTATTCACAAATAATATTACAGAATCACAATACTGGCAACCAGGCTGTTCCTAGGAAAGAGGGGGCTTTCCAATAAGGATTTCTCCTTACTGACAAGCAATTAGGTGACCAAACCTCTCCTTAAACAGAACTTTCTAGACATTGCCAATAATGTTATCAAATAATATTATTCAAATAATATGAATTATTGATCTAATAATGAAAATACTGTGTAGTGACAATTATTAAAACAACAACAATATAAAATATCAACGTAGCAATTATCGAATCAATAAAATAAAATATTGAACAGTAATTACTGTAACAATTATTGAGTAGTGCCTTCTTACATAAGAATCAATAATTGGTGCAATACCGTGTGCTACTGTGATTTAACCACCGGGTATTCCAACAAGATAATCTTGTGAATAACTACTGCCGTATTTATAAGCAACTTATATTTGTCGCTTTTCTTCATCCAATCACTTTCCGTATGGAGCCCACATTAAGGTCAAGGCTTATCGCATTTAATATTCCCCGACAGTAAGAATATTTCACGACCAAACAAATATTCCCCGACAACAAGGAATATTTTATAACCACTTGCTTATTTAAAATATTTGCGCATTTTACCCATAACTAACCACATTAATCCAATCAACCCTTACTATTTCAAAATAATAAATAGAGGAAATTTAATTTTATTTATAATAAGTTGGGTTCTTACAACCTCCCCTCATTATAAAATTTCGTCCTCGAAATTGACGTACGTACCTGGTGTTTCGAAAAGGTGAGGATACCTCGCTTTCATTTCCGTTTCCAACTCCCAATTCATTTCTTCAATAGCATGGTTCCTCCACAAAACTTTGACTTGTGGTATGACCTTTATGCGTAGGACATGCTCCTTCCTATCCAAGATCTTGACAAGTACCTCTTCATACGTTAAGTCTTCGGCTATCTCATTTGGTTCTAACTCAATAACGTGGTTCGGGTCTTTCACATATTTACGAAGCACCGATATATGAAAAACATTTTGAACACGAGACATACTTGGAGGTAACGCGAGTCTATAAGCCACATTTCCTATTCGGTCAAGAATCTGAAATGGACCAATAAATCGTGGATTGAGTTTTCCTCTCTTCCCAAATCTTGTAACTCCCTTCCATGGGGCAACACGCAACAATACATGATCCCCAATACTAAATTCCACGTCCTTTTGATGAAGATCCGCATAACTCTTTTGTTGATCCTGTGCCGTTTGTATACGTTATCGAATTATTTGGATCTTTTCCGTAGTCATACGTACCAACTCGGGTCCCAACAATGTTGCTTCACCCACCTCATCCCAACAAATTGGAGAGCGACACTTTCGTCTATACAATGCTTCGAATGGAGCCACACCTATACTTGCCTGATAACTGTTGTTGTAGGAGAATTCCACCAATGGTAAATACTTATCCCAACTCCCTTTGAAATCTAGGACATAGAGTCTTAATAGATCTTCAAGAGATTGATTATTCCTCTCTGATTGTCCGTCCGTTTGAGGATGGTATGCTCAATCAATCAGAACTGCGTGCCCATAGCTTTTTGCAAGCTAACCCAAAATTGTGAAGTGAATCTTGGGTCACGATCCAAAACTATGGATACTTCGGCATGCCATGCAATCTCACAATCTCATTTACATACATATGAGCAAGACGCTTCAAGGAATAAGTCTCCGTGACGGCAAGAAATGAGCAGACTTGGTTAATCTATCAACAATAACCCAAATAGCATTTATGCCTTGAGAAACCATGGGAAGACCGATAACGAAATCCATGGTAATGTGTTCCCACTTCCATTTTGGAATCTCAAGTGGTTGTAATGGACCCTTAGGCACTTGATGCTCTGCCTTTACACGTTGACAAGTTAAACACCTCGAGATAAACTTTGCAATCTCTCTCTTTATATTGTTCCACAAAAATGTATGTCGAAGATCACGATATATTTTTGTACTTCCAGGATGGATTACAAATGGTGTATTGTGTGCCTCCATCATGATCTTGTTCTTTAAATCAGAATCGTTAGGAACACAAAGTTTGGAGTGGACTCGAAGTATTCCTTCTTCATCGATTCTTGCTTCTGGAATAGCACCTTCTTATACTTTCTTCTTTATACGCATCAGCTCCGGGTCGGTGGCTTGAGCAACTTTAACTTCATCGATTAAAGTTGGTTCTATGCGATACTTGACATCATCGCACTCGCTCTCAGATATGATCTTCTACTCAACGCGTCCACCACTACCATTTGCTTTTCCAGGATGGTATCAATGGTGTGGTCATAATCTTTTAACAACTCGAGCCAACGCTATCATTCTTGCGTGTTAAGTTCCTTTTGGGTGAAGAAATATTTGAGGCTTTTATGGTCTGAATATATCTCCACTTTCTCCCCATATAGATAGTGCCTCCAGATCTTTAGCGCGAAAATGACTGCTGCCAACTCTAGATCATGAGTAGGATAATTCCTCTCATACTCTTTAAGTTTTCGCGAGGCATAGGCTATGACTTTCCCATGTTGCATGAGAACACATCCTAACCCTTTGCCTTAAGCATCGTTGTAGATAACAAATCCATCCGAACCAGATGGTATTGTCAGAACAGGTGCCAAAATGAGTCTCCTCTTGAGCTCTTGGAAACTCTTCTCGCATTCCTCGCTCCATCTGAATTTTGTATCTTTCCGAGTTAGCTGAGTTAACGGAGTGGCGATTCGAGAAAATCCTTCCATGAATCTCTGATAATAACCACCACTAAGTCCAAAAGCTACGTGATTTTGCCATCGACTTTCTGTTGTTCCCACTTTGTATTGCCTCAATCTTCACGTCAATCAGATACTCCATGTTTTGACACCACGTGCCCAAGGAATGCTACTTCCTCAAGCAAGAATTCACATTTCTTCAACTTGGCATATAGCTTGTTTTCACGAAGCCTTTGAGTACCAAATTAAATGGTGCTCATGATCTTCACGGCTTTTGAATATATGAGAATGTCATCAATAAAGACAACAACGAATCGATCCAAATAATCCTTGAATACTTTCGGTTCATCATATCCATGAAAGCCAGCAGGAGCATTAGTCAATCCAAAAGACATGACTAAAAATTCATAATGCACGATCGAGTTTCAAGGCGGTCTTTGAATATCCTTAGTTCTAATCTTCAAATGATGATATCCGTAACGAAGATCGATCTTTGAAAAGAATTGTGCTCCTTGCAATCGGTCAAATAGGTCATCAATACGAGGTAATGAGATACTATTCTTGATGGTGACATGGTTCAATTCTCGATAGTTAATACAAAGTCGCATACTCCCGCTTTTCTTCTTTACAAATAAAACAGAGCCCCCAAGGAGATGTACTAGATCGAATAAAACCGATGTCCAACAACTCCTCGTAGTTGGACCTTTAACTCCTCAAGTTCAATAGAGCCATTCGATATGGGTTTTAGAAATGGGCTTTATGTACTCGTGTTCAAGATCAATAAAGAATTCAACTTCATATTCGGGGTGACCGAAGTTCTTCAGAAACACGCCAGAAATTTACTAACAATGTGAATATTATTCAAATCGACGTGTCTTTATTCAAATCCATAATATGGGCTAAGAAAGCTTGACATCCGCTTTTCAATAAACGAATAGCTTTATGACTAGATATGACAAAGATTGATTTTAATGGTTTAGTTGCTTGAATTCATATAACAGTGTTGGTTAGGAATATGAAAACTAACAACCTTACAAAAATAATTAATTTTGGCATGATGAGTAGTTAACCAATCAATCCCTAAAATCACATCAAAAGAAAGTATCTTTAAAGAGATAAGGTCAATGGTAAATGTGATGGTACCAACTTGGATCAAACAAGATTTATAAACAAAGGATGTGATGAAAGTTTCTCCTAATCTGAGTCTCCATGATAAATCAAAGTCTAATTTCTCCGGAGTTAAGTTTAAACATTGAGCACAAGCAGGAGAGATAAATGAATGGGTAGCACCTAGATTCAGTAAGGTATAAACTTCGCAAGAATTTATGATTAGCTTACCCGTGATCACCTCATTTGGGTTCCTCGATTTTGACCAATCACGACAAACGCCTTCCAGAACCGCTGACTTTGACTTTTTTCTCGATAGCCTTTTGAGTCACCATCCCCGCTGGACTTAGTTTCGCTACCGTACAATCTCGAGCGATATGTCCTTCCTTTCCACAATTATAATATACCTTGAACTGTTGTGGGCATTTTGGGCTGATATGTCCCTCTTTTCCACATTTATAGCATACTACCGGTGGTCGTTCTCCTCCCTTAGAACCAGTTGTTGTTGGTGTTGACGTCTTCACATGGTCATTGTTGAATCTCCTCTTTTTAAAATCTCCTCCCGACTCGCTTCTTCCATTCTCCTGGCCATGATTACCACTAGAGTGGTTACCGCCTTTGTCCGTATTCTTCTTTCTCCACTGGTTATCGTTGTTTTGATGACTGCTGTCACCAGTATGATCCTGGTTATGGTCCCTCGGTTGAACGTACTCGTTATCCCGCTCTAACAATTGAGCCCTGTTGACAACATCTGAATAGAGAGAAAATTTATGAGAAATGAGATACTGACGTATGTCGGGTTTCAAACCTCTCAGAAACATTCGCGTCATACGTTCCTCATTCTCCACCAAATGAGGTGCAAACATGGATAACTTTGCAAACTTTGTCTCGTACTGGGATACCGTCATGTTATTTTGTTCTAGTCAAATGAACTCCACTTCCTTCATATGAAGAATACTTTCAGGAAAGTACTTGTCATTGAAAAGTCTCTGAAACGTCTCCCAAGACAGACATGCCGAAGTTCTACCGATGGATACGCTTCTACGATTCCCACCAAGAATCTACCTCATTACTGGAACATAAAGGTGGCGAATGGAACCTTCTATTCCTCCGTGCATCCCAAGACATCGAATATCTTGGTGATTTGTTCGACCCACGCTTACGCTTTAATCGGATCCGACATTCCCTGCACTCGTGGTCTCAACTCTTCAACCGCTTGGCCGTGACAAACCGTCGTTGTTATCATTTCCACTGTATTTTGTGCACGAGTCTCCCTCGTCTCGATTTTTTTGCATGAACTATAAAAAGCTTCTAAACATCTCTGCGCTCATCATTTGCTCAAATCAATGTTGTTGTTCACAGGAGGAACATTGTCACTGTTGCACGTTTCTCCTCATCAGTGAGTAAAGGTGTTCTCCACTATCTCATTTACTCCACTGTTAACATTCTCAGTTGACATTCTCAAATACTGCCATAAAATAAGGGTTAATTAAGGAAATCAACATATCACATAATATCCCTATATACTGACCAACTAACAAATAAGCTTAGGTAGGACACACTAGCGAAGGATTTACTCGCCTCTCCCTCCTAGTTCTATTCCCCCGATCTCCGCCAGAGATCATATCCCTAAGCTCGATATTAATCATGACGCCCCCCCAAAATAGGTATACATCACCCATTTTGAGTCACAATAACACGGTACGTAAACAACTACAACTTTATTAATACAAATACATAAACTATGAGTTTAAATACAAATATTGTCATCTAGACAATATTCACACCCAAATAAGTTCTCATTACAAGTATTGATATATTATTTTACAAAAATGGTGAGGACTACTAAAATAACTTTCTAAAACCTTCATTCCATACCCCACTAAGACTACTCGCTACATTCTCGCTTCCCGAGAAGAAAAATGGAACAAAAAAGAAAAGGGTGAGCTCAACTAGCCCAAGAAAGAATATTATGACTAAGATAATATAGTAACAAATTATCGTTAGTCTTTAACAGAAAAAATCGATAAAATACAATGTATAACAAGTTTTAGATCAATATTCGTAAAAGGAAATAATAATTCAGTAGATGAGTTACGTAGAGAATGAAATCTACTATAATCTATGAATTTAAAAGTCCATCATCAATATTTTATCCTCAGTAACAACAATTAATATTCATCTTGAATCAAATATTCATCTTTGCACTACAGCCAAAGATATTCATCACCGTCATGTTCATCTCAACACTGCACATCTTTTGCTACGCCAAAGATATTCATAAGAAAATCAACCATCTTTTGCACTACAGCCAAAGATATTCAAGAATACCATCATTTAGGACCGAGGATAATGAAAATATTTTAAAGAAAACGAATCCAAAGGAAACAAAAGAACAAGTATTATGGATTCGCACTTTAAACAATCCGAGTTCAAAAATACTTCATAAATAATCATAGTGAAGTAAAATTCAAGAATGATCAAAATATGGATACAATCAAAGCTAGTATCCATAATAGATATTTTGGACAAAATACTTAATAATTTTTTCGTGAATAAAGGTCGTATTCGTGAATAAGTCAGATACGTGAATAAAGTCTTGTGATACGTGAATAAGAACCCCGACACTAAAAGACAAGAATTTTACAAAAAAAAATTACTAATAATCCAACATAATGATATTAGAAGAAATAATATCATTTTAAAAAAATAACATCCTTACCTCAAAAGACAAGATTTCCATTTAGAATATCGGATATAGTCTCAAGGAACAATTGCACCAGATATAAGAACACTCAAAGTATCAAAATACTCACAAGAATACGCTCAATAATATAGAGAGAGAAAACTTTAGTTTCTGGTGTGATTTTCAATTCTAACCGAAGTACCCTATTTATAGGAAAATGCTTAGAACACCAAAGCAGAAAATTTAATAATATTTTTAAAACAATTTTCCTACGCACACCACAAGTCTTCAACATCAGCCACTCACCCCATAATAAATAAGAAAAACGTTTTTCTTATTAAAAATAATTAAAACTTCAAAAAATTAATTATTTCGGAACTTCGGAGCTTCAATAATTCATAATAAATAGCCCATTTATCAAAAAAAATTGAACCACACGTCTTTTCCATAGAAAATTCCATTCTCTACAACTTTGTAAGTTTAAGTTTTTCCAAATTTCAAACAGAAATTGACCGAAATCCATAAACGGACGATTTTACAAGCTATAATCAAATTTCAGTCAAAAAATAGGGTCCACAAACATGAAAAGCATATTTTAAATATTTATTACAACAAAAATATTATTCCTCATTTATTCATATTTTCCACATTCATTGTAAAAATATCACAATTATTATATTATTAAAATATAATAACATATTTAAATGAATTATTTTATCGTAAAAGATAAAATATCAATTTTCAACAATTGTCACATTAAAAATTTTCTCCATCTATATCCATATAAAATGAATATTTTCCTTATCATATAAATCAATAATTAATTATTCACAAATAATATTACGTAATCATAATACTCGGCAACCAAGTTGTTCCTGCAGGAAAGAGGGGCTTCCAATAAGAATTTTTCTCATCGACGCCGCAATTAGGTGACCCAAACCTCTCCTGTATGTAACTTTCTAAACATCGCCAATAATGTTATCTAATAATATTATTCAAATAATATGAATTATTGATCCGATAATGAAAATACTTGTGTAGTGACAATTATCAAACAACAACAATATAAAATATCAACGTAGCAATTATCGAATCAATAAAATAAATATCGAATAAAAATACCGTAACAATTATCGAGTAGTGTTTTCACGTAAGAATCAATAATTGGTGCAATACCGTAATGTGTGTTTTTAACCACCGGTATTCCAATAAGATAATCTGTGAATAACTACAATCATTATTTATAAGCAATTTATATTTGTCGCTTTCCTTCATCCAATCGCTTTCTTTTATGGGACCCACATAATAGCGTCAAATTGCCGTCGTGCATTTAAAGATTCCCTACGCAGTTAATATTCCACGACCAAACAAATATTCCCCGACAACAAGGAATATTTTATAACCACTTGCTTATTTAAAATATTTGCGCATTTTATCCATAATTAACCACATTAATCCAATCAACCCTTACTATTTCAAAATAATAAATAAATGAAATTTTATTTTATTTATAATAAGTTGGGTTCTTACAGCTTGGATATTCCACTTAAAAAGCACTAAAAGGTTTGGACATTCTCTCAACTCGAAAGATTCAAGAAGGCTCTTGGAATCCCTTCTACTCTAACACTTTTTTGGATTCTGTGAGTTCACAGTATGCATCGTTAGAAGAATCGCCCAATTGTCCATTCTCCTCTTCATCCAATCCAATCAATTTCGTGTTCTTCGTAAATTTCTCCCCTCCTTAACCAACACGAAATCCTAATTGACAAGGCACGATTTTCTTATCCACACTATGAAATCGTAGACTTATTGATGTGATTGAGTTCCGCAAGAACGTAGAAAATGTGTGGCTTAGTCCACACGGTGGGCACTTCAAAATAGGACATGCGGACTAATGTGTAAGAGACGATATTATTCTCCCGGCTTGAAAATAACGGATGTGGCTTGTCATGCCCCCAACTCAGTGCCCCACCTCACCCCAACGCCCCCTGTCCCTACCCCGGCGTCTAGCCCCAACTTAAATTTAGACCGACCTTGACTTTAATTTTTTTTTATATATAATTTATGCGCATAATATTATTTTTATATATAAATAATATTATGAACACAAATAATATATCAAAAATCATGCACAAATAATATTAAAAAATAAAAAATAGTCTCCCATTCATTTAGAAAATTACGGATTAATTTCGCCGTAGTAAGTAATTTATATAACTTTGCATTGCATGTGATATAGAAAATATTATATTAATCAATACAATAAGAATTTATACAATTTATCAATACAATATTTTCTATAACTTGTATAATAAAAAATTATAAAATTTATTACATTAAAAGTAGTGTCTAGTTCACCCAAACTTGCCGTATGAACGAGAATGTGTTGCACGGACCAAAAGTTGGGTGGGCCCTCTGAGGTTGACATGTGAATTATGTAAACTTTTGAAAAAATAGTGTTACAGATATTTTATAAAATTAATTATAGTGGACCAAAAGATTTTTTTATTTGTATTTAAATTGCTACTTTAAGATTGTTAATAATTTTTAAATTGTAACTTTACATGTTTTCGCTGCGTTTATAATTAGATTGTATACTTTGATTATTTTGATTATGCTTCTGCAATCCGGCATACTTTACATGAAAGTTTGTAATGAGTTTTGGGGGATGCTGCGTCAAGTTCTAGTAATCTTATTAAAAGATGCCTTTATCCATTTTGGGGGGCAATATCCCCTTTTGCAGTGTATCCTAATTTATCCTTTGAATGAGTTGCCCCCTTGCATTTTCTGGTGTGTTTTCTTATCTCGTATTCTCACTCCAGGTTGTGATTAAAACCAACACTAGGACTACCAAGTGTATGTTTGCTGGGTTAAATATTTTTTTAGTCATTATACTTTATATCAATTTATAAATGAGTTATTCAATCGTTTTTTTTATAGTTAATTTACTATACTTTACTTTATAAACAAAAATTTGAAATTTTATCTTGACTGTTAAGTTTTTTAACAGCAAATTGACATGGCAATGCCATGTAGGCATCTTGGGTGGCTAACCCTAATTTTCTGTATCTTAACTCTTTAAGATTTTTGAGAATGCATGCAAGAGAGATGTAAGTTGCAAAAATTACATTAGTCTTTCCCATAATAAGACTGTGACGCCCCCAAATCAGGGTACTAAAAACATGTACTTAGTGCTCCACGATACCAATTGTGGACAAGGAAATCGCGCCTTGCTAGTTAGGGTTTCGTATTGGCCGAGGAGGAGAGAAATTCACGAAGAGCATGGAATTGGTTGATTGATTGAAGATGGGAGAAGAACAGGTGGACGATTACTCCATCGACACGTGGCAGAACTCCTAGAATCCGAGAATCGTGTTAGGGTTATTGGGATTCTAAGAGCCTTCTTCTTGAGTCCTTCGAGTTGAGAGAGAGTGTCCAAACCCTTTAGTGCTTTATAGGTGGAATATCCAAGCCTTAAGTCATCAAAAGAGTTCCTCCTCTTCCTAAAATGGAAGGGGGTATTTATAGAGTTTCTTGGAATTAAGTAGTCACATGTTAGACACATGTTTTTCAGGAAAATTTTAGAAATACCCTTTAATCATTAGAATAATGCTCATATTGCCCTGTCCTTCTAGCCACCAATCCAATTCCTCAATCAATTTGTGACGCCCCCAAAATAGGTATACATCACCCATCTTGAGTCGCCAAATACATGGTACAAAATTCAAATACAACTTAATAATATAACTGTCGTGTAAAATACGACAAAACATAAACTGGGAGTTTTAAAACGAATATTATCTTCTAGACAGTATTCAACTCAAATGGAGTCCTCAATAAATTTATTATCACACTATTTCATAGAATAGTGAGGACTACTAATGTTATCATCTGGACCGTCACTCCGTTCCCCGACTAGTCCCGGCTACGTTCTCATTTTCTGAAGAGGACGATGAAAGCAAAAGGGTAAGCTCAACTAGCCCAGTAAGAAATATTATGACTAAGATAATGCAGAATAATTTATCGTTAGCCTTCAACAGTGTTAAACTGATAAAATATAACAAACATCAAGTTTAACTGCAACGGAACAAGTAATCCATTAAAAGAGTCAAGTAGAGCATAAAATCTATTATCTTCTATGATTTAAAATGTTTTTCATCACTTTTATCACTAAGACTCAACTTAATAAATAATCCACATCATCGAATCACCTCTGCACTACGACCAAGGATATTCTTTAGTATCACGACCACAAATTATCCATGCACTACGGGCCAATGAGGACTTTTACCATATCATTTGTAACATTACGGTCATGATTATATCGAATAATCCCTGGTCATAATCATACCAAGTCCATCTATGCACTACAGGCCACATATGACTTTCAACATAATATAAACATAAGGATGATGACAATGATATAAGAATTCAATAAAACAAGTTCAAGGATAAATTTTAAAGATTTATAATTTAATTTATCCAGAAATCAATAACGTCCAAATTGTCAACATGATACTGCTTTGTGGAGCAAAATTCAAGAATAATATTGTACCAAAAATAATTTGGACCAAAAACGAATCAATTTTTAAAATGAATAGTACCCCGGGTAATAGTACTCGAGTGAATAGTATCCCATGAATAGTACTTCAGGAATAGTAACCCCGTGAATAGTACTCCGACATGAAAAAGTTAAAACTTATCAAGAATGCTCAGAATAATATTTCCATGAAAAGATACTGGATGAAGCGCAAATATAAAGGATATTCTACTAATTTCATGGAGTATAGAAGCCAAAATTTTAACAACGAGTATAGAATTCGAAATCTGAAACGAAATAATATTACTTACATACTACAGAGTATGGAAGAAAATATTATTTCAAGCGAATATTGAACAAAATTAACATCCCTTACCTTGAAAAGAAGAGTATTCCAACTAGTATAGCAGAGATATTCTTGAAGAAAACTGTGACGCCCCCAAAATAGGTATACATCACCTATTCTGAGTCACCAAATACATGGTACAGAATACAAATACAAACTTAATTATACAAATATCGTGTAATATACGACAAAACATAGCTAAGAGTTTAAACAAGAATATTGCCTTCTAGACAATATCCACTCTCAAATAGAGTCCTCATTACATTTATTGTCACACTATTTTATAGAATAGTGAGGACTACTATAACACCATCTCGGATCGTCACTCCGTTCCCCGACTAGTCCCTGCTACGTTCTCATTTCCTGAAGAGAACAATGAAAGTAAAAGGGTGAGCTCAACTAGCCCAGTAAGAAATATTATGACTACGATAATGCAGAATAAATTATCGTTAGCCTTTCAACAAAGTGTTAAACCGATACAATATAACAAAAATCAAGTTTAACTGCAATGAACAAGAAATCCATTAAAAGAGTCAAGTAGAGAATAAAATCTACTATCTTTTATGATTTAAAAGGTTTTTCATCACTTTTATCATTTGGGACTCGTGTTAATAAATAATCCACATCATCCCTCGCACTACTGGCCAAGGATATTCATTAATATCATAACCACAAATTATCCATGCACTACGAGCCAAGGATATTCGGTATTCATCAATGGTCATGATCATGCCAACAATCGTCCATCAATGCACTACTACCAATGAGGGATTTTTACCACATCATTTGTAACATTACTTACCATGATTATACCGATTAATCCTCGGTCATAATCATACCAAGTCCATCTATGCACCACAAAGCCACATATGACTTTCAACATAATATAAACATGAGGATGATGACAATGATATAAGAATTCAATAAAACAAGTTCAAGAATTAATTTATCCAGAACTAATAACGCCCAAATTGTCAACATGATACTTCTTTATAGAGTAAAATTTAAGAATGATCGTAAGAATATTTCCATGAAAAGATATCGGATGAAGCGCAAATATCAAGGATATTCCACTAATTTCATGGAGTATAAAGTCAAAACTTTAACCAACCGAAGTATAATAAAGAATGGAATAACAAAAAATCACTGCATGCGATAAACCGCATGCATAAAAGTTATTCCAATGTAATAATAAATAATGTAACCGTGTCAAAGTAAATTCACACCGACAGGATATTCCAATAGAATAATAAAGAATGGAATAACAACAGAAATCACCATGCATGTGATAGATAACACAGACACTATTCCAACAGAATAATAATTAATGGAACCAGGTCAGGCGTTATACTCACCGACAGGATATTCCAACAGAATAATAAATAACGAAACCAGTCGCTGAGTAAATGCACGCATGTGATGTTCCAATGTAATAATAAAGAATGGAATAACAGAAGAATTTCACCATGTATGCGGTACTTCATATAGACATGTTATTCCAACATAATGATAAAGAATGGAATAACAGAAGAATTTCACCATGTATGCGGTACTTCGCATAGACAGGTTATTCCAACATAATGATAAAGAATGAAATAATAGAAGAATTTCACCAAGTATAGGGTAGCCCGCGTATACAGGTTATTCCAACAGAATAATAAAGAATGGAATAACAAAAGTTCTCTTCATGAATACGAAAGAAATAATACCCCTTACCGTAAAAGAAGAGTATTCCGACTGGTAGGGCTAGGATATTCTTAAAGAAAACTTATATTGTTTTTTTACGCTCAAAGCTTCTGAAAACTCTAAAGAAATACGCTCAAGATTATAGAAGAGAATTCTCTGAATTTCTAGTGTGATTTCAATTCTAACTAAGCATCCTATTTATAGGAGAATGGAAAGGATACTATGCAACAAAACAAAAACTTTTAATTAAAATATTATATATATAAATATATTATATATATGTTAGTTCACGGGATGCACTCCCGTGATTCCTTAGTTTCTCCCCTGACAATTGTTACCTGTTATATATATATACAATAACATAATAGTACCCCATCCTGTGAATCATATAATACATCTAGTACTCCTTCCTGTGTTAGTGAAAAAAAACTTCCCCACCACCTTTTATGTCATCAAGCCAATTCCCTTCCCCACCCACTTGACTAACACATATATATATATATATATATATATATATATATATATATATATATATATATATATACAAAATTGAGATAACTTTCCACCAAGAATTTTGAAAATAAGTAAGCGGGGGTCTAAATAATACGCCAAACTTACAACAAATACTTCATAAAATCACCTCAATATTTTTGACAACATTTATCATCATTATTATAATTCACAATATTAATCAACTAGGCCGTTCCCAAGAAAGAGGGAGCTTTCCAATAAGGATTTCTCCCTATTGGCGCATAATTAGGTGACCAAACCTCTCCTTGGTATAACTTCTAGACATCGTTAATATTGCAAATAATAATATTAATAACTCAGTCATCTCAATTATTGATTTAATAATATATAAAATATCGACAATAATTGAATTAAATAACGTGAGATACTATGTAACAATTCTTCAAGCAATAATTGAACAAAAGCGAGTGACTTCTTTGTAAGACCCCAACTTTTATAAATAAAGATGAATTTTTTATAAATATTATTTTTGAATATTATGGAATAAATTTGATATAATGTTATAAGTCAGGTAATATTTATAAATTTTGCAAAGTAAGCAAGTTGTTATAAAATATTCGCTTGGCTCTGGGAATATTCTTTTTCTCTGGGAATATTCGCACGACTACCAATCATCAGTGGACCTCATTAACAAGTATCATCGTAGTTAGAAAAACGACAAAATTATCTTTCTATAAAAATAACTACAGAGGTGTTACCGTTAAAACCGCTGAACTACCCTAGTAGTAAAAGTACAAGAATACGCCGTAGTCAGATAAGAGTAAGACACGATATTGATTATCGATGCTTACGTGAGAAGTCACTCACCTATGCTCAATTATTACAAAGAATTGCGATGATCATATCTCTTATATTATCGATTCAATTATTGTCACAATATCATCTCGTATAATATATTATAGTATTAAATCAATAATTGAGACGACAAGTTATAAATGATTAATAATTGTTGAAAGATTAAATATGTGTTGATTAAAAATAAAATGATTTGTGGTAATATTTATTCAATCCTCGATGTATATAAAGAGTCTCATATGAGACGCTTGTGGTAAGTTTGATTATTTTATGGGGGCCCATATGTCATCATCTAAGAGTCTCTTCGTCAATAGTAATTACCTTCGCCAATAGTAATTACCTTTGTGAATAGTAATTATCTTCGCCAATAGTAATTACCTTTACCAATAGTAATTACCTTTGTGAATAGTAATTACCTTCACAATAGTAATTACTGCTACTGCGTCGAACCACTTGTCGCTTCACATTACGTACGCCGAACCACTTGTCGCTTCACATTACAAAGGCCGAACCACTTGTCGCTTCACATTACAAAAGGCCAAACCACTTTTCTTTTCACATCACCAAATACAAGCCACTTGCCTTTTCACACGGCAAAGCTAAGCTAGAAATCTTCTATAAATAGAGGCCTAGTGCTTCATTATTTTCACGAATTCATTCAAGCTATAGAGAGAGAAAGTATAGAGATAATAAGAGAGAAGAAGAAGAGTATTTTGTTACTACACTATCGCAAAGATTCAATCTCCTACTAAAAGTAAGGGGTGTTATTCTTTCTTATTCATGAAGAGAATTGTTGTTATTCCATTGCTTATTATTCTGTTGGAATAACTCAGATAATGCGGGTTTACCCTATACTTGGTGACATTCTTCTATTATTCTCGCTGAACATCCTCGTCTCGTGTTTTACACCGGACCGGTTCCATCTTTTATTATTATTCTATCGAACATCCTGCTCGTGTTTTTACACCGACCGGTTCCGCCTTTATTATTATTCTGCTGGAACATCCTCGTCTGTATTATTCATGTTTTTACGCCGTTCCTAGTTCCATTCCATTCTTTATTATTCTCGTTGAATATCCTCGTCTGCATGCGCTTTTACGCGACCGGTTCCGTTATTTATTATTCTCGCTGAATAACTCGCCTCGCGCTGGCTCTATCGCATTTATGGTGATTTCTTTTGTTATTCCATTCTTTATTATACCCAAATAAGTTAAAACTTTGACTTTCTATACTCCATGAAATTAGTGGAATATCCTCGATATTTGCGCTTCATCCAAAGATCCTTTCATGGAAATATTCTTCTCAAAGATTCTTGAATTTTACTCTACAAAGCAAAGATCATGTCGATAATTTGATGTTATTTGTTCCTAGATAAATTAATTCTTGAACTTGTTTTATTGAATTCTTATATCATTGTCATCATCCTCATGTTTATATTATGTTGAAAGTCATCCGTGGCCTCAGAGTGCATGATGGACTTGGTATGATTACGACCGAGACTATTCTGCAGTAATCATGACCGTAATGTTACAAATGATGTGGTAAAAATCCTCAAAGGCCCGTAGTGCATCGATGGACAAATGTTGGCATGATCATGACCATTAATGAATACACAAATATTCTCGCCCGTAGTGCATGAATAATTGTGGTCGTGATACTAAAGAATATCCTCGTCAGAAAAGGTGGGTGATTCGATGATGTGGAATATTTATTAAAGTCGAGTCTCAAATATAACAAAGATGAAAACCTTTAAATCATAAAAGATAGTAGATTTTATTTTCTACTTGACTCTTTTAATGGATCATTGTTCACCAGTAGTTAAACTTGATGTTCATTATATTTTATCGCTTAACATTGTTGAAGGCTAATGATAATTTATTCTCGCATTATCTTAGTCATAATATTTCTTATCGAGCTAGTTGAGCTCACCCTTTCTTTCACTACTATTCTCTTCAGAAATGAGAATATAGTCGGACGACGAGTCTGGGAACGGAGTAATTGTCCGTAGGATAAAGATTAGTAGTCCTCACTATTCGTGAAATAGTGTGATAATAATTGTAATGAGGACTCCTTTTGAGTTTGTATGATCTCTAGTAGACAATATTTGTATTCAAACTCACGCTTTATGTCAGATTGCATACCTACGCTTATATTAGTAAGTTGTCAGATAAATTCTCATACTATGTATCCGACTACCCAAGATGGGTGATGTATACCTAATTTTGGGGCGCCACAACAGGTATCGTAGCTTAGGATATGATCCCCGGCTAAGATGTGAGAATAGTACTAGGAGGGAGAGACGGAATACCTTCGCTATTTGACCTACCTAAGTTTATGTGCTATTTTATTGGTCATTTAATATAGGGATAATATGTTACATGTCAATTAACCTTTTGTTTTGTGGCAAGATCTCAAAATGACATCCGAGAATGTTGAGAATAGCAATGGAGCACAAAGCGATCGCTGATTCACCATATATCAATAATCGTGATAATGTGCATCAAGAAGGCGATAATCCTCATGCAAACAACAACACCGACTAAATGATGAATGATCAAATGTTCGTGAGGCTTTATGCAATTCATGCAACAAAGAAAGCAGAGCGACTCTCGCCCAAAAACGTAGGTGGAAACACGGAAAACTCTTGGGCGGTCACCGCTAAACAATTCAAGGAGCCGGGACCACCGGAGTTTAAGGAGAGCCAAAACCACTTCGCTAAAACATGGATAAAGCAGATTACCAAGATATTTGATGTCTCGGGATGCTCCGAGGAGCAAAAGGTTCCTTTCACGCTTTTATGTTGCGCGGAGAGGCGATAATCGGTGGGAATCGAGAAACGTACTCAACCTCGCTATATCAAGATATCTTGGGAGAAGTTCCAGAGTCGTTCAACGACAAATACTTTCCGAAAGTATTCACCATACGGAGGAGGTGGAGTTTATCAAGTCGAACAAAACAATATGACCGTGTCGCAATACGAGGAAAAATTTACGGAGTTATCACGGTTTCGGCCCCACTGTGGATAATGAAGAGAGAATGGCGCGAATGTTTTTAAGAGGTTTGAAGTCGGAGATACGCCAACATCTTATTTCTCATAAACCGTGTTTGTATTCGATATTGTAAATAGGGCTCAATTAGTGGAGCGCGATAACGAGTCAACGCAAACTAAAAGAGAGCAAATTTAAAATTATAATACCAAATGAGAGTAGTCATCAAGCGGTGACAACAAGCGTGAGGGAATCAACAGCCGAGAATGGTAACCACTTTGGTGGTAATCGTACAAAAACAATAAGAATGGACATTTCAAGAAAAGAGATTCAACAATGATGGAAAGACGCCAAAGACCAAAGACCCGTTGTTAAGGAAGGAGAAAGACCACCTATCATATGCTTCAAATGCGAGGAGAGGGACACATCACCCAAATCAAGCCATGCCATCCAAAAACATGTTATAATTGTGGAAGAGAAGGTCACTTAGCTCGATTTTTGTTGCCATCAAGACAAATTCAATTAGGATGGAGGCACCAAAGGCCATCCCAAAAGTTAAAATCCAGAGTGCAAGGGAGAGCGTTTGTTGTGACCTCCCAGAGAGCAAGGAACCCGAATGAGGTCATCACGGGTAAGCTTATCATAAACTCTAATGAAGTCTATACTTTATTTGATACCGGCTCTACCCATTCTTTTATTTCTCCTACTTGCGCCATCGATTAAATTTGACTCGGAGAAATTAGACTTCGACTTATCTGTGGAAACTCCGTTGGAGAAACCTTCATTACATCCACTGCTTATAAGTCATGTTTGGTTCAAATCGGCACCTCACATTACCCGTCAATCTTATTTCACTAAAAATACTTGATTTGACGTGATTCTAGGATTGATCGGTTAACTACTTATCATGCAAAATTGATGGTTTTCATAAGGTTGTTAGCTTTCATATTCCTAACCAACCTATTATGCGAATTCAAGTGACCAAACCATTAAAATCAATCACTTGGCCATCTCAAGCCATAAAGCTATTCGCTTATTGAAAAACTGATGTCAAGCTTTCTTAGCTCATGTCACGATTTAAACAAAAATACGCCGCTTTTGAACGATATTTCTATTGTTAATAAATTTCCCGACGATTCTCAAGAACTTCCCCGCCTACCCCCAAAGCGTGAAATTGAATTTTGTATCGACCTTGAACCCTTGAGACAAAACCTATTTCCAAAGCCCCATATCGAATGGCTCCTATTGAACTTCGTGAGTTAAAGACCCAACCGCAGGAATTGTTAGACATCGGCTTTATTCTTCCTAGTACTTCTCCTCGGGTGCTCTGCTCTATTCGTGAAGAAGAAAGATGGGAGTATGCGACTTTGTATTGATTATCGAGAGTCAATCATGTCACCATCAAAAATAGGTATCCATTGCCACGTATTGATGACCTATTTGACCAATTGCAAGGAGCCAAATTCTTTTCAAAGATCGATCTTCGCTTCGATATCACCAATTGAATATTAGAACCACGACATTCCAAAGACGGCTTTTTAACTCCCAGACGGGCATTATGAATTCCTAGTCATGTCCTTTGATCGACTAATGCTCCTCACGCCTTCATGGATATGATGAACCGAGTATTCAAGGAATATTTGGATCACTTTGTGGTCGCTTTTATTGATGACATCCTTATTTATTCCAAAAGCCGTGAAGATCATGAGCAACACTTGAGGTCGACACTCCAAAAGCTTCGTGAATATAAGCTTTATGCAAAGTTGAAGAAATGCGAGTTCGTCAAGAAGTAGCATTCCTTGGGCACGTGGTATCAAGTCATGGAATATCTGCTGACCCAAAGAAAGATCAAAGCTATTCAAAGTCGGGAACAACCTAAATCAAAGATCAAGCATCGTAGCTTTCTCGCTTAGTGGTTATTATCGCAGATTCGTGGAAGGATTTTCTCGAATCACTACTCCATCGACTCAAATTGACTCGGGAAAGATACAAAGTTCTCATTGGAGTGAAGAATGTGAGAAGAGTTTTCAAGAACTCAAGAGGAGACTTATTTCAAAGACTGCTCGACAATACCATCCGCCTCGAGGGATTTGTCATCTACAAAGGATGCTTCTAGCAAAGGGTCGGGATGTGTTCTTATGCAACATGGAAAAGTTATAGCCTATGCCTCGCGACAACTCAAAGAATATGAGAGGAATTATCCTACTCATGATCTAGAGTCAGCGGTTGTTGTTGTCTCTTTCAGCACTTAAAATTTGGAGGCATTACTTATATGGGGAGAAAGTGGAGATCTTTACGGATCATAAAAGCCTCAAATATTTCTTCACTCAAAAGGAACTCAACATGCGACAACGACGTTGGCTTGAATTGTTGAAAGATTATGATCATACCATCCAATACCATCCTCGAAAAGCGAACGTGGTAGCCGACGATCGAGTAGAAGATCATATGCAAGCACGAAAAGCGATATTGTCAACGCAAAGGCCCATTTTGTGTGACTTGCAAAGGATGGAGATAGAGTTAAAGACTCTGTGACGCATGTGATGATAAGCGAGTATACGAGTAGAACCGACTTTAATCAATAAAGTTAAAGTCGCTTGCAAGCTACAAACCCGGAGCCGATGCGTATGAGGAAGAAAGTGCAAGAAGGTGCTACGCCAAGCAAGAATCGATGAAGAAGGAATACTTTGAGTCAACTCCACTTTGTGTTCCTAACGACTCGATTTAAAGTATAATATCATGATGGAGGCGCACAACACACCATTTGCAATCCATCTCGGGAGTACCAAAATGTATCATGATATTCGCCATACATTTTGGTGGAGCAGCAATATGAAGAGAGAGATAGCTTTGCTTATCTCAAGGTGTCTAACTTGTCAACGAAGTTAAAGCGGAGCATCAAGTACCAAAAGGTCCATTGCAACCACTTGAAATTCCGTAATGGAAGTGGGAGCACATTACCATGGATTTCAAGCACTCGGCCTTCTTAAGGTTTCTCAAGGCATAGATGCGATTTGGGTCATTGTTGATAGATTGACCAAGTCCGCTTTCATTTCTTACCGATACGAGAAACTTATACACTTGAACGCCTTGCTCAGATGTACATAAACGAGATTGTAAGACTACATGGTATGCCGGTAGATCCATAGTCTCCGATCGAGACCCAAGATTCACTTCACGATTTTGGGTTAGTTTGCAAAAAGCTATGGGCACAGATTTTCAATTTTTAGCTTCAGCATATCATCCTCGACGATTTTATTTTGACAAATGGAGAGGACTATTCAAACTCTTGAAGATCTATTAAGACTCGTGTCCTTGATTTCAAGGGAAGTTGGGACAAGTTCTTACCATCGGTTGAGTTTTCCTACAACAACAGCTTATCAAGCAAGTATCGGCATGGCTCAATTTGAAGCGCCAGATGGAAGAAAGTGTCGCTTCTCCAAAGATGCCGGGATGAGGTGGGTGAAGCAACGTTGTTGGGACCGGAGTTGGTACGTATGACTACGAAAAAGATTCAAACGATCCGACAACGATAAAAACCTCACAAAAAATCGATAAAAGAGTTATGCCGATCTTCATCGAAAGGACGGGAATTCGATATAGAGATCATGTGTTGTTAAGAGTTGCTCCATGGAAAGGAGTTACAAGATTTGGAAAGAGAGGAAAACTTAATCCTCGATTCATCGGTCCATTTTTAATCCTCGATCGAGTAGGAACTGTGGCCTATAGACTCGCTTTACCGCCAAGTATGTCTCGTGTTCATAATGTTTTTCACATATCCATGTTACGTAAATATGTGAAAGACCCGAACCACATTATTGAGTTAGAACCGGACGAAATAGCGGAAGATTTGACGTATGAAGAGGTTCCTGTTCAAATCTTGGATAAGAAGGAACATATTCTACGCCCAAGGTTATACCTCAAGTCAAAGTTTTGTAGAGGAACCACGATGTTGAGGAAATGACTTGGGAGTTAGAATCAAATGAAATCAAGGTATCCTTACCTCTTCGACATACCGTGTATCGCACTAATTTCGAGGGCTAAATTTCATAAGAAGGGAGGTTGTAAGACCCCAACTTTTATAAATAAAGATGAATTTTTTATAAATATTATTTTTGAATATTATGGAATAAATTTGATATAATGTTATAAGTTGTGGTAATATTTATAAATTTTGCAAAAGTAAGCAAGTTGTTATAAAATATTCGTTTGGTCTGGGAATATTCTTTTATCTCGGGAAATATTCAATACGACTACCAATCATTAATGGACCCCATTAATCTAAGTATTGTCGTAGTTAGAAAACGACAAAATTATCTTTCTATAAAAATAACTACAGAGGTGTTTACCGTTAAAACCGCTGAACTACCCTAGTAGTAAAAGTACAAGAATACGCCAGTAGTTGTATAGTAGCACACGATATTGATTATCGATGCTTACGTGAGAAGTCACTCACCTATGCTCAATTATCACTACAAGAATTGCGTGATCATATCTCTTATATTATCGATTCAATTATTGTCACAATATCATCTCAGATAATATATTATAGTATTAAATCAATAATTGAGAGACGACAAGTTATAAATGATTAATAATTGTTGAAAGATTAAATATGTGTTGATTAAAAATAAAATGATTTGTGGTAATATTTATTCAATCCTCGATGTATATAAAGAGTCTCATATGAGACGCTTGTGGTAAGTTTGATTATTTTATGGGGGCCCATATGTCATCATCTAAGAGTCTCTTCACAATAGTAATTACCTTCGTCAATAGTAATTACCTTTGTGAATAGTAATTATCTTCGCTAATAGTAATTACCTTCGTCAATAGTAATTAATTACATTTGTGAATAGTAATTACCTTCGTCAATAGTAATTACTGCTACGTAGACGTCAACCACTTGTCGCTTCACATTACAGACGCGAAACCACTTGTCGTTTCACATTACAAAGGCGTCGAACCACTTGTCGCTTCACATTACAAAAGGCCAAACCACTTTTCTTTTCACATCACCAAATCGCAAGCCACTTGCCTTTTCACACGGCAAAAAGCTAAGCTAGAAATCTTCTATAAATAGAGGCCTAGTGCTTCATTATTTTCACTTAATTCATTCAAGCTATAGAGAGAGAAAGTATAGAGAGAATAAGAGAGAAAGAAGAAGAGTATTTTGTTACTACACTATCGCAGAAGATTTAATCTCTTACTAAAAGTAAGGGTGTTATTCTTTCTTATTCATGAAGAGAATTGTTGTTATTCCATTGCTTATTATTCTCATTGGAATAACTCAGATACGTGGTTTACCCTATACTTGGTGACATTCTTCTATTATTCTCATTGGAACATCCTCGTTCATGTGTTTTACACACCGACCGGTTCCATCTTTATTATTATTCTATTGGAACATCCTCGCTGCGCTGTGTTTTACACCGGACCGCTTCCGCTTTTATTATTATTATTCGTTGGAACATCCTCGTCTGTGTGTTTTACTACCGACCCTAGTTCCATTCTTTATTATTCTGGCTGAATATCCTCGTCATGCGCTTTTTACTACCGACCGGTTCCGTTATTTATTATTCTCATGGAATAACTCGCCTGCAAGGCCTATCATCGCATGCATGGTGATTTTTTTTGTTATTCCATTCTTTATTATACCCAAATAAGTTAAAACTTTGACTTCTATACTCCATGAAATTAGTGGAATATCCTCGATATTTGCGCTTCATCCAAAGATCCTTTCATGGAAATATTCTTCTCAAGATTCTTGAATTTTACTCTACAAAAAAGTATCATGTCGATAATTTGACGTTATTAGTTCCTCGATAAATTAATTCTTGAACTTGTTTTATTGAATTCTTATATCATTGTCATCATCCTCATGTTTATATTATGTTGAAAGTCATCTGTGGCCTCAGTAGGTATAGATGGACTTGGTATGATTATGACCGAGAGACTATTCGGTAATCATGACCGTAATGTTACAAATGATGTGGTAAAAATCCTCAAGGGCCCGTGAGTGCATCGATGGACAAATTGTTGGCATGATCATGACCATTAATGAATACACAAATATTCTCGGCCCGTAGTGCATGAATAATTGTGGTCGTGATACTAAAGAATATCCTCGTCAGAGTAGTGTAAGGGGTGATTCGATGATGTGGAATATTTATTAAAGTCGAGTCTCAAATATAACAAAGGATGAAAAACCTTTTAAAATCATAAAAGATAGTAGATTTTATTTTCTACTTGACTCTTTTAATGGATTGTCATTGGTTCACTACAGTAGTTAAACTTGATGTTCATTATATTTTATCGCTTTAACATTGTTGTAGGCTAATGATAATTTATTCTGCGTTATCTTAGTCATAATATTTCTTCGAAGCTAGTTGAGCTCACCCTTTCTTTCACTATTCTCTTCGTGAAATGAGAATATAGCCGACGCGAGCTCAGGAACTGAGTAATTGTCCGTAGGATAGCATTAGTAGTCCTCACTATTCGTGAAATAGTGTGATAATAATTGTAATGAGGACTCTTTTGAGTTTGTATGATCTCTAGTAGACAATATTTGTATTCAAACTCACAGCTTTATGTCGTATTGTATACTACAGCTTATATTAGTAAGTTGTATTTAAATTACGCACTATGTATCCGACTACCCAAGATGGGTGATGTATACCTAATTTTGGGGCGCCACATAAATAATCCGCATGCATGTGTTATTCCAATGTAATAATAAAGAATGGAACAGGTCAGTAAACCGCATGCATGTGATATTCCAACGTAATAATAAAGAATGGAACTAGGTCATACGTAAAACCGCATGATGGGATATTCCAACAGTAATAATAAATAATGGAACTGTGTCATGCGTAAACCACATGATGACGTGTTATTCCAACGTAATAATAAAGAATGGAATAACGTAAGAATTTCACCATGTATGCGGTACTTCCATGACAAAGTTATTCCAACATAATAATAAAGAATGGAATAACAACCCTTACGAGTGTTGAAAGAAAATAACTCTCTTCATGAATACGAAAAGAATAATACCCTTACCTTAGAAAGAAGAGTATTTCCATTTGGTAGGGCGAGGATATTCTTGAAGAAAACTTATACTATTTTCTACGCTCAAAGCTTCTTAAAACTCTAAAGAAATACGCTCAAGATTATAGAAGAAGAATTCTCTGAATTTCTGGTTTGTTTTCAATTCTAACTAAACATCCTATTTTAGGAGAATGGAAAGGATACTATGCAATAAAATATAATATATTCTATATATATATATATATATATATTTAGTTATATATTTTATTTAAAATTTAATAAAATAAATAATTTTATAAAAGTATTCTGCTTTTTATATAAAAAGATTTTACTATGCAGTGCACTATGCAAATACTATGCATAATAAAATATAATATATTCTATTTATAATCTAATAAAATAAATAACTTTATAAAAGTATTCTGCTTTATATAAAAAATTTACTATGTAAATACTATGCAGAACTTATACAAACATCGCATGCATAATAAAATATATTATATTTTATTTATAATCAAATAAAACAAAACTTTATAAAAGTATTCTATTTTATATAAAAGGTTTTTTGTTTTATTATATTTATAATAATAATAAAATAAAATTCATCATCATTATTATAATTCACACTATTAATCCACAATGTCGTTTCCGGAAAGAGGGGCTTTTAATAAGAATTTCTCCTATTCATGCGCGCAATTAGGTGACCAAACCTCTCCTTGACAGAACTTCTAGACATCGTTAATATTGGAAATAATAATATTAACAACTTTGTTATCTCAATTATTGATTTAATAATATATAAAATATCGACAATAATTGAATCAAATAACGTGAGATACTATGCAACAATTACTGTAGTAATAATTGAACAAAACTGAGTGACTTCTCACGTAAGCATCAATAATCAATACCGTGTTCTACTATTCAACCACGCGTATTACTGTACTTTGAACACCGAGTGTTTCAACAGTTAACGGTAAAACTTCCGCCGTTATTTTCATAAAAATATTTTTGTCATTTTCTCAATCCGATAATAATTCCGTTGTGGGGTCCACCAATGATTGTGCCGTCGTAGGAATATTCCCTGTTAAAACGAATATTCCCCGACCAATCGAATATTATATAACAACTTGTGTACTTTGTAAAATTTATAAATATTACCCACAACTATAACATTATATCAAATTCATTCCATAATATTCAAACATGATATTTATAGAAAAATCATCTTTGTTCATAAAAGTTGGGGTCTTACAACCTCCCCTTCTTATGAAATTTTACCCTCGAAATTAGGGTACGTACCTGGTATGTCGAAGAGGTAAGGATACCTTGATTTCATTTCAGATTCTAACTCCCAGGTCATTTCCTCAATATCGTGGTTTCTCCAAAAAACTTTGACTTGAGGTATAACCTTGGAGCGTAGAATATGTTCCTTCTTATCCAAGATTTGAACATTAACCTCTTCATACGTTAAATCTTCTGTTATTTTGTCCGGTTCTAACTCAATAATGTGGTTCGAGTCTTCCACATATTTACATAACATGGATATGTGAAAAATATTATGAACATGAGACATACTTGGCGATAAAGCGAGTCTATAGGCCACAGTTCCCACTCGATCGAGGATTAAAAATGGGCCAATGAATTGAGGATTGAGCTTTTCTCTCTTTCCAAATCTCGTAACTCCTTTCCATGGAGCAACACGTAACAACACATGATCTCCAATATCGAATTCCACGTCCTTTCGATGAAGATCAGCATAACTCTTTTGTCAATCTTGTGAGGTTTTTATACGTTGCCGGATCGTTTGAATCTTTTTCGTAGTCATACGTACCAACTCCGGTCCCAACAACGTTGCTTCACCCACCTCATCACAGCATACTAGAGAACGACACTTTCTTCTATACAACGCTTTGAATGGATCCATGCCAATACTTGTTTGATAGCTATGGAGCCATGCCCATAGCTTTGTGCAAACTAACCCAAAATCTTGAAGTGAATCTTGGGTCTCAATCAGAAACTATGGATACTGGCATACCATGCAATCTTACAACCCCGTTTTTGTACATACGAGCAAGACGTTCAAGTGTATAAGTTTCTCGTATAGGTAAGAAGTGAGTAGACTTGGATCTATCAACAATGACCCAAATTGCATCTATGCCTTAAGAAATCTTGGGAAGACTAGTAACAAAATCCATGGTAATGTGCTCCCACTTCCATTCTAGAATTTCAAGTGGTTGCAATAGACCTTTTGGTACTTGATGCTCCGCCTTGACTCGTTGACAAGTTAGACACCTTGAGATAAACAGCATTATCTCTCTCTTCATATTGCTCCACCAAAATGTATGACGAAGATCACGATACATTTTGGTACTCCCAGGATGGATTGCAAACGTTGTGTTGTGCGCTTTCATCGTGATTTTATACTTTAAATCAGGGTTGTTAGGAACACAAAGGCTGGAGTTGACTCGAAGTATTCCTTCTTCATCAATTCTTGCTTCTGGCATAGCACCTTCTTGCACTTTCTTCCTCATACGCATTAGCTCTAGGTCTGTAGCTTGAGAAACTTTAACTTTATCGATTAAAGTCGGTTCTACTTGTATATTCTCCATCATCACATGGGTCCCTGGAGTCTTTAACTCTATCTCCATCCTTTGTAAGTCATACAAAATGGGCCTTTGCATTGACAATATTGCACTCGTACTCGCATATGATTTTCTACTCAATGCGTCAGCTACCACGTTCGCTTTTCCAAGATGGTATTAGATGGTATGATCATAATCTTTCAACAGTTCAAGCCAACGTCGTTATCGCATGTTGAGTTCCTTTTGAGTGAAGAAATATTTGAGGCTTTTATGATCCGTAAAGATCTCCACTTTCTCCCCATACAAGTAATGCCTCCAAATCTTTAGTGCAAAAATGACTGCTGCCAACTCTAGATCATGAGTGAGATAATTTCTCTCATATTCTTTGAGTTGTCGTGAGGCATAGGCTATGACTTTTCCATGTTGCATGAGAACACATCCTAACCCTTTGTCCAAAGCATCACTGTAGATGACAAATCCCTCCGA
The DNA here is from genome assembly GCA_020205615.1 of Panax quinquefolius. Lineage (NCBI taxonomy): Eukaryota > Viridiplantae > Streptophyta > Magnoliopsida > Apiales > Araliaceae > Panax > Panax quinquefolius. Next base: position 85,083,758 of record CM035173.1, read on the forward strand.
GCCAGATGGTATTGTCAGAACAGGTGCTGAAATGAGTCTCCTCTTGAGTTCATGAAAACTTTTCTCACATTCTTCGCTCCAACCAAACTTTGTATCTTTTCGAGTCAGCTGAGTTAATGGAGTAGCGATTCGAGAAAACCCTTCTACGAATCTCCGATAATAATCAGCTAAGCCGAGAAAGCTACGTACTTCGGTCACTGATTTAGGTTTCTCCCAGCTTTGAATAGCTTCAATCTTTGCTGGGTCAATAGATATTCCATGACTTGATACTACGTGCCCAAGGAATGCTACTTCCTCCAGCCATAACTCGTATTTCTTCAACTTGGCATAAAGCTTGTTTTCATGAAGCTTTTGGAGTATCAGCCTCAAGTGTTGCTCATGATTTTCACTGCTTTTGGAATAAATAAGGATGTCATCAATAAAGATGACCACAAAGTGATCCAAATATTCCTTGAATACTCGGTTCATCATATCCATGAAGACAGCAGGAGCATTAGTCAATCCAAAAGACATGACTAGGAATTCAAAATGCTCGTACCGAGTTCTGAAAGCCGTCTTTGGAATGTCATCGGTTCTAATCTTCAATTGGTGATATCTGGAATGAAGATCGATCTTTGAAAAGAATTTGGCACCTTGCAACTGGTCAAACAGGTCATCAATACGTGGCAATGTGTACCTATTTTTGATGGTGACATGATTTAACTTTCGATAATCAATACAAAGTCGCATACTTCCATCTTTCTTCTTCACAAATAGAATAGGAGCACCCCAAGGAGACGTACTAGGACGAATGAAATCGATGTCTAACAATTCCTGTAGTTGGGTTTTTAACTCCTGAAGTTCAATGGGAGCCATTCGATATGGGGCTTTGGAAATGGGTTTTGTACCGAATTCAAGGTCGATACAAAATTCAATTTCATGCTCTGGGGGTAGGCCATGAAGCTCTTCAGGGAATACGCCAGGAAATTTATTAACAATAGAAATATCATTCAAATCTGACGTATTTTTATTTAAATCCGTGACATGGGCTAAGAAAGCTTGACATCCATTTTTCAATAAACGAATAGCTTTATGGCTTGATATGACAGTGATTGATTTTAATTGGTTTGGTTGTTGAATTCGCATAATAGGTTGGTTAGGAATATGAAAGCTAACAACCTTACGAAAATAATTGATTTTAGCATGATGAGTAGTTAACCAATCAATCCCTAAAATCACATCAAATACAAGTATTTTCAAAGAAATAAGATCAATAGGTAACGTGCGGTTACTGATTTAAATCAAATAAGACTTGTAAATTGTGGATGTAACGAAGGTTTCTCCCAACGGAGTTTTGACAGATAAATCAAAGTCTAATTTCTCCGGAGTCAAATTTAAACGTTGAGCGCAAGTAGGAAAAATAAAGGAATGGGTAGAACCGGTATTAAATAAAGTATAAACTTCGCTAGAGTTTATGATTAGCTTACCCGTGATCACCTCGTTCGGATTCCTCGCTTTTTGGGAGGTTACGACAAACGCTCTCCCTTGAACTACCGGTTTTGTCTTGTCTGGGACACCCTTGGATGCCTCCATCCCAGCTGGACTTGACTTTGATGCACCACAAAATCGGGCTAGGTGACCTTCTTTTCCACAATTATAACATGTTTTGGACTGCATCATGTAGTTTGGACTTATGTGTCTTTCCCCTCCACATTTGTAACATATGACCGGCGATCGTTCTCCTTCCATAACAACAGGTGCTGGTGCTGATGTCTTTCCATCATTATTGAATCTCCTCTTCTTGAAATGTCCACTCTTATTGTCATGGCCATGATTACCACCGAAGTGATTACCATTTCTAGCATGTTGATTCCCTCCACGTTTGTTGTCACCGCTTCGATGACTACTACCACTGGTATTATCGACTTACCGGCTGCTCTCTCTTGGTTGGGTTGACTCATTATCGTGCTCTAATAACTGAGCCCTATTCACAATATCTGAATACAAACACAATTTATGAGAGATAAGGTATTGACGTATCTCGTGTTTCAAACCTCTTAGAAACATTTGCGTCATTCTCTCCTCATTATCAACCAAGTGGGATGCAAACCGAGACAACTCGGCAAACTTAGCTTCGTACTGTGCCACGGTCATATTATTTTGCTCAAGCTTGATGAAATCTACCTCCTTCATGTGACGAATACTTTTAGGAAAGTACTTGTCGTTGAACAGCTCTTGGAACTTCTCCCAAGACATTTTGAGTGCCGCAGGTTGAGTACGCTTCTGATTCCCCACCAAGAATCGCCTCGCTGCAACATGAAGGTGGCAAAGGGAACCTTTTTCCTCGAGCATCCCAAGACATCAAATATCTTGTTGATCTTCTTTATCCATGTCTCCGCTTTTTAAGTGGTTTTGGCTCTCAAAAACTCCGTGGTCCCAGCCTCTTAAACCGCTTGGCGGCCGACCGCTCGAGAGTTATCGGTGTTTCCACCGCATTTTGGATGTGAGCCGCCTTACTTAAAGTTGCATGAATTGCATAAAACCTCCGAACACCCCATCGCTCATCATTTGATCGTTGTTGTTTACATTCGAGGATTATTGTCTTCCCGTTTCACATTATCCAGGTATTAATCTGGTGACTCAACTGGTCTCATGTGCTTCATTGCTTATCTCAACATTTTCGATGCCATTTTCAAATCACCGCACAAAAAGGGTTAATTATCAAATCACATATTATCCTTATACTCTGACCGAACAATTAAATATCAAATAAACTTAGGTAGGTCATACTAGCGAAGGAATTCCCCGTCTCTCCCCTCCTAGTTCTTGTCTCACATCTCAGCCAGGGATCATATCCCTAAGCTTTGATACTAACTGTGACGCCCCCAAAATAGGTATACATCACCTATTCTGAGTCGCCAAATACATGGTACAAAATACAAATACAAACTTAATTTATCAAATGTCGTGTAATATATGACAAAACATAGCTGAGAGTTTAAACAGGAATATTGCCTTCTAGACAATATCCACTCTCAAATAGAGTCCTCATTACATTTATTGTCACACTATTTTATAGAATAGTGAGTACTACTATAACACCATCTCAGACCATCACTCTGTTCCCCGACTAGTCCCGGCTACGTTCTCATTTCCTGAAGAGAACAATGAAAGCAAAAGGGTGAGCTCAACTAGCCCAGTAAGAAATATTATGACTAAGATAATGCAGGATAAATTATCATTAGCCTTCAACAATGTTAAAATGATAAAATACAATAGACATCAAGCCAAAAACTGTCGATCAATGCACTACAGGCCACTGAGGACTTTTACCACATCATTTATAACATTACAGGTCATGATTATACCGAATAATCCCTGATCATAATCATACCAAGTCCATCTTTGCACGTAAGCCAAAGATGACTTTCATCACAATATAAGTATGAGGATGATGACAATGACATAATAATTCAATAAAACACGTTCAAGGATAAATTTTAAAGATTTAAAATTTTAGTTTATCCAGAAATCAATAATGTCCAAATTGCCAACATGATACTTCTTTGTGGAGTAAAATTCAAGAATGCTCAGAAGAATATTTCCATGAAAAGATACTAGATGAAGCGCAAATATCCAAGATATTCTACTAATTTCATGGAGTATAGAAGCCAAAACTTTAACCAACTGAGTATAATAGAATATATGAAACTGCAAATGGATTTTCGCCCACAATGCGGTAATCCACGTAGATAGATCATTTCCACAATTTAATAAGAAATGAATATGAAGGATCATTCACCATGCATGTGGTAATCCACATAGACATGTTATTCCAACAGAATAATAAAGAATGGAATAACAGAATAATTCACCGAAAGCGTGCGTAATCCGCATGCAGATAGGTTATTCAAGCGTAATAATAAAGAATGGAACCAAGTCAATGCGTAAACCGCATGCATGTGATATTCTAATGAATAATAAAGAATGGAACTAGGTCATGCGTAAACCGCATGCATGTGATATTCCAATGTAATAATAAAGAATGGAACCGTGTCATGCGTAAACCGCATGCATGTGATATTCCAATGTAATAATAAAGAATGGAATAACAACGAAATTCACCAGAATGCGATAGATCAACATGCATAAAGTTATTCCAATGTAATAATAAAGAATGGAATAATGTAAGAATTTCACCATGTATGCGGTATTTGGCATAGACAAGTTATTCCAGCATAATAATAAAGAATGGAATAACAAACCTTACGAGTATTGAAAGAAAATAACTCTCTTCATGAATACGAAAGAATAATATCCCTTACCTTTGGAAGAAGAGTATTCTGACTGGTAGGGCGAGGATATTCTTGAAGAAAACTTATACTATTTTCTACGCTCAAAGTTTCTTAAAACTCTAAAGAAATACGCTCAAGATTATAGAATAAGAATTCTCTGAATTTCTTGTGTGTTTTCAATTTTAACAAAGCATCATATTTATAGGAGAAAGGAAATGATATTATGCAATAAAATATAATATATTCTATTTATAAAATATATATATATATATATTTATATATTTTATTTAAAATATAATAAAACAAATAACTTTATAAAAGTATTCTGTTTTATATAAAAATATTTTACAATGCAAACACTATGCAGACACTATACAAACACTATGCATAATAAAATATATTATATTCTATTTATAATCAAATAAAACAAAACTTTATAAAAAAATATTATGTTTTATTACATTTATAATAATAATAATCAAAATTCATCATCATTATTCTAATTCATACTATTAATCGACCAGGTCGTTCCCAGGAAAGAGGGGGCTTTCCAATAAGAATTTCTCCCTATTGGTGCACAATTAGGTGACCAAATCTCTCCTTGACAGAACTTCTAGACATCGTTAATATTGCAAATAATAATATTAACAACTTTGTTATCTCAATTATTGATTTAATAATATATAAAATATCAACAATAATTGAATCAAATAATATGAGATACTATGTAACAATTACTGTAGCAATAATTGAACAAAACTGAGTGACTTCTCACGTAAGCATCAATAATCAATACCGTGTGCGACTATGCAACCACGCATATTACTGTACTTTGAACACCGAGTGTTTCAACAGTTAATGATAAAACTTCCGCCGTTATTTTCATAAAAATATTTTTGTCATTTTCTCAATCCGACAATAATTCCGTTGTGGGGTCCACCAATGATTGTGCCGTCGTACGAATATTCCCTGTTAAAACGAATATTCCCCGACCAATCGAATATTATATAAAAACTTGCGTACTTTGTAAAATTTATAAATATTATCCACAACTATAACATTATATCAAATTCATTCCATAATATTCAAACATGATATTTATAGAAAAATCATCTTTATTCATAAAAGTTGGGGTCTTACAAAAACTTTCACTATTTTTTACGCTCAAAATTTTCTAAAACTCGAAAGAAATACGCTCAAGATTATAGAAGAAGAATTCTCTGATTCTGGTGTGATTTTTTATTCTAACTTAAGCGCATATTTATAGAAAAATGCTAGAACACCGTAGGAGACTAAAATAATAAAATAATATTATTATTATTTTTTTTCAATCTTTACGTCCACCCACCAAATGAGCAGCTAACTTGGAACAAAAATTTCAGCCCACAAGTTTGAAAAACAAAAGTGGGTCCCACCCAATTTTAATAAAAAATATTTTATTTTCCGAACTTCAGTAATTCATAATAAATAGCCCTTTTATCAGAAAAATATGAATTTTATATCCATTCCACACGAAATCGAATTCTCTACAACTTTGCAGAAGAAAGTTTTTCCAAATTTTGAACGGAAAATATCCGAATTCCACAAACGGACAATTTTCAACACCTATTAAAATTCATAAAAAATCATACGCTAATTTTTAACGGTTAAATTTTTTTGGACATATACTCAAATTATATATGTATAACATATCTAAAAATCACAACGATCCAACGGTCGGATCAAAATTATAACTTACGCAATAGAGCTTTAAGAACACTGATTTGATTTTTTAATACCTCCATTCCGACAAAACACCTCAACATTAAATTCCTTCATTTATATCCACATAAAAATTTATATTTCCTTATCATATAAATTAATAATTAATTATTCACAAATAATATTACAGAATCACAATTATGACAATCAGGCCGTTCCCAGGAAAGAGGGGGCTTTCCAATAAGGATTTCTCCTTACTAGCGCATAATTAGGTGACCAAACCTCTCCTTAACAGAACTTTCTAGACATTTTCAATAATGTTATCTAATAATATTAGTCAAATAATATGAATTATTGATTTGATAATGGGAAATACTGTGCAGTGATAATTATTGAAACAATAATAATATAAAATATCAACGCAACAATTATTGAATCAATAAAATAAAATATTAAACAAGAATTACTTGTAACAATTATTGAGTAAAGGCCTTCACGTAAAAATCAATAATTCAAAATACTTTGTGCAATACCGGTGTACTTCTTATACGCAACAACACGACATCGTATTTTAACCACCGAGTATTCCAACAAGATATTAACGGTAAAAACTTTCATTTATTATTTTTATAAAAGATATTTTTGTCGCTTTCTCAATCCAACAATAATTACGTGGTGGGGTCCACCAATGATTGTGTCGTCGTACGAATATTCCCTGTTAAAAAAAATATTCCCTGACCAATCGAATATAATATAACAACTTGCGTACTTTGCAAAATTTATAAATATTACCCACAACTATAACATTATATTAAATTCACTCCATAATATTCAAAAGTGATATTTATTGAAAATTCATCTTTATTCATAAAAGTTGGGGTCTTACACAATTCTCAAAATGAGTTGCCTCCACGAGTCTTCTGCCTCGGGACACGTGGAGACTTCTCCCGGGTCTAGCATATTTATTTCTGACTTTTTTATCTTTATTCGATTAGGTTATGCGAACCCTAATTTGCACATTTAATGAGGTGTGGAACCTTAATTGTGCATTTAATTCAATTAGGTCATGTGAACCCTAACTTTGCACTTGGACCCATATTTGCCCCCTGCGCGAGAGTCGCATTCCCAAATAAACGATCGTGTCAGAATACTTCACTTTGAACGATTTTGCGGGACTTCACTTTACAGGTCTTGAAGACAATGGTTCTAGTAGAGGGAACCCCTGGGGAGCCAAACCCTTAGGGTTAAACCCTAGTGAGGCAAATCCTAGCAGGGCTCTTATGAGACCCTGAATTTTATGAAATGAAAGTATTCAATTTTCTTATAATTATTATATTTAGTAAATGGTTAAATTGATAAAAGGTTAAAGTTAAGGGTGATATTTGAAATTCTTCAAAGCAAGCAAGTTGTCATAAAATAATTGGTGATAAAAGTACAGTAATACGCATGGTTGCATAGTAGCACACGGTATTGATTATTAATGCTTACGTGAGAAGTCACTCGGTTTTATTAAATTATTGTCACAATATTTTATATTATTAAATCAATAATTGAGACGACAAAGTTATTCATATTATTATTTGTAATATTGGCAATGTCTAGAAGTTCTGTCAATGAGAGGTTTGGTCACCTAATCAAGGCTGCTAATAAGGAGAAATCCTTATCTGAAAGCCCCTCTTCCTGGGAACGACACGTTGTTAAATATTGTGAGTTATAATATTAATGATGAATAAGTTCGTGTTGATTAAAGATGAAATTGATAGTTCCATTGTGTTGGGATTATTTGTGTTAATGGAAATCGATATTTATTTCTATAATAATTGATGTCTGGAAGTTATACTGATTATTCGGGTAATTAATCGGATAAATGAGCAATTAATTGCTATTAATTCACATGCTTATAACTATGTGTTCACATGTGTGTATTATTGGTTCACATGATTTACTATTAGGGGAGTTGGTGCAAGATTGATAATACTTGCATGACTAAATTAAAAATGGAGGTATAGTTGAAGGTACTATACTATAATTAATTTTTTCACATGTTTAGAACTATTGAGTCACATGATTTACTATTAATTCACACAATTTATTATTAGGGGAGGTGGTGCAAGTTTGATAATACTTGCAGGACTAAATTAAAAATGAACGAAAAGTTGAAGGTATTGTACTGTAATATTTTGAGCCCGAAAACGTGCAATTATCGAAACTATATTTTCCTATAAATAGAAGCTCATTCTTCCTTCATTTCTCACCAATTCACTAAGTCTCACAAGAACAATTATAGAGATAGTAGCTATAGAGAGAGAATCTATAAAGAGAAAGAAGAAGAGTGATCTGCTACTTCACTACTCTTGTATCCAGTCTTCTTCTGAGGTAAGGGTTATTATTTTTATATTCTGAAGAGATATTATTTTTCGTATTTGTATGAATATTATTATCGTTCAATATTAATTATATTCGTTTAATATTCGTAAGGAATATTATTGTCGTTCAATATTCGTAAGAAATATTATTTTCGTTCAACCGTTGTAAGTAAGGGGTTTCTGCCAGGGGCAGTTTCGTAATTTTTCTGACTCTCAAAAATTTTGGAAAAATTTGAAATTATAATTTGATGAGTTTTCTAGATTGTGTCCAAAAATGACGATTTTTGGATGTATAGATTAGGAGTTATGAATTTTATGGGAAAAGACTATTTTAAAAGTAAACCCTTATAACTCCTTGTTGTTAACTCTAAAATTGGTGAAATTTTTATTGGGAGTACATCTATATAACAGCAGTATACCCTATAAATTTTGGAATTTTTGGATAAAAGAACAATTTTTGATAAATGTTTAAATATTCGACAGTTTTAGTCATATGAAAAATAGTAAATGAATTTTAAAAATTCTGAGAAAAATATATGTTCAATATGGGACTACATTCTGCTAAATTCCAGAAAAGAAAATATGTTTGTACTGATTTGGTTTTTTTTATTGAAAATGGACTAGTTATGAGTAAATGAATTAAATATGTTATGTGAAATAAGAAAATTGGAAAATAGGGTTTTATGGTTTGAGAATCCTATATAAGGTATATGCAGATTTTTTATGAGAGTTTTGGTTATTTGTGATGAAATCTTATGAGTTTGGCATTTTAGGATGATTAAATGTATTAATTAGTAAAGTGTAAATAATTAAAATAAATTGTTTATAAGTTTAAGAAATGATTAAAATATTGTGGTAATATTAATAATATTAGATTGTGAGATTATTAAGTGATTTATAACATTTGGATTAAGGTGTTATAAATATTGATATGGATTTTATTGTAAAACTTTATCTTTTTGTGCCAAGGTTACTATTCATGATATCGACTATTCACATATATACAAGACTATTCATGATATGGCACTATTTACGTATATGATATTATTTATGTATACGGTACTATGTACGAATACGGAGTACTATTTATGAGTTACTATTCATGAGTTACTATTCATAAGTTACTATTAATGAGTTGCTATTCACGAGTTACTATTCACGGGGTGCTATTTACCCAAAAAATATTTTTCTTTTCTGTCCAAATTATTTTTGGTACATGAATATTATTCTTGAATTTTACTCCACAAAGCAAAGATCATGTTGATAATTTGATATTTTAAACTCGTGATAAATTTAAAGTCTTTAATATTTATCCTTGATTTCGCTTGATTAATGCTTATATCATTGTCATCATCCTCATGCTTATATTTGATGAAAGTCATCTTTGGCTTACGTGCATAGATGGATTTGTTGATTGGTATGATTATGACTAGGATCATTCATAATCATGACCCATAATGTTACAAATGATGTGGTAAAAGTCCTCATTGCCCGTAGTGCATTGATGGACAGCTTGTTGGTATGATTATGACCAGGATTATTCAGATAATCATGACCTTTGATGATTACATGAATATCCTCGCCCAGTAGTGCGTGGATGATTCGATGATGTGGTTTATTTATTAAGTCGAGTCTCAAATGATAAATTTGATGAAAAACTTTTTAAATCATAGAAGATAGTAGATATCATGCTCTACTTGAATCTTCTAATGGATTGCTTGTTCCGCTGCAGTTGTTGATCTAAAACTTGTTGTCTATTATATTCTATCAGTTGTTATACTGTTGAAGGCTAAGGATAATTTATTCTGCATTATCTTAGTCATAAAATTTCTTACTGGGCTAGTTGAGCTCACCATTTTCTTTCACTATTCTCTTCAGGAAATGAGAATATTGTTGGGACGAGTCGGGGAATGGAGTGATGGTCCAGGATAAGTGGCTTTAGCAGTCCTCACTATTCTATAAAATAGTGTGATAATAATTGTAATGAGGACTCCATTGAGTGTGGATATTGTCTAGAAGACAATATTCTTGTTTAAACTCAGCTATGTTTTGTCGTATTTTTTTTACACGACAGTTGTATAATTAAGTTGTATTCAATTTCTGTACCATGTATCTGGCGACCCAAGATGGGTGATGTATACCTGTTTTGGGGGTGTCACAGTTGGTATCAAAGCTTAGGGATATGATCCCTGGATGAGATGTGAGACAAGAACTAGGAGGGGAGAGACGAGAAATTCCTTCGCTAGTATGACCTACCTAAGTTTATTTGGTATTTAATTGGTCGGTAAGAGTATAGGGATAATATGTGATATGTCAATTAACCCTTATTTTAAAACTATATTCTAGAATGATATCTAAAATCCAGGAGATGAGAAATGGGAAAATTGTGATAGAGAGGAAATAACCAAGAAGGTATAATCCGAAAAGAAAGCGAGGTATTCTCATCTCTTCGAACTACCAGGTACGTAAATTTCGAGGGCAAAATTTCATAAGGAGGGGAGATTATGAGACCCCGAATTTTATGAAATGAAAGTATTCAATTATCTTATAATTATTCTATTTAGTAAATGGTTAAATTGATAAAAGGTTAAAGTTAAGGGTGATATTTAAAATTTTTCAAAGTAAGCAAGTTGTCATAAAATAATCGGTGATAAAAGTACAGTAATACGCGTGTTTGCATAGTAGCACACGGTATTAATTATTGATGCTTACGTGAGAAGTCACTCGATTTTATTCAATTATTGTCACAATATTTTATATTATTAAATCAATAATTGAGACGACAAAGTTATTCATATTATTATTTGCAATATTGACAATGTCAAGAAGTTCTATCAAGGACAGGTTTGGTCACCTAATTGCGCGCCAATAAGGAAAAATCCTTATCGGAAAGCCCCCTCTTTCTTGGGAACGACCTGGTTGTTAAATATTGTGAGTTATAATATTAATGATGAATAAGTTCGTGTTGATTAAAGATGAAATTGATAGTTCCATTGTGTTGGGATTATTTGTGTTAGTGGAAATCGATATTTATTTCGATAATAATTGATGTCTGGAAGTTATACTGATTATTCGGGTAATTAATCGGATAAATGAGCAATTAATTGATATTAATTCACATGCTTATAACTATGTGTCCACATGTGTGTACTATTGGTTCACATGATTTACTATTAGGGAAGTTGGTGCAAGATTGATAATACTTGCATGACTAAATTAAAAATGGAGGTTTAGTTGAAGGTACTATACTATAATTAATTTTTTCACATGTTTAGAACTATTGAGTCGCATGATTTACTATTAACTCACATGATTTACTATTAGGGGAGGTGGTGCAAGTTTGATAATACTTGTAGGACTAAATTAAAAATGAAAGAAAAGTTGAAGGTATTGTACTGTAATATTTCGAGCCCGAAAACGTGCAATTATCGAAACTATATTTTTCTATAAATAGAAGCTCATTCTTCCTTCATTTCTCACCAATTCACTAAGTCTCACAAGAGCAATTATAGAGATAGAAGCTATAGAGAGAGAAACTATAGAGAGAAAGAAGAAGAGTAGTCTGCTACTTCTCTACTCTTGTATTCAGTCTTCTTCTGAGGTAAGGGTTATTATTTTTATATTCTGAAGAGATATTATTTTTCGTATTCGTATGAATATTATTATCGTTCAATATTAAATTTATTCGTTTAATATTCATAAAGAATATTATTTTCGTTCAATATTCGTAAGGAATATTATTTTCGTTCAATATTCGTAAGGAATATTATTTTCGTTCAACCGTTGTAAGTAAGGGGTTTTTGACAGGGGCAATTTCGTAATTTTTCTGACCCTCAAAAATTCTGGAAAAATTTGAAATTATAATTTGATGAGTTTTCTAGATTATGTCCAAAAATGATGATTTTTGGATGTATAGATTAGGAGTTATGAATTTTATGGAAAAAGACTATTTTAAAAGTAAACCTTTATAACTCCTTGTGGTTAACTCCAAAATTGGTGAAATTTTTATTAGGAGTACATCTGTATAGCAGCAGTATACCCTGTAAATTTCGGAATTTTTTGGATAAAAGTACAATTTTTGATTAATGTCTAAATATTCGGTAGTTTTAGTCATATGAAAAATAGTAAATGAATTTTAAAAATTCTAAGAAAAATATATGTTCAACATGAGACTATATTCTACTAAATCCCAGAAAAGAAAATTTGTTTGTACTGATTTTGTATTTTTCATGAAAATGGACTAGTTATGAGTAAATGAATTAAATATGTTATGTGAAGTAAGAAAATTGGAAAATAGGATTTTATGGCTTGAGAATCCTATATAAGGTATATGCATATTTTTGATGAAAGTTTTGATTATTGGTGATGAAATCTTATGAGTTTGGCATTTTAGGATGATTAAATGCATTAATTAGTAAAGTGTAAACAATTAAAATAAATTGTTTATATGTTTAAGAAATGATTAAAATATTATGGTAATATTAATAATATTAGATTATGAGATTATTAAGTGATTTATAACATTTTGATTAAGGTGTTATAAATATTGATATGGATTTTATTGTGAAACTTTATCTTTTTGTGTCTGGGTTTACTATTCACGATATGACAATATTCATATTATACGATACTGACTATATGTATTTATACTTTTAGTACTATTTATGAGTTACTATTAATGAGTTACTATTCACGAGTTACTATTCACAGGGTGCTATTTACCCGAAAAATATATTTCTTTTCTGTCCAAATTATTTTTGGTACATGAATATTATTCTTGAATTTTGCTCCACAAAGCAAAGATTCATGTTGATAATTTGATATTTTAAACTCGGATAAATTTAAAGTCTTTAATATTTATCCTTGATTTCGTTTTATTAATGCTTATATCATTGTCATCCTCATGCTTATATTTGATGAAAGTCATCTTTGGCTTACGTGCATAGATGGACAGTTGATTGGTATGATTATGACCAGGGATCATTCGGTATAATCATGACCCGTAATGTTACAAATGATGTGGTAAAAGTCCTCAATGGCCCGTAGTGCATTGATGGACAGTTGTTGGTATGATTATGACCATGGATTATTCGGTATAATCATGACCTTTGATGATTACATGAATATCCTTGGCCCATAGTGAAGGGATGATTCGATGATGTGGTTTATTTATTGTCGAGTCTCAAATGATAAATTTGATGAAAACTTTTTAAATCATAGAAGATAGTAGATATCATGCTCTACTTGAATCTTCTAATGGATTGCTTGTTCACCGCAATTGTTGATCTAAAACTTATTGTCTATTATATTCTATCAGTTGTTATATCGTTGAAGGCTAAGGATAATTTATTCGCATTATCTTAGTCATAATATTTCTTCTTCGGGCTAGTTGAGCTCACCATTTTCTTTCACTATTCTCTCTGTGAAATGAGAATATAAATTTGGGACGAGTCGGGGAATGGAGTGATGGTCCAGGATAAGTGGCTTTAGCAGTCCTCACTATTCTATGAAATAGTGTGATAATAATTTTAATGAGGACTCCATTGAGTGTAGATATTGTCTAGAAGACAATATTCTTGTTTAAACTCAGCTATGTTTTGTCGTATTTTTTTACACGATAGTTGTATAATTAAGTTGTATTTGATTTCTGTACCATGTATATGGCAACCCAAGATGGGTGATGTATACCTGTTTTGGGGGCATCACAGCTCTTCCTTGGACATATTGGGATATCCTCCAAAAATCTTTCCATAATTTGCCTAAGATTTATTTTCTTTTTCTGAAAATTAAAAACATGAAAGATCATCAATTATCACCAAAAAAAATCTTTATTTTGATACACCAAATCTTTCCTTTTTTATTAATTTTTATTTTGAAAACCAAATCTTAATTTTATTTTGGAAATAAAATAAAATCATAATTTTATTTTGGAAATAAAATCAAATCTTAATTTTATTTTGGAAATAAAATTAAATCTTAATTTTTTTTTTATAAATAAAATGAAATCTTGTTTTATTATTTTTTTTCGAAAAATAAAATCTTTACTTGTCTTATTTTTGAGAAGTAAGGAGTCGATATTCGTCCCAAGCAGTTGATTGGTAAAGCAACAGGACCTCGAAGGTGTGAAGGAAGAGCCCCTAGTTGTCCGAACCCTATAAGGGCCGAACCCTATATGCATTTTTTTTAGGATGAAGGGAACAACCCCTAGGTGGTCGAAGCCTACATGGCCGAACCCTACAAAGATTTTTTTTTAAGGGACGAAAGGAACAACCCCTAGGTGGCCGAACCCTATATAGAATTTTTTTTAAGGGATGAAAGGAAGGACCCCTAGTTGGCCGAAGCCTACATGGCCGAACCCTAGGGGGCCAAAGCCTACATAGTCGAACCCTAGGGGGCCGAACCCTATAGAGAAATTGAAGTTTAAACAAAGAAAATGAAGTTTTAGAGGAGCAGTTACTATTTTGATCATAACTTTTGATCCGTTTGGAGTTTTGGGGACCATAATATATCAAAACGAAGCTAGCGATGAACCCTACAAAAATCATTGCCACTGGCCATGACATATGCTGTTATAAGTCCAAAAAAGGCTCCAAAGGATGCCTTTTGGCTGTTCGAAGTTTTTTCAAAAATTTTTAGGAATTTTTTTCTTCCATAATTGTGATTCCTAACTCTTTCTGACGTTGTTTGTTCTTTTTTTCATGTGTTTTGAAGCTTAAATCTTAGGCTTTCCTCTTTGCCATGGTGAGTACTTCGAGCTCAAACACTTTATTTGACATCATTTCTTTGCTTTTTTAGAATTCTTATAATGAACTTCCCTTGCTTGTAGGCCCTTTCACCTGAATGCTCTGCAGAACCAAGAACTACCCAGGAGTCCCCATTCCTATCGCATTCCCCGCATATGCATAGAGAAGCAAGGATACCATTTCAGTCATCTTTACTTCTTGTCTGATTCATCTGGTTACCTTCAAGGATGGCAGGATTGGACCGACGAGATCCTTGGAAACACTGATTACGTGGATATACTCAAGAGTGCGGGCATATTTTGTTGTGTTCAACTATGCAGAGACCTACGTATCCAACATGACCATAACGCATTTGCTGTATTGATCTCACGATGGTGCTCCTCTACTTTCACATTCGTCACTGCCTGGGGGGAATGCACCTCTACGCTGGAGGATGTCTATGCCATCTACCAGTAAGCATTTTGCCCCCTGCGTGTGCGTCACACCTTTGGTGAGATGATCGCGTAAAATATTTTAAGTGTTGAAGTCTTGATTCCAGTTTCTGAACACTTTGCGGGGCTTGATGTTTTGCAAGCCTCGAAAATGAAAGTCCTAGGAGATGGAACCTCTAGGGGAGCAAACCCTAGAAGGGCGAGCCTTAGAGGAGCTCTCTTGGGATTTTTGAAAATCTTCGATCTAATCCCATTGGGCTCTTTTGCGAGTATCGTAAATGGGGAAGCGGGTATCGAGTCTTCTTCACCACATGATGATTTTGTCAGTCTTGATGCTAGGGGTTCTTTGTCTGATGTAAGCTCGAATGACCTGTTGTGGGTGATTCAGTGCTCTCTTTATGCCTTTTTACAACTTCTCCATATGACAGTTTTGAGACTACTACTTCTTTGAGGAGGAATCCTTCTGAGACTATTGCTGATGTTCATCCTCCCAATGAGGATTCCACTGAGTTGGTGATTTCTCGGGAGGGTATTGTGGATAGTACTTTGGGTGGGTTTAATGACCTTGTTGGGATTTCGGCACAAAAACGCAGCGAAAAAAAAAATCAAAGCAATTTCCGAAACCAAAAATAGGATCCATGCGAAACAGAAATTAATTCAGTGGTTTAGATATTATACCGATTATGAAAGAGTTCTGAAACGGCTTCGAATCCCTTACGTAATCCAATCAGAACCGCGCCTCTACAGTATCCACACGAACGCCCCACGAATCGTCGCACGATCTGCAGTGAAGAGAACTGCGGTACTAGCCACCAAGGATTAGGATTTTTGAAATTTTTCTCTAGTCTCTCTCTAAGAGCGGCTAGGGTTTTGGTTATGATTAACTTCCCTAAAATGTTGATATATCACATATATATATATATAGAAATAAATCAGAATTAATCAAAACCCTAATCTAATTAAAATAAAATCCAAATTTATATAAATATATATATATATATATTATATCTTAATTAAGTCTTACTTAATTAATATATATATACAATTCATCCTTTTAATTTAAATTCGTGATTTAAATACTATCAATCATATTGATATATTTAAATCCTTACAATTTAAATTAATTCCCTTTTAATAACGTTCTATGTGTGTGACCCTATAAGTTATTATTACGTTGGAAATAATTTTAAAATTATATTATAAAATTATAAACAGTGAGCGACATCTAGTAATGCATCACTGCTACCCAAGTAATAATAAGATCAATGATTCGATGCAACCTTTTTGTGACCAATGTTTCAATGTAATTTAATTCTTTTAACCTTAATATTCTCGATTAAACTCGAGTCATGGAATATGTCATACTCTTCATAATTTAATCTGAGTTTTCTTGATCAATGAGTAGACTATATGAAACAAATCACTATTTGAGCATGGCCATGCATTTCATAGTCCTACTCAATCAAGAGGCCTATGGATATCACCCCTAATATATAGGAGGGTTAAATTCCATCTAGATCACTCATATTCCTCACACGATTCATGATGTACCCAATAATCATCTTTATAGTCCACCCTATTAAAAGTGACATTTGATGATATCAAAGTACATAAATTCCCGTGTAGTAATATAGTGATTTTAGGTCGGAGGACCATTAGATCATTGTCATTATGAGAATCACTAATGACACTTTAGATATTATTACACGTAGAATTCTCATGGTGGGTCTGTCCAGTACATCGTTCTCTAACATGTACCTATGTATTGACTTAATATCTCATATACTTATGACCAATAAGATTTGGTCATCAGCCAATCCACATACTAGTCTCAATGCATCATTGTTGTCCCATCAACAATGATACTCAACTAGGGACATTTAAGAGCAATGATACTAATTGTAATTATATAATCTCATGTTTAAGTCACATACTTGAAACTATATAATTTGTATCACTATTCTAAGGAATTTTATTATGTTAACATTTATATAACGCATTAAATAAAATCATTCATTTATTCAATCAAATATAATATCAAAATGTTAAGCAATTATATCAAATAATTGGCCTCTAGGGCATAAACTCTAACAGACCTTCCATCTCGCGTGGCATCTCCTAACTCTCCTTGGACATGTCTCCCTTCCATACTAGGTTGGATCTCTTTATTTTCAATCATCATGTTGTTTCACTTCGTTCGGAAGTCACTTCACGTCACCATGAGAATGACTTACTTTATGTAGAGCTTTAGGAGCTTTAAGATTCCATGGATAAATTGAAGACCAAGCTTTTAAGAAATTAAGTTAGCTTCCCAATACCTTGAAGGCATGATAGCCTCGAAGGCTTGATAGTATTGAAGGTCTGATATCCTTGAAGGCCTGATAGCCTCGAAGGCCTGATAACATTGAAGGTTTGATATCCTTGAAGACCTGATAGCCTCGAAGACCTGATAGCATTGAAGGCTTGATAACCTCGAAGGCTTGATAGCTTCGAAGGCCTGATAGCCTTGAAGACTTGATATCCTCGAAGGCCTGATAGCATTGAAGTCCTGATAGCTTTGAAGGCCTGATAACCTTGAAGACCAAGCTTTAGCTATTCCCCTCTCTTTAGTTAGATAGGTCACGACCTTTAGATCATGAACTTTCATAGTTTTTTCTATTTCCTGTATCAGAAAATTCAGGTACATATATTTCATTCATCAAATTATAATTTCTTTTATCCTTATTGATTGCCTTTAATTTGAACGATTCCTTAAAACTCAATATTCAACATTAGATCTTAAGTTGTCCAAATTAATACTCCAAGACAATAATAGGCCTCATAAATTTTGTTAAAGAGAAAACATGTTTTTTTATGCAAACCAACACTTGAATCTATACTATTCTTTTTAATAAATCAGAAAAAAAATTCAAGTATAAGTGAAGATTTGACAAATTTGTTGATAATCAAATTGTTTTTAATGAAAAGCATAACATTTTTTTTATATAATAAATCTTGCTTTTGTCGTTCACCACTTTTAGAGATAAAGTGTAATTTTTTCGGGAGGTTGAGAGCTTATACTCAGGTGCCTCAATTACTTTTAAAGTTGAAAGTATAACTTTTTGGGTGTGAGAACTTATAATCAGGTTCCTCATTCACTTTTAATGGTAAAGTGTAACACTCGGGTGCCTCATCACTTGGGTCGTCCAATTTCTTGACAAGTGCGGTCTACGAGGACTTAAAATTGGGTGCCTAGTCACTTGGGTCATCCAATTTCTTGGCAAGTACAGTCTACGAGGACTTGAAATTGGGTGCCTCGTCACTTGGGTCATCCAATTTCTTAGCAAGTACAGTCTACGAGGACTTGAAATCGGGTGCCTCGTCACTTGGGTCATCCAATTTCTTGGCAAGTGCAGTCTACGAGGACTTGACCACCATTTAGAGTGGACCACCATCTTGGGTGTATTTTTTTTAATTCGTCAATTCTTGTGCCTCCTCCCTTGGTCATCCAATTACTTGGCAAGGGATACTCCTGAGAACTTAAGCCACCATTTCTGGTGGACCACCATCTTGGGTGGATTTTTAATTCATCTGTAGTTCAGAGTTCTTTCGATGGTAGAGCCAATATTTGGGTTCTTGACTTCCGGGACTACACCATGGGTGATAGTGTGGCACGTTTCTTCTCCTAGTTCAATCTCCCCGGCCGCCAGCTTCTCATGGTATATCCTCTCACGATCAGAATCGCTGTGACACCCCCAAATGGGTACTTCAGCCCACGGATTTGGTGTTCATCAGACAAATATCATATATCTATCTACCCACAATAAATTCAACCCATGCAATAGATAGAAATAGATCCTCCCCTTATGGGGTTACAACATCTGAATAATAAATACAATCCCAGGTCAAACTAACCTTAAACATCTGTGCGGAAACATAAACAAATAATAAGTCTTAAACAACATCAAGTCTTGACAATAAAAATTCTTAAAATTAAATAACAAGTCTTCATCACTTATTAGCTTTGCCCTTGTCTTTGCTAGTAGAAGGCTCGTCGTACCTTTTGTTCTTAACTGCAATGTTATTATTACGCAAGAGTGAGCACGATTGCCCACAAGTATAATAATACAAAAATAAAATAATAACATGCGAGTGAATCAAAAACTTTTGTAACAAGAAAAACTCGGCTTTTAAATCAAGAATGAATAACAAGATTCAAAAGAACTTCTGAGGGTCATAAGACCTTGAACTATGTCCTAGGTTGTGAAGTGTTTATACTTGAAACTTTTAACAGTCATAAGACTATGGACTCTTCTTCTCGTACTTAGGGGGATCAGCCCTTAGTACCATACTGTGCACAATATATTAACGCTAAAGCGTAATTAATCCCCTATAACAGGGTTGTTCATCTCAGTTTGACATTAGAGTCCGCACCAAAGGAAGTTTGGTTTGGATCAACTCAACAATGGTTCTAAAATTTAGAACGTTCATCAACTATGGACTAGTCGAATCAATAAGGGTTCGCTAGTCTTACAAGGTTCAACAATAATTGATATTCAATTTGAATAATAAAGTTTAGGATGTATACAATCGAATAAGTATTGTATAACAGGAATTATGTTTTTAAAGACTGATAACATCTAATATGAAATCTTGACTTAAACAATAATAAACAAGATAGAATAAGGAACTTGCTTTATGTAAAGAAACAAGGTTTAGGAACTTGCCTCGTGCGTAGGCTAAACGATTACTACTTCCATTTCCACAAATCCTACATGCATATCATATATATTCACGACATTCATTAGTTATATTTTTACTTAATTTTTTAATATAAACTCCACTTTATTTATCAAATCATTACCCTTCTAATTTAATTACTTAATTAAATTAGAATATTTTCATTCCCTTACTATTATTGCACTCAAATAAATTATTTCATAATAATTTTCATCAAATATTTATTTTATTCCATAAATATTTCAACTAAAATATTTATTTTATTTGATAAATATTTTAATAATAATTTCCATCGAATATTTATTTTATTTCATAAATATCTCAATTAAAATATTCAATTTATTTAATAAATATTTTAAAAATAATTTCCATCGAATATTTATTTTATTCCATAAATATCTCAATTAAAATATTCATTTTATTTGATAAATATTTTAATTAATATTTTCATTGAATATTTATTTTATTCCATAAATATCTCAATTAAAATATTCATTTTATTTGATAAATATTTTAATAATAATTTTCATCGAATATTTTATTTATTCCATAAATATCTTAATTAAAATATTTATTTTATTTGATAAATATTTTAATTAATAATTTTCATCGAATATTTATTTTGTTCAATAAATATCTCAATTAAAATATTCATTTTATTTGATAAATATTTTAATTAATTATTATTTATTTATTTATTTATTTGCCCGTCGGTAAGGGGGTTACCTAATCTCGCTTCTCAGCTTCATAGGTTTATAACATAACAAGGCCAAATTAGGCCAAAAAAATCTCTCACAAGTTCAACTATATGTTCTGTGAAGAACACAGAATATGGCCATAACTTCCAATTTCCTTGTCCATACATTAATTTAAGCATACTCAAATATTATAATTCATATATGATCATTACCCAACCTTTCTAACATGATTTTAACAACTTAATTCATGTAATTACTAGAATCAAATCGCATAATTTCACTGTTCTTATGAAAAACTCCATTTTTAACATTATTAACGAAATCAACCACTGCCAACTCGTTTTTCGACCAAATCAGTCCGTTTTAGTTTCATTCTTTTCGTTTTTACATGTATAAACGTAATCATTCATCAATTTACCGATTAATATGCAATTTAAACATAAATTTTTGTACTTATAAGCCATATTTATATATTTTTCTTTGTAAAACTATAGAACTCTAATTTGAACATGATTTCATGGATTAATTATTCTAAAATACATATAGCTCATATATAATTGAATTATACAGGTTAATAAACATATACAACATCATAGATTTAATAATTAACCATGAAAATTCAATTACAGAAAACTAAAAGCCAATTTTCATGAAAAGTTTCTAAGTACGTAAATTAAAAGTATGGGTTAAGGAATTACCCCTTTAATTTTCCGTGTTAGATTGTTAGAGAGTGAAAGAAAACTCCTTAATCCTCCAATTCCTTCTTCAATTCCCTCAATCGCTCTCTTTTCTCTATATAGTTCACTGACTTCGATTTTTAGAAAATGAGAAAGACGTAAAAGAAAAGGCCTAATATAAGTGCGCATACCGGCGTAGTAGTGGTCGATTAATCCCGTAGCGGGTTAACTGGCCAACTTCCTTTAAAGCCATGTTTGGCTATCTTACTAACATTCTTTCCCATTAATTTAATTAAACTCTTATTATATAGTTTTAATAATGTCACACCCATTTAAGTAATTAATTAAATATCTTATTTAATTAAATTAAATAAAATAGAATAATTCCACATTAAATCTCATAGTCACATAATTAATTTCTCCTTTATTAATTATGTTAAGTCATTAAATCTCCAATTAATTATTAAATTAATTAGAATAACATTATGCTTAAATAATTCATTTAATCAAATAAGAACAATTAAATACATACTTTTGAATAATAAAATTCTCCATATTAATTTAATCAATGTAACACATATAATTAAATTAATCTTCCATAAATTCAATAATTAATTATTTTACCCAATAATTAAATCATCGAAAAATATTTATTTAATTTAATAAATATTCAAATTAAATTACAAAAATCTCGCTCGTCATAGTAACCGTCCATAATGGGATGCCCTGTATATTGTTGGTATACACAAAAGTCTGGTCTTGTTTTCATCTCTTCCGTCACAACCAACTAGGGCTTTGGAGGTTTCACCACTCCGTGCTCGACCTATTGTTCGTATAGGCTCCTGAAT
Organism: Panax quinquefolius; assembly: GCA_020205615.1. Classification (NCBI taxonomy): domain Eukaryota; kingdom Viridiplantae; phylum Streptophyta; class Magnoliopsida; order Apiales; family Araliaceae; genus Panax; species Panax quinquefolius. The sequence goes on from CM035173.1 coordinate 85,106,215, forward strand.
GCCTTCTCGCTATATGTGATAGCCTCCAAAACTGGCATTCTGGTATACTTGTCCTCATGCTTTTCTCTGCTTCGCTCAAATTTCTCATTCTTCTCCCTCTTACCCCCTTGTGGTTTTGACTGAGAATCCGCCAAAGCCACAGTTGATGTCCTCTTTTTCTTCCATGTAACCATCGCATGGCTGGTGGGAAATGTCATGATTCCTCCCAAGTCTTGTGCAAAAGATGAGAGGGTCGCAAATGAATCACAAGCCTTGGTAATGAGGTGGGGATTGAAGGCGTCTAAAGCACCATTGTTGCATATGCTAACCAAGTTCTTTTCTTTAATTGGCTCTGCACACTTCTGTGCTTGAGCCCTGAACCTATCCACGTAATTTAACAGCTCCTCATTTGGCTTCTGCTTGAATCGCATGAGCTCTACGATGGTTACTTGTTTCTGTAAATAGAAAAATTTCTTAAAAAATTGCAATTTTAGATCATCCCAATCATGGACTGATCCCTTCTCCAAGTTATAGTACCAACTAAAGGCATTATCCATCAAATTCTTGTTGAATTCCCTCATCAAAAAATTGTGATTTTTCATTTCATCATATCCTAACCATGGAGACATCGACTCCACGAACCTGGCAATGTGTTCCCTGGCATTTCCTTTCTCCCCATTGTATTTTGGAAATTGCGAGGGATGTTCGATATACCCTATCGGGCAAGGTTATCTTTGAATATGTGCCGAGTAGGGTGGAGTAAAGTCTAACTCCGAAGGTCGGGATGTCTGCTTGTGAAGTTGATTAATCACATCGATCATATCACCATTTGTCACATATTAGCTCGTGGTATGGACTCTCTGTGGGGTTGTGATGTATGGCGGCATTGGCCATGTGTATGGTATAGAAATTGGTGGATGTACACTGGCATTATGTAAATTTTGTATCGATTATGCTTGTGGGTTGGTTCGTTGGATGAGGCTTGGGATGGTTGGTATCTGCACTTGTGAAAATACGGGGATAGTGGTTGGAATGATGTTTGTCTGACGCTGGCTGAATTCCAGTCTGGGTTGTGGCACGTCACCACTGTTCAGAGGTTCCAAGCGGATGATTGGAATAGACTGATTCTCTATCAATGAAGGTGTAGTCTGATTCTCTTTATTGTTGTTATCATTGTTATCTTCCACTCCTGCCTGTTCTCCCTGTGAATTATCTGGGAACATGGCCTTGAAAGTGGGAATCTGCATCAACTGCTGGCGGAAATTTCCCATTTCTTCTTGCTTCCTCTGCATCTCCAGCATTATAGCCATCATCATCCGTTGTCCTTATCGTGCTTCCTTCAACGCCTTGAGCATCTCAAGTTGCACAACATTTGCCTGCTCTCCACTTTCTTCCTCGCCTTGCCTTTCCGTGCCTGTCTGCCTGACATTTGTTAGTTGTTGATCAGCCATGTATGGTGATGTTGAACTCCTTTCTGAAGCGTCTTCAATAATTAGTTGGTCAAAATCCAGATTTGCGCCATGGAAAGCTTGAGTTGCTTGTCTTGGAACTTGATCCGGTGAGGTAATGCTATTTGTTGGTGAAGCGGCTCTTCCTGTAGTTCTCCCACTTCGAGTTGTGGGCATTGTGAGACCCCATATTTTATGAATAAAGATTTAAATTTCTCGAAATATTTTTTTGAATATTATGGTGTGGATTTGATATAATGTTATAGTTGTGGGTAATATTTATAAATTTTGCAAAGTAAGCAAATTGTTATATAATATTCGATTGGTCGGGGAATATTCTTTTTGTCGAGAATATCCGATGACGATGACACAATCATTAGTGGACCCCACAACAGAAGTATTGTCGTAGTTAGAAAAAACTATGTAATTATCATTTTATAAAAATAACGGTGAAAATGTTACCGTTAAAACTGTTGAACTACCCGGTACTAAAAGTACAGTAATACACATGGTTGCATAGTAGCACACGGTATTGATTATTAATGCTTACGTAAGAAGTCACTCAGTTATACACAATTATTGCTACAGTAATTGCTGCATCATATCTCTCATATTATTTATTCAATTATTGTCACAGTATCATCTGCATAATATGTTATATTATTAAATCAATAATTGAGATGACAAAGTTATTTATATTATTAAATTGCAATATTTACAATGTCTAGAAGTTCTGTCAAGGAGAGGTTTGGTCATCTAATTGCGCACCAATAAGGAGAAATCCTTATCGAAAAGCCCCCTCTTTCCTGGGAACGACCTGGTTGTTAAATATTGTGAGTTATAATATTAATGATGAATAAGTTCGTGTTGATTAAAGATGAATTTGATAGTTCCATTATGTTGGGATTATTAGTGTTAGTGGAAATCGACATCTATTCTGATGATAATTGATGTCTGGGTGTTATATTGATAAATCGGGTAATTAATCGGATAAATGAGCAATTAATTGCTACTAATTCACATGCTTATATAACTATTTGTTTACATGCGTGTACTATTGAATCACATTCTTGTACTATTAGGGGAGTTGGTGCAAGATTGATAATACTTGCATGACTAAGTTAAAAAAGGAGGTATAGATGGAGGTAGTATACTGTAATTCATATTTTCACATGATTATAACTATTGATTCACATGATTGAACTATTGATTCACATTATTTACTATTAGGGGAGGTGGTGCAAGTTTGATAATACTTGCAGGACTAAATTAATAATGAAAGAAAAGTTGGAGGTATTGTATTGTAAGCCCCAAAACGTGCAATTATCGAAACTATATTTTCTTATAAATAGAAGCTCATTCTTCCTTCATTTCTCACCAATTCACTAAAGCTATAGAGCAATTATTATAGAGAGAAATTATAGAGAGAAAGAAGAAGAGAAGTTTGCTACCTCTCTATTCTAATATCCAGTTTTTTCTAAGGTAAGGGGTATTATTTCTTTCGTATTCATGAAGAGAGCTTCTGTTATTCCATTCTTTATTATTATGTTGGAATAACCTATCTATGCAAAGTACCGCATACATGGTGAAATTATTCTGTTATTCCATTCTTTATTATTCTGTTGGAATTTCCTGTCTGTGCGGATTACGCTAGACCTGGTTCCATTCTTTATTATTCTGTTGGAATAACCTGTCTGTGCGGTCTATCGCATGCATGGTGAATTCTTTGTTATTCCATTCTTTATTATTCTGTTGGAATATCATGTCTGTGTGGTTTACGCATGACCTGGTTCCATTCTTTATTATTATGTTGGAATATCCTGTCTGTGCGGTTTACGCATGACCTGGTTCCATTCTTTATTATTCTATTGAGAATAACCTGTTTATGCGGTCTATCGCATGCATGGTGAATTCTTATGTTATTCCATTCTTTATTATTCTGTTAGAATAACCTGTCTATGTTGATTATCGCATGCATGGTGAATGATCCTTTGTATTCATATGAATAGTATTTTCATTAAAAAGGGGTTTTTGCCAAGGGCATTTTTATAATTTTGCTGACCCTCAAAAATTCTGGAAAATTTGAAATGATAATTTGATGAGTTTTCTAGTTTGTGTTCAAAAATGGCAATTTTTGGATGTATAGATTAAGAGTTATGTATTTTATGGGAAAAGTCTATTTCAAAAGTAAACCCTTATAACTCAATGTGGTTAACTCCAAAATTGGTGAAATTTTTATTAGGAGTACATGTATATAACAGGAGCATACCCTATAAATTTTGGAATTTTTGGACAAAAGTACAATTTATGATAAATGTCTAAATATTCGGTAGTTTTGGCCATATGAAAAATAGTAAATGAATTTTAAAAATTTCGAGAAAAATATATGTTCAATATGGGACTATATTCTGCTAAATCCCAGGAAAAAAATATTTTTGGGACTGATTTGGTATTTTTCATGAAAATGAACTAGTTATGAGTAAATGAATTAAATATGTTATGTGAAGTAACAAAATTGGAAAATAGGATTATATGACTTGGGAATCCTATATAGGGTATATGCAGATTTTTGATGAGGGATTTGATCATTGGTGATGAAATCTTATGAGTATGGCATTTTTGAATGATTAAATGCATTATTTGGTAAAGTATAAATAATTGAAATAAATTGTTTATAAGTTTAAGAAGTGATTAAAATATTATTATAATATTAATAATATTAGATTATGAGTTTATTAAGTGGTTGATAATATTTGAATAAATTTAAAGTCTTTAATATTTATCCTTATTTTCGTTTGATTAATGCTTATATCATTGTCATCATCCTCATGCTTATATGGTGATGAAAGTTATCTTTGGCTTACGTGCAAAGATGGACTGTTGCTTATTGAATTGTATATCTTTAGCTTACGTGCAAAGATGGACTGTTGATTATTAGTTTTATAGTTATATATCTTTGGCTTACGTGCAGAGATGGACTTGGTATGATTATGATCATGGATCATTCTTATAATCATGACCGTAATGTTATAAATGATGTGGTAAAAGTCCTCGGTGGCACATGGTGCAATCGATGGACAATTTTTGGTATGATTATGACCGTGGATTATTTGGTATAGTCATGACCATTGATGATTTAATGAATATCCTTGGCCGCCGTAGTGCGGTGGATGATTCGATGATGTGGTTTATTTATTAAAATTTGAGTCTCAAATGATAAAAATTGATGAAAACATTTTAAAACATAGAAGATAGTAGATATCCCGCTCTACTTGACTCTTCTAATGGATTGCTTATTCATTACCGCAGCTTAAACTTGATGTCTATTGTATTTTATCAGTTTAACATTGTTGAAGACTAATGATAATTTATTCTGTATTATCTTGGTTATAATATTTCTTACTGGGCTAGTTGAGCTCACCCTTTCTTTCACTATTCTCTTCAGGAAATGAGAATATAACTGGGACGAGTCGGGGAACGGAGTGACGGTCCAGATGATAGCATTAGTAGTCCTCACTATTCTGTTAAATAGTGTGACAATAAATGTAATGAGGACTCCATTGAGTGTGGATATTGTCTCGATGATAATATTCTTATTAAAACTCTTAGATTATGTTTTGTCGTATTTTACACCACTGTTTTATAATTAAGTTGTATTTGAATTTTGTACCATATATTTGGTGACTCAAAATGGGTGATGTATACCTATTTTGGGGGCGTCACAGGAATACCCTTCACGAATTCTACACCTCCCCAGCAGAGTCGCCAAAGAAAATATGGGCAAGGAAATCGCGCCTTGCTAGTTAGGGTTTCGTACTGGCTGAGGAGGAGAGAATTCCACGAAGAGCACGTAATTGGTTGATTAATTGAAGATGAGAGAAGAACAGGTGGGCGATTACTCCATTGACACGTGACAGAACTCCTAGAATTCGGGAACCATGTTAGGGTTATTGGGATTCCAAGAGCCTTTTTCTTGAGTCCTTCGAGTTGAGAGAGAGTGTCCAAACAGTTTAGTGCTTTTAGGTGGAATATTCTAGCCTTAAGTCACCAAAAGAGTTCTTCCTCTTCCTAAAAAGGAAGGGGTATTTATAGAGTTTTCTGGATTTAAGTAGTCATATGTTAGACACATGTTTTTCAGGAAAATTCTAGAAATACCCTTTAGTCATTAGAATAATGCCTATATGGCCCTGTCCTTCTAGCCACCAATCCAATTCCTCAATAAATTCCCAAAATGAGCTGCCTCCACGAGTCTTCTGCCTCGGGACACGTGGAGGCTTCTCCCGGGTCTAGCACATTTATTTCTGACTTTTTTTATCTTCATTCGTTTAGGTTATGCGAACCCTTATTTGCACATTTAATGTGTTCGTGGAACCTTAATTGTGCATTTAATTCAATTAGGTCATGTGAACCCTAATTTTGCACTTGGGCCCACACCAATCAATAAACTACTTGATATATTAAATAATTAATAATATTACATCAAAGTTGTCTATTTCCCAGTTACAATAACATTTAAGTAATTCATTACATGATAGATAATAAATTATCGTAATACATAGCTCTATTTATTACAAATAACACCTTATAACTTATCCCTTCAGATTCCTCTTTCCATTGTCCTTGCCAGAACTTTCTAGTCGATCACGCTTAGCTAAAAACATTTAATTTTAAAGTTAGAATGAGCATTTAATTTCATAGAAAGTAATATCAGATAATGAACATTGGCTGAAAGAAATAAATATTTTCTTTGAAGTATAATTCTACAATGAATCAATAGTTGTGAGACCCCAGATTTTATGAATACAGATTTAATTTTCTCGAAATATTTTTTTGAATATTATGGTGTGGATTTGAGATAGTGTTATAGTTGTGGGTAATATTTATAAATTTTGCAAAGTATGCAAATTGTTATATAATATTCGATTGGTCGGGGAATATTCTTTTTTGTTTGGGAATATTCGCATTTACTTTAGACAATCATTAGTGGACCCCATAACTAAGTATTATCGTAATAAGAAAACGATAGAATTATCTTTTATAAAAATAACTATTAAGTGTTACCGTTAAAACTTTTGAACTACCCTAGTAGTAAAAGTATAGTAATGCTGCTGTGGTCGCATATTAACACACCAGATTGGTTATTGATGCTTACGTGAGAAGTCACCAGCTTATACTCAATTATTGTTACAAGAATTGTTGCATCATATCTCTCATATTATTGATTCGATTATTGTCACAGTATCATCTGCATAATATGATATATTATTAAATCAATAATTGAGATGACAAAGTTATTCATATTATTAAATTATAATATTTACAATGTCTAGAAGTTCTGTCAATGAGAGGTTTGATAATCTAATTGCGCGCCAATAAGGAGAAATCCTTATCGAAAAGCCCCCTCTTTCTTGGGAACGACCTGGTTGTTAAATATTGCGAGTTATAATATTAATGATGAATAAGTTCGTGTTGATTAAAGATTAAATTGATAGTTCCATTGTGTTGGAATTATTAGTGTTAGTGGAAATCGACATCTATTCCGATGATAATTGATGTCTGGGGGTTATATTGATAAATCGAGTAATTAATCGGATAAATGAGGAATTAATTGCTATTAATTCACATGATTATATCTATTTGTTCACATGTGTGTACTATTGATTCACATTCATGTGCTATTAGGGGAGTTGGTGCAAGATTGATAATACTTTCATGACTAAGTTAAAGATGGAGGTATACATAGAGGTATTATACTGTTATTCATATTTTCACATGATTATAACTATTGAATCACATGATTGAACTATTGATTCACATTATTTACTATTAGGGGAGGTGGTGCAAGTTTGATAATACTTGCAGGACTAAATTAAAAATGAAAGAAAAGTTGAAGGTATTGTACTGTAATATTTCGAGCCCCAAAACGTACAATTATCGAAACTATATTTTCCTATAAATAGAAGCTCATTCTTCCTTCATTTCTCACCAATTCACTAAAGCTATAGAGCAATTATTATAGAGAAAGAAGAAGAGAAGTCCGCTACCTCTCTACTCCAAATCCAGCTTTCTTTCTAAGGTAAGGGTATTATTTCTTTCAGATTCATGAAGAGAGCTATTGTTATTCCATTCCTTATTATTATGTTGGAATAACTCATGCATGCGCTGGCAATCGCATACATGGTGAAATTCTTCTATTATTCCATTCTTTATTATTCTGTTGGAATAACTCCGTCTGTAAGGCTATCGCATTCCTCGTGAATTCGTTGTTATTCCATTCTTTATTATTCTTTTGGAATATTCTATCTTTTGCGATTTACGCATGGCCGGGTTCTATTCTTTATTATTCGTTTGGAATATCATGTCGTGCGTATTACGCATGACCTTGTTCTATTATTTATTATTCTCATTGGAATAACTCTCGCTGCTGTAAGATTACTATCGCATGCCCGTGAATTTCATTGTTATTCCATTCTTTATTATTCTGTTGGAATATCCTGTCTGTGCGGATTTCGCATGACCTGGTTCCATTCTTTATTATTCTATTAGAATAACCTGTCTATGTGGATTTTCACATGCATGGTGAATGATCCTTTGTATTCATTCCTTATTAAATTATGGAAATGATCTGTCTACATAGATTACCGCATGACGGACAAAAATCCATTTGCAGTTTCGTAATTTTTCTAACCCTCAAAAATTCTAGAAAAATTTTAAATGATAATTTGATGAGTTTTCTATATCTTGTCCAAAGATGGCGATTTTTGGATGTATAGATTAAGAGTTATGGATTTTATGGGAAAAGACTATTTTAAAAGTAAACCCTTATAACTCCTTGTGGTTAACTCCAAAATTGGTGAAATGTTTATTGGGAGTACATGTATATAACAGGAGTATACCCTGTAAATTTCGGAATTTTTGGACAAAAGTACAATTTATGATAAATGTCTAAATATTTGACAGTTTTGGCCATATGAAAAATATTAAATGAATTTTACAAATTCTGAGAAAAATATATGTTCAATATGAGACTATATTCTGCTAAATCCCAGAAAAAAAATATTTTTGGGACTGATTTGGTATTTTTCATGAAAATGAACTAGTTATGAGTAAATGAATTAAATATGTTATGTGAAGTAACAAAATTGGAAAAGAGAATTTTATGGCTTGAGAATCCTATATAGGGTATATGCAGATTTTTTATGAGGTATTTGATCATTGATGATGAAATCTTATGAGTATGACATTTTTGAATGATTAAAATGCATTATTTGGTAAAGTGTAAACAATTGAAATAAATTGTTTATAAGTTTAAGAAGTGATTAAAATATTGTTATAATATTAATAATATTAGATGATGAGTTTATTAAGTGATTGATAATATTTGGATAAATTTAAAGTCTTTAATATTTATCTTTGTTTTCGTTTGATTAATGATTATATCATTGTCATCATCCTCATGCTTATATTGTGATGAAAGTCATCTTTGGCTTACGTGCATAGATGGACTTGGTATGATTATGACCAGGGATCATTCGGTATAATCATGACCTGTAATGTTATAAATGATGTGGTAAAAGTCCTCAGTGGCCTGTAGTGCATTGATGGACAATTTTTGGTATGATTATGACCAGGGATTATTCGTTATAGTCATGACCATTGATGATTTAATGAATATCCTTAGCCCGTAGTGTAGGGATGATTCGATGATGTGGTTTATTTATTATGCTGAGTCTCAGCGATAAAAATTGATGAAAACATTTTAAAACATAAAAGATAGTAGATATCATGCTCTACTTGACTCTTCTAATGGATTGCTTATTCCGCTGTAGTTAAACTTGATGTCTATTGTATTTTATCAGTTTAACATTATTGAAGGCTAATGATAATTTATTCTGCATTATCTTAGTCATAATATTTCTTACTGGGCTAGTTGAGCTCACCCTTTCTTTCACTTTTCTCTTCAGAAAATGAGAATATAGCTGGGACGAGTCGGGGAACGGAGTGACGGTCCAGATGATAGCATTAGTAGTCCTCACTATTCTATTAAATAGTGTGATAATGAATGTAATGAGGACTCCATTGAGTGTGGATATTGTCTAGATGACAATATTCTTATTAAAACTCTCAGCTATGTTTTATCGTATTTTACATGTCTGTTTTATAATTATTTTTGTATTTGATTTATGTACCATGTATTTGGCGACTCAAGATGGGTGATGTATACCTATTTGGGGGGCGTCACAATAGTGGTGAAGTAAGCTGAAACAATTCTGAATAACATATTAAACCGTTTACATTTTTAAAACTACGTACTGACTATAAATGCTGAGTGGTCATTAGACCATGAACTTTCATTTTCAAGTTTGAAAAGGTTTGTACATAAATTCATCTGCAACTCGGCTGACTTACGGGCATGAAGGGTGATTAGCCCGTTATGCCCTGTATTGATCAACACTACATGCTATAACGATATTCGTGTTCATCGTAATCGCCTTTAGCGCATAAAAATTTCCCAATTATGGGATGTTCATACTCAGTCTGGAGTCCGAACCAAAACAATTCAGTTGGATGACTTTATCATAAACAATAATATTCAATGATACATTTATAACTATGTCTAGCCGAGTCAAATAGCTTAGACAGCTTTTAATCATGTATACATATCAAAATTCAATAGTATGTATCAAAACTTTTTCAAATACAACCATTTATCCAAGTGAGGACACTTGCATAACCAAACTTATCTCATAAAGAATAGAATAAATCTTGACCATATATGGATCAAATGAAGACAGTAATAAGATACTTGTAAACAATGAACGAATCGAATGAAATCCGATAAAGTAAGGATACTTGCATAACATATACCTATTCGTACAAAATAAAAGTAATGCGTAAGGTTTAGATACTTGCACTAAAAGAGTATAAAAACTTGCTTTGATCGCTGCTTACTGCTACACAATTTAATATGACTTCTTTTGAAAGACCTATCATTAATAAGATTGATCTATAAAGTAGCATCACATACCTCACTTATATAACCATTATTCCATAATAATTTATCTAACATGTAATCACATAATCAAACACCTTAAATCTTTAAATATTATTATCCTTTGATAGTATTTCAATCACTAAATTATATACATTAAGATTTAACACTTATTCTTTCATTTTATAAGTTCTTCTTTAAAATCCAATAAGTCAAATACTAATCTAGTAACCTGGATTATTCAAACAGACCAATCCAGCAACCTAAATTATCCAAATAAACCAATCCAGCAACCAGATGGCCAATCCAGCAAACCAGATTGCAATTCAGCAAATTAGATTCAAAATGGATTTCAATCTAGCAAACTGGATTCCTTTTTTTTTAACATAGTATATATCTAATATAGTTTATTGAATGTCCCATTCTACAACTACATTTAAAATAACTTTATTTCTCTATATAATTCATTTTAATCTTTCGTTTAATATTATTAATTATTTAATAATATAATATTATTAATCTTTTAATAATATTTTAGTCTAATATTATTATTTACATTAATATTATTTTAATCTAATATTATTAGTCATTTAATAACATTTTAATCATTTATTAAATCAATAAATAATTTATTTTTATTGTTTACCCTTTACTAATTAATTCATTTAACCATCTTAAAATGCCATAAACATAATATCTCATCAACATAGAACAAAATACCTTTCAAAAATCAGTATATGCTATATTTAGGGTTTCCAAGACATAAAAATCCTATTTTCCGAATTTTCAACATCATATAATTAATTTAATTTATTTATCCATAATATCTTCATTTATATGAAAAATAGCAAAACATCTCTAAAATTATTTATTTTCTGGAATTCAATTGACTATATTCCCTTATGAAAATATATTTTTCCTAGAAATTTTGAAATTTATTTATTATATTTAAATAGTCCAAAATAACCAAATCTTGCTACATTTATCATAAATCGAAACTGTGTCCGACAATTCTAAAATTTTCTAGGGTATGTTTTGTTTTATATATGTACATCCAGTAAAAATTTCATAATTTTTGGAGGTAACCACAAAGAGTTATTCATGCATACTTTTAAAAGTAGTCATTTACTGTAACAACCATAACTCTCATTCTACATAGTCAAAACTTCCCAAATTTTTACAGGAGTCACATAACTTATCATAGTATCACTCCATATTTTCTAGGAATTTTTAGAGTAAAATAAACGGACAGAAAAGCCCCTGGTAGCTGCTAGACAGTAGTTATTTTTCTCTTTTTTTCCACTTTTCTTTATCCGAACTGTTTTGATCAAAACAACCACCATGGTTTGTAAACTCAATATTTTGAGTGCTACCATTTGGGTTTACTAGTTAACTTATATATCTAACACCTCTTTTTAATGGATCGTAAAAAAAAGTTATAGATCTCAAGTTATAAGCTTACAAAGTAGAAAAAAATTAGGATTTCTAATTTTTAAAACATAGTTTTTATTTTCTTACTTTAGATCTAACTTTTGACCCTCAAAAGGGTTAGATCCAAACATAATAGACTTATAAACATGTAGATCTAGAGTTTTAGATCTCAAGATCATAAACTTTATATTATAAAAAATCAAATCAAACAAAAGGAAATATCCTATATTAAAGTTAAAATTTTGTTATACCTTTGCTTGATTTCCTTCCTTCTTCTTGCTAGGGTCTGTTTATGGCACTTTGAAGCTTACAGAACTCTCCCTCTCTCTTCTTTCTTCCACCCAAAATCTTTTCCTCTCTTGTCTCTGTAAGACCCCGAATTTTACGAAATGAAAGTATTCAATTTTTATAATTATTATTCTATTTAGTAAATGGTTAAATTGATAAAAGGTTAAAGTTAAGGGTGATATGTGAAATTTTTTCAAAGAAAGTAAGTTGTCATAAAATAATCGGTGATAAAAGTATAGTAATATACGTGTGGTTGCATAGTAGCACACGTTATTGATTATTGATGCTTACGTGAGAAGTCACTCAGTTATACTCAATTATTGCTACAGTAATTGCTGCATCATATCTCTCATATTATTGATTCAATTATTATCACAGTATCATCTGTATAATATTTTATATTATTAAATCAATAATTGAGACGAATTGAAATTGATGGACTCGCGATAGTACTTTTTGCATTATCAGCACAAATTGAGACACTTACGAAGAGGTTAGACACTTTTGCAGCACAACGTCATCAAAGTGTGGCGGTTACTTGTGATTATTGTGTTGGAAATCATATGAGTCATCAATGTGCCATCAGTTTCGAGCCGGTACAGTATGGTGGTGATTACCCCAACAATTATGTCTATCCCAACAACTATCATCAGGATTGGGGGTATCACCCAGATTTTTCATGGAGCCATACTCATCAAGATCAATTTTATGCTCCAAGTCCAATATACCCACCGAATTTCTCATGTCCAACTCCACTACAACAGGAGGAACATTCAAATTTGGAGGAAATTTTTTCCAAGTTCATAGCTTCAAGTGAGGAGAGGAGGATTAATCAAGAGATATCGAGTCAAAATTTTGGGAACCAAATGGAACAACTAATCAATGCCTTGAACATTTGCCCTCAATACACTTGGCCCTATGACATGGATTCCGAGACTGATGGAGAGCTCAAACAAAATCTGCAACTAGATGAGCCACAAGATGTTGAAAGAGAGGAAACAATTGGGAACCAAGAAAAGGAGATCGACGAAGATTTAACTGTAAGATTCAATGAAGATGAGCCGATTTCATTAGTATCCCATGTGCCTCCTCCACCAAAGTTCAAGAATCCGGACAGTTTTGTAAAACCATGGCCAATTGGTAGTCATGTCGTCGGCAAAGCTCTTTGTGACATAAGAGCTAGTACAGTTATGGAGTCATGGTGGGATGAAAAGGAGAATATAGAGGAAGATCCCATTATGTTTATTAAGCTTCAATGCCCTAATCTGATCATAGACATAATGGAGAAAACACCTAGTTTTTGGACGTTCTTAATGGGGAACATATCTACAAAAAGCATGCTAGGTGACTTTCATTCTAGGGTCATTACTAATGGGAACCTCCCAAAAGAGACATTGCTACTGATGGATGGAGGGTTCCACAATTTTCGTAGGGGAATTGGATAGAGAATTGAAGAAGTCAGGCTGGGACTATAAAATTAAGCGCTTATTAGGAGGCAAGTTAGTTTAATTTTTATTTTTACTTTTTATTAGGTTTTATATTAGTAGTTTTGAATTTGTATTTATTTAGAATTTAATAAAATTGTTTCTATCATGGTTTACAGGTTAATCAAGTTAAATTCAAGTGTGGTGCCTAATTTGTTCCATGTGCCTAGCCTATTCTTCAAACTTAGCGGACAAGGAGGAAGATTTCTATATTTTCAGGGAAGTCCTCTGCTTTAATTTTCCTATCTTAGCCATTGAAGACAATGTCTGTTTTAAGTTTGGGGGTATTTATACTATTTAGTATTTACTTGGGCAATGTTTTGATGGAATTTGATTTTGGCTAATGATAAGTGGGTGGTTGATATTGTTAACTCTTGGAGAATTAATGAGCATGCTTAGTCTATATTTTAACTCATTAGTTGGTTTCACAATACTTGCGAAATTTTCGAAATTTTTTACACATATCCATTTGTTTAGCCAATTGGGATTGAATTTCTTTGGCTAAATTGTGACGCCCCCAAAATAGGTATACATCATCCATCTTGAGTCGCCAAATACATGGTACAAAAATACAAATACAACTTAATAATACAACTGTCGTGTAAAATACGACAAAACATAAATTGAGAGTTTTAATAAAAATATTGTCATCTAGACAATATCCACACTCAAAGGAGTCCTCATTACATTTATTGTCACACTATTTAAAAGAATAGTGAGGACTACTAATACTATTATCTGGACTGTCACTCCGTTCCCCGACTAGTCCCGGCTACGTTCTCATTTCCTGAAGAGAACAGTGAAAGAAAGGGATGAGCTCAACTAGCCCAGTAAGAAATATTACGACTAAGATAATGTAGAATAAATTATCATTAGTCTTCAACAATGTTAAACTGATAAAATATAACAAACATCAAGTTTAACTGCAGTGGAACAAGCAATCCATTAAAAGAGTCAAGTAGAGAATAAAATCTACTATCTTTTATGTTTTAAAAAGGTTTTTCATCACTTTTATCGCTGAGACTCAGCTTAATAAATAATCCACATCATCCCTGCACTACGGCCAAGGATATTCATTAGTATCACAACCACAAATTATCCATGCACTACGGGCTAATGATATTCGTGTATTCATCAATGGTCGTGATCATGCCAACAACTGTTCATCAATGCACTACGGGCCAATGAGGACTTTTACCACATCATTTGTAACATTACGGTCATGATTATACCGATTAATCCCTAGTCATAATCATACCAAGTCCATCTATGCACTACAGGCCACAGATGACTTTCAACATAATATAAAACAAGTTCAAGAATTAATTTATCCAGGAACTAATAACGTTTAAATTGTCAACATGATACTTCTTTGTAGAGTAAAATTCAAGAATGCTCAAAAGAATATTTCCATGAAAAGATACTGGATGAAGCGTAAATATCAAGGATATTCCACTAATTTTATGGAGTATAGAAGTCAAAGCTTTAACCAACCGAGTATAACGTAATATATGAAATCGCAAATGGATTTTCGTCATTATGCAGTAATCCACGTAATGATCATTTCCATAATTTAATAAGAAATAAATACTGAAGGGTCATTCACCATGCATGTGGTAATCCACATGTATGTGTTATTCCAATAGAATAATAAAGAATGGAATAACAGAAGAATTCACCATGCATCGATATAGATCATGCATGCATGTGTTATTCCAACAGAATAATAAATAATGGAACCAGTCATATGTAAACGCACGAAAAGGATATTAAACGAATAATAAAGAACGGAACCAGGTCAAGCGAAATTCGCACTGACAGGATATTTCAACAGAATAATAAAGAATGGAATAACAACAAAAATCACCATGCATGTGATAAACCGCACAGACAGGTTATTCCAAAAGAATAATAATTAATGGAACCAGGTCAGGCGTAATACGCACCGATAGGATATTCCAACAGAATAATAAAGAATGGAATAACAGAAGAATTTTACCATATATGCGGTACTTTGCATATACAGGTTATTCCAACATAATAATAAAGAATGGAATAACAGAAGAATTTCACCAAGTATAGGGTAGCCACATTATACAAGTTATTCAATGTAATAATAAAGAATGGAATAATAGAATAATTTCACCATGTATGCAAGATTTATATATACAAAGTTATTCTAACATAATAATAAAGAATGGAATAACGAAAGAATTTCACCATGTATGCAGATTATTGGCATAGACATATTATTCCAACATAATAATAAAGAATGGAATAACGGAAGAATTTCACCAAGTATAGGGTAACTCATGGATCAAAAGTTATTCTAATAGAATAATAAAGAATGGAATAATGTAGAATTTCACCATATGCTCATGCAGTATTTCGCATATATACAAAGTTATTCCAACATAATAATAAAGAATGGAATAACAAAAGAATTTCACCATGTATGCGGTATTGTGATGATAAAGTTATTCCAACATAATAATAAAGAATGGAATAACAGAAATTCTCTTCATACATACAAAGAAATAATACCCCTTACCTTAGAAGAAACTGGATATAGGAGTAGTGAAGTAGCAGAATACTTTTCTTCTTTCTCTCTATAGTTTCTCTCTCTAGAGTTTCAGTGAGTTCGTAAGAAATAATGAAGGAATGAGCTTCTATTTATAGGAGAATGGACTGAATAGTAACTAATTCATGAACGGTCCAGATTGATTTACTTTTAAACGGACGGTCCATATTGATTTACTATTTAGTATTAATAAATTATTCTAATAAAATAAAATCTTTTAAATAAAATATAATATATTCTATTTGTAGTCTAATAAAATAAATAACTTTATAAAAGTATTACATTTTTATATAAAAAGATTTTACTACGCAAATACTATCTGCAGCACTTATGCAAACACTATCATAATAAAATATAATATATTCTAATTATTGTCTAATAAAACAAATAACTTTATAAAAGTATTCTATTTTATATAAAAAGATTTTATTATGCAGCACTATATCATAATAAAATATAATATATTCTAATTATTGTCTAATAAAATAAATAACTTTATAAAAATATTCTATTTTAT
Source organism: Panax quinquefolius (assembly GCA_020205615.1). Taxonomy (NCBI): domain Eukaryota; kingdom Viridiplantae; phylum Streptophyta; class Magnoliopsida; order Apiales; family Araliaceae; genus Panax; species Panax quinquefolius. The sequence goes on from CM035173.1 coordinate 85,122,935, forward strand.
ATAAAAGATTTTACTATGCAAAACACTATGCATAATAAAATATATTATATACTAATTATTGTCTAATAAAACAAATAACTTTATAAAAGTATTACTGCTTTATATAAAAGTTTTTCCGCTTTTATTACATTAAAATACTAATAAAACAAAATTTATATATATATATATATATATATATATATATATATATATATATAAACTTCCGTGACTTCATAAAAAGACACCTCAATATATTTAACAATATTTATCATTATTATTATAATTCACAATATTAATCGACTAGGTCGTTCCCAGGAAAGAGGGGGCTTTCCAATAAGGATTTCTCCCTATTGGCACGCAATTAAGTGACCAAACCTCTACTTGGTAAAACTTCTAAACATCGTTAATATTGCAAATAATAATATTAATAACTCTGTCATCTCAATTATTGATTTAATAATATATAAAATATCAACAATAATTGAATCAAATAACGTGAGATACTATGCAACAATTACTAAAGCAATAATTGAACAAAACTGAGTGACTTCTCACGTAAGCATCAATAATCAATACCGTGTGCTACTATGCAACCACGCGTATTACTGTACTTTTACTACCAAGTAGTTCAACAGTTTAAACGAAAAAACTTCCGTCGTTATTTTCATAAAAATATTTTTGTTATTTTCTCAATCCGACAATAATTTCGTTGTGGGGTCCACCAATGATTGTGTCATCGTACGAATATTCCCTGTTAAAACGAATATTTCCCGACCAATCGAATATTATATAACAACTTGCATACTTTGCAAAATTTATAAATATTACCCACAACTATAACATTATATCAAATTTACTCCATAATATTAAAAAAAATATTTTGAGAAAATTTAAATCTTTATTCATAAAATTTGGAGTCTCACATAAATGCTTATGAAAGATACCATTGTAACTTGAGGAATCTTATTTGAGCATCATTCGAAGAGAAAATTAGGCACTCACATAAGTTTGGGGGAAATCTTGGGGTATTTTTAAAAAAAAAATATTGGAACCTTCCCGAGTTGAATAATTGAAGCATGTGGTGGGTCGAGATGGAGCGTAAAACGCACTCCCCATAAACATAGGCACGAGATGGAGCGTAAAACACACTCGTTCAATGAAAAGTTGAAAACGAGATGGAGCGTAAAACGCACTCATTCATGAAAAGTGGAAAGTGAGATGGAGCGTAAAACGTACTCACTAAATAGAGAAAAGAAAATATGTATGTTTGAAATACTTGGGAAGGGTTCATATGTGCTTAAAAGTTTGAATTTCCGGTTGATCCTTAAGAAGAAAAAAAATTGTGCTTTGTCTAGTTTAGCGGTGATTGATGTGATAAGAAATTTTGAGAGTTATTGTTGAAAATCTTTTTATAAGTGTTGGTTGATCTTAGCTAAATCATGACTAGTTTGAACATCTGGATGCGCACACGCACTTAAAGGATCATGAGTAGATGTGAAGCTAATGAAAGTTGTTGAAATTTTAGACATGACATTGTTTTGAAATTTTCTGCAGGTTAACATATGTTGTAACCTTTGAGGCCATTGTGCGAATTCATATTGATTCATTGTTTGGGTGGATCATTGCTAAAGGATGAATTTTTCTAAATTGTGTTTTTGCTTGAGGACAAGCAAAGGTTTAAGTTTGGGGGTATTTGATGAATGGGTAATATACCCATGAATTGGATACATCCGGGCTTAATTTATTATTGTTCTCAAGTCTTTTAGAATATTTTTTAAGTATTTGTGTCTATTCATGCATTTTTATGTTGTTTTGTAGGAATTGGGACAAAAATTACTTGGATCGACGTTTGGGGTTAAAGAATGAAAGTTGTATATAAAAGAATTAAAGTTGTATATTAAATTACTCCGAACCATATTTCAAAAACCTTAAAGAATGAAAGTTGTATATCTACGTCTCCTCTTTCCAAAAAATCTTGAATCATCGAAATCGGAGTTCGGACGAAGAAGTTATGGCCATTTTTCCAAAGGACGTCAGAGCAGAAAATTCTTGAAAAGACCCCAGCGTTGGGGCGCCCAAACCAAGGCCATTTCTAGCGCCGGGGTGCTAGAAGGCGTTGTCAAGAAGATGTGCAAATGTGGCGGTATTTGGGGCACCTGGGAAGGGCCCGTCAAGCTTGGACGTGTTTTGGGGCGAATTTTGACACTTTTTTTACTCCAAATTGGATTGGGTTTGTTCCTAAGCTAAAAATTGGACTTGTAACCTATAAATACATTATGTAAGGCATAAAATAAAGGGAGATTAGATTGAATAGATTAGAGATACACTCCATTAGATTAAAGCATAAACCCTAGTTCTTATTAGTTTTGGAGATTGAAGCAACTTGGAGACCATTGAAGAAAAAGAGCAGGAGCTTGAGGAAGATGGAGATTTGCTGACAACAGATTTATTCTTCACTCTAATTTACTTTTATTTTTTAATGTCTATTCAATTATGGATTCTTGGTTTTAATTCATTAATCATGAACTAATTCTTTTATTAAGACTACAAATTGAACCTTTTATGTCTATGAATTAATTATTCAATTAATTCCAATTATTTATGTCTATATGAATTGTTTATCATGTCTTGCACTTTTTGATTAATTATTTGGCCACTAATTACCATGTTACTCTAGAAGGATTCGGGAGATGAAATCTAGGGTTGGAACTGGACATGATAACATGTATGCTTAATTATTTGCATGAGATGAATAATTAGGGTTATGAATTGAATAGGAATATTTGTTCACTACAAGTAACAAATTGGGAATTAGAACTTAATGGGTTTAATTTAATTATTTTGCATAGGAATATCGCAGGATTATTTTAATTGAATAAAAGTTAACTGGTCACTTGGAAAAGGGCTTTTAATACTTAGAGTTCCTGTTAACAATTCAAGAGGCGTAATAATTGGGTTAGTTGGATAATTGGTTTATAGTACATAATTTGGGGATATTGTAGTCTTAATCTTTATTTATTTGAATTCATTCGTATAGTCTTAAGCTTTATTTAATTGAATTAATTTCTAAAGACATCTAGTTTATTTAGTTAATTTAGCTTTCTCAATTCAAAAATCTTAAATCAATTGTTTAGCTAAAATTGATTTGGTTAAGAGTTAGTACTTGGTAATTTTTATTAAATAATTCCTCGTGGGAACGATACTCTACTTACACTTTATTACTTGTTGACTGTGTATACTTGCACGAATGTTTTGATTGCGAAATCGATCAACAAGAACTAGAGTGGATGTGAATGGATGGGAGTAGTATGCAAGGAAAACAAAGTCTGCAGAAATTAACCCAAGTACGGCCTTGCCCCATTTGAAAAAGAAAGTAGCGAGGCAGCCCTACTCTGAACCTTGAAAAAAACCTTCTTTATCGAGTTGCACAACCGCGCCCAATTACAAGGCAAAACCAGTGCGGTCGCTCAAACGGGAAATTGCCAGATTTGACTATTTAACCTATTTAACCGATCAGATTGCAATTTGATGCTCTAATTTCTATTAGGACTTGGATTTATGTTAGAAGACTATAAATAAATGGTTTTAATTCAATAAATCTATTCTATTATTCTTAGAATTAAAAACCCTAGTTTGAGAGGAGACAATAAAAGCTTGAAGCAGTTGAAGGAGCTAGACGAAGTCAACCTATGAGCTTTAAGGAGAGATTCAAGGATTGCAAAAAAAGTTTTTATTCTCTTCTTTATCTTTAGTTTGTACTCTTGAATGTTATTTAAATTGTGGATGATGGATTTTAATACAGTTATGAACTAATTTCTTTTTAAGATTACAATGGAACTTAATGCGTAGCTTTTATTGATATGCTTCCTTGTTAGTTATTATCAATTATTATCAGATTGTTTATTATGATTTTTGATTAATCTCTTAATTTCCAGGCCATTAATTATCGTGGTTATCTATATGAAATAGATAGATGAATTATGGGTTTAGACCTGATCATAATAATATGTAATTGTGTTTTCTGTGTGTGATGGAATTCATTATTTGTGTCTAGGATAGAGATATACCTACATGCCGCATGTAATTTGAAAAATAACATGTGCTTTAAATCCTTTTTAATTGTAATTCACGTAGAGATATAGTGAATTAGTTAACTAGGGTGTTCACCTTAATTCTATCTTTTGTGGATTTAATTTGATTCATTTATGATGCATCGAGAGATGGTTATAAATATTTATGAGTTATTGATTAACAATCCAACATAGTCAATTTAACTTAATAGGGAATGTATTAATTAAAATGAAACATTAAGGGAAATTGTAACCTTAAGCATTAATTATCTGGTTTTAATTTTGTGGTAACTAGCTTTAGTTTAATTAATTATTTTATTTTTAGATTTCACAATTTTAACCAATTGTTTAATAAAATTAATTTAATATAAAATTGGTAGGTGTTAGTATAAATATAAGTTTTTCTCCGTGGGAACGATACTTTGTTTGCTTTATATTATTAATTTGATCACGTATACTTGTGTGTGGGGCTATCATAGATTTAGGCAAACAATTACACAGGGCATGAAGATATAGTCGCATTTATCTAAAGTTAAGCCCATATATGGGTATATATAGGGTTTGCAGAAACTCTCCGCATGATTTGTCTTTGTGGGGGACACACAATTCTTGCCAAGATGCATGAAGAATAACCCAACAAAAGCAAATTAATCCCACCTTTTAATTTCTCGCATCCTGTAGTAGTCATCTCTATCCAGCAGTAACAATATGAAAGCGTCCATGACATGCTCGAAAATCCAGGAGCCAAGGCGTAAGGAGCATAATTCGTTATGGTGTAACGTAAACCACTTTCGCGGATGTGATACTGAAAATATTTTGCGATCCACCACTGCATCCCCAAACAATTGTTTATTATAAACACCACCTTGTGCTCCATAAGTTTTTTGGTTTGATACCCTTTCAGTCCATAAGAGATGTGCCCTCCCGCTTCTTTTAGTTGAAGGTCCTCCTCCCCTATAAAGTCAGAAGCACCCTCAAATGAATAGGAGGGAACATAGGCCTGGGTGGTGGGGGTGCAGCTCTTTTGTAGTGAAAAACCACTTGGCTTCTCTTGTTCTTCATTGAATTGGGAGAATTGGGTGTGAGATCCTTCACCATTAGAACCCCCTTGCTGAGGTACCTTTTTCCCCCTTATGTCAAAGTTGTATAAACAGTAATGGTGGTCCCATCCCTATTTTTCCAGAACATACTCGGGAGACATCTGTATAAATGCAAAACACTTATAAAGTAAGGACTCTGCACTCTCAACATGTCATATAAGAAGAACACAACTATTAGAAATAATAAATAAGATCAATAAATGCAATATATAGATACTAGAATGCCAAAAAGTTAAACTGAACGATATTTGGTTACCATGTTTATTAGATGATGTTGGTTGTATATAGCCCGAGGTTCATATGTAGGGTCTTAGTCCCCTTCCGGTTGAGGTCAATGCAGTTTTCTACATGTAATTCTCTTATACCACTCCATGTAATCATAAATGTCACGTAATTAGCAATCTCATATTGTTGTCCCTTGAGATGATCCATGTACGCGCTGTAACCTCGCCTTAAGGAAATACAATCATCAACGTCAAACCTGTGTTCTTTGGGCTTTCTTAGGTCTTCGTGATTTTTGGCCAGAGAGGGTATAACTTGAAAGAACCTAAACTGTCTCATCGCCCAATACGTCATATGATATTTCACGATATCAAAGTAGATCAAGAGGACCCTACCCTATCCCAACAACATTCCTTCAAAATTAAATCCATTCAGATTATCATCCCACCTCATGTAAGGGTGAAAAACTACCTGTCAAAAAGGTTGGACATATAATTCCCTTCAATAAAATGTTAGATGGTGGTGGGGATTTTCTTTTCTATTAAGGTAACTGTGGACTGCAGAGTATGCCCACGCTATGACCCTAGGTAACCATGCATCTGATTGTGGTATAGCCCACTCTATGACCCTAGGTAACCATGCATCTTATTGTGGTATAGCGTTTGGCCTTTCTACTTGCCATATATAAAGCCCTATAAAAATACCCTAACAAAGCCGCACCCTAAGAATACGTTACAAAATCTTTAGTGTTGGCAATAAAATACATATACTTGGGTGAACAATATTCTTGGACCTATTAGGGAATAATATTTCCCCCACATAGCCAAAGAATGTATGCCTTTGTTTATCAACCTACAATTTCCTTACTCACTCTAGAAGGAAAATTATTAAAATTTTTGTGCAACCACACCAATGAAATAAAATCTCATTTTTTTCGATTGTTGATATTCAGCAGCTAGTTCAGCACTAAATCATTCCCTAAAATGAGACATTGGGGTGTCAAATAGAGGACTAGTTAAGGGTTTGCCCACCATCGGCAACCTAAAAATGAAGTGGACATCCTCTAAGGTTATTGTTATTTCCCACATTTTAGGTGAAAACTATTGGTCTTCTACCGCAATCTTTCCACCAAGGCGGATATGAGACAAATGTCAGTTTGGTATGCAACGGTTGTGTGTTTAAAAAACCCCAAAATAACATTTATCAGGAAGAGTTTTTTGGGCTTTTGTTATGTTTCATTGATTGTATTTTTGTTTAGTTAATTGACTTGAGATTAGTTGTCCCCTATCTCTACCGTGATATACTTCATCAGACACATGATTTTGTTGGTCATACAGAACACTTTGGTCAATTGGTTTATAATTCTAGTTGTCCATTTTTTTACCTAAAAATGACATAAAAATATTTTGTACCAATTTAACAACTATGTAACACAAATATATCCCAATCATAAAAAACGACCATTTAAAAATAATTTAAAAGAAGATAATTTACAAAGTTTTTATAGTCATTATTAGTCCCAATAAATTATCACATGAATATATTGTCCCCAAAATATAGCTCAATAAATTAATAATAATAAAACATTACTCCCTTCTAATTATTATCCATAACCATTTAATAATAAATTAAGAATAAACAATTTATAACTTGTATATAATCACTAGTTCACCGCATAATAATATGCATATATTTACCTAAACACATAACTCATTAATTTTACCAAAATTCACATGCATATATGTATACATAGACATGGTTGTTAATATTCTCTAAAATTCTCAAAAATACATTTGCCTATTTTTTTTCAAAAACATTCACAATATTTATTTATTTTTAAAAACAAAATCAGTAGAAAAAATCTTACATATATTTTGCTTGGAATGGAATCTTGGTTGCTAAAATTGCTAGGACACTGATTCTGTCAAGACTTTTCCTCTTCTTTCTCTCTTATTTTGGCTGTAAACAAACTGTTAAGGTTTAGTTGTAGCCAAACTGTTAAGCGGCTAGATCTGGGTTTGAGGGGTTACCGCTAGAGCCTCTAACGACAGAAAGATTTTAAGGGGTGCATTATAGTAACTACAACTGATCAAGGGAGGACAATGACGTAAAATAGACACACTTCCGCCAGAGCTTGTAGCGGCAGGTGGTGTGGCACGAGGGATGAGGGGCTTTTTAAGGGACTTTTTGATAATATCCCATGTTGTTAGAAGGATTTTTACTGCCGCTAGAGCCTCTAACGGCAGGGGAAATTGGGTTTAATTTGGGCCATTCAATATCAAGATCAAAGGCTAGGATTATGGTTGCTGGAATAGTGTCTGTGAAAATCGGTTTGTCACGGATGGGTGTATATATATATATATATATATATATATATATATATATATATATATATATATATATATCGCCTATAAAAAGGTTAAATATGGAAACTAATTTATTTTGTTATATAATATCTCAAATGCATCCGTACTTCTTTTTGTATTTCTCATTCGATACTCGTAGTTTTATTTTATACTGAGACCAAGCTTTGTGTTAGAAATTATTAAATCAGACATATTTAAATTTGATGATGTGATTATAATGTATAATTGTTCAATAACTTTTTTAAAGTCCTTATACGATTCATATATGTACAAGGACTTAGAAATAGAACGATGAAACTTGTTAGGTTGATCCTCTAAGTTGATTCAATGAACAAGTAATAGGATAAAATTGATTGTATAGTATTGTTATATGATCGTAAAGTTACTCTTCCATTTTCTATAGCTAATATTGTTAGTAGAGTAACATAGATATTCGTAGAGCCGCAGTTGAGTAAGAGTGAAGCTACAAAAAGACAAAAAAGATCGTAGAGTTGTCCTCGGCATCATAGTTTTGACGGCCCCAAAATAGGTATACATCACCCATCTTGGGTCGCCAAATATATGGTACAAAATTTAAATACAAATTTCTTTTATTCAATACGACAAAAGCGTAGCTAAGAGTTTTTACACGAATATTGTCTTCTAGACAATATCCAAACTCAAAGGGAGTCCTCATTACATTTATTATCACACTATTTCATAGAATAGTTAGGACTACTGTAGCTGTGACGCCCCCAAAATAGGTATACATCACCCATCTTAAGTCGCCAAATACATGGTACAAAATTCAAATACAACTTAATTATACAACAATCGTGTAAAATACGACAAAATAGAATCTATGAGTTTTAATACGAATATTGTCATCTAGACAATATCCACACTCAATGGAGTCCTCATTACATTTATTGTCACACTATTACATAGAATAGTGAGGACTACTATGACACCATCTCAGACCATCACTCCGTTCCCTGACTAGTCCCGGCTACGTTCTCATTTCCTGAAGAGAACAATGAAAGCAAAAGGGTGAGCTCAACTAGCCCAGTAAGAAATATTATGACTAAGATAATGCAGAATAAGTTATTGTTAGCCTTCAACAATGTTAAACTGATAGAATATAATAGACAACAAGTTTAACTGTAATGGAACAAGCAATCCATTAGAAGAGTCAAGTAGAGCATAAAATCTACCATCTTCTATGATTTAAAAGGTTTTTCATCAACTTTCTCGACGAGACTCAGCTTAATAAATAATCCATATCATCGAATCACCCATGTACTACGGCCAAGGATATTCTTTAGTATCACGACCATAAATTATTCATACACTATGGGCCAAGGATATTCGTGTATTCATCAATGGTCATGATCATGCCAACAACTATCCATCAATGCACTACGGTCCAATGAGGACTTTTACCACATCATTTGTAACATTACGGTCATGATTATACCGAATAATCTCTGGTCATAATCATACCAAGTCCATCTATGCACTACGGGCCACAAATGACTTTCAACATAATATAAGCATGAGGATGATGACAATGATATAAGCATTAATCAAATAAAATCAAGGATAAATATTAAAGACTTTAAATTTATCCAGAGTTTAAAAATATCCTAATTGTCAACATGATACTGCTTTGTAGAGTAAAATTCAAGAACAATATTCATGTATCAAGAATAAGACAGAAAAGAAATATTTTTTTAGGTGAATAGTACCCCATAAATAGTACCCTGTGAATAGTACTTCGGAAATAGTATCTCGTGAATAGTACCCCGGCATGAAAAGTGTCTCAAATATCCGAGTGAATAATATTCATGTGAAAAGTAATCGGGTGAATAGTAACCCGTGAATAGTAACTCGTGAATAGTACTCTGGCATGAAAAATGCCCCGAATACCCGAGTGAATAATATTTGAGTGAATAATAACGGGGTGAATAGTACCCATAAATAGTAACTCATAAATAGTATTCTGGCATAAAAAGATCAATAATTATCAAGAAAGCTCATAATAATATTTCCATGAAAAGATACTGGATGAAGCGCAAATATCAAGGATATTTTACTAATTTCACGGAGTATAGAAGCATTACTTTAACAGAATGAGAGTATAATCAAGAATACGAGATGAAATAATATTACTCACATACTATAGAGTATGGAAGAAAATATTATTCCTTATGAATACTGAACAAAAATAATATCCCTTACCTCAGAAGAAGACTGGATACTGGAATAGTGAGGTAGCAGACTTCTCTTCTTCTTTCTCTCTAGCTTCTCTCTATAGCTTCTCTCTCTATAATTACTTTTGTGAGTCTTAGTGAATTGGTGAGAATGAAGGAAGAATGAGCTTCTATTTATAGGAAAATATAGTTTCAATAATGGCACGTTTTGGGGCTCGAAATATTATAGTATAATACCTTTATCTTTTCCTTCATTTTTAATTTAGTCATGCAAGTATTATCAAACTTGCACCACCTCCCCTAATAGTATTTCATGTGAATCAATAGTAAATCATATGACTCAATAGTTCTATACATGTAAAAAAATAATTACAGTATAGTACCTTCATTTATACCTCTATTTTTAATTTAGTCATGCAAGTATTATCAATCTTGCACCAACTCCCCTAATAGTACATGCATGTGAATCAATAGTAAATATATGTGAATAAATAGTTATAAGCATGTGAATTAATAGCAATTAATTGCTTATTTATCCGGTTAATTACCCGATTGGTCAATATAACCTTTAGACATCAATTATTATCGAAATAAATGTCGATTTCCACTAACACCAATAATTCCCACACAATGAAACTATCAATTTCATCTTTAATCAACACAAACTAATTCATCATTAATATTATAACTCACAATATTTAACAACCAGGTTGTTCCCAGGAAAGAGGGGGCTTTCCGATAAGAATTTCTCCCTATTGGCGCTCAATTAGATTATCTAACCTCTCCTTGACAGAACTTCTAGACATTATCAATATTGCAAATAATAATATGAATAACTTTGTCGTCTCAATTATTGATTTAATAATATAACATATTATGCGAGATGATCTTGTGACAATAATTGAATCAATAATGTGAGAGATATGATGCACGGCGATTCATCAGAGCAATAATTGAGTATAACCGAGTGACTTCTCACGTAAGCATCAATAATCAATACCGTGTGTACTACTATGCAACCATGCAGACATCGTATTTCTTTTACTACCGGGTAGTTCAACGGTTTTAATTCAGTAACACTTTCGCCGTTATTTTATAAAAGATAATTACGCAGCTTTTCTTACTACGACAATACTTCCATTGTGGGGTCCACCAATGATTGTGTCGTCGTACGAATATTCCCTGTTAAAACGAATATTTCCCGACCAATCGAATATTATATAACAACTTACTTACTTTGCAAAATTTATAAATATTACCCACAACTATAACATTATAAAAAACTCACACCTTAATATTCAAAAATGATATTTATAGAAAAATTCATCTTTATTCATAAAAGTTGGGGTCTTACAGTAGCCACCATCTCGGACCATCACTCAGTTCCCCGACTAGTCCTGGCTACGTTCTCATTTTCTGAAGAGAACAATAAAAGAAAAAGGGTGAGCTCAACTAGCCCAGTAAGAAATATTATGACTACGATAATGCAGAATAAATTATCATTAGCCTTCAACAGCGTTAAACTGATAAAATACAATAGATATCAAGTTTAATTGCAGCGAAACAAGCAATCCATTAGAAGAGTCAAGTAGAGCATGATATCTATTATCTTCTATGATTTAAAAAGTTTATCATCAAATTTATCGCTGAGACTCAGCTTAATAAATAATCCATATTACTGAATTATCCATACACTATGGGCCAAGGATATTTATTAGTATCACGTCCACGAATTATCCATGCACTACAAGCCAAGGATATTCGTGTAATCACCAATAGTAATGATCATGCCAACAACTTTCCATCAATGCACTACGGGCCAATGAGGACTTTTACCACATCATTTGTAACATTACAAGTCATGATTATACCAAATGATCCCTGGTCATAATCATATCAATCAACAGTCCATCTATGCACTACAGGCCAAAGATGACTTTCATAACAATATAAACATGAGGATGATGACAATGATATAAGAATTCAATTAAATGAAAGCAAAGGATAAATTTTAAAGAGTTAAAATTCAATTTATCCGAAATTCAATAATGTCCAAATTATCAACATGATACTGCTTTGTGGAGTAAAATTCAAGAATAATATTGTATCAAAAATGATTTGGACCGAAAAGAAATCAATTTTAGTCGTAAATCGTACCCCTAGTGAATAGTACCCCGTTAATAGTAATTCGGGAATAGTACCCTGTGAATAGTACTCCGGTATGAAAAGATCAAAAATTATCAAGAATGTCCAGAATAATATTTCCGTGAAAAGATACTAAGATGAAGCGCAAATTTTAAGGATATTCTAATAATTTCAACGATTATATAAGTCATACTTTAACAAAATGAGTGTAGAATACGGAATCTGAAACGAAATAATATTACTTACATACTACAGAGTTTGGGAAAAAATATTATTTCATATGAATATTGAACAAAAATAATATCCCTTACCTTAAAAAGAAGAGTATTCCAACTGGTATAGCGGGGATATTCTTGAAAAAAACTTGCACGGTTTTCTACACTCAAAGCTTCCTAAAACTTGAAAGAAATACGCTCAATATTATAAAAGAAGAATTATCTGATTCTGGTATGATTTTCAATTCTAAACTAAGCATCCTATTTATAGGATAATGGAAGGATACTATTTAGGAAAAATCACGGACGCACAGTGGGGGAAAATCACGGGCACACGAATCGTCTGAAATAATTTTCTGAATTCACTATGCAAACATTATGCAGACACTATACAAACACTATGCATAATAAAATATAATATATTCTATTTTTCATAAAAACCAAAACTTATTATAATATATATATATATAAAGTATTATACTCCCTCCCGACCATTCCATTTCCCCTCCCCCCACCAAAAGTCATCATCACATGTGGGCCCCACCTTTTATAGTATATATATATATATATATATATATTGAATAACTTTCTACCGATTATTTTGAAAAATGAGCAAGTGGAGGTCCATATAATAAGCAAAATTTACAACAAATACTTTATAAAAATTCCCTCAATATTTTTAACAACATTTATTCATCATTATTATAACTCGCAATATTAACAACCAAATCGTTCCAAGGAAAGAGGGGGATTTCCGATAAGGATTTCTCTCTATTGACGCGCAATTAGGTGACCAAACTGAAAGTAGTATGCACACAAGCCAATCATGTTTGATGATAAAGCATATACTTTGTAACAATCTTATTCATTTATTAATAAAAAGTATTAATTTATTAAAGGCTTTTAATTATCTACATGATGTTTGTTTTTATAATATGTGATAAACCCATAGTTTTAAGCAATGCTTTTAGAATAATGATGATGATCATTCTAATGAGATCTAAATTCTTAGAAAGCTTAAAACTAAAATAGTTCCCAATCATTGGATTACTAAATTGGGGATTAGTGAATCCGGATAGATTGGTACATACGTTGCTTGCTTTCATTGGATGAGGATGATTGATCTCATGATCATTTGTGTGGAGACACTAAAGCAAGTATGTAGGTGCTTATTAGAGAATAAGTTCAACGAACGTTGGCTCGCTAAGGAATACCTAATGGAGTTTTATTTGCACATCATAGGAATTCTGTAGTGATAGTAGTCTGAGTAATCCTTGGACTTGAGATCATCATAGTATCTTGTGTATGATGAGTTATACTTTGACTTATTCCTTAAGACCCTTAGGGTATATCAAAGGGTATGCTTGGGTATAATAAGTTGTACATGGAGATAATGTATGATCAATAAAGAATCTACCACTTCTAATAAAGAAGAGAAATGTCCTATGTGATTCGATAAATGACAACCCAATAGTCCTTGGCAGCGAGAATGAAATTAGAAAGGAGTTTCTAATTTGCATTATTTGAGTTGTGCATTTAAGGATCGAAATACATATAATTAAATAAAATAAGACTTGACAGTAATTCCATGTCTTATATTTAATTGGGACATCAGATGGTGGAAGGATTGAATTATCGGTAACTATTTACTCAAAGGTTCTTTAATGATTAATGTTGAAATCTATATTATCTGGGAAAGTCGTTGATCGCTAGGGAGGCTTATCCTATTGTAGAATAAATATTATTTATTTAAATAAATTAATTGTTTAATTTATTTATTTAAATAAGATTAAATTGTTCTAATTGATTTATTCACAACCTGGTTTAATATGGAGAACCTAAAGGGTCACACCATAAAAGGAAGAATAATTATTTAAGAAGTTAATGGCATAATCGTAATAATATGTTATGTATATTTAATTTAATCTATGGTGATAGAATAAATTAAATAGCTTAATATTTATTATTTAATATTTTAAAAATATTAAATATAAATTAATAAGAGGAGTCTTATTAATATTATTACAATTATTATTATTTTAATTTCTAAAAGAGTTTAGGAATTAATTTAATATAAGTACTCTCATTTATTCCTAATTGGATTAGGAAGGAAAATTAGTTAAAGGAGTTTAATTAATTATCCCTAATAAGATTAGGGAGCTTAATTAATTAAAAGAATTTAATTAATTAAATAAATCCCAATTCCTTAATTGTTAAGGTGGGTTGCCCACATCTATAAATAAGAGGAGTCTTATTATGGGTGTGATGGGTTGTTGACTTTAAAAAAGTACGTAATAATTCCAAGTTGTTGGGAGTACACCTTTTTCTATAGAGATAGAAAACTAGGGTTTTGAGCCAAATACCCTTCTTCTTGAATTTTCTTCTTCCTTGGTGGATCACCTCTGAGGCCAAACATTTGGGTGGCTAACGTTGATCGAAGGAAGGAACCAAACCCGGTGGATTCAAGATTGAACGCGAAAGGATTTGGAGGTGAACTTGTACCTGAGGAAGCTCGATCTTCAAGGGTATGATTCTCATTCGTTATCTTTTTCGTTTAATTAATAATTATGCATAAAGGATGATCCGGGTTTATGGCTTGTAAATTTTTAAACTCTGATTTTACACGCTTCCGCTACATTATGCAATTTGATTGCGTTATGAATATTACAAACCTATCAGTGGCATCAGAGCCAAACCTTTATGTAAATTATTAATTGTTCAGATTTGATATGTATATTGATATGTGTTTCGAATAATTTTTTGGGCATAATTTTATGGTATAAAATTTATAATAAAAAATAAAAAAATAAAAAAAAAACCGTAAATTCACATGCATTGAATAACTCAGCAACCAGATTAATTAAACCAAGGGCAGGCCACGGTTTTTGATGCAGCAGGATAAGCCAATATTTTGGTTTTTTACAAAGTGATCATGTATCACTAAATAACGGTTGATCCACGAATCTCATTACAATTATTTTTTTTTTTACCAAATGTCACACATATGCGTAAACAAAAAAAAAAAAAAAAAACTAAAGCAATTAAAAAGCAAAAAGCCGGACATACATTTACTATGAATTTTCATGCATACGCATCTAAAATAAAGGAGTCCAGCTTTTTTCTCATGGCTTACAATTTAAATCGAGGCGCCTACCATAATGACGAAATCGTAATAAAAGTGAAGTATGTATAGCGCAAAATCAATT
The DNA here is from genome assembly GCA_020205615.1 of Panax quinquefolius. Lineage (NCBI taxonomy): Eukaryota > Viridiplantae > Streptophyta > Magnoliopsida > Apiales > Araliaceae > Panax > Panax quinquefolius. The sequence goes on from CM035173.1 coordinate 85,138,430, forward strand.
TTTTTTTTTTTAAAGTGTTATCGGATCATGGCGGAGTTCTATATATATATATATTATATATATATATATACATATATAGTATAATATATATTAATTATTTTATAATTAAAATAAAAGTTTATTTTAATTTTAAAATAAAAGGTTTATTTTAATCTTAAAATAAAAGGTTTATTTTAATTTTAAAATTAAAATTTCATGCTAACTAATTAGAGTTGGAATTGGATTCCATGATAACTAATTAGAGTTGAAATTGGATTGCCTAATTTCCTTAAATAAAGGAGTTTATTTAGATATGAAATAGATTTCATATTATTCAAAATAAAAGAGTTTATTTGTGAATAGGAAAGAGAATCCTAATTTCCTTAAATAAAGGAGTTTATTTAAATATGAAATAAGATTTCATATTATTCAAAATAAAGGAGTTTATTTATGAATAGGAAAAATTATCCGTGTTTCCTTTAAATAAAAGATTTTTTTTTTACATGGAATTGGATTCATAATTAATTAAAATAAAAGAGTTTATTTTAATTAAAGATTTTTTTTATTACATGGAATTGGATTCCATAATTAATTAAAATAAAGGAGTTTATTTTGATTAAAGATTTTGATTAAAATAAAATAGTTTATTTTATTCAAAATAGGATAAATTAAAATAAAATAGTTTTATTTTGATTTAAATTTGGATTAAAATAAAGGAGTTTATTTTGATTCAAAAATAGATTTTATACTAACTAAATTTGCCCATTAAATGATATCAATATATATATTAAATGTTTATTATTCATGAGATGAATGTTATTTATTGATGCATATGATGATATGTATGATAATAAATGGGATTGATTATGGACTATTGACCAATATGATTGGATTTTATTTTAGTTGGATGCATGAATGTATGGGTATTATTAAATGGGGTCTGCGTACCTCGTCTTCTCTAATTTTTCTTAATGTAAATTCTATCTCTCTCCTATGTACTTCCCCTTGGATCACGATCAAGGTTTCTATTTATTTTAAATAGTTTTGTAATAGGAATAGTTAGAATTAATTTTGAAAAAATTGGAGATCAAGGACAAGAAGCGCGAAGACCCGTTTGTAATGGAGCCCGGTTTAAATGTAATAGTTATATTTAAATATTATTTCTTGCACCCTAGGGTTTTTGACCTTTTGGTTCACTTGGTGGCTCTAGTGAACCAAACTAGAATAAAAGTCCATAATCAATCCGGGTAGAATATAGTATTCTATATGTGCATGCTTATACTATATATATATATATATTATGCAAACATGCTTCAGATGTTCATTAATATATTAGCGTATTTTATATATATATGTGCATGCATGCTAAAACAAGATGAGACAAATTAATAACAAACCCCTCAATTTTTATATTAAGTCCTAAGCGTTCAAAGATATTTGGAATATCGAGCGTCGCCTTCTAGCATGATAAAATTAATAGAGTATTAAATATTTAATATGAGTTTGTTGTGTCACCACAAGGCAAGTATTAAGTATTTAAGATGTTAATTTATCACATTTGATGCTTATAAAGAAAATTGAACAATATTGTTTTGTTGTGTCACCACAAGGATGATATTTTTCTTTTTGAATATATGGAGTGCTAGGTTGGACTTAACTTGGATAATTTTGATTCTGATGTGCCACCACTTGATCAAAATAATCTAAGAGGCAAAATACAAGGAGTTGCATAGTTGATGTAATTGACAAAAAGTTGTCTACCTATTTATTTATATATAGTTTGTTGTGTCACCACAAGGCTATATACATTTGAAATGGGATCCTTATTCTCACTAGCAGATCTTTAATTAGATTTTTAGAACTATATAAGTGAGGTAATATAGTTTGAAGAAAATAGTGGGAGATACCAATTTAAAACAAGACCTAATTTATTTTGGTAATTAATAATAGAATGTATGTTAAAATGTTGTTAATTACAAATTCATTTACTGAATTTTACAATGTCTAAAATTTACTATCATTTGAAGCATATTAGATGCTAAATTAACCTGGATAGAATTAAATGGATTGGTTAAGGAATTTGAGAATAGTTCTCATAGTTTGAAAAGTTATCTTATGTCCTTAATTAATAAATATCCTCGCAATGGTTGCGAATAATGCCTCTGAGGAAGACATTGCTACTTTTAGAAAGTGGCAAGATGATGCACGATTGGCTCAATGCATCATGCTCGCATCCATGAATAACGAGCTTGAATCGGCATGAAACTATGGATGCTCTACTATATATTCCTGCACATCAAGTAGTTGATGGTGAGGAAAGTGGGGCCGATAGATATCGATATCTAAGGAGCTCTTCCGATCTAGAATGGCCAATGGCACTATAAATATGCAGACAAAAAAGTTCTTAACATAATCAATTTGATTGATCAATTAGGACAACCGGTTTTGTCATGGATGGAGAGTTGAGCCAAGATTTGATCTTGCACTCACTCCCTGGACTCTTTTCACAATTGTTGTGAATTTTCATATGAACAAGCTAGATATCGCCTTTGATTGATTTGCTTAACATATTGAAAAATGTTAAGAGTCACTTTCCAACCAAGAAAGACCAAGTCTTCTTGGTAGGGGCCAAAGGATCTTACTAAAAGAAGAACGATTCAAAGAAGGTAAATAGAAAGGCAAAATAAAGGATAATAAGAACATAAGCGATCACGGATAGCAAAGGAGTTTGCTTCCACTTTGCAATAAGCACGACACCGAAAGAAATCTGAGAAGCATCTTGCGAGGCTAACCAAAAGAAGCTTAGTGAAGTTTCGATTACAAATATAATTTTGTTCATAATTTAAAATAAATTTTTCTTTAAGTCAAGGTTCTACTTGGGTATTGGATACAGACTTTGGTTATCATAAATATAGATTTATGAAGGGACCAAGCGAAGTAAAAGCTAAAAAATATAAGTAATCCTATGTGTGGAAAATGAAGCAAAGGTTGTTGCATTAGCCATAGAAACTTATAGTTTAGCAATGCATACGAGCAAATCTATTAAGTCAATAAGTTGTTATTGTATTCCAGTTCTCGTTGAAAACATTATTTCCATTTTATTGTTGGACAATGAAATCTTTGGTATTATAATTAAGAACAATTGTTGTTCTATTTATAATAATAATGTTTTGTATAGAACTGGAATATCACTTAATAAATTTTGTATACTTGACTTACATGAAAATAATTTTGCATATTGAACAAATTAGTATAAGAAAATGAGATGATCATTCAAAGAGTTGAATGTATGTATTTGTTGAAATACAAGTGTGAATTATTTGAAAGGATCAAAGAATTCAGAAATGAAACAAATTGACAAAGTATTAAGATTCTTTGATTAGATCAAGGAATAAATACTTGTGCAATAAGTTTCTAGATCATCTCAAATGGTTTTCTCATAATGGACACATCCTGATACGCAATAATTGATTGATGTATCCGAAAGAAAAAATCGATACCTTGTTGGACATAGTGCGGTCCATAATGATTTTACCGACATTCCAAAGATTCTTCCGGGATAATGTCCTAGAAATGGTCAGCATATCTACGAAAATGGTAACCTCAAAATCCATTTGAAGACTCCATAAAAGTTATGGATGGGGAGGATTCCTAATCTTAAGTATGTTAAGATAAGGGGTTCCAACTTATGTGAAAAGGTTTCAAAAGATAAGCTTGGGACAAGATTTGACAAGTGTCGATTTGTGGGACATCCTAAAAGTAAGTTTAGGGTATATGTTCTATAATTCTACTTAGCAAAAGGTGTTTGTTACGAAACACGCCGCCTTCTAAGATAAAGGTGTTTATCATTGAAGAGGGCTAGTGGGAGGATAATAGATCTTGAAGAGTTCAAGAACCACAAAACACTATAAGTCAAATAAGAGGAACTATATAGATAGACCTATTGTACCACAATAAAATAATAAATGCGAATAGTATACCGAAGATACCTAGGAGGTATGGATTCATCATGGATGATGATGATGAGGTACACATCATAGAAGATGATGATCCGAGTTACATTCGATGAGGTAAGACTTCTAGTGTGTACAAAAGGGTCGATGGGAGGCGTCGTGAAATTTTTAGTATTATATGTTGATATACTACGGATGAGGAATTACATACCAATGCTACAATCAATGAAGATAAAGTTGTCTAAACATTCCTCCATGAATGGTTTGGGAAAGAGTATCTTAATTGGGGATATAAATCTATATAGATAGATTTAAGAGGATGCTCGACTTAACCCAAGGAACGTATATTCATTTGATGCTAAAGTCGTTTAGCATGGCAAACTCAAGAGATGTCTCATGTTGATGAGCCATGGAGTGTATCTCTTTAATAGTCCCCACAGACTCAAAAAGAGAGATCACATGAGTAACTATCATGTATGCAATGAAATATACGAGACACGATGTTGATCGATCGTATTACGGAGAAGTTCACTTTGTGAGTCGGTGAAAAACATCTTAAAGTTCTTAACCCGCACTAAGGATGTGAGCAAACATGGTGGGTCTGAATTAAAACTAGAGGGCTTTACAGACTCAAGTTTTTCAGACAGACCAAGACGACCGAAAATCCACTTTAAGGTAAAGTGTTACCTTGAGCGATTGGTGCGATGAATTGGAAAGGTTCCAAACAACAAAGAGTTCTTTGGTTTAGTGATAAAGACAAAGTATATAGTTATAAATGAAGGCGCAAGTTGATTGTTTGGATTAAAAGTTCATTCTGAAACTAGGAATAGTTCCCAAGTCTCATCTTGGATCTAAACATGTGTTGTGGCACTTTCATTTGATTATTAGAATCATTGAAAGATGGGAAATCACTATAGAGATAGTGGACTCTCATGAACAACATTACATATCCATTAACTAAAGCTTATCCAATGGCGGGATAATCGTCACTTAAAGAAGAAGAGTATGAGTTACCATGACGATTGGCTTTAGTGCAGTGTGGAGATTGAAAGTAGTATGCACACAAGCCAATCATGTTTGATGATAAAGCATATACTTTGTAACAATCTTATTCATTTATTAATAAAAAGTATTAATTTATTAAAGGCTTTTAATTATCTACATGATCTTTGTTTTATAATATGTGATAAACCCATAGTTTTAAGCAATGCTTTTAGAATAATGATGATGATCATTCTAATGAGATCTAAATTCTTAGAAAGCTTAAAACTAAAATAGTTCCCAATCATTGGATTACTAAATTGGGGATTAGTGAATCCGGATAGATTGGTACATACGTTGCTTGCTCATTGGATGAGGATGATTGATCTCATGATCATTTGTGTGGAGACACTAAAAGCAAGTATGTGTAGTGCTTATTAGAGAATAAGTTCACCGAAGCGTGGCTCGCTAAGGAATACCTAATGGAGTTTTATTTGCTGTCAATAGGAATTCTGTAGTGATAGTAGTCTGAGTAATCCTTGGACTTGAGATCATCATAGTATCTTGTGTATGATGAGTTATACTTTGACTTATTCCTTAAGACCCTTAGGGTATATCAAAGGGTATGCTTGGGTATAATAAGTTGTACATGGAGATAATGTATGATCAATAAAGAATCTACCACTTCTAATAAAAGAAGAAAATGTCCTATGTGATTCGATAAATGACAACCCAAAGAGTCCTTGGCAAGGCGAATGAAATTAGAAAGGAGTTTCTAATTTGCATTATTTGAGTTGTGCATTTAAGGATCGAAATACATATAATTAAATAAAATAAGACTTGACAAAGTAATTCCATGTCTTATATTTAATTGGGACATTGTATGGTGGAAGGATTGAATTGTGCGGTAACTATTTACTCAAAGGTTCTTTAATGATTAATGTTGAAATCTATATTATCCGGAAAGTCGTTGATCGCTAGGAGAGGCTTATCCTATTGTAGAATAAATATTATTTATTTAAATAAATTAATTGTTTAATTTATTTATTTAAATAAGATTAAATTATTCTAATTGATTTATTCACAACCTAGGTTTAATATGGAGAACCTAAAGGGTCACACCATAAAAGGAAGAATAATTATTTAAGAAGTTAATGGCATAATCGTAATAATATGTTATGTATATTTAATTTAATCTATGGTGATAGAATAAATTAAATAGCTTAATATTATTATTTAATATTTTAGAAATATTAAATATAAATTAATAAGAGGAGTCTTATTAATATTATTACAATTATTATTATTTTAATTTCTAAAAGAGTTTAGGAATTAATTTAATATAAGTACTCTCATTTATTCCTAATTGGATTAGGAAGGAAAATTAGTTAAAGGAGTTTAATTAATTATCCCTAATAAGATTAGGGAGCTTAATTAATTAAAAAGAATTTAATTAATTAAATAAATCCCAATTCCTTAATTGTTAAGGTGGGTTGCCCACATCTATAAATAAGAGGAGTCTTATTATGGGTGTGATGGGTTGTTGACTTTAAAAAAGTACGTAATAATTCCAAGTTGTTGGGAGTACACCTTTTTCTATAGAGATAGAAAACTAGGGTTTGAGCCAAATACCCTTCTTCTTGAATTTTCTTCTTCCTTGGTGGATCACCTCTAGAGGCCAAACATTTGGGTGGCTAACGTTGATCGAAGGAAGGAACCAAACCCGTGGATTCAAGATTGAGCGAAAGGATTTGGAGGTGAACTTGTACAGGGAAGCTCGATCTTCAAGGGTATGATTCTCATTCGTTATCTTTTTCGTTTAATTAATAATTATGCATAAAGGATGATCCGGTTTATGGTTTGTAAATTTTAAACTCGATTTTACACGCTTAGCGCTTACATTATGCAATTTGATTGCGTTATGAATATTACAAACCTATCAGTGGCATCAGAGCCAAACCTTTATGTAAATTATTAATTGTTCAGATTTGATATGTATATTGATATGTGTTTCGAATAATTTTTTGGGCATAATTTTATGGTATAAAATTTATAATAAAAAATAAAAAAATAAAAAAAAAACCGTAAATTCACATGCATTGAATAACTCAGCAACCAGATTAATTAAACCAAGGGCAGGCCACGGTTTTTGATGCAGCAGGATAAGCCAATATTTTTGTTTTTTACAAAGTGATCATGTATCACGGAAATAACGGTTGATCCACGAATCCTGTTACAATTATTTTTTTTTTTACCAAATGTCATGCATTTACACGCAAAACAAAAAAAAAAAAACATGCACTAAATTAAAAGCAAAAAACCTACATCTTAAGTTATGCAATTTTCATGCACGCACGAAAATAAAGGAGCTGCCGTTTTTTTCTCATGGCTTGCACGGAAATCGAAAACCGTACATATGCAACAGAAATCGAATATAAAAGAAGAAATATATATATACGCAAATCAATTTTTTTTTTAATTAAAAAGTTACACGGATCATGGCAGTTATATATATATATATATATATATATGACATATATAAGTATAATATATATTAATTATTTTATAATTAAAATAAAAGTTTATTTTAATTTTAAAATAAAAGGTTTATTTTAATATTAAAATAAAAGGTTTATTTTAATTTTAAAATTAAAATTTCATGCTAACTAATTAGAGTTGGAATTGGATTCCATGATAACTAATTAGAGTTGAAATTGGATTGCCTAATTTCCTTAAATAAAGGAGTTTATTTAGATATGAAATAGATTTCATATTATTCAAAATAAAAGAGTTTATTTGTGAATAGGAAAGAGAATCCTAATTTCCTTAAATAAAGGAGTTTATTTAAATATGAAATAAGATTTCATATTATTCAAAATAAAGGAGTTTATTTATGAATAGGAAAAGAATTATCCGTGTTTCCTTTAAATAAAAGATTTTTTTTTTTACATGGAATTGGATTCATAATTAATTAAAATAAAAGAGTTTATTTTAATTAAAGATTTTTTTTTATTACATGGAATTGGATTCCATAATTAATTAAAATAAAGGAGTTTATTTTGATTAAAGATTTTGATTAAAATAAAATAGTTTATTTTATTCAAAATAGGATAAATTAAAATAAAATAGTTTTATTTTGATTTAAATTTGGATTAAAATAAAGGAGTTTATTTTGATTCAAAAATAGATTTTATACTAACTAAATTTGCCCATTAAATGATATCAATATATATATTAAATGTTTATTATTCATGAGATGAATGTTATTTATTGATGCATATGATGATATGTATGATAATAAATGGGATTGATTATGGACTATTGACCAATATGATTGGATTTTATTTTAGTTGGATGCATGAATGTATGGGTATTATTAAATGGGGTCTCACAGACCTCGCCTTCTCTAATTTTTCTTAATGTAAATTCTATCTCTCTCTATGTACTTCCCTCGATCACGATCAAGGTTTCTATTTATTTTAAATAGTTTTGTAATAGGAATAGTTAGAATTAATTTTGAAAAATTGGAGATCAAGGACAAGAAGCGCATGATGAAGACCCGCTTTGTAATGGAGCCCGGGTTTAAATGTAATAGTTATATTTAAATATTATTTCTTGCACCCTAGGGTTTGACCTTTTGGTTCACTTGGTGGCTCTAGTGAACCAAACTAGAATAAAAGTCCATAATCAATCCGTAGAATATAGTATTCTATATGTGAATGCTTATACTATATATATATTATATATTATGCAAACATGCTTCAGATGTTCATTAATATAACGCGTATTTTATATATATATGTAATAAATGCGCTATTTAAACAAGATGAGACAAATTAATAACAAACCCCTCAATTTTTATATTAAGTCCTAAGCGTTCAAAGATATTTGGAATATCGAACGTCGCCTTTCTAGCATGATAAAATTAATAGAGTATTAAATATTTAATATGAGTTTGTTGTGTCACCACCAAAGCAAGTATTAAGTATTTAAGATGTTAATTTATCACATTTGATGCTTATAAAGAAAATTGAACAATATTGTTTTGTTGTGTCACCACAAGGATGATATTTTTCTTTTTGAATATATGGAGTGCTAGGTTGGACTTAACTTGGATAATTTTGATTCTGATGTGCCACCACTCGATCAAAATAATCTAAGAGGCAAAATACAAGGAGTTGCATAGTTGATGTAATTGACAAAAGTTGTCTACCTATTTATTTATATATAGTTTGTTGTGTCACCACAAGGCTATATACATTTGAAATGGGATCCTTATTCTCACTAGCGAGATCTTTAATTAGATTTTTGCCAGAACTATATAAGTGAGGGTAATATAGTTTGAAGAAAATAGTGGGAGATACCAATTTAAAACAAGACCTAATTTATTTTGGTAATTAATAATAGAATGTATGTTAAAATGTTGTTAATTACAAATTCATTTACAGAATTTTACAATGTCTAAAATTTACTATCACTGCGAAGCATATTAGATGCTAAATTAATCAGACCGAATTAAATGGATTGGTTAAGGAATTTGAGTATAGTTCTCATAGTGAAAAAGTTATCTTATGTCCTTAATTAATACGTCTATCCCTGCAATGGTTGCAGACAATGCCTCTGAGGAAGACATTGCTACTTTTAGAAAGTGGCAAGATGATGCACAGTTGGCTCAATGCATCATGCTCGCATCCATGAGTAACGAGCTTCAACGTCAGCATGAAACTATGGATGCTCCTACTATATTCCTGCACATCAAGTAGTTGATGGTGAGGAAAGTAGGACTGATAGATATCAGATATCTAAGGAGCTCTTCCGATCTAGAATGGCCAATGGCACTATAAATGCAGATAAAAAGTTCTTAACATAATCAATTTGATTGATCAATTAGACAATTGGTTTTGTCATGGATGGAGAGTTGAGCCAAGATTTGATCTTGCACTCACTCCCGGACTCTTTTCACAATTGTTGTGAATTTTTCATATGAACAAGCTAGATATCAGCTTTGCTGATTTGCTTAACATATTGAAAAATGTTAAGAGTCACTTTCCAACCAAGAAAGACCAAGTCTTACTGGTAGGGGCCAAAGGATCTTCTGAAAAGAAGAACGATTCAAAGAAGGTAAATAGAAAGGCAAAATAAAGGATAATAAGAACATAAGCGATACGGATATAGCAAAGGAGTTTGCTTCCACCGCAATAAGCTTTGGACAATCGGAAAGAAATCATGAAGCATCTTGCGAGAGGCTAACCAAAAGAAGCTTAGTGAAGTTTCAATTATAAATATAATTTTGTTCATAATTTAAAATAAATTTTTCTTTAAGTCAAGGTTCTACTTGGGTATTGGATACCGACTTTGGTTATCATAAATATAGATTTATGAAGGGACCAAGCAGAAGTAGAAAGCTAAAAAAATATAAGTAATCCTATGTGTGGAAAATGAGGCAAAGGTTGTTGCATTAGCCATAGAAACTTATAGTTTAGCAATGCATACGAGCAAATCTATTAAGTCAATAAGTTGTTATTGTATTCCAGTTCTCGTTGAAAACATTATTTCCATTTTATTGTTGGACAATGAAATCTTTGGTATTATAATTAAGAACAATTGTTGTTCTATTTATAATAATAATGTTTTGTATAGAACTGGAATATCACTTAATAAATTTTGTATACTTGACTTACATGAAAATAATTTTGCATATTGAACAAATTAGTATAAGAAAATGAGATGATCATTCAAAGAGTTGAATGTATGTATTTGTTGAAATACAAGTGTGAATTATTTGAAAGGATCAAAGAATTCAGAAATGAAACAAATTGACAAAGTATTAAGATTCTTTGATTAGATCAAGGAATAAATACTTGTGCAATAAGTTTCTAGATCATCTCAAATGGTTTTCTCATAATGGACACATCCTGATACGCAATAATTGATTGATGTATCTGAAAGAAAAAATCGTACCTTGTTGGACATGGTGCGGTCCATAATGATTTTACCGACATTCCAAAGATTCTTCCGGGATAATGTCCTAGAAATGGTCGACATATCTACGAAAATGGTAACCTCAAAATCCATTTCAAGACTCCATAAAAGTTATGGATGGGGAGGATTCCTAATCTTAAGTATGTTAAGATAAGGGGTTCCAACTTATGTGAAAAGGTTTCAAAAGGATAAGCTTGGGACAAGATTTGACAAGTGTCGATTTGGGGACATCCTAAAGTAAGTTTAGGTATATGTTCTATAATTCTACTTAGCAAAAAGGTGTTTGTTACGAAACACGCCGCCTTCTAAGATAAAGGTGTTTATCATTGAAAGGGCTAGTGGGAGGATAATAGATCTTGAAGAGTTCAAGAACCACAAAACACTATAAGTCAAATAAGAGGAACCTATAGATAGACCTATTATCACCCACAAATCAGATCGTAAATCGAATAGTCACCAAGATACCCTAGGAGGTATGGATTCATCATGGATGATGATGATGAGGTACACATCATGAAGATGATGATCCGAGTTACATTCGATGAGGTAAAGACTTCTAGTGTGTACAAAAGGGTTACGATGGGAGCGTCGTGAAATTTTTAGTATTATATGTTGATATACTACGGATGAGGAATTACATACCAATGCTACAATCAGTAAAGATAAAGTTGTCTAAACATTCCTCCATGAATGGTTTGGGAAGAGTATCTTAATTGGGGATATAAATCTATATAGATAGATTTAAGAGGATGCTCGACTTAACCCAAGGAACGTATATTCATTTGATGCTAAAGTCGTTTAGCATGGCAAACTCCAAGAGATGTCTCATGTTGATGAGCCATGGAGTGTATCTCTCTTAATAGTCCCCACAGACTCCAAAAGAGAGATCACATGAGTAACTATCATGTATGCAATGAAATATACGAGACCTGATGTTGATCAGTCATATTCTGGAGAAGTTCAACGTGAGTCGCTGAAAACATCTTAAAGTTCTTAACCCAAGACTAAGGATGTGAGCAAACATGGTGGGTCCGAATTAAAACTAGAGGGCTTTACGGACTCAAGTTTTTCGCACGCACTAAGACGACCGAAAAATCCACTTTAAGGTAAAGTGTTACCTTGAATAGCAGGTGCGATGAATTGAAAGGTTCCAAACAACAAAAGAGTTCTTTGGTTTAGTGATAAAGACAAAGTATATAGTTATAAATGAAGTCGCAAGTTGATTGTTTGGATTAAAAGTTCATTACGTAACTAGGAATAGTTCCCAAGTCTCATCTTGGATCTAAACATGTGTTGTGGCACTTTCATTTGATTATTAGAATCATTGAAAGATGGGAAATCACTATAGAGATAGTGGACTCTCATGAACAACATTACATATCCATTAACTAAAGCTTATCCAACAAAGCAGGATAATCGTCACTTAAAGAAGAAGAAGAGAGTATGAGTTACCATGACGATTGGCTTTAGTGCAAGTGGGAGATTGAAAGTAGTATGCACCTGACAAGCCAATCATGTTTGATGATAAAGCATATACTTTGTAACAATCTTATTCATTTATTAATAAAAAGTATTAATTTATTAAAGGCTTTTAATTATCTACATGATCTTTGTTTTATAATATGTGATAAACCCATAGTTTTAAGCAATGCTTTTAGAATAATGATGATGATCATTCTAATGAGATCTAAATTCTTAGAAAGCTTAAAACTAAAATAGTTCCCAATCATTGGATTACTAAATTGGGGATTAGTGAATCCGGATAGATTGGTACATACGTTGCTTGCTCATTGGATGAGGATGATTGATCTCACGATCATTTGTGTGGAGACACTAAAGCAAGTATGTAGGTGCTTATTAGAGAATAAGTTCAATTTGAGCGTGGCTCGCTAAGGAATACCTAATGGAGTTTTATTTGCTCATCAATAGAATTCTGTAGTGATAGTAGTACAAGTAATCCTTGGACTTGAGATCATCATAGTATCTTGTGTATGATGAGTTATACTTTGACTTATTCCTTAAGACCCTTAGGGTATATCAAAGGGTATGCTTGGGTATAATAAGTTGTATACATGGAGATAATGTATGATCAATAAAGAATCTACCACTTCTATTAAAAGAAGAGAAATGTCCTATGTGATTCGATAAATGACAACCCAGTAGTCCTTGGCCAAGGCAGAATGAAATTAGAAAGGAGTTTCTAATTTGTATTATTTGGATTTGTGTATTTAAGGATCGAAATACATATAATTAAATAAAATAAGACTTGACAGTAATTCCATGTCTTATATTTAATTGGGACATTGTATGGTGGAAGGATTGAATTGTACGGTAACTATTTACTCAAAGGTTCTTTAATGATTAATGTTGAAATCTATATTATCTGGAAAGTCGTTGATCGCTAGGGGAGGCTTATCCCTATTGTAGAATAAATATTATTTATTTAAATAAATTAATTGTTTAATTTATTTATTTAAATAAGATTAGAATTGTTCTAATTGATTTATTCACAACCGGTTTAATATGGAGAACCTAAAGGGTCACACCATAAAAAAGGAAGAATAATTATTTAAGAAGTTAATGGCATAATCGTAATAATATATTATGTATATTTAATTTAATCTATGGTGATAGAATAAATTAAATAGCTTAATATTTATTATTTAATATTTTAGAAATATTAAATATAAATTAATAAGAGGAGTCTTATTAATATTATTACAATTATTATTATTTTAATTTCTAAAAGAGTTTAGGAATTAATTTAATATAAGTACTCTCATTTATTCCTAATTGGATTAGGAAGGAAAATTAGTTAAAGGAGTTTAATTAATTATCCCTAATAAGATTAGGGAGCTTAATTAATTAAAAGAATTTAATTAATTAAATAAATCCCAATTCCTTAATTGTTAAGGTGGGTTGCCCACATCTATAAATAAGAGGAGTCTTATTATGGGTGTGATGGGTTGTTGACTTTAAAAAAGTACGTAATAATTCCAAGTTGTTGGGAGTACACCTTTTTCTATAGAGATAGAAAACTAGGGTTTGAGCCAAATACCCTTCTTCTTGAATTTTCTTCTTCCTTGGTGGATCACCTCTAGAGGCCAAACATTTGGGTGGCTAACGTTGATCAAAGGAAGGAACCAAACCCGGTGGATTCAAGATTGAACGCGAAAGGATTTGGAGGTGAACTTGTACCTGAGGAAGCTCGATCTTCAAGGGTATGATTCTCATTCGTTATCTTTTTCGTTTAATTAATAATTATGCATAAAGGATGATCCGGGTTTATGGTTTGTAAATTTTTAAACTCTGATTTTACACGCTTCCGCTACATTATGCAATTTGATTGCGTTATGAATATTACAAACCTAACACAAACCCCTTTACTCGACAGAACTTTCTAGACATCGTTAATTATGCAAATAATAATATAAATAACTTGTCATCTCAATTATTGATTTAATAATATAAAATATTATGCAGATGATACTGTGACAATAATAGAATCAATAATGTGAGATACTATGCAGCAATTATTATAGCAATAATTGATTATAACTGAGTGACTTCTCACGTAAGCATCAAATACCGTGTGCTACTATGCAACCATGCGTATTACTGTACTTCTATCACCGGGTATTTCAACAGTTAACGGTTAAACTTTCGCCATTATTTTTATAAAAAGATATTTTTGTCGTTTTCTAACTCCGACAATAATTCTGTTGTGGGGTCCACCAATGATTGTGTCGTCGTACGAATATTCCCTGTTTAAACGAATATTTCTCGACCAATGAAATATTTTATAACAACTTACTTACTTTGCAAAATTTATAAATATTACCCACAACTATAACATTATATCAAATCCACACCATAATATTCAAAAATGATATTTAGAGAAAAATTCATCTTTATTCATAAAAGTTGGGGTCTTACAGTAGTTCTGCTGAAGTATTTAGAGAAGTCTGCAAAGTCTACTCAAGCATCATAAAGTACTCATTCTAAGAGCATATAGTAGAGCATCAGAGCAAATAATAGAGTAAAACGTAGAGCTCAAACTCTACGTTCCTCGTCACTCTACCATCAACCAAGTTCGTAGAGCAGGCCAGAACTATCTTCAGACTAACAAATTTAGAGAGTCTCAGAGCGAAAATTCCAAGATATTAATTACCATATTCGAATTCAGAATAGAAGATAAAAGAGTGGTTAGTCTAAATCGCTAGATTGATGATGTGATGCCACTAACATGTGATAGGTGAGACTGCAATCTGATATGACTTGCTAGATCCGAAAGAAATTCTAGTATCTAGTCCATAAGTTAACATTAGAAAACATCTGGAGCATAACATTAAATGCACCAACGAATACTCTCCAATGGTCTGATTTTCAGAAGTCTGTAAAGGAGTACGAGGATTCAAATCCAAGTACACACGAACACATATGTGAATCAAAAAGTTGAAACTTTACAGGATCATATCAAGCTCTACTCTACGTTTTAGAATATAATGTTCAAGCTCTTAAGTACCAGAAAGAAGTGAAGCTTATTTTCAAAGCTTAGCAGCAAATCAAGCAACTATCATCCAATAGGAAATTAATTGTCTTAGGGACTTTCATGCAAGTCTAAGTGACTTATAGAGGTCTAAGTGACCTGGTGTGTGTGACCTTACTGAGACTAAGTGACTCGAAGAAACCTAAGTGGTTCAGTTGTAATAGATTTTAGTGATCTGGACTAGGAGTTGTTTGTACTCCAAACCACTTAAAAATATCATGTGTTATTTACTTTCAGTCATATATTTGTTATATCTGCTATATTTGTAAAATGACTAATATCCATAAAGCTAAACTTAGAACTATGATTTCATTAAATCTTTAAGGGGAGTTTTTTAAACTAATATTTTGTTGTGCTAAAATTAATTGAACAAATTAATTATCTGGTACCAAATCTTTAAACAAGCAAAAGTTTTAAAGATCTATTCAACCCTCCCTTCTAGATCTCCATTGTATTATTAGGAAATAACAAGTGGTATTAGAACAGGTTCTCATGTAAATTTAAGCTTAAACTTTGAGTGTATTATATTACACATAATATGACCGGTTCTGAGCTTGGTGGTGGGAATAAGCCACCGATACTAAATAAGGAAAATTTGCTAACTGCAAAGTTTATTTGCAGGCGTATATAGATGCAATATATGAAGATCTATATGAAGTTGTTATCAGTGGTCCATACACTCCAAGAAAGCTAGCTCTAACTACTAATGATCCAACCAAGATGGTAGTCAAGCACATAGCTGAGTGGACTGTCAATGAGAAGAAGTTGATGCAGCTGGATAAGAGAGCTAAGAACATCTTGTCCATGGCTCTAGAAGATGAGCTATTTGAGAATGTAGTAAACTGCACGACAACAAAAGAAGTGTGGGAAACTTTGTTGATCATGCATGAAAGAACTGAAGAAGTTAGAGAAATCAAGTAGTCTCTTATGACCCAGCAGAATGAAATGTTTTCTCATACTCTAGGAGAGAACATAACTGAAAGATTCAACATTCTGCTCAACTCCTTGGGAGCTTATGGAAAGGTTTATCCAAATAATGACCTCAACATTAATTTCATGAGAGCACTTCCTAGCAATTGGGATGCAAAAACCAGTACTATTCATGAATCAAAGAATCTACATAAAATGACAGTTTTAAATCTCTATGGTAATCTCCTTACTTATGAGTTAGAACTAAATCAGCGAGTATAGACTACTTCAAAGAGCAAGAGAAAATATAAAGGAGTTACCCTAAAATTTTTAGAAGCGGTTATCTTTAAAGCTCGTGCAAGAGAAGATTCTAATGATTATGATGCTGATGAAGATGATAATGAAGACTTAGCCTTGCTTATAAGAAGCCTGAGGAAGTTTATGCGTTAAAGTAGCAGCTGGAAACCAAAGAACTACTACAATAAAGGTAGTAGCAGTAGAGATCAAGAAAAATATCTTTGTTATATTTGCAAGAAGCCTGGTCACTATATCACAGAGTGCACCAAACCTCTACGAGAAGACTTGGAGAAAGTAAAGAAGAGATTTTATCCAAAGAAATAGTTCAAGTGCTATAAAAATTATCACAAGAAAGAGAAAGGATTTGTAGCTGAGGGATCATGGAGCGATTCAGAGAATGATTCAAGCTCCGATTCCAGTGTTAATGAAGCACCTCATAAAGCAAATCTCTGTTTGATGGCTATCGAAGCGAATAAAGAAGTTGCTAACAAGTCCACTAATCTTCAAGTAATTGACATTAGCGAGGTATTTGATTTCAACTCTCCTGATATAGATATTGATTATCCTAGAACTGTTTTACATGAAATAACAATGGATCTGGATCAATATTTGAAATAGTTCAGGGTTCTATCAAAGGACCATTCTCTTCTTCAAGAGAAAAAAGAGAAAGCTCTCGTAGAGTTGGAAATTGCTCTACGAAGTGCCTCCTCTTTTGCCAATCTTGAGGCTGAGAATGTGAGATTGAAAAAAAATAACTGAACAAAGTGCACAAAGAAAGTTGACTCTAACCTCTAAGATAAAGGATCTAGAGAAGACAATTTCTATGTGGAATCGTTCTTTTGTATCAATGAACTCCCTGATAGTAAGTCAGAGATATGTCTTTGATAAGTCAGGATTAAGATTTGAAGATTCATCTTCAGGTCTAAGTAAAAAAATTCAAAGGAGACTAACACTTGTATTTATGAAATCAAAAGATGTTGTTTAGCCTACTATTCCAAGTCAACCAATCTTTGTGGATCAGGTTATTGTTCTAAAGAACAACAGATCACATATTGGTCTAGGTTTTGTTAAACTGAAGAGTAAACCATAGTCTAAGACTGTACTTACAAGGATCGTAGAGTCAGGTAAGACTCATTTTATGAACCATCCAGGTACTAAACATAGAGTCAGTTTTTACTCTACAAAATCTCAAAATCGTAGAACATTATGGAAATAGAGAGAGGTTTAACCAAGAAGAAAATCTTATCCTCCACATATGTCCCAAATAAGAATATATTCATACACACACTCACACATGCCTAATATCGAATGATATACATGTTATAAGTATGGTCATATATCTATCATGTGTAATAGAAATTATCATCAAGAATATAATAGACCTACGGTCAAGTAGATTTGGGTTCCTAAGAGCACTACCAAGGCAGGACCCAAGCAAGTCTAGGTACCAAAATGAATGATGATTTCATATGTAGGTGTTAAACTCCACTGACTCTATCTGGTATCTTAATAGTGGATGCTCAAAGCATATGGCCGAAAACAAGAATCTTTTGTTAAGATTCAAAAAAAAAGATGGACCGGCCGTTGTCTTTCGAAATAATAACTCTAAGAAAACCAAAGGATATGGTTTGATTATAAATGAAGCAGTATCATTTAGCAAAGTCGCCTATATTGATGGGTTGAAGCATACTCTATTAAGAATTAGTCAATTATGTGATAAAAGAACATCAAGTCATCTTCCATATCAACTAGTGTCAAGTTCAAGACCTAGAATCCAACTCTATAAATCTGACTGGATCTAGATAAGGAAATGTATACGTGGTTACTCTTTCGGAGCTCAATTCTGCAGAAAAAACTTACTTCTTTGCCAAAGCATCAGAAGATGTAAGCTGGTTGTGGCATAAAACATTATCCCATCTCAACTTCAAAAGAATGTCAAAGCTTATATCCAAAGATTTAGTCAGAGCTTTACCTAAGCTAAGTTTTGTCAAAGAAAGGCCATGTAAGGTCTGTCAGCTTGGAAAGAAAACAAGAAACTCATTCAAAAGCAAAGTAGTGAACTCAAATGAGAAGCCCATGTAGCTGTTGCACATGGATCTATTTGGGCTAATACTAACTGCTAGTCTAGGAGGCAAAAGATACTCACTGGTCGTAGTGGATGACTACACCAGATTCACAAGGGTATTCTTTTTTAGCTCTAAGGATGAGACCAACACTTAACTAATCAAATTCTTTAAGTTATTTATGAATGAGAAGGGTGAGAAGATAAAGGCTTTAAGGAGTGATAATGGCAGATAGTTTGATTATTCAAAGTTTGATCAGTTCTGTGGAGATAATAGAATTTATCATAACTTCTCAGCTTTAAGAACCCTGAATATTTTTGGGCTGAAGTAGTAAGCATTGCCTGCTATACTCAGAATAGATCCCTGATTCACTCTACGTTTAAGAAAATTCCCTACGAGTTATAGAAAGGAAGAAAGACAAACATCAGTTATTTCTATGCATTTAACTGTTCATGTTACATCCTCAATAATGGAAATAAGTAATTAACAAAGTTCCAACCCAAGTCAAACGAAAGAATATTTCTTGGATACTTAATGAAAAGCAAAGCCTATAAAGTGTTCAACAAGAAATCATTGAGCGTTGAAGTTTTAATTCATATAACCTTCGATGATTATAACTCAGGAGATCCAAGGAAAGTAGTATCTTTTGATAAGATCGTAGAGCCAAACTCAATGATTATGGATCAGGTCAACCCCTACGATCACATAAGTTGAAGTTATAAAGTCAGATTCAACAATCATAGTGCTAGACCAAGAGTTTGTAGAGCAGCCAATTCCATAAATAAACACTTTGCGAACCAATGAAGCTGCTGATCCAGAACCTAATATTGAAGAATTGGAACAAGAAGGCACAAGGTTAGATGTTCCAATTGGAAGAAGATGGGAAAGAGATCACAACCAATATCTGATTATTGGTGATCTCAATACAAGAGTCAAAATAAGATCAGCCTCTTAGAATGAATGCTTCTACCTAAGCTTTCTCTCTCATAGGGAGCCCAAGAAGATTGAAAAAGCTATAGAAGATTCTAGCTGGATTGAAGCCATGCAAGAGGAGCTGAATTAATTCGAGAGAAACAAAGTATAGAGGCTAGTGCAAAGACCAAAAGATTATCCAGTTGTTAGTATAAGATGGGTTTTTAGAAAGACTGGTGGCCAAAGGATACTCTCAGGAAGAAGGAATAGACTATGATGAAAACTTTGCTCTTGTTGCCAGATTAGAAGTTGCCAGAATATTCCTAGCATATATATGCAACCCACATGAAGTTTTTAAAGTCTTCTAAATGGATATTAAGAGTGCATTTCTGAATGGAGAACTATAAGAAGAAATTTATGTTGAATAACCTCCAGGTTTTATCAATCCAATTCATTTAAATTATGTCTACAAATTAGATAAAGCACTACATGGTTTAAAGCAAGCCCTTAAGGTATGTTATGAAACACTCACTACTTTTCTAATTAAAAATGGATTTCATAGAGGTAGAGTAGACACAACATTATTTCTTATGAAACACAAAGATAAAATTATATTACTACAAATCTATGTAGATGATATATATTATTTTTGGTTCTACTGACAAAAAATTATGTGAGAGATTTGCCAAGCTTATGCAGAGTAAATTTAAGATTAGTATGATGGGTGAGCTGAACTTCTTCCTTGGACTTCAAGTGAAGTAAACTAATGAAGGGATCTTCATCAACCAAGTCAAGTACACTAAAGATCTACTTAAGAAGTATGGCATAGATTCAGCATCTCCCATGACGACTCCTATGGCCTCTGCAACAAAGCTTAATAAAGATGAATCTGGTAAATGTATTGATATAACTCAATAAAGGGGTATGATAAGATCTCTCTTATACTTAATTTTTGGTAGACTAGATATCATGTTTTCTACTTGTATTTGTACTAGGTTTCAAGCTAATACTAAGGAATCTCATTTAACTGTTATTAAAAGAATTTTCAGATATCTCAAGGGTACTCCATATTTGGGAAAGTGGTATCCTAAAGAGTCTCCCTTTGATCGAATAGGTTATTCAGATGTTGATTTTGCAAGATGCAAGATTAATAGAAAGAGCACTAGTGGTACTTGTCAACTTCTAGAGAAAATAATTATTTCATGGTTCAATAAGAAGTAAAATTCAGTATCAACTTCAACTGCAGAAGCTGAATACATTGTTATTGGAAGCTGCTATGCTCAAATTTTGTGGATAAAGAATCAACTAGCTGACTATAGGTTTGATTTTATGTTTATCCCTATATATTGTGATAATACTAGTGTTATATCAATCACTCATAATCATGTCATGCATTCTAAGACAAAGCATATAGAAATCAGATATCATTTTATTAGAGATCATATACAAAATGTGAATATTGCATTACATTTGGTCTCAACTGAAAATCAACTTGCAGATGTGTTTACTAAACCACTACTAGATGAATCTAGGTTTAATAAGTTAATTCATGAGCTAAGAATGTTAAATTTGAATCCTTAGTACCATGTTGTTGGAAGTTTCTAACAGTGTAATTAAGAATCGATTTCATAAGGGCTCGTTGAGTGAAGAACCATTGTAGAATGGGTCGTAGAGCAAAAGAAATCGTAAAGTAAAATATTTCTCAACTTCACTCTATGATAGAGCTAAAGCGGTTACTTTATGGTAAGTGGTGGTTACGTGTGTGCTAAGCGAGTAAAAATAAGAAGTCACTGTCAAGTAGCTGTATTTAGCAGGAATGAAGCGATAAGAAGCCTTTCATCCTTTTCCACGTTTTGCACTCAACAAAAATAGAGGGAAGTGACATAAATATACATTTCAAACCTCTATTCTTCATTTTTGTAATATGAGCTTTCAAACTTTCAAACTTCCAAAACCCTAGCTTTTTCAAAGTTCAAATCCTTAAACACTTTCGTTTCAGTTTCAAATTCTCTTTTTCCAAAGAAATGGCAAGCACTCAAGTTGTTCTTAACAACCAACTATGCTTTGAAAGATTCTATAAATTTGAAAAGCAGTTCGGGAAAGTTCTTGCGTTGGTAAAAAGAGCTGGATTCCTTAAAGCCTTGAACTCAAGCACCCAAGTTTACTCCAAAATGGTGACCAAGTTCTATCAGAATGAAGAGTATAAAGACAGTGTTCTGACCACCAAGGTCAAGGGAAAGGCTCTTCGAATAAAAGCCAAAGATGTGGGCAAAGCTCTTGGATTCACAGAAGAGAGTATCTCATCGCTCGACAACATCAAGAAGAGTACATCAAGGGAATTCAAAAAAAGTAAATTAGAGAGAATTTCAGCCTCCCGTCTCTCGACATTTGTTCGGTCTCTTGTTAGTTATCGTGCCCAAATCATTAGATCGGTTATTGGACGGTTGAAGATCTAGTTAATGGAATAATATTCATAGTAAATGGTTTATATGGATCATTCTCTTATATATAAATTATTAATAAGTAATTTGACACCTAATTTGACTTGATAACTTTAAACACATGCATCTGAGAGTAGTTAACATGAAGTTAATTTTAGTCAATTAATCAATATAGTGTCGACACGCAGGCAGAAAGTGAACTTGCAATGAAGTTAACTTCATGGTAACCGAGATCCAATGTATCTCCTATCAGCACATCTCTTTTAATCTTCGTTTGTACATCAATTTTTGACTGTCTATTCTGAGACTTTTTTCATGGAGATATCATCTCTAATTTAAAAATTAAATAATTAGTGTCATAAAACACATTTTGTGCATCAAATGTTCGCATATAATAATAACAGATGTTAAGTACTTTTTTTTTTGCTAAATTTAAACTGTATTGAAAAATGTTAAGTACTTTTACTTTTAACTTGGACCTAGAATTTTAAAATTAATTTCTACTAGCTAGGACCCAATCCCATATATGCTCGTTAATTAGTACATAATTTCCTTACTTTATTCATAGTGCCCTTCAAGTAGTAAGTGTTATGGGCTTAATAATAATTGTGTTAACCCAGAAGTTAACACTATCACGTTACGTGCTCCCATAACCCAAGAAGGGGAAAAAATATATACATGATATATGTACCCACCAGTGATGTACAAAAGGCCCGAGGCCTGCGGCTTGGCCTTGGCTCGGCCTGGGCCCGGCCTAGTCAAAGTCCGATCTGGTCAAGCTCCGGCCTGGTTAGGCCTGGCCTGAAAGGCTTGAAAAGGCCGCTATTTTTACACAAAAATATGGTCTGACCTAGCCTGACCTTGGGCTTGGCCTGGCTGGGCCTGGTCTAAGGTTTGGCCTGGTCTGAGACCATACATGATTTTTTAGTCAATTATTTATAATTTTTGAACTTTAAATTTATATATATTCATCAATAAAGTATAAATTTTTACTTATTCATAATTGTAATTTATAAATTATAGTACATTAGTTTTAATTAATTGATCAATAGAGTTTAAATTTTAATTATTCATTCTTGATTTCTTGTTGATACATTTAATTAATATACATCTTGAATGAATATAACTAGTTAGTATATTTAATATTAATAATAATTTAGTTACTTAGTTGATTAAATATTAATAATAAGTTAATTTATTGTAAATACTAAATTACTAATATTTAACAATAAAATTTTATTAATATTCCTTTTTACTTTAATATTAAATATTAACATTAATTAATACATCAATAAAGTAATTTTAATATTAAATATTAACAATAAGTTAGTTTCTTGGAAATACTCAAGTTCTTCATTAATTTTGATATGCTAAATTCTTAAGGGAATTTATGATTTTGGTTATTTTTCAAGTATTCTGTTGTACCAATTTAAATAAAAATTCCATAAAGCAATTAAAAATAACTATGTAAGTGTTTAATGTCCATAAATGAAAAGATATATGTATTTAAACTTTACAAAATATATGTCCAACCGATCCTAGTACTATAAGAAAATAAAATCGAAACTAACTTTATATTCAAAAAATAAAAGTGTAATCTACAATATTTCTACAAGAAATTAGGGATGTAGCGAAGGAATTTTGTGAAGGAATTTCTTCCTTCACATGAGGAGCTTTATAGCGAAGGAACAGTGAAGAAAAAAAATACAGTGACAATATAGTTATTAGCGAAAGAAACATCCATCACAATTTATATTTTTCTCTCGCAAAATTGAGGTGATAGAAGTATTTTTGGTTCCAATTTGTGATGAAAATTTGCCAGGAAAAATCTATTAGTGAAGGAATTATTACTCACTATATATTATTGTTCAGAAGTTTTTTCAAGAGAGATAAAATTAATTCATTATTTTGTTCTAAATAATTATTTTTATAATTAATTGTGATTTAATAAAAATTGTAATATAAATACATTAAATCTTTTACAGTAATAAATTTACTTTTAAAAACATTTTTTAAGTAACTTACAATATTAACTATTTATTTTAATAAACTATAAAGTAAATAACTTTACACTATGTTAAAGTTTAAATTTCATACATTGATCATGACAAAAAAAGAAGAAAAAAGAATGAAGATAGCGACGCGCTTTTGTGGAATAGAATACAAATGCCAAAAAAAATACTCATATGTTATACAAAAAGAGTTAACTTTTTTGTTTTTGCTAATTCAGGAGGGGGTAGAATTTGAGCCTTATTAAAATATTAAGTTACAATAATTTAAATTTTAAAATATTGTAAATTGACGATAAACAAAATTATAATAATTATGACTTTTTTTGTAGAATATATTACAAATGTTAAAATATTACTTTTTTGTTCCACAAAAAATTTATATTTTAGTTTGTTATAATTAATTTATAATATCCTAAAATTTAAATTTGGATTTATGTTTAAGTTTTTGAAATAATAATTTTACATTTAAAAGTAATCACTCCTTTTTTGGAACAGTCGCCTGAAATAGAGATCAATTTGGCTCTCTCGCCTGGCCTAACCCAAAACCCTCCACCTTCTCCAAGGTGCCTTTTAGATCTATATCTTGTCGCCGCCTTGTCTCCCTGCCTTGCCGCCGCCACACTTGCTATCGTCGCTACCTTGCCACTGGTCTCGAAATTGAAACTCTCTTCTCTGAAATAGAAGTTTTCCTCTCTCCAATTGAAACTCTCAGCTCTCAAATTTCCGCTGGTATGTTATACCATAGATTTCTGTAATAGCTTGTTATAGAAAACTTACTAGATTTCTCACAAATTGTAACTTCCAGTTAATTTCTCTTCTTTTTCTCAATTTGGAACCCTAATTTCTTCTTTTTTTTTTTTTTCCTTTTTCTTTGCTCATCACAGGAATAGCCCTTCTCTTGTTCTGTAGTCAAATTTGTTGAAAATATACTAATTATGCCTCTGTTTTCTATTTTTCTTAATAATTTGAGGTTATTGGTGATTATGAATTTAGTGAGAGTTCTAGTTTAGGATTTTATGCGTCTGTAAGAGAATAAGAGGTCAAGACTAGACTATTTAGAAGAAAAAATAAGGTGGATATTAGGGAAAGGGTGGAGATTAGAGACAGATTAAGTAGAAAAGAAAAAGAAGATTAGAATAGGAGAGAGAGAGAGAGAGAGAGAGAGAGAGATAAGAGCTCAAGGCTTCTCAGATTTTCTCATAATTCAAAGCATATAATTGAAAATTACACGACTCACTATTGTAGTAGATATGCTTACACGAGAAACCTACACTTACAAACTTACAAACTTAAATGACGAGCATTTGACGGAGCTGAGGAACCTAGTTTCTACTTCCACAAGAATTCCTATGAGTTGACAGGAAAGGCCATTTGTTCCCTCTTTTAATTTTGTACACGTTATGTTGGTATTATTCAGTTTCATTTTGTTAAATAGTTGGCCTCAAATCATTGTAACAATCAGGAAAAAAAATGTTGTGTTTTGTTGCATTTTTCATAAATCTATAGCGGTTTCAATGACATATTGTAGTATAAACTCTTGCAAAATAATGAATATTTACAATTCAAAGTTCTCCTTATTGTATCCGTGGTTTTCTGTATACTTGCTTATTTTTCTTTCTTTTCCTTTTCTACTAATTTTGAATATCTTTGAGTTTATAAAAGAGTTTCATCCTATAAACAAATTTGCAAATTGACTAGAACATGAACTGTCAGTTGAAGGAAATTTTGAGATGATAATTTGGACATCTTTGTCCTTAAGGATGCCATTATTTGGCTCAATGCGTACGTTTTGCTAGCAATATCCTTCATTATTTGCAGCAGATGTAGCTTTTCCACTCTGTCTGTGCGTGTTAGTCTCTTTCTTCTTTTACTATTGTTATTGTTAACTTTTTATGGAGTTTAGATATTTTTATATGGGTTTTCAAGCTCCTTGAGTTTGCCAAAATCTGCTCTATGCTCTGTGTTTTGATGCGAGTATCCTTTGTTCTTAAAACAATATGATTACCTCCAGACCATTTGACATTTAAGCATTTTCTACTAAGGATACTATTGATTCTTGCCCTGCATTTACCAAGGCCAAGTAAGAGGTACAATGTGACGCCCCCAAAATAGGTATACAACACCCATTTCGAGTCGCCAAATACATGGTACAAAAAGCAAACTACAACTTCAATAATACAATTGTCGTGCAAAATACGACAACACATACTGTGAGTTTAAATATAAATATTGTCTTCTAGACAATATCAACACTCAAATAAGTCCTCATTACAATTATTCATACACTATTTTACGAAATAGTGAGGATCGCTAAAACATCTTTCTAGAACCATCACTCCATACCCCGACTTAGATCCTGCTATGTTCTCACCTCCACGAGAAGAAAAATGGAACAAAAAGGAAAAGGGTGAGCTCAATAGCCCATAAAAATAATATTATGACTAAGATAATATACAACAAATTATCATTAGTCTTCAACAGGAAAAATATGCTAGAATATAATAGACAACAAGTTTTAGATCAACAAATACAACGGAAATAGCAATCCATTAGAAGAGTCACGTAGAGAATGAGTTCTACTATCTTCTAAGATTTAAAAGTTCATCATCAATATTTTATCCTTGTAACAACAATCAAGATACATCTTTAATCAAATATTCATCTTTACTACTGGGCCAAAGATATTCATTTGTATCACCAGTTGGTCATATTCATCTCAACATCTGCTCATCTTTTACACTACTGGGCAAAGATATTCATCGATTAATCATTCATCTTTGCTTTACTGAGCCAACGATATTCAATAATATCATCATTAAGGACCGAGGATGATGAAAAATATTTTAAAGAAAAACGAATCCAATTGAGACGGAAGGACAAATATTAGGGATTAGTATAACAATTTATCCAAGATCACTAATACTTCATAATAACCAATTTGAAGCGAAATTCAAAAATAAAGATCAAAACATGGATACAATCAAAGATAGTAACCATAATAGACATCTTGGACAAAAGAAAAATTTTCATTTTTTGATGAATAGTGTCGTATTCGTGAATAGTGTTGTATCGTGAATAATAACCTCAGACACAAAAAGTTCCAAATTTGATTAAAAAGTTCACTAATATTTTGGCATAATGATATTGAAGAAAATAATATCATTTATGAAGAAAATAACATCCTTACCTCAAAATAACCGTAGTACTTTTGGTGAATTTTGGATATAGTCTTGTGAAACTTGCACTAAATAGCAACTCTCAAAGTATCAAAATACTCACAAAAATACGCTCGACAATATAGAGAGAAAGAAAACTTGTTTCTGGTGTGATTTTCAATTCTAACCTAAGCGTCTATTTATAGGAAAATGTTAGAACGCCAAAGGAGACTAAAATAATAAAATATTATTTTTCTTTTATTCCATTCTATGTACACCTCAATTGAAACATCAAAGCCAGCCAAATCTGAAAATTCCCAGCAGCCCACATGTTTATAACACAAGTGGGTCCCACCCATAATTTAATAAAAATCATTTTATTTTTCGAAACTTCAGTAATTCATAGAATATAGCTCGTTTATCAGAAAAATACGAATTTTATATCCATTCCACACGAAATCGAATTCTCTACAACTTTGTAGCTTTGAGTTTTTCCAAATTCCAAACAAAAAATATCTGAAATCCACAAACGGATGATTTTCAACACCGTTTCAACACCTTTTAAAATTCATAACAAATCATGCGTTAATTTTCAACGGTTCAAAATTTGTGGACATATACTCAACTCATATATGTATAACATATCCAAAAATCACAACGATCCAACGGTCTGATTAAAATTACAACTCACGCAATAAAGCTTTAAGAACACCGATTTGAGTTTTTAATACCTCCAATCCGACAAAATACTGATAAAACACCTCAACATTAATTCCTTCATTTATAACCACATAAATAAATCCATCATTTATATCCACATCAAATAAATATTTCCTTATCATATAAGTTAATAATTAATTATTCACAAATAATATTACAGAATCACAATTATGATGACCAGTGCGATTCTCGGAGGGGGGCTTTCAATAAGGATTTCTCCTTCTTGGCGCTTGATTAGGTGACCAAACCTCTCCTTAATGAAACTTTCTAGACATTGCCAATAATGGTATCTAATAATATTATTTAAATAATATGAATTATTGATTTGATAATGAGAAATATTGTCACGATGACAATTATTGAAACAATAATAATATAAAATATCAACGCAGCAATTATTGAATCAATAAAATATTAAACAGTAATTACTGTAATAATTATTGAGTAGTGCCTTCTTACGTACGAATCAATAATTCAACAATCTTGTCATGCAATCTGGTGTGCTCTTTTATGCGACCACGCGATTCTCGTATTTTAACCACCGGGTATTCAGCGATTGTTAATTGGTAAACTACTACGTCGTTATTTATAAAAACTCAAACTTGTCGTTTTCTTCATCCGACAGTTATTCCGTTATGGGGCCCATAAATGACTGCGTCGTCGTACGGATATTCCCGACAAAAAGAATATTCCACGACCAAACGAATATTCCCCAACAGAAATGAATATTTTACAACCACTTGCTTATTTTATAAAATTTGCACATTTCACCCATAACCAAAACATTATATCAAATTAACTCATTATTTCAAGATAATGAATAGAGAAAATTCAATTTTATTTATAAAAAGATGGGGTCTTACAACCTCCCCTCCTTATGAAATTTCATCCTCAAAATTGATGTACGTACCTGGTGTTTCAAAAAGGTTAGGGTACCTCGCTTTCATTTTGATTCCAACTCCCATCATTTCAATCGATTGCATGGTTCCTCCACAAAACCTTAACTTGTGGTATAACCTTTGTTAAGTAGGGCATGCTCTTTTTCCAATCCAATATCTTGACAGTACCTCCTCGTCGTTAAATCTTGGCTATCTCGTCTGGTTCTAACTCAATGATGTGGTTCGGTCTTTCACATATTTACATAACATCGATCGTGAAAAACATTATGAACACGCGACATACTTAGCGTTAAGGCGCAGTCTATAGGCCACGATTTCTACTCGATCGAGGATTTCAAATAAATCGAAGGTTTGAGCTTTCTTCTCTTCATCGACTCTTACTTCTAGAATAACGCCTTCTTGCACCTTCTTTTTTATATTCATCACCTCAGTGTCAGTAGCTTGCTTGCTTTTTAACGTTATCGATTAAAGTCGATTCTACTCGTATATCATCACGTGGGTCCCTAGAGTCTTTAACTCTATCTCTATCGTTTGTAAATTATACAAAATAGGTCTTTGTGTTCAACAATATCGCACTCGTACTTGCGTACGATCTTCTACTCAACGCGTCAGCTACCACGTTCGTTTTTTCCAGGATAGTATGGTCGAACAAGTGCTGAAATTGAGTCGCCTCTGAACTCCTGGAAAATCTTTCTCGCATTCCTCGCTCCATACAATTTTGTATCTTTCTGAGTCAGCTAAGTTAACAGAGTAGCGATTCGAGAAAGTCCTTCCACGAATCTCCGATAGTAACCAATTAAGTCTAGAAAGCTAGATATTTTGATTACTGACTTAAGTTGCTCTCATATGTGATTCATATCTCAATTTTGGATTACGACGTCACAATGGCACCTATCGTTTTACCACCACACAAATATAGAGTTCCCTACGGAAATCTCGGCTTTGGTGCATTCCACAAAGGAAGTCACCGATATAGAGGCTTAAGTACCAACTCTTGTACTTGGGTTTTAACTCCACGAAGTTCAATAGGAGCCATTCGATAAAAGATTTTAGAAATGGGTTTTGTACCGGGTTCAAAGTCGATACAAAATTCAATATCACACTCTGGGGGTAGGCCAGGAAATTCTTCAAGAAATACGTCAGAAAATTCACTAACAACAGAAATTTTATTCAAATCTGACATGTCTTTATTCAAATCCATAACATGGGCTAAGAAAGCTTGACATCCGTTTTTCAATAAACGAATGGCTTTATGGCTTGATATGAAAGTGTTTGACTTCAATGGTTTGGTTACTTGAGTTCGCATAACAGGTTGGTTAGGAATATGAAAACTAACAACCTTACGAAAATAATCAATTTTGGCATGATGAGTAGTTAACCAATCAATCCCTAAAATCACGTTAAATGCAAGTATCTTTAAAGAGATAAGATCAACAAGTAATGTCATTGTGCCAACTTGGATTAAGAAAGATTTATAAATAGTGGATGTGATAAAGGTTTCTCCTAACGGAGTCTCCACGGATAAGTCAAAGTCTAATTTCTCCAGAAATCGAGTTTAAGCGTTGAGCACAAAAGCGAGAGAGATAAAAGAATGGGTAGAAATCCCAGATCTAGTAAGGTATAAACTTTGCAAAAAATTATGATTAACTAACCCGTGATAACTTCATTTGGGTTCCTCACTTGTTGTGAAGTTATGACAACCGCTCTCCTTGAACTACCCGACTTTAACTTATGCAGGGCAAGATTTGGTGTCATCACTCTGGTTGAAATTGAATTTTCTATAGGCATATTCCACCCTCAACCGCTTCATCGTCGTACTCATGTTTCATGATCTGAATCATTAATCTTGATCCATATCGAATTGGGGTTGATTATGATATGCGGGTAATTCAAAACTTCGATGTTGGGTTCTCTCGATTTGTTGTCCAAAAGAGAAATACATATCATCTATTTTAGCCTTCTTAGATCGGACATCTCTTTCCATAATATCAACGCGTCGTCTTTGCTTTTACCCATGCATCACTCATTCTCACTCGTTCAGTTGTTTCTTCTTCACTCAAATTCCACTTTATCGTCTTATACTCGCTTGAAGAGTGCTTACATTCAAGCATCACATATCGGGTAACCTGAAGCTTGAATTGTTGCATCCTTTTGCTCCACGACCGATTGTTCTTCTTGACCTGCTCTTTCTAACTCATGAATTCAATTTTGCAATTCTAAATTTCGATCATAAAATTCTTCTAATAAATTCTCCTCAGGTACCTCTTCTTCCTTTTCTTCCTCACTCTCAGCTGCTACCTCTACGACTATCTCGGGTGCAACTATCAATTCTTCACTCACAACATGGATATCTGTAATTCCTTCTTCGCCTGACATCACATTATCCTGGTTGGTGATTAGAGGTGTCTCCACGATCTCATTCATTCCATTGTTAACGTTCTCAGCTTTCCATTCTTAAATATTGCCATAAAACAAGGGTTAATTAAACAAATTAACATATCACATAATATCCCTATATTATGACCAACCAACAAATAAGTTTAGGTAGGATACACTAGTGAAGGATTTACCCATCTCTCCCCTCCTAGTTCAATTCCCCGATCTCCGCCAGAGACCATATCCTAAGCTCGATACTTAATCATGCGCCCCCAAAATAGGTATACAACACCCATTCTCGAGTCGCCAAATACATGGTACGAAAAAGCAAACTACAACTTCAATAATACATTTGTCGTGCAAAATACGACAACACATCTTTGTGAGTTTAAATACAAATATTGTCTTCTGACAATATCAACACTCAAATAAGTCCTCATTATAATTATTCATACACTATTTTACGAAATAGTTAGACTCGCTAAAAAACATCTTTCTAGAACCATCACTCCATACCCCGACTAGATCTTGCTATGTTCTCACCTCCCGAGAAGAAAAATGGAACAAAAAGGAAAAGGGTGAGCTCAACTAGCCCAAGAAAAATATTATGACTAAGATAATATACAACAAATTATCATTAGTCTTCAATGGGGAAAAATATGATAGAATATAATAGATAACAAGTTTTAGATCAACAAATGCAATGGAAACAACAATCCATTAGAAGAGTCACGTAGAGAATGAGTTCTATTATCTTCTAAGATTTAAAAGTTCATTATTAATATTTTATCCCTGTAACAACATTCAGTATACATCTTTAATCAAATATTCATCTTTCCACCACCACATGCCAAAGATATTCATTTGTATCACCAATTAATCATGTTCATCTCAACACCTATTCATCTTTTGCACTACGAGCCAAAGATATTCATCGATTAATCATTCATCTTTGCACTACAAAGCCAACAATATTCAATAATATCATCATTAAAGATCGAGGATGATGAAAAATATTTTAGAGAAAGCGAATCCAATTGAGATGGAAGGACAAATATTAGGGATTAGTATTACGGTTTATCCAAGATCACTAATACTTCATAATAACCAATTTTGAAGCGAAATTCAAAAATAAAGATCAAAACATGGATACAATCAAAGATAGTAACCATAATAGACATCTTGGACAAAAAGGAAAATTTTTCATTTTTCTATGAATAGTCTTAAGTATTCGTGAATAGTCTTTGTATCGTGAATAATGTAAGTGAATATCCCCGACACAAAAAGTTCCAAATTTGATTAAAAAGTTCACCAATATTTTGGCATAATGATATTGAAGAAAATAATATCATTTAAGAAGAAAATAACATCCCTTACCTCAAAATAACCGTACTTATCAAATTTTTGGATATAGTCTTGATAAAAACTTGCAATCAAATAGCAACTCTCAAAGTATCAAAATATTCACACAAATACGCTCGACAATATAGAGAGAAAGAAAACTTATTTCTGGTGTGATTTTCAATTCTAACCTAAGCGTCTATTTATAGAAAAATGCTAGAACGCCAAAGGAGACTAAAATAATAAAATATTAATTTTCTTTTCTTCCATTCTACGCACACCTCAATTTAAACATTAAAGCCAGCCAAATCTGAAAATTCCCAGCAGCCCACATGTTTATAACACAAGTGGGTCCCACCCATAATTTAATAAAAATTATTTTATTTTTCAAACTTCATGAATTCATAAAAATAGCTCGTTTATCGGAAAATACTAATTTTATGTCCATTCCACACGAAAATCAATTCTCTACAACTTTGTAGCTTTGAGTTTTTCCAAATTCCAAACAGAAAATATCCGAAATCCACAAACGGACGATTTTCAACACCGTTTCAACACCTTTTAAATTTCATAACAAATCATGCGTTAATTTTCAACGGTTCAAAATTTGTGAACATATACTCAACTCATATATGTATAACATATCCAAAAATCACAACGATCCAACGGTCGGATTAAAATTACAACTCACGCAATAAAGCTTTAAGAACACCGATTTGAGATTTTAATACCTCCAATCCGACAAAATACTGATAAAACACCTCAACATTAATTCCTTCATTTATAACCACATAAATAAATCCATCATTTATATCCACATCAAATAAATATTTTCTTATCATATAAGTTAATAATTAATTATTCACAAATAATATTACAGAATCACAATTATGACAACCGAGCGCCCCCATGAAAAGAGGGGCTTTCCAATAAGGATTTCTCCTTACTTGGCGCGCAATTAGGTGACCAAACCTCTCCTTGATAGAACTTTCTAGACATTGCCAATAATGCTATCTAATAATATTATTTAAATAATATGAATTATTGACCTGATAATGGAAAATACTGTGTATGTGACAATTATTGAAACAATAATAATATAAAATATCAACGCAGCAATTATTGAATCAATAAATATTAAATAAGAATTATTCGTAACAATTATTGAGTAGTGCCTTTTACGCATTTAATCAATAATTCAACAATCTTGTCTTAATACCGGTGTTCTCTTGCGCAACCACGCAGATATTATATTTTTAACCACCGGGTATTCCAACAGTGTTAACGTTAACAACTACGCCATTATTTATAAAAACTCAAACTTGTCGTTTTCTTCATCCGACAGTTATTCCGTTATGGGGCCCATAAATGACTGCGTCGTCGTACGGATATTCTCGACAAAAAGAATATTCCGCTACCAAACGAATATTCCCCGACAGAAATGAATATTTTACAACCACTTGCTTATTTTGTAAAATTTGCACATTTCACCCATAACCAAAATCATTATATCAAATTAACTCCTTATTATTTCAAGATAATGAATAGAGAAATTTCAATTTTATTTATTATAAGTTGGGGTCTTACATACAACTTTCTTCCACAACTTGAAAGGTGATGTTGTGGTGTGCCTTCTTTGTCTTGGTATAGGCATTGAGCAATAACAGCATCAAATTAGCTACAAACAAGACAACTTATTATCATCCATTGGTATGACTAATATACTTGGTTGTTGCTTTCTTCTATTCGGGCCATGTGAATCTCAAATGTTTCACAAAAGGATGAAGGACAGTAGGACCAAACTTGGCTGCCATGGGATGTCCTGATATAAGGTTCTGTTTTGAACCTTAAGCTCAACTCCATATCATTTAATTTCCTTCCTGTTGGTTTATTCTATATGTTCCAAAGTTATTTCAGGTTAATTAAATAGAGTTTGATGCTCCTTTTATGATTAGTTTATATAGTTTGGCAGGCAAGATTATTAGAATTCTTCCTTTCAGAAGAGGTCGGCTGCCTAGTGTCTCTGTTATTGAATAGAATGTAGAATTTAAGATAATTTAAGATAATTAACAAACCTGAAATGGCATATATTGCTAAACAGTTGATTAATTTTTGACCTGTTTGTATAATTCATTTTCTGTATGAGAAGGGGACACATGTAAATATTGTATTAATTTCTGATAGTTTTTACTTCTCTTTACATACCATACACTTATTGGATTTGTGTGTGCGCGCATGTAAAAAATAAAGATTACAACAAATAAGGCAAGGGGAGGAGTCATGCGGCTCATAGTTGGTGGTGGACGAGTAGCTGAAACTTTTGAGGCGAGGGGAACTGTTGTTTTGGGTGTTCGAGCTCTTAGTGAGGGTGGTCGTGTTGGAAAATTTTCAAGAGAGGAGGTGGTTTAATTCTATCAGTTCATCTTGGATTTTGTTATTTGATATTCTTTAGCACTATATAAGAGTTCTTTCTGTCTTATTTATTCAACTCTTCTTACCATGTATAACCAATATTCTAAATTCTATTATGGTGTTTCATTTTAGCAAACATTCTTTATATATTTAGTACCAACACTTCTCTAGGTGATATATTAGTTGCACTACTACAAAACAGTAAATAGATAACGCGGAAAAAACGTTATGGTTTCAGTCAGAAAAACGTCGTGATTAAGAGGGTTATCTATCTGACATCCTTACACAACGTTTTAAAAACGTTGTAGTTAAGCATAATACACGTTTTTTAGGAAAAAAACGTTGTAGATTTGTTTTTCAAAAATTAGCAGATGCTTAAAAACGTTGTAGAAGGTATGATTCCACAACATTTTTGGATAAAAATGTTGTTGTTTAGTATATCAGACAACGTTTAGGCATATTTACACAACGTTTTTAAAATGTTGTGTATTAAAAAAAAAGAAAAAAAAGGTTGTTGTTCACCTACATTACTAATACACCTACAATATGCTAATATTGTAGCCTGAAAGATTAAAAGAGTTGTAACTTCAATCATTTATCAAAGATTCCAAGTAATCCAACCACACACAATTCTACAGTTTCGACAAACACCATAATGGAAAACCATAATTGTTGTTACATCTTTATATACAATAGTCGAAGACCATAATTGTTGTTACAAAGGAGAGGAACATACAATAGTCGAAGACCATAATTGTTGTTTCATCTTTACATCTTCCATAAATTTGCACATATTACATCACATCTGACACCTTTTAGCAAGGTTCTTTTGTGAGTAAGGCATCAAAAATCACTAGAATTTAAGTAGTACTACTACTACTACTACTACTACTACTACTACCATTGATATAAATTAGATGTGGACAGATTGGAGTATTACTTGAGCAAGGAAACCAATGATCAATGTTCCAAGCAAGAGGTGAAGCTGGATCAGCATGATAATACAGAACATTGCCATATTGATCAACCTTGAAAGTTGCAGGATCAAAGCCAGCATTCCTAAAATTTCCAGAAGTGAAAATGAGTTAGAACTTTGAATGAAACTTCAATGCTAATTAATGAACATGTATAAATATATTAGTAGGACAATGAACATGGCTAGAGAGAATAAGAAAATATATATGGCTAGAGAGATTAGAGACCAGCTAATAAGAAAATATATATGGCTAGAGAATCCATAATGCATAAAGAAACCAGTGATATAGTTACTGTTTATAAACCCACGTGAAGCAATTCTAGAAAATAGCCTCCGATAACAATAATAGTTTCCAAACACCCTAAGGAGGTGGATTTCTCCTTATAAGGACTTAACAAAGACTATTACAGCTCAAGGAGAGAAATCGGCCTTGTATGCCTCTAAACCAGAACTAGGTATTTCAGAGCTCAATATTCAAATAAGCTAACCAACCAAGACCCAATTTTCCATCAGTAAGACAAAATAAATACATGAATTTGCATTTATTAATTTATAAAACGTGAAAGATAAGACAAAATAAATACATGAATTTGCATTTATTAATTTATATCATGCAAATAACTTGCACATGATGATGTTAAGTTAAATAAAGAAAACAAATCAACCATGGGTTCATATAAAGGAACAATCCATTTATCTATAAATAAATAAAGAGGACCAACCTTTCCCAAATAGAGCTTTGCAATGAACTGTGTCCACTGGAATTCCTTGTAATTCAGCAAATGCATCAATCATTTTAAACCCTACCTGCTTCCAATCATACAAAATAGTGATAATACTAGAAACCAAAAGAAGTGGTGTTTGAGATAGAAATGTATTCAGAAAATGTATAAATGTGGTCATACATTGTGTCTGCTTGTTTTGTATTTATCCCCAGGGTTGCCTAAGCCTACAAAGAGCCATGGCTGAGTAGCAGTGCATAAGTAGCGCCTGGAAATTCTGCTAAGCATCTCCACTCATCTCCTAAATCCCTTAAACTCTTCTATAACAACATTTACATTTCTAACAACCAAGTATTCAAGAGTAAAAAAAGCTGTATAGTAATAATGACACTTGTATTTAACTCACAAAAGATGGGAGTTTATGGACAGTTTACATAAGATACAAACAGAAACACATGCACACGCGCACAAATGCACATAGTGGCAACTATTCAATCGATCACGAAAAAAAATTTACATAAGTGAAAATGTGAACTACAGAAGTATGATATCAAGGATGGATACAGATGTATTTTATTTTTCATACGTAGGAACAATAGAGATGCAATTAATTCACCACATAGCTAGATTGATGGCTGGGAACAGTGTAAGGGTGACTGAGGTGGCAACTGTGAAGTGTTGTGCCCTCATAAGGAGAGGAGTGAATGAGTCTGGTATATGTGCGGGAAGTTCGGAAAGATCATGTTTGCACCAAAAAGTAAAAAGTAAAACGTTTATGTTGTCTGAAGAGGCTCCATCCAAAAAATAACCTATTCAATTTATTTCAAAGATAAACAACCTCGCCAAACATAAGGATGAGTGTCACTGATAGCAGAATTGCTGCCCATGGAGGCACAAGCTTGTCCAAGAATATGGGAAGAGACTATGGGACACAAAAAACAAGGAGTCAATAATCAAAATGGCTAAAATAGTAACATAATCAGATAACCATTTAAAAGCTTCACACACCTCCATTGCTAAAGAGTTACCAATCAAGAGTGTACAAAGCAATAGGTGCTGATTCTTAACCACGGGGAAGATTTTAGCTGCACACAAAAACAAAGCACTTAAATTGTTTAACATACCTATTTTTAAAAAATACAAAATCCAAGTGGGTATCTTATAGACAAATTGCTGCAAGCTAAATTTTCAAAATGATCTCAGCGTACCGATCATCATATGACATAACAAGTACTTGCCTTTCTTTAAGACAAGCAAGTAGTTGCCTTTCCTTCCAAAGCTTCAACTAATGCAACAGCCTTAACTGACAGAGGTCCTGGTAAACTCTTTGCCTGTATAAAAAACAGAATAAATGTAAGCACCAAAACTAAAATCAGTAACAAATGACGGGACAATGATATTAAAAAAAAGTGTCGTACAATAGAAATTCTTTCCCCAGAGCTAACTGAAACAGATTCTGAATTTTGAGATTCCTCAACCTCGACTTCATTTGTCAATTTATTGTGCATATCCTGCATTCAGAAATCCCTAGAATTAGGCCCATTGCCATCCCATCATAAACTTTAGTTCATCTAGATTATAAAAGAAATAAATCGACAAGAAATAGTATGTATAAAAACTACCAAGTTCAGCAATAGATTGTCCACCATAGAGGTAGTTGTGGTTCTTAACAGATGTATGTGTAAAAGAACCTGGTTCATCACACAGCAACTGTTTAATCGATGATGGGTAACAACTAACTAAAAGTTACAAAGTTAGGCAAAAAACTTACCGAGGTTGATCGGTCATCTTCAAACAAATCCAGTGCATTAACACCAAGGCAAGGCTCCCTGCAAAGAAGAACAACAACACTCTCTGCCTTGGCAGAAATGAATCTAAGAAGAAAAACATTTCGACATCCACAATTGTAACACTCCTTAATTGATAAGAGAAACTCCAGAACAGCAAAATTCAAAAGGGAATATATCAGGAAATCCAGAAGCTGAACCTAGAGATAATAGAGCAAATTGAAATTGAAAAAATGGAAAAACCTAAACAGTAATAGAAATGATCCAAGAAAAATTCCTAAACATTAAAAAACAAAATCAAGAGAAAATCTGACAATGAATGGAGAAGTAATTACAGAAGTGATAGATATGCAATCAAAGGTACCAGATTGGCCATCTTGATGAGACCTTCGAGTCGGGCAATAAATAAGTATGGGCTTTGGCTTAGGCACTGCAGACTACTTAACAACGAAGAACGGGAGCAGGAATCGTAGAGAGAGCGTCAGCCATAGCAAAAAACCCTAGAATTTTGTGTCTAACCGAACCCGACCAGACCATACCAGTAGTCAAAGGTGTTTTCTGATCTTCTTTAGCTCGAATCGAAATATCTCCGACTGAAACATCGTATGTGCCTCCTCAGCTGATGGCCACAGTGGTAGCCGAAGTTTGGATCGTAGGAGAGTAGGAGAGCAGGGCACCCACTTCGTAGAGAGATAAAGTACAAAGATAAGAGAGAAGAAAGTAGATTTGTTTTAATTTCAAATTTTCATTTCAGCGTCTTTTTTTTTTTAGCTCCGTATTTTTCTTGATAGATAACGTTTTTATAAAAAAAACGTTATCTAGTTAAAATTAAAAAAATATCCTTTTAAATAGATAACGTTTTTGCATATATATCTACAATGTTTTTTTTAAAAACGTTGTAAAAAAAAATCACAACGTTTGTTTAAAAAATATTGTGGTTTAAGTATTGTCTAGTAGGTACTTTGTACTGGTGTTGGTTTATGATCATGGTTAAACAAATTGTTCCTAGTGTTGCTACATTTCATCATGTGCCACATCAGTTGATAATTATACGATTAAATTTCTATAATATTTGCTCTCTTCTCTATCTTTAGATACTTTATGCTGGGTCTTTTGAAACTAAACTTTTAATATAATTCCTTTCGCGTTATCCTTGTTTCAGAATTTCCTAATGAATGATGTGCTTTTCCAAGTGGAACTTTTTTGTGTGAATCACATGATTGTTCACTTGAGTCAACGGAAGAATTTATTTGTATGGAGTTCCGTATTACTTTTAAGAGACAATGGGATGCGAGCTGCTTTTCAGTTGCTTCACATGGTGCCTGAGGTAAAAGTGAGAGCCAATGCTTGATCATCCACAACCACTTTTAGGAAAATGGTGTTTTTAATTTACTGGCCCTTGTTAGTTCGCTTGGGTTGCTTCTTTACCTCTTTTTAGGAAGCAACCAAAACGAATAGTGAGTGAATATTTATGTATGAGTTTTTAACTTCACTGATGGAGTTGGGTGTACTGTTATAGTCTTCTACTTTTTTATGGTTGACACTATCAGCTAATTTTTGGAGTCTTGTATTCCAGTTTGCCTTTCACTTTATTTATCGTGTTGATTCTATTTATAAATGTATGTTAGATTTCTGTGAGACTAATTGCCTAAGTGGTTGAACTATTATTCACGAGATTCCTTATTTATTTATGTTGGCTATCGTGTAGCAATTTTCTTTCAATTTTTCTTAGGTTTTTGTGTCATTTTTAAACAGGTTAGAATCATGATTGCTTGCATTTAACATCTATGAATCAATTGAGGTATTTACTCAAAGTTATATTTTTTGTTTTTATCCTTCATTAATCTCTCTCTCTATTTAAGTTCACCAGTTTCATCTTTTCTTATTTTTCTCATCTCATTAAAATTAAATTTCGGTGTTTCTCTTGCAGCATGAAGTTTACAGGCCCAACCCTGATTTCCTTAAAGAAAATGATGATGGGTGTTTGACGTAATACTTATTAATAATTTTATTCATTCTAGTTCATTTTTATTCTTTCAGTATTGTTATGTTAGTTGATAAATTTTGTAGGTACTGCGGTCCTTAGGAGACCAAGATATAATAACAAATTTTATAGTTATCGTGACTTGAGTATTATCTATATTTATATGTGGATTATTAATTTTATTAGCTCTTTATGCATTAGCTTATCAATTAGTTTGAAACAAGTATGACAATATTATTTTATTTACTTGAAATAATAAATTTAATATTTCTTATAGAGATTAATAATAATAATAATAATAATAATAATAATAATAATAATATAAATATTAAATCATCGATTTAAAAATCAATTATAATTTTAATGAATTTTGATTATTTAGCAAATAATTTTTTATTTACAAAATTATAATTTGTGAAAGATCATTTCCCTCGCTAATTTGAAGATACATTCTCAATTTATAATTAGTGAAGGACAATTTTCTCTCGTTAGATAAATTTGTTCTTCATAAAATATTATTTATGAGGGAATAAAGTTATTCACTAATTTTAAATAGTCCTTCTTAAAATATTATTTGTGAAGGAAATCAATCTTTTCACTAAATAACAATATTCCATTACTAAATACAATTTGTGAATAAAAAAGTTATTCACAATATATCCTTCACACAAAATATTTAGTTACTATATAGCGAAGAATACCCAATTGCGAGGAGGTACCCAATTGTCTACAAAATGCATAGTACGTAGACAACTGGACATATATTTAGGAAATCAATTTGTTTTATATTTAAGTTACATCTAAATTATACTTTCCTTTAATTTAAGAGGAATATATTTATTTTTGTTTATATTGGTGTG
This sequence comes from Panax quinquefolius, assembly GCA_020205615.1. Classification (NCBI taxonomy): domain Eukaryota; kingdom Viridiplantae; phylum Streptophyta; class Magnoliopsida; order Apiales; family Araliaceae; genus Panax; species Panax quinquefolius. The sequence continues at coordinate 85,179,740 of CM035173.1, forward strand.
TAGTAGAATGTTAAAATAAAATAAATCTCAAAAATCTTGCATCATTTTTTTAAAATTTTATTAATTTATATTTTTAATATTTAATATGTAACATTAAAAAAACAGACTAGCCGAGGCCTTAGGCCTGGCCTGGAGGCCAAAAGTCAACAAATTTCTACTTTAGCTTGGTTTGTACTCGTGGCTCTGGCTGTGCAGTCAGACTAGGCTGCAGGTTTGGGATGTTGTGCATTCATGCCCACGTACATCACTATTATTACTTTCATACTACCTCCATTTAGGGGTGAGCAATTCGGTAATATCCGAACCGAATAGCTTATTCGAATATAACCGAATAACGAAATCTTCTAAATTTCACCATCCGAATAATTAATTGAACTGAGAAATAACCAAATTATCGAATACTGAATAACCAAATTTTCAATTTGGTTATTTCGATTAATAACTGAAATTCTCGTTCACTCTATAATTCAAATTCTTCATTTCATAACTGATCTCACTGATACGATCATTAATTTGCTGCAGGTTTGATGATTTTGGCCGACGTCTCCCACCTGGAGAACTAGACTCTAACTGCTGCTTGTTCAACTGCTTTCTTGATTTAGTGGAATCAGATGGAGGTGCGACAAGCCGGGATCGCTTCTCCAACTCAAGTTTTTTTTTTTGTTGAAATCTTGGGTTGTGATGAATCACGGCTGCTTGATTTAACAGGTTTTGCAGGTTTCATGATGACAATCGGGGATTGGAAAGTCCATGTAGAATTGGATCCTCGAGGGGTATAACTAATAATATGTTCACTTTGTGGCTTTCTCTGGTTCACCTCTATTGTATTTTTGGATTGGGCTTGTGTATAAGTTTTGTTAATGATCTTGCTGATTCCAAAATCTATTCGGTTAACGGAATAACAATATTTCAATACCCGTATTTATTCGAATACCGGAATATTAAAACGGTTATAATCGAATTAATGAAAATAATCGAATACTCGAAATAATTCGGTTAAAAAAATTCGGTTATTCGATTTTATCCGTTTTTTGCTCAGCCCTACCTCCATCTCATAATATATGATGTTTTAAAGTTATGCATAAAATTTTAAAAAATAATTATATAGTATTAAATATAATATTAATTGTCAATAATATCCTTAAATTCTCTTAATTACCATACTTATCTCATTCTCTCTCATCTGTTATATTTTTCCATGATAATTTTAGAAATATCGTAGTTAATTCTCCTAAATTATATAAAATGATAAATAATTTTAAAAAAAATAAAATCATCTAAAACGTCATATATTAATATATGACGGAGAGAGAACGAAATTCACTACTTTATCCGCTAAAAGCCAAAATTTAGTTCCCCGTGTTTTTCTCTCCGTCTCTCCTAAATTAATATAAATACTATTTAAATTTATAATAATTAAACAATATATAAATTACAAAATATTCAAAAAAATCCTAACCTATTAGAAAAAAGGATGGTATTTTTTATTTTATATATTTAATAGGAAAATAAACTTTTAAAAGAATTTTTATCTTTGGTTATACCAATTTAATATTTTTTTTAATCACAATTTTGAGTAAGATAATATATCTTTTAAAAAAAATATTTAGAATGATTCTATTATTACAATTTTATTAAATTATCAAAAATCTTTGGTTATACCAATTTAATATTTTTTAATCACAATTTTAAGTAAGATAATATATCTTTTAAAAAATATTTAGAATGATTCTATTATTATAATTTTATTAAAATATCAAAAAATCTCTTTACATATATCTCAAGATCTATTATACTAATATCATACATGAATTTCATTATTAAACTAATGTCCTAACTAAATTAAATTTATTAAACATTAAAATTCTACCACATCACAAGATTTATTGTATTAATAATATATGTGAAAAATTATAATGAATAATTCATTACTAACTAATTGTCATAACTAAATTAAAATTTTAAAATTTATTAAAACTTGAATTTCATACTTCTATTTTGATTGGAATTTCAAGAAAAATTTGTTAATATAAATAATAATATTCAATTTCATTACAAACTTCAATAAAATTAAAATAACTATTTTCTCATAATTAAAACTAAATAAATATGCACTCTATTCAAATGTTTAGCTTAATAATTGATCAAGAAAAAATTATAATATATAATTCAATATTTATTATTTAAATAAATATTTAATAATCTAATAAATATAATTATCTTCTCAAAATCTTAATTTAATATTTATTTATTTAATAATATAATAAATTATTATCCATACAGCTCATGCTTGGCATGTGATGAGTTTGCTGTATTATATGTTCCATTTCCCATATATATATATATATATATATATATATATATATATATATATATATATATATATATATATATATGTGTGTGTGTGTGTGTGTGTGTGTGTGTGTGTGTGTGTGTGTGTGTGTGTGTGTGGGGGGGGGGTAAGCCTAACTTCGATGCCTTAATTTGTTTTTTTAATATTTGTAAATTTGTATATGATGCAATATATTTTGTAGAAGAAAAGAAATCAATGTTTTTACAATAAGGCAAACAGTCTAATACACATAGAAGTACAATAGCTCGCCTGATGTGACCTAAATTGACACCAATATTATTATTAAGAAGACAAGGGAATAGGAAGGAGAAACTAATTGGGAAAAGGTTAACATAGACATAGAAAATTAAATAATAAAGAAGACCTTTTTCTTCCTAGAGTTGAACTTTCAGAAGTACTAGTTTGATCTGCATTTAAATTAAATATACATCTGTATATTACGGAATTAGAGATACAAACAAGAGATATATGTCCAGAAAAAAATATTAATTCTATTAATATAGAAAGATTCACCTAAACATTTATGAAACATAAAAACACGTACACCCAAACAAACCACAAGATTCACTTAAACAGTTCTAATTAAACCAAAAACAAAAAAAATAGGAAGACAACCAAGAAAAATACACCATCTTGAGCACAGGAGGTCCCAAAAGCAGAAATGTTAAATTTCTTTTAAACCTAGCCCAAAAAAAAAAACCCTGATCCAAGAAATTGCCTATAAATAATGAATTAAACAGTCCAAAAACAAGTCTCTCTTTTGTTAATGGTAATACGTATTCCAAGTACAGTAATTAACACCTTGTGACTGTAAAGCAATTGGAGCCTATGCAAATATCGAACCCTAAGGCTTGAACATCAAACCCCAACTTCCATAACTAATTTATGCATGACATTTTAACCCATGCCTCGATTATTGCATTGGATTATCTTGCTAATATAGCACTAACCACAAAACTAAATCAATTAACGTCTGTGTGTATAATATTGTACTCTTTAACCTGTTTAAACATGAAAGAGATGATATATAGAAAATATATTGTTATCATTGTCATTTAAAGGGGTGACGCATCGTTATGTTGGATTCTTTCGTTGGTGTAATATACTACTGATCCGAATGCATATCAAACATGCATGGAGTTGGATATATTTAGCAGAGTAAATATTACACTCCATCATTTTCATTGAGGACCAATCCTTCATATATATACAAGGAGATCATTATTTGCAAAAGAAAAAAGAAAAAAAAAAGATCCAAGAACAAACTAAGCAAAAGGATCTGAATTCAAAGACCATACAGCAGCATATTCAACATAGACGGACAGTACTATTAATCGTTGACCAAAGCAGGATCACATGTCTGGAAAGAGTGAAGAAGGAGGGACACTTTGCTCTTGCCTGAAAAAGTTAAGTGGATCAACCATGGTTTTCACTCGAATCAACTTGTCAAAATTATTGTTGAAGTAAGATTTTCCCCATTTACGCGCCTTAATATTGCTAATAACACCCGAGCCACTGTTCACTCCGAGATCAATATCACCATAATTCCTATAAGCCCTTCGTGGATTACTGGAAACATAAGGAGTCAAGTACTCGTGCAAGCTCCTGATCCACTCCAACTTCTGTTTGGTATTTCCAGCCCAAAGAACCCTTGCGTAAATCATGTACAACGTTCCAGCTCTATTGGGGAACGGAATTGCTGACTCTGGATAATTGTCAAGAACTCCCCCATATGGCGTAAAGATCACCGTTGTTTCTCCCGGACCAACTTCTAGAAGCTTCTCCCATAACCCTTCTATTCCTGCTATTGACATTGGTGTCCTCACAAAGTCTGATTTTGCTTTGGTGGGAAGATCCCTCAAAACGGTCCTGTCAAGCAAATCCTCAGGGGTAAAAGTATCTTCGAAAAGATTGGAAAATGAGGAAAGCATGACGGCTTGGATCCATGGGACTTCTAGAAGGTCTGATCTCTTCAAACCTAATTGGGGAAATCTCTGATCCATAATTGATACTAGTTGATCAGCTCCACCAAGGTATGCACCCGTAAACCCTAACTCAACCGTTTTTTTATCCGCCCGAGTACTTGCATTACTAAGGACGGTAGAAATTCGGATGCTGATGTCTAGTTCATTGGGAAGAACCGGAGCAACCGTTTGGAACGGGTACAAAATTTGGGTTGCACTATCTTCCAAATTTCTGAAAACAGTGAAAACAGTCACTTTTTCCGGAACTTCAACTAGGTTTAGCTTCCAAGACAAGACAATTCCAAAACTAGCACAACCGCCGCCTCGAAGAGCCCAAAACAAATCCTCACCCATTGATTTTCTATCAAGTATTTTGCCATTTACATCCACCATACGGACATCGAGAACATTATCTGCAGCAAGACCGTACTTTCGTCTCAACGGGCCATACCCTCCGCCGCAAATTAGTCCGGTGACACCCACCGTAGACCCAACACCTGCCGGGAAAGCAAGCGTACTACTTGCCCGGTAAATCCAGTAATAAAGTTCGCCAAGGGTTGCGCCAGCTTGGACATATCCAATTTTCTTTTGGGGGTCCACACTAATGGCACGGAGTTTAATCATGTCAAGTAGCACAAATGGAATGTCATAAGTACTAGTATAGGAAAGACCTTCGAAATCATGACCTCCGCTTCGAATTCTAATTTGCATGTCGTTTTTTGTGGCGCAATATACGACGGATTGGACTTGGGATTCGACTACGGGAGTCACAATGATGGCCGGGGTGCGGCGATCTGACACGGCAAACCTTGGGTTTCGCATGGAGTAGGCGTAGATGGGTGTGAAGGAAGCATTGGCTGGGGTGTAAATGACTTCGGATATTGGTACGGAGGTTTTGGTGAGGCATTTTACGAAGCCTTTTGGATCGGGAAAATCTGGCCATGCAAAAGACGAGGACACGAAAAGAAGGGAGATGAACAAAAGGATTGAAAAAGTTGGAGGAGTCGTCTTCATTATGTTTTGCTTGCGTTTTTTGTGTTACACTGGTGCCCTATTTATAGTGTTTTTTTCATGCAACATATAGGTGGTGAAAATGACCCGGTTTTAGGGTTGTTGTCTAAATGATTGTGGCTCTGTATAGTACTTATAACAATATCCCAAGGCAAGAGTGAATGCATGAAAATTATTGAACTGTACGAATAGGACTGATCAATGAGCTGAAAATCCTTAAATAATTAAATGTAAATTTTATCTTCACTGGTATGAATTCACATACAATTTATGTTTGTTAGCAAATATGACAAAAGAACAAAAATAGAAAATACTTAATTAAAGGCCAAAGTATCTCTATTTTAACCATTAGACTAATTAAGATCTCGTCAAATATTTTTTTGGAGCATTGATAAGTACTAACACGATTTTCAGATTCAACGGTTCGTAGTACGACAACCAGATGACTGATCGGAGTATTTATTAGTAACCCTTTAAATTGGAATCAACAAATTAAAACCAGAAAAATAAGAAGAGGTGAATTTTCTGTTTCCAAAAATTTACTACTTTAAATTGTGTTATTAGACACCCGTCATTGTGAATTTTTATGGGCCTTTGGTTACAACATTGGAATAAGAATGAAATAGAATAGGTATTTTTATTTATATGTTTGGTTAAAACGAGAAACTACACGATTTTGATTGATTGAGATTTTTTATTAAATTTGTCGATTGAAATGGAATGATCAATCATTACCTATCCGGCAAAAATAAATATTTTTTTTAAACATATGATTAGACATTCTATTGATATGCTCATTCCTATTATTTTTTTCTCGATCTTTCTCTGTTATTCATGTAGGGCAATGACTATACCCCCTAATACGTAGATTCGTTATTAGTAATCTGGTGATTTACTCCCTTTCAAAATATAAGGGAATTAAGAATGATTATTTTAATTTTGCTCCAAAATGATTTTTGGAAGAACGAGTGTCACACTTCTAAAGAGAATAAATTGTTTGCTTAAGTTTTACATCTTTAGTAAAGTCAATATTTGTTCGGAATAGAAGATCAATATTTATTTTTTAAATTTAATTTAAAATATTTTAAAATTAAACATTAATATAATTATTTATAATAGTATTTAGATACCCGGGGGAATACATTTTTATACGACTGTCGGTGACTTTTGTTTATTTGATTTGGATTTTAAGCCATTATCATTTGGGAGTCTTATAAAAATGAGTTATATTTGTAGGGTAGATAAGTGCAATTTTAGGTATAATACTTGTATAAAAAATATTATCTAAAGTTTATTACCTCCATTCCATAATAACTGTTTTTTTAAAAAAAAAAAAAATTGTTCCAATTTATTTGTCATTTATAACTTTTTAGGAGAATAAATTATTTATTTTCGTATATCACTCCTAATTTTTCTCATTGTCCCAAGAAATTATGTCTTATATTAATAGTTTTCAATTTTCCCATAAAAGGGTCTTGATAAAATTTTTATAAATTTCAATTCTTAAATGATAATATTAAATAAGTTTCTTAATTTATGTGCATGAAATTAAAATAACTATTATTATAGAATGGAGGTAATACTTTCTTTAACGTACAATTATCACTTAATTACTACAAAATTTAATTACCATTAAATTTTTCATATATATAGTACAAAATTAATTGCCATTAAATTTGTCATAGTACTAATTACTGTAGTAATATATTTGTACATAAGTATTAAAAAAATGATTATATAGCATTAAATATAATATTAATTGTCTATATTGTCATTGTATTTTAAAAAGTGTTATTAATTTATATTGGGCAAAAAATAGTGAGAAAAAAAATTATATTTAATATTTAGGGTAATATTAGAAACTAAGCAATTAATGCTTACTTGAAATTTTCAAATGACTTATATTAAGGAACAAAAATACTCTTTTAAAATGACTTATATTAAAGAACGAAGGGAGTACTCCCTCCGTTCCTTAATATAGGTCATTTTAGAGTTGTCAAGAAGTATTAAGGAAATAATTGTATAGCATTAACTATAATATCAATTGCCTATATTATCCTTATATTGGAAGAAAAGATTGTTATTTATTGGACAAAAAATAGTGAGAGAACCAAAATTATATTTAATACTTGGGGTAATATTGAAAATTAAGCAATTAATGCTTACTTGAAATTCTCAAACGATTTATATTAAGGAACAAAAATATTTCTTTAAAACAACTTATATTAAGGAACGGAGTGAGTAGTATTTTAGTATTTATAGTATATAGTATAGTACAAAAATTAATTATAGTACTCTCTTCGTTCCTTAATATAAGCCTTTTTAGAGTTGTGCACAAGTATTAAGGAAATGATTGTAAAGTATTAAATATAATATAAATTTATATTGTCCTTGTATTAGAAAAAAAGAGTGTTATTTATTGGATATAGAATAGTGAAAGAACCAAAGTTATATTTAATACTTGCGGGTAATATTGGAAACTAATCTATTAATGCTTACTTGAAATTCTCAAACGAATTATATTAAGAGACAAAAACATTTCTCTAAACGACTTATATCAAGGAACAGTAAAATATTTTTGTCTCTTAATATAAGTCGTTTGAGAATTTCAAATAAGTAGTACTCCAATTGCTTAGTTTCTAATATTACCACAATATTAAATATAATTTTGATTCTCTCACTATTGTCTCTCCAATAAATAACAGTACTCTTTTTTTTAATATAAGGGTAATATAGATAATTAATATTATATTAATATTTTATAATTATTTTTTTAATATTTATGTATAATTCTAAATGATTTATATTAAATTACGGAAGGAGTAGTGTAATACAAAAATTAATTACCATTAAATTTGTCATAGTACCTTGCTGTGCTGAAACTAGGCCTGACAAAATATGGTTATGGGTTCGTTTTGGTTTTCAAAATATGGTTATGGTTTCATTTAAAAATTAAAATCATATTAACCATTTTTAATATGGATAATGTGGGTTGGAACCATAAAATTATGGTTAAAAATCATATTAACTATTTTAATATTGTTATGGGTTATAAGTTCCATGAAGGCCTGATTTGATACTAATATTATGTGATTATGTATATACCCCTTACACCCCACCCCACCCCACCCCACCCCACCCCACCCCACCCCAACCCAACCCAACCCAACCCAAAATAATAATATTATGTGATTATGTATATACCCCTTACACCCCACCCCACCCCACCCCACCCCACCCCAACCCAACCCAACCCAACCCAACCAAACCAAAATAATAATATTATATAATTATGTATACACCCCTTACCCCCACCCCCACCCCCACCCCCACCTCCACCCCATCCCACCCAAAAAAATAATGTGTACACCACCCACCCCACCCCACCCCACCCCACCCCACCCCACCCCACCCCACTCACTCCCCACCACTCTCCCAACAAAAATTAATATTAGCGATTACGTATACCCCACCCACCTCCACCCCCACCCCACCCCCACCCCACCTCACCCACTGCCTACCTACCCATCCATCCAACACTTCCTCCTAAAAAATAATATTAAGCGATTATGTACCCCACTAACCCCTTGCACCCCATCCACCCCTATCTATTCACTTACCCCACCTTTTCATCCCCCCACCCCACATCCCTCCCAAAAAATAATATGGGATGGTGTACATTATATTTTTGGGTTTGGGTGGGGGTGGGGGTGGGGGTGAGGTGGGAAGTGGGGGAGGGAGTGGAGTATAGGTATCATATCATATAATATTATTTTTAGTTTGGTTGGGGTGGAGTGGGGTGGGGGGTATATACATAATCACATAATATTATTTTTTTTAATGGTGGTGAAGTGGGGTAGGGTGGGGGTAAGGGGTATATACATAATCATATAATATTATTTTTTTAGTGGGGTTGTGATGCGGTGGAGTGGGAGGGGGGTGGAGTGGGTGGGTGGGGGTAGGTGGGGTGGGGTGGGGTAGGTGGGTGCGTGGTTAAACTTCTTGAATATGTAAATATGGGTGAAAAGAACTTTTGATTTAGATTTGAAATAAAATATGGGTCGAAAAATGGTTAATCGGGTTGGAACTATATTTTTTTTAAAAATATGGTTCCAAACTTTACCCAACTTAAATAAATAAAAATAATTAACCAACCCATTTGATTCTAATTAATATGAATTGATTCGACAGCTAACTAATTATATGAGCCTTCAGGATTTCCAAAGACTTCTCGGATTTAATGAGCATTAAAATAACGCCACTAAGATAGGAGCAGTATTGATGAGTTTAAATATTCAACTTAATTAAAATAATTCGGGATTGTACTGATTATTAGTATTATTTTTTGGTCAACTGATCTTTTATCGTTTATCTCAAACAGCATTGCTCAGTTTGTACTCCCAAAAAATGGACATTAAAAAATAATTTGATTTGATATGATATGATCACGTTAAATTTCATTAGTTATAATTAAATTTATCTTTCTTTACTTCTTTTTAATCCCAAAAGATAGGTTATTAGGATGTTATATTACTAATTTACTAGCTATATATGCTTTCAAAAATACAAATTTTTAATATATATATATATATATATATATATATATATACTATCTCCGTTCCTAAAAATTTATCATTTAAGGTTTTGGCACATGAATTAAGAAAGTATCATTTATCAAGTAAAATTTATTTGAAATTTTATCACTACCCCTTTATGAGAAGTTGAAAACTATTAATACAAGAGAGATAATTTTTTGGGACAATAAGAGAAGATAGGGGTAATATAGAAAAGTAAATAATTTATTCTCCTTGAAAGTTATAAACGACAAACTTTTTGGAACAAATTTTTCTTCTAAAATGACAATCTTTTAAAAACGGAGAGAGTAATAAACAAGTAAATATGAATACAACTAATCAAAACATGATTTTAGGTCTAAAAGGGGGAAAAAAAAAAAGAGGGGTGGGGGAAAATATATGATGGGTTCTTACTCATTGTTAGTCATGGATTTGAATTTGGATTTGGTTGATTATTCCTTGCGTTCTTAATTATTTGACGTTTTAGAGGTTGACATAAGAATTAAAATAATGATTAGAAAATATTAAATATAGTACTCAATTGTCTATAATACCCTTAAATCTTTTGTTGGGATAAGAAGAGTTTTGTTAAGATAAGAAGAGAAAAAAAGTTTAAAGTATCAAAAAAATAGGTAGAATAATAAGGGGTAATTTTAGAAAAATTATCATTAATTCTCTTAAATTTAAATAAATATTAAATAATTAAAAACAAATGAAAATTTCTAAAATGTCAAATAATTAAAAACGGATGGAGTACTTAATTAATTTATCCAAATCTTAATGCATTGACCACAATTAACTTAATTGTGTGTGAGTCATGCATATCAATTTAATTTTGTCACACCCAATGCACTTGCATTGAAAATACAAACCACAACTTTCTTCTAAAATTGTGAATTTTCAGATTCAAAAATGTAAATAAATATCCACATGCACGTAAAACAAGCCTAATTGTCGCATACCAAAGTTTACTTAGATGACAATAAATAACACTTGGACAACGACATGATAGTACTAAAAAAATCTTGAGATAATGATGATGATTATAATAGTACTACTAATAAGAAACTGCAGGCAAAACATGATGCCCAGATCTCGCGTATCTCACTTTTAATTTAAATACACACACATGTAAGACATTCAAAATTTAATATGTAAGAGTATCTCTGATAGTCTAATAGTAGTAATAAAAAAAAAAATTAAATTGAAGTTTGTTCATTTATGTAGTAATTTGAAGAATATTATTTGTTATTTTAATGGAGTAATTTGTGATTTATCGATCTCTTCAATTCAATTAATATAATATTTGATATTTAAAATGAACTGTACATCAAACCTATCAAGTAAAATAAATATTTTTTGCCTTTTTTTATATGATTTTAATTCTCCAAAAACAAAAACATGTTTTAAAGATGGGAAGTCAACTTACTGGGTTAAAAAAAGAGAATGAAGACTACTTTGATGCATGGTTAGAGAAATTTATCAAGATAATTTTTCTGATGTGCCTCGATTGATTTACACACCATATTTCAAAAAAAAAATAAAATACTTTCGAACAAACTCAATTTAAAAAATGTAAAAGATTGGGAGTTTTTTCAACTCTAGATATCTTTCTCACAATAATTGATTACCTTCTTTGAAACTCAACAATTCATTACCTAATCTTATACTTATACTTACATATATATATATATATATATATATATATATATATATATATATATATATATATATAGAGACACAAATTAATGCAAAACATGCCGTTCTTATTTTATTATTTTTTTCGAAACTCAATAATTCATTACCTAATCTTATATATATATATATATATATATATATATATATATTAATGTAAAACATGCCGTTCTTATTTTATTATTTTTTTGATCAGAAAACTTGGTGCAGGATAAGAAAACAGCCACATATAATTTATGGATCTTGTTATCTTGAAGTTAACTTTATGATAAATTGATCAATTATTAATCTGATGTTATAACATGCAGAGAGCAGAGACGATCTCCGAATTCGAGCTTAACTTCATACTAACCACTCTCATAATTTATATGCCATATTCCTCCCACTGTCCTCAAAATATGTGCTAAGTATATTTTTTCAGACGAATTAAGAAAAATAAAGCGTATAAATGGAAGTAGAAAAAATTTTAAATTTATATTTATTGTCCTTAATAAATGAAATCCAATTTATTTATTATTTTCAAGTTTTGACATTTATCCTATTACATAAATAATTATAAAATGTAAATAACTTAGACAAATACATAAGATAGTTAGACAAGCTACATAATGTTTATAAAAATAAAATAAAATAAAATAAAAAACTTAACCTCATAATTGTATACTTGTGAAACATAAAATGTTCGTCTTAGAGAAGAAAATTAACCCTTTAAATCAAAAAGTTATATCATATTTTTGATAATGATATATAAAAAAAACATTATTCATATATATTACACTCGATCATCAGTTCAATTATTTAGTATCAGATAATGAGATTTTTAGTAGTATTATTAAAAATAAGGAAAAATTTCTCTAATTTTCTTTTAACACAAGTACATTTTATATTTCTAGAGTAGCAATTATGAGATTTTAATTGTCTTTTTATTTTGATAAGAATTATGTAATATTTGGTTCCATGAAACATAAATGTTGTATTTGTTTAAGTTGTATTTTATTTTATAGTTATTATGTGTAATATGATAACATGACAAAAGTGAAAGATTTAAATAAATTAATTGAAATCTCATCTATTCAGAATATATTCGTCACTTAATCCATCTTTTTGAGGGAGGAGGGAGTACATTAAAAATTGGGCAAAATTAAAGTTCTTCCCCAATTAAACCACCGTTTAATTTGGTCACTGCTTTGCTACTTGTGCAAATGTAAAGTCTTTAACAATCTTATCCTGAACTAAAAAGATCTTTAACAATAATATTTAATATTCAGGGAAAAGAATCAAAAAATAAATAGGTAGTTGATATTGTTAAAATAAAAATGATGTTATAATAGTAAATATAGATTTAACGGCAAAATTTTTTCTTTAAGTGATATTTGTTGTTTTGGCAACAATATTTTTACAATGACAATATTAATAGTAAAAATATGATAATTATTTTAGGAAATTGTTAAATCCACAACATTTTTTGTTTTTTTCACAATAAAAGTGTCGCTGTAGATATATAACAACGGTAAAAACCGTCGCTATAAGATTTATAACGACACTTTTATTGTGGAAATAATAATTTTTATTGTAGATTTAACAATTTCCTTATTTTAGAATGGAACTATTTATCTCATTTTCCGAAATAAGGAACTTTAACTACGGAGAAGGAAGGTAGGAATTGGAAGAGTACCAATGCCTAAAAACATATAACTCATTGGAGGATCAAGAATTACATATGTAACTAGCAGATGAAGGACAATCAATGATATGGTCTGGATAGCGGACAACATGGTGCGGTTTGAAACTTAAAGTTAGATTTGACAAATACAAAATCTCACATAAAATCGTTTATGATTTTTTGTGGTGCTATTTTGAACCGTGTAGTTTGTTGATATAATTTTAATTATAATAAATTTCTAGCCGTTTGCATATTCTGTTTGCATATTCATTTGGATATTAAATCATTTTATCGTTTGGGTATTAATGATAATACCGTTTGATTTCAGCACATTTGGGTATTAATTATATTACCATTTGTTTCAGTACCGTTGTTAATTTTTTTACATATAAATAGTACTGAGCACTGTTTGTGAGGAGAAGGGCTTATGTGCCACTTTTGGAAAACTTTACTGACATAAAGCAATATACTATTTGATAACTTTTAAGTTCATGTTGCTAGTATTATATATATATATATATATATATATATATATATATATATATATATATATATTATTGTTTATATACGGTTTATTTTGAGTTCGAGTAAAGAAAATTTGAAACTGTTCTTGGGTCGTTTAACTATTTCGAGTGCTGATTATAGTTGGGTGAAAAGTAGTTGAATCCTTGAGTAGGATTTTGTCAGTGACCTTAGCACTGAGAAAAGTTCTCCGAGGGGCGAAATTTTTACTTAAGGACAGTGCACTGCACGTCTTTGCTCAACATAATTCGCTATAAATCGATAAGTTCTATTTCTGCCCTTTTTTTATTTGATAGTTGAATCCTATATATATTTTATTCCGTTCACCGGCAATCTTAAGTAAAAATTATGGATTCTGCTAAGTTTACCGCCACTAAATTTGTCCCTGATTTAACCAAAGTTGAGCCTTTTGATGGATCCAATTTTAAACGATGGCAAACCAAATTAATTTTGATTATATTGCTAAAGTTGACTATGTTTTAACGAAACCAAAGCCAGTTGAACCCCCTTATGATGCTACCGATGAACAAAAGAAAGAATATGAATCTTCTGTTAGTACTTGGTCTTCTACTAATAAAATTTGCAAGGCTATCATTCTCAACTCATTGTCGAATGAACTTTTTGATATCTATTGTCTATATAAACATGCTGCTGAAATTTGGGATGCTTTAGTTTTGAAATATGTTGTGGAAGATGTTGGTGTCAAAAAGTATGCAATTGGAAATTTTCTTAATTTTTACATGACCAATGAAAAAGATGTCTCTTCCCAAATTCATGTTTTTCATCTTGTCGTAGCCAAACTTAATAATGAAGGCATGACTTTACCTGCTCCTTTTGTTGTTGGCTCCCTTATAGAGAAATTGCCTGATTCTTGGAAAGATTACAAGAATACTATGAAACATAAAAGGAAAGACATGACCTTAGAGGAGTTAATTGTTCATATTCGTATTGAGGAAAAGAACAGAAATTTAGATAAAACTGCCAAAGCCAAAGAGATGTCTTCCAAAGAAAATTTGGTTGACGATCGCAAACCTCGTCACCCGTTCAACAAACATCCTAAACATGGGAATAAGTATAACACCGGTCCGAAGGAAAAACCAAATCAGTTCAAATACAAAACCTCAAAACCTAAAGGGGATTATTTTGTGTGTGGAAGGTCAGGTCATCATGCTACTCAATGCAAGTTCAAAAAGGGAAACAACCAGTCTGTTCCTCCGAGAGCTAACTTAGTTGAGGCAGACAATACTATTATGGCGGTTGGTGAACATGGTGACTGACAAAGATGCATGGGTAGTGGATTTTGGTGTTACCAAACACATTTGTGCGAATCGTGGTGGTGCATTCATCTCTTACACTCCCCTTGAGGAAAAAGATGAACATGTGTACATGGGCGATTCGAGGCCTGCACCAGTGTTGGGTAAAGGGAAAGTAAATTTAAAATTAATTTCTGGGAAGATCTTTTCTCTTACCGATGTTCTTCATATTCCTGAGATTCGCTACAATCTTGTATCTGTTGGGATACTTGGGAAAGTTGGGGTTAATGTTATGTTTGAATCTGATAAGGGCGTGTTAACCAAAAATGGGGTGTTTGTGGGAAAAAGGTATCTTAATGCTGATTTATTTCATCTAAATGTACTTGAAATCATGAATATTAATGCTAGTACTTCTTTTACTTACTTGGTTGAATGTGATGATATTTGGCATGCTAGATTAGGCCATGTGAATTATTCTTATATAAAAATGATGAAAAATTTGGGACTTTTAAAAGATGTTAAAATTTTAAATGCCAAAAAATGTCAAGTATGTGTGGAAGCCAAAACTACTAAAAAGACTTGTAAACCGGTACTTGTTAGAGAATCTGAACCTCTTAGTTTAATTCATTCAGACTTAAGTGATATGTCTAGAAATACTTCTAGGGGTGGGAAAAATTATTATGTGACCTTTATAGATGATTATTTTAGATATACTAAAGTTTACCTTCTCAGAAATAAAAATGAAACTGAAGATAAATTTCTAATTTATAAGGCCGAAGTTGAAAATAAATTAGAAAAGAAGATTATTAGTCTCAGGTCCGATAGAGGTGGAGAGCATGATTCTGGACCTCTTAGTAGATATTGAGAAGAACAAGAAATTATACATGAGGTAACACCTCCATATTCTCCAGAATTTAATGGGGTTGCTGAAAGAAAGAATAGAACACTTAAAGAAATGATGAATGCTATGTTAGTAAGTTCTGGGGCTCCACCGAATTTGTGAGGGGGAAGCTCTTCTTTCTGCTTGTCATTTGCAAAATAGAATCATTTATAAGAAAACTGGAAAAACACCTTATGAGCTTTGAGAAAATCATTTACCTAACTTGAAATACCTTAAAGTGTGGGGGTGTCTTGCTAAGGTAATGTTACCCGACCTAAAAAAAAGGAAAATTGATTCTAAAACTACTGATTGTTTGTTTATTGGTCATGCTGAACATAGTGCTGCTTATAGATTTCTTATTTTGAAAAGTGATGTATTAGATCATAGTACGATCATTGAGTCAAAAAATGTTGATTTCTTTGAAAATATTTTTCCTTTGAAATCTAAAGTGGATCGACCAATGTGAGAGCTTCCCGAATTAGCTCTTATATAGTTCCAATTGAGGAATCTGAAATTGAACCAAGGAGGAGTAAGCGTACTAGAAAACCCACTAATCTGGGAGATTAGTTTTTTACGTTTTTGTTAGATAATGACTCATTAACCTTTAAAGATGCAGTTTCTTTTCCCGATGGTCCTTTTTGAAAAGAAGCCATAAATAGTGAGATTGAGTCTATTATGTCTAATCACGCTTGAGAATCAGTGGACCTTCCTCCTGGTTCTAAAACTATTGGTTGTAAATGGATTTTTAAAAGGAAATTAAATCCTGATGGATCAATTGATAAATTTAAGGCTAGGCTTGTTGCTAAAGGTTATAAACAAAAGCAAGACCTAGACTTTTTTGAGACTTATTCACTGGTTGCAAAAACATCATCCATTAGAGTTTTAATTGCTTTAGCCGCTATTAAAAATTTAATAATTCATCAAATGGATGTTAAGACTGCATTTCTTAATGGAGATTTAGAAGAGGAGATTTTTATGGACCAACCTGAGGGATTTATTTCCTTAGGCAATGAGCATAAAGTTTGTAAATTAGTTAAATCTTTATATGGTCTTAAACAAACTCCTAAACAACGGAATGATAAATTTGATAGTGTGATGACTTCTAATGGATACATAATAAATAATGGAGATAGATGTATATATACCAAATTTAATAATGAGAATTGTGGTGTTATTGTATGTCTTTATGTGGATGACTTACTTATTTTTGGAACCAATATTGATGTTATATATGAGACTAAAAATATGTTATCAACTAAATTTGATATGAAAGACTTGGGAGAAGTAAATGTTATTCTCAGAATTAATTTGAGAAAAGTTTGTAATGGGTATATGATTTCTCAAGATCATTATGTGGAGAAAATGCTTAAGAGATTTGGACATTATAATGTTAATCTTGTTAGTACTCTGTATGATTCTTGTTTGCATTTAAAAAAGCATGAGGGACCTAGTGTATCTCAATTTGAGTATGCCCAAATCAGAGGTTGCTTAATGTATCTTATGAATTGCACAAGACCTGATATATCATATGCAATTAATAGACTCAGTAGATACACTCATAATCCTAATAAGGATCATTGGACTGCTTTATGTAAAATACTCAAGTATCTACGAGGTACTATTGGATTTGGTTTGTATTACTGCGGTAATCCTGCAGTTCTTGAGGGTTATAGTGATGCCAACTGGATATTTGATTTAGATGAAATTAAGTCCACGAGTGGCTACTTATTTACCTTAGGAGGAGTAGCAATTTCTTGGAAGTCTACGAAACAGACTTGTATAGCTTGCTCTACTATAGAGTCTGAGTTTATTTCCTTAGAGAAGGCAGGTTTTGAAGCAGAGTGGCTCAAATATCTTTTGAAAAATATTTCTTTGTGGACGAGACCAGTTCCATCTGTGTCTCTACATTGTTATTGTCAAGCTGCTATAGGCAGAGCTAAGAATAAGAGCTATAATGGCAAGAGTAGGCATATACGCCTAAGACATAATATTGTGAGACATCTATTTTGTGATGGGATTATATCCCTTAACTTTGTAAGATCAGAGTTAAATCTTGCAGATCCTCTGACAAAGCCACTAAGCAAGAGGCTAGTGAGCAATAAATCGAGGGGGATGAGACTTCTATCTATTACAGAAATCAACAGTGATGGTAACCCAACCTATATGAATGGTAATCCCAGAAAGTAGATTCATATGGGTAAAAACAAGTCATTGGTTGATTGGTTGAGACACTATCCATTTTATACATATTTAAGTTCATCCCTATGGTGGAGGATAATATAATTCTACAGGGTTAGAGGTTGAGTTATATACTCTTAATTTTTTCCATAGTCCTATTGGGTGATATGTTTAACTGTAGAATGCATTTGATGGAAACACTTATATGAGTGTAGAGGTGTGGTTGCCTCTTATGAAAATAAGGTAGGTTTTCTAGAGCGCTCATGAATTCCAGGTATGGCGCAAGGCCAAAATATGCCAAATCGCGTAAAACAGCTTCAATTAAAGTTTGTAGTGTGAGTAATATAATTACTGATTCATAATAAGGAAGAAGGTCCATAGAATATTTTTATTTCACTGAATTCATGTGAATCAAGTCCTATTTACTCTATACATTGGTTCATAGTCCAAAAGACACCAGTGTTAACGCACTGCACTCTTATATTCCTTACTCGGTTTCTTTTATTATTATTATTTTTATTATTATTGAAATTGTGGGAGATTGTTGATATAATTTTAATAACAATAAATTTCTAGTCGTTTGCATATTCTGTTTGCATATTCATTTGGATATTAAATCATTTTACCGTTTGGGTATTAATGATATTACCGTTTGATTTCAATACATTTGGGTATTAATTATATTACCGTTTGTTTCAGTACCGTTGCTATTTCTTTTACATATAAATAGGACTAAGCACTGTTTGTAAGGAGAAGGGCTTATCTTCCACTTTTGAAAAAACTTTAAGGACATAAAGCAAGATACTATTTGATAACTTTCAAGTTCCTGTTGCTAGTATTATATATATATATTATTGTTTATACACGGTTTATTTTGAGTTCGAGTAAAGAAAATTTGAAGATGTTCTTGGGTCGCTTAACTATTTCGAGTGCTGATTAGTTGGGTAAAAAATAGTTGAATTTTGGAGTAGGATTTCGTCAGTGACCTTAGCACTGAGAAAATTTCTCCGAGAGGCAAAATTTCTACTTAAGGACAGTGCACTGCACGCCTCTGCTTAACATAATTCGCTCTAAATTGATAAGTTCTATTTTTGCCCTTCTTTTATTTGATAGTTGAATCCTATATTTTATTCCACTCACCAACATGGTGTGGTTTCATTTTGTGCGTTTTCGGTTCCAAAATCAATTGAAACAACAAAATTTTATGCAATTTACCATCACACAATATTAAATATCAATTTGATAACACACAAAACCTTACTTATAATGTTTTTTCTAAACAAAACTGAATATAATAGAGTAATATGATGTAAATTATTAGAGTAGAATATAGTAGAGTAAACAAAAGCTAAATACAATCTTTATTATAGTAACAATATGCTATAATATTCTTAGTAACAATATATTATAATAATTTACAGGCTACACTACCATATTACAACATATTGTTACTAAGAGTAGCTCAATCATATTACATCATATTGTTATCAAAGATCATATTACAGTAATATTACAATCATAATACAAAGAGTCAAAAACATTATAGGTTACTTTACCAACATGGTGCGGTTTCAGTTTTATGCGTGCAAATTTGGCTACTTACAAAACCAGAACCATAAATTTGATTTTTCAACCCACCTAAAACCACCACATACGCCAGAAACGTTGGTATGATTTTTGGTGCGGTTTCGGTTCGAATTTGATTCCTTGCTCAACCCTAGGTTTAGAGATTGAAATCTATATCATGAAGGGGCAACTGTATGAGGTGTGGAGTCTATACTATGTTCGGTTACCAATATTTAGAGCATTTGTAACAATAGTATTTAATGTATTTAGTTTGTTTGAAAGTCTAAATACACCACATTATTTTTTGAACGTTGCGTTAGGACTCCAAACACATCATTCGTAAATTAAATAAGATTCGTTTGAATAAACTAATAAGACTCTAACTTTTAATTAATAAAACTTAATTTTTTATGTGTTTTTAAAATAGTAAGGTGTTAAATTGATAAAAAGTTACAATTAAAAATGATATGTGCAAATTATAAGAAACAAAAAGAATGTCGACGGAGATGCCAAAGATATTTGGTACAGTACGACGGCATCGTAACAACCAATCATTGGTGGACCCCCATGGGCGGAACCAAGGGGGGGGGGGCATATAATCCCCCACCAAAATTCTGCACAGACTATATATTAATACATAAATGGGAAAAATGTATGTACACACGGTATGTATTACACACATGAAGCTATAGCGACGATTTTTTGGGCTATAGCGACAGTTTCACCGTCGTTATATTTCTTCTCCCAAGCTATGGCAATGAGCGATTTCACGTCGCTATAGCCCAAAAAATATGTTGCCATAACCCTACTGTGTAATACGCAGTTGTGTATATACATATAGTCCTACATAAATTAATAGTCAATATATACATATATATATATATATATGTATGTATGTATATATGTATGTAAAATAATAGTAGTTTATAATAGCAGTCCAAAATTTTCTACATGCGCTCCATAAATTAAAAAATATAATAAATTTTATTTTACAATGAAATGCAAATGAAAGAACTTAAAACACAATCAAATCTAGGTCGCTACTTGAGGTTGAAGAATGATCACAAAAATCAAGTTCTTTATTTATCAAATTATTTTTTACAAACATTTTATATTTTTAAACATCATTAATTTACTTCAGAGACTCCCCTTTGTTGATTTCTTTCTGAATTAATTTTCTTTGTTCTATATAAAAAATTTATATTTTCATAAAAAAAATATATTTCTACATGAAACATTTTCATGTATTTCTACATGAAATAAAAAAAATTCTACATAAATTTTGATATTGATCAAAATTTTGAGACGTTTTTAAACTATACAAAGTCGCAGGATACAATCGACTCCTCTTAGTCGTACAGCCGAAAGAAGCACTCCAAGCATTAATAAATAAATTTTTTTACTGATATATTTTGACCCCCTCTAAAAACGTTCTGTTTCCGCCATTGTGGACCCCATAACAGAATAATTTTCGGATACACAAAACGAAAAAAATAACCGTTTAAAAAAGTTATCAGCGAAATTATTACATTTAACTATTAAAATACCCGACAACAAAGGAACAATACCGCACAGTGTCATTACAGTATTCCACAATATTAAACCAATAATTGTCATAGTAGCAAGGATAATAATGAAAAATTATGTATTTAAAAGTAGCAGGTACTGAAAAGTTAAAGAGATTCATTAATATGTTAGGTAAATATATAACATTACATGCATAAATATTTGTGATATTAATACATTAAGTAAATAATGCAGAAGATGGATAAATATAACAATAATTATGAATAGTAAAAAAATTAATAATAACTTGAAATGTGAAAGTTGTGCCAAAATTTATGTGGTAGATTAAAGATAATATTGAAATGTGAAGTGTGCTAAAGTTGATGTGTGATATATGTTGGTTAAGTTTTGGTTATAAAAGAGGGTTTGAACTTTGACATAAGGAGTTGGAATAATCTTCTTACTTGTTCTTCTCCACCCCCCCCACCCCACCCCACCCCCATCCCATCCCATCCCATCTTCTACATATTTCTTAGTGTGAGTTCTTCTTCAAGTGTGATAAGAATACTTGAGAGTTGGTAACATCAGTAAACGTGCAAGGATTCCTTTAGTTAGTGTTTTTTCTAAAGTATAATTCCATAAACACTCTCAGACCATTACACAATATTTACAACTCTTCCTTTAAAAAATTCATTTTGAAAAGCTTCCTCTAGAATATTATTTTGAAATGTTATTTTATTCATTCAAAAAAAATATTTTGTAAGTTTATTCTACTACATTTTGTATACTACACAAATTATTTTACAAATATTATCAATATATTTTTGACAATTTTATAATATATAAGTTAGTGTACACCATAAAACTTATATTAGGTAATTAGTTTTTAAATCATAAATATACATTAATTTTCATTAATCCCCTACATAGGAAGTAGAATCTAATTACGTGCTAAGATAAAGGATATCATCTTCTTCATACTCCTAAAATTAAACCTACTACGGTAAAAAATTATTATTCGTTTCTATAGCCCTTAACATTAAACAGTAAAAATTTCTGAAATTTCGTTAAAATTTATTTAATAGTTTGTGCTCTATATAATATATTTTGACTTGAACCTTCTTGTTGAATTCTAACCGTTGTATTTTAACTGTGAACTTTTAGACTGTGAATATCTTGGACTTTGAACTTTATAATTGGACTATAAACATTTTGAATTGAACTTTTTATTTGAATCGTGAACATTTTAGACTTTAAAATATATCTTGTATAGTGAACCTTACCGTTAAACTTTATATCTATGAATCTTGGACAATACCCTTGGTGTGACGCCCCCAAATTCAGGTACTTGAAACTCTTATTCAAGGCTTCACGATATCAAACATTCAACATATTATAAAATCAAACTTAATAAAGTTATTACATCAAAGTTCTGCTAATCCCAGGTACATAGACCTTTAAGTGCTTATTACATGATAATTAAATATTTACAAACATATAAACTATCTATTACACCATATTTCAGCTATTCCGTAGCTTTTCCTTTTCTTTTGTCTCTACTAGACTCTTCTATTTGAGCATGTTCAGCTGAAAATATTTATAACAAAGAAAGAATGAGCATTTAATTTCTCAACAAGTAATAACATTCTTTGATAGCTCAATAATTAATAAATGTTTTCTTTGAAGCAATGCTTTGATAGTGAATCAAAATTGTAAAGCAAATTAATCTTGAATCATTCATATTCCTAGAATATCATATCAATATTGAATAGCTGAGAGGTCATAAGACCATGAACATGCTTTCTCTTTTATTAAAAAGGTTCTATCAGAAGTTTATCTGTGAACCGTCTTATATTACAGGCACGGTGGGGTGATCAACCCTTTATGTCCTTTATTGATCAATACTATCTTATCTAGAAAAATTTTCATGTTTAACGTCACCACTCCTAGAGTGCAATAAAAATATCTCATTTCAGGGTTTGTTCATTCTCAGACTGGAATCCAACTATAACAATATAGCTGGATAGCTTAAATCATGGCACAATAATATTTCAAGACTTATTATAAAGAAATTTAAATATTTTACATCTGTTTTTGGCAAAAAAAAATGGCTCAGACTTCCTTGTAATCTGTTCATGCATATTGAATTTCATTTGATATACATGAAAATACATAACCCAATTTTTTGAAGCTTATTGGAATAAAAAGGTTATTTAACCTTGTATTATTCATATATAATGAGAGACAATTCAAAATTTAGAGAACATGTCCATATATGAATAATTCCAAAATACTTGCTCAATAAAGAGTACAATTTAGGTATTTGCCTTGTTCGTAGACTATTGATACAAATTTAGCTTAACTTGTGTGTTCTCACAGATCCTACACAATTATTTGCATTTACATGTGTATTAGCCAAATAGCCAAGTCATATAACTTGTATGTTCATATATAACATAATCACATTGATGTTATCTTTAGTTTTGAATTTTTACTTTTGAGGTACTTTTATACATTTTTCAAATACCTCATCCATGTCTTTACATTAGCCATTTCTTTCTTTTATAGGGTTTGACATAATCCCAGTTCAAGATAACCTTTTGTCTTAACACAATGAGGAGGGAGTTAACATGATCAGTATGGGGAGTGGAGAAAGTTCCAAGTACCTTAAGTACGTAGGGGATTCTCCCCAAACAAGCAAGGATAGTTCTGATAAATGGGATTACTTAGAATGTCGATTTTTGATAGAACGAGAAATGAAGTCTATCAAGGAACATGCCATATTTCCTCCTCTAACTTGGAGTCTGAATGAAATTATAGTAGTCATTTCCTGTGAGAAGTGTGACAACCCGAATTTTTATAAGTTATTAAAATAGGAATTTAATAATTAAAATTCTTATTATGAGATGTTTTGAGTTTGAGTATGTATATATACATGCTATATATTTTTTTTAAATATGTGATCTAGTGTGAAGAGAAATATATATTCATATATTGGAAAGTGAGGTTCAATAGTTAAGTTAACTATTGAAGAAATTAAATAATTTGGTAATTAATTTTAAATATTTATTGAATTAAATAAATATTTTAAATAATTTATTTATTGAGAAAATAAATAATTTATGAAATTGTGGTATAATAATTTAGTCATGCGTGTATCATAATTAAATTAAAGCAAAGGTAAATTTATTCTTTGAAGATTTAATTTAATGAATTAATTAAATTAAATGAGTTGTTTAATATTAAAAAAAATAAGTAAATTAAATAAAGTGATGTTTAAGTCTAATTTATTAATTAAATTAGATATGTGATTATTTATTAATCATCAGAGGAGTTATAATAAAAATTATAATTATTATAATTGTGGCGCCCCAAAAATAAGTATACATCACCTATTCCGAATTGCATAAATATATAGTACGTAATACAAATACAACTTTAAATATACAAATACGAAATTTGTGAGTTTTAATACAAATATTGTCTTCTGTATGGCGGTATTTAAACTCAAATTAAGTCCTCAATACATTTATTATCACATTATTTCATAGAATAATGAGAACTACTAATGTTATCAATTGGATCGTCACTCCGTTCCCCGACTAGTCCCTGCTATGTTCTCATTTCCTGAAGAGAACAATGAAAACAAAAGGGTGAGCTCAACTAGCCCAAAGAAGAAATATTATGACTAAGATAATGCGAATAAATTATCGTTAGCCTTCAACAAATGTTAAACCGATAAAATATAACTAACATCAAGTTTAATCTGCGTTGGAGCAATCAATCCATTAAAAAGAGTCAAGTAGAGAATAAAATCTACTATCTTTTATGATTTAAAAGGTTTTCATCACTTTTATCCACGAGACTCACAATAAATAATCCACATCATCCCCGCAGACTTCGACCAAGGATATTCATTAGTATCACGACCACAAATTATCCATGCACTCACGGGCCAAGGATATTCGTGTATTCATCAATGGTCATGATCATGCCAACAACTGTCCATCAATGCACTACGGGCTAATGAGGACTTTTACCACATCATTTGTAACATTACGGTCATGATTATACAGAATAATCCCTAGTCATAATCATACCAAGTCCATCTATGTACTACAGGCCACAGATGACTTTCAACATAATATAAACATGAGGATGATGACAATGATATAAGAATTCAATAAAATAAGTTCAAGAATTAATTTATCCAGGAACCAATAACGTCTAAATTGTCAACATGATACTGCTTTGTGGGGTAAAACTCAAGAATGCTCAGAAGAATATTTCCATGAAAAGATACTGGATGAAGCACAAATATCAAGGATATTCCACTAATTTCATAGAGTATAAAAGCCAAAACTTTAACCCAATTGAGTATAATAAAGAATGGAATAATAAAAGAAATCACCAGGCATGCGATAGACCGCACAGACAGGTTATTCCAACAGAATAATAAATAACGAAATCAGGTTATGCGTAGAACGCACGCATGTGAGGATATTCTAATAGAATAATAAATAATCGGAACCGTGTCAAAGTAAATTCGCACCGAGCGGGATGTTCCAACAGAATAATAAATAATCGGAACCAGTCATACGAAACGCATGTATGCGGGATGTTCCAAATGAATAATAAAGAATGGAATAACATAAGAATTTCACCATGTATGTTGTACTTGTGATGTATGTGTTATTCAACATAATAATAAAAAATGGAATAACAGAAGAATTTCACCAAGTATAGGGTAGTTCGCGTATACAGGTTATTCCAACAGAATAATAAAGAATGGAATAACATAAGTTCTCTTCATGAATACGAAAGAAATAATACCCCTTACTGTAAAAGAAGAGTATTCCGACTGGCAGGGCGAGGATATTCTTGAAGAAAACTTGAACTACGCTCAAAACTTCTTAAAACTCTAAAGAAATACACTTACGATTATAGAAGAGAATTTTTTGAATTTCTGGTTTGATTTCTATTCTAACTAAGCATCCTATTTATAGGAAAACAGAAAGAGATACTGTTTGATCATGGTGCACCGAATGAAAATTTTCACGGATGTAGCTTTTGGATGTTAGGCCATGAAATTCAAAGTAGTATCAATAAAAACAAAACAAGGTACAATAATATATATATATATATATATATATATATATATATAACATATGATGCCCATATTCACGGGTTACACCCCGTGACTCCTTTATTTCCCTTAATCATGTATTACATATATATTATAATAATATATATAATAATCCCGTTCCCCCACCAAAATAATTATTTAATAAGTATATATATATATATATATATATATATATATATATATATATACAAAACCGAGATAACTTCTCCCACTATTTTGAAAAATGGGTAAATGGGGTCCATATAATAACATCCAATACTTCATAAAAACCTCTCAATATTTTTAACAACATTTATCATCATTATTATAATTCACAATATTAATTGACTGTGTCGTTCCAGGAAAGAGGGGGCTTTCAATAAGGATTTCTCCTGTCAGCCGCCAATTAGGTGACCAAACCTCTCATTGATGTAATTTCTAGACATCGTTAATATTGTAAACAATAATATTAATAATTTTGTCGTCTCAATTATTGATTTAATAATATATAAAATGTCGACAATAAATGAATCAAATAACGTTAGATACTATGCAACAATTACTGAAGCAATAATTGAACAAAACTGAGTGACTTCTCACGTAAGTATCAATAATCAATACAGTGTGCTACTATGCAACCACGCCGTGATTCCTAACTTTTAACATCTAGTGTTTCAACAACTAATGGTAAAACTTCCGCCATTATTTTTATAAAATATTTTTGTCATTTTCTCAATCCGAATGATAATTACATTTGTGGGGTCCACTAATGATTAGGTCGTCCGCATGCAATATTCCCCTGTTAAAGCGAATATTCCCCACCAATCGAATATTATATAACAACTTGCATGACTTTGCAAAATTTATTAATATTACCCATAACTATAACATTATATAAAATTCATCCCATAATATTTAAAATGATATTTATAGAAAAATCATCTTTATAAAAAAGTTGGGGTCTTACTGATAATTATTATTGTAAGTTATGTAAATTTGTTACAGGTGTGACGAATAAAAACTATATAATATAATCTTATCAAAATAAATTGGAATGAGGGGAATTGTGTGTAGCCAAACAAGGCCTCATGGCCTTTGGCTTATTATGGCCGACGACACGTATTATTTGTTGTGGCGATGAACGTGGGAGAAAGCCATATCATTTGTTTTATCGTATAACCTAAAGCCAAGAGAGAAAAGCAGAGTGAGAGAAGAGGAAAACACGAGAGATTTTGAGAAGAAAGAATCACGGTGGTTTTTGAGGAGGTCACCATCTCTCGCTAGCCTTCTGACGGAGGGTTTTAAAGATATATTTGACTTCTAATGTGATGCTTTGAGTTTCCATGACCATTCTCTCGTAAATGGCTAAATCATGTTGGATTGAAATATATATATATATATATATATATATATATATATATATATATATGGTGTTACAATCATCAATCATCTTATGTGAGTGCTATTTGAAGATTAGAATACAAGAAAATTGGTTTGTAGGAAGAAGTTAAAAATATTAGTGTATATGTATAAAAAATGGCTTTAGAAAGTACCAAATTATATGTCTAATATGTGTTATAATCTATAAATTGGTATTGGATTATGTTAGTATGTGAAGAAACGAAAACGGTGTAGTTTGAATCATGTCAATTGGTTAAGAAACGAAGTCGTGGCGATTGAATTAATAAATGTGTTTAAAACATGAAAATATAGCATGAACACTTTGATTGGAACCCTTAAAATGATTTTTAATATGTTTGAAGTGTTATAATTATTCTGTAGATGAGTAGCTAAGAGTTTAACGAGTCCAACGAATCGAAAACCAACTAATTCGAACTTAAAATGAGAAAGTTATGTCAAAAAGCGTGTTCATGCGAAAGCGCGTGCGCCATTAGCGTGCATCAGGGTAGCCTTGTTTGAAACTGAGCAATGAATGCAACCCGACCGGCATGGTGAGGAAAAGGCGCCGCACCTTCATGTGTGTCTTGTGTATGATCGCTTTGATCGGTTTTGGTAAAATGGTCATAACGTTTTTATACGAACTTCGATTGAGGTGATTCAAGATGATCCGGAACGAGGACGAATAGACCTACAACTTTTGTTCTTTAAAATATTTAATTTGAGGTCTTTAGAAAGGGTCAAAATAGTCATCTTTGTGACTATTACGTATTCGGAGGTGATCGAAGGGCGTCGATCGAGCACATACGCAAGTATGGTGCTCCGAACGATGGAATATGTTATTCTAAGTGATAAAAAATGAATATGCATGATAATAGACATGTCATATGGCTAAGATTAATTTACTCATAATGGGATTTTTTAGCATGACTTAGTATGTGTTTTAAAAAGAAACTTGAAGATTTCGAAAACAAACCATGACGAACTTTAAGTCACTTGAGTTTTGACTTTGTAGTGAACATATGGTGGAGTCATGCGAGCATAAAATGTGATCTTAAGTTAACTCGTATAAGATAACTTGTATAGCTTGGATAATATGTGTTTTCAAAGAGAAATTTAAAATTTTTAGAAACTAACTTTGATGAGCATTGTTACTTGCATTATGACCTTATAAGCAAGCATGATAAAGTTATTTATGCCTTTGAACATGACTGATATGTGCACTCAACTAGTCAAGCATGACATATGTTATTTAAGCACGTTTTAAAAGTATGAACTATGCTATGTCTATGTAAATGAGATAGATACATGTGAACATGCGTATTAAAGGTTGTTAGTACCAATATAAGGTTTAAAAGCTTATAAACCTTGAACCTTTGTTAAAAGAAGTTGTTAAGCCTTGTTGATGTAAATAATTCAACATAAAACTATGTAATTCAAAACTAAATGATTTAAAATGTGAACTTGAAGAAATATCAGAACCTACTTGATGTATGTTTATAGTATGTATTAGAATGCATAGTAAGTTAAGACAACTGAGCAATGAAAAGCTCAAGTCTGTTTTGGTTTGGAGTAAGCGGCCGCTTACTCCAAAGCTAAATCTTGACCTGACCAGCACCGATTCTGCAGAGTGACCAAGAGCAGTTTGTTAACTGCATGGTCTTAAGTTATGGTTATATATTGTCTTTAAGGACTACAAGATATGAAACAAGATTATTTAGATAAATATGATAATAGAATGAACTAGTCTCATGGTTATCCTAAGTTCAAGTAAAAATGAAACCAAGTTAGGAAACAATATTTATTTTTATATTAAGAGCGTATGAAATATATGACTAATGGATGTGAATCCATGATTATATAACTATGTAGGAATACACGAAGTGCAGATAAGCGTTAAACAGTTAAGTCGTAGTTCATAAACTACGAATCGGGCAAGTCTTTCAGTTCCTATTTGTTTTGTGAACTTGATGATTAACTGTTTTAAAACTTTATTGCAAAGAGCATGATGTGTTATATATATGTTGAATGTATGAAATGTTAAAGTCAACTTATGACTACGTTGATTGAGTAAAGCATGTTGAATGAGTAAGGAACTCAATCTTTATACTTATTATATGAACTGTAACATGTATTTTATGTTAGTCCAATGTTTATGAGATATATATTGAGCATGTTATTATGTGCTACGTGATGCATGAAAACTATTAGATTTTGCTGGGCTGTCGAGCTCAACCTTGCAAATAACCATTTTTGCAGGTTAAGGATTGAAGGTAACACTATGTGCCACTTGAATGACGTGGATTAGAAATAATACACGAAGATTAATATTTTAGCTAAAGTTGTTATTTCTTTATACCATGATTAAGATTCATGAGATGTACTAAATGTTTTATGATGTATAGTTTTATGTTGAGTTGTAAAGTTAAAGTTAGAGTTATCTGATATGTAAAGGTTATCGGATTGAAATGTAAAATTTTATATAATAACAGTGATAAAGTGAATCATAAAATAAGATTGATTCAAAGACATTTAGATGATAAAGGTTTTGATTCAGGGAATTAAAGTAAGAAAACATAAAAGTTTAAATTATTTCGCATTTTATAAAGTTTAACATCGAATAATGATGTAAAATCAGAAGGTAGATGTGTTATTAACGACCGAAGTTAAGAATTAAATTGTATGAATTTTGGGGTCGTTACAGTTGGTATCAAAGCTGATAGGTTATAAACCTTAGGTAGGAGTACCTTAGGCTATAACCTTAGAGAAGGAAGATGAAGATAATGAAAGAATAAGCTCGGATAGAGTTTATATAATAAGAAGTAATTTAAGAAATTTATAAAGGAGGGATTAAAACATGTGTGAGAGGATTCAAAGAAGAATCTCGCAAAGTTATAAGGAGTATGAATGTGGGGTTACCCAACTCCAATAATAAGGATGTAAGGTGATAATAAATAGACAATGTCTATAAGAAGAGAATGATAAAGAAGTTTTAAAAAAGTTATATTTATGTATGGTACAATTGTACTCTTTAATAGTTGAAGTATGGTATCTGGGCTAAACGATTCCTTCATAGAGCGGAAGTATATACGAACTAGCAACTCAGAACCTAGTTTGTTGGTTGTTTGTGGGAAACCACTCAGCGTACCATATTGAAACTATTAGAGACTCGATGTGTACCAAGTGTAGAAAATTGATGCGTGTGATGAAAATGTAGAACTCGAATAAATTGTTGAGCAATGTAAATGAAGTTAGAAATTCTTAAAGGAAGAATTGTTATATAAACAAGAAAATTCAAAGAAGAATCTTGAAGAGATATAAAGATAAGAAATGGGAGTTACCTAACTCCAATAGCCAAGATAACGAATAATGTCGTAAATGATGAAAAAGGAAAGAAAGAGGATCGTAAAACAAAACGATCACGAGTTAAGAAAAGAATTTTAAGGGAGATGATTATAGAATAAGATCACGACGTGATCTGTTTAAGTTATAAAAGAAAGATGGTATGTAATGTTTGAATAATTATAGCTTGATGCTATGAAGGTAATGTACTATAATATAGTACGTTATAAACTGATGAGGAGTCATAGATAATGTGTTACGAGGAATTCGTATCGAGCAAAGAGCAAGTGCAAAATACTATTCTTAGTCGCCAAATACATGGTACAGAAAATAACTACAACTTTATTACTACAATTTTCGTGCAAAATACAACAACACATATGTTGTGAGTTTTGATACAAATATATACCAACTGTGACTCTGGACACCAACTTGGATAACACGTCACAATGCCACCTTACATAAAGGTACAGTCAATAACTGTTTTTGAAATTAAAATCTTTGGGAAATTCTTAGGAAAACCTTCGTACATGGGAGGTCGTGCGTCTAGGTTATGATAGATATCATATGCCCACAGAATTATCCTTGGTTGACCCAATAGACCCAAAAAAAAACGAGAATATTACTATCATGTTCTTTCCAATGGTGAGTCTTCTCTTGACATATAACTATCTTCACTATATGCAATTGAAAATTATATTTCAACCAAACTCCAAGGTCATATAGGTAGTGCTCGTAGATATACTCAGCAAGTGGATGTGCACAACTCTGTCTTATGATAACACGAGGTTGTATGTCATTAGACATCTTGTATGATAGTAGCAAAACACCCTTCCAAAGTTGGGTTCACATCACCCTATTCGGTTCACCAAAATTAAATATCAAATGACATATACAATACGACACACTTATCTAAAGTTCTCAATAAAATTATTTCTATACTATTTAGGGAGAACCTCAACAGCTATAGACCACCGTTCTATTCCCCTGTTATCCCCGCTTGACCCGGAAACACTCTTATTACCTGAAAGGAATTGTGAAACAAAAGGGTGAGCACAACTAGCTCAGTATAGAATATCATGACTAAAAATAATTAAATTATCAATAGCCTTCATCAGTAATAAATCAGAGATTTAGAACATATGGTAGATGATAAAACTTTTCAACCATAGTTGCAGTGGAACGAGTAATCCATTAGAAGAGTCAAATAGACCATAAATTCTATTATCTTCTCCATGGTAAAAGTCCACCAACAATGTTTTATTCCTGTAACATCAATCAACAGTTCCTGTCCACAATCATGTGAATAACTCATAACCATAATTGTGGTTCTAAATTCCTCTTCTCATCCGGGACGAAGATAATTTACATCACTGCCTTTACTCGAAACATCAAAGATCATGGTTATACCAAATCACGCCTCGCTTCATAATTATACTAATAAGTTCATCTTTTTCACTGGCCAAAGATATTCATTAACAGATTCATCTTTGCACTACATGCCAAAGATATTTAAGAAACAGTCATCTTTGCACTACGGGCCAAAGATATTCAACAACAGTCATATTTGCATTACACGAGCCAAAGATATTTATCAACAATTCATCTTTGCACTACTGAAAGCCAAAGATATTAAACATCATGTCATCATCTTTGACTACTCTGGGCCAAAGATATTAATATCTCAAAGAAATATATAATCATTTCAGAATTTATATAAACAATAATTATAACCATGTTGATCAATTAACCTTTGCACTTAAGCTAAATATATTCAATTATAAATTCAATGGTTATGATCATACCAGTCAACAATTCATCTTTGCACTACTGGCCAAAGAGAACCCATAGTCACGATCATACCAATAATCTACCCATCTTTACACTCAAGTCTAAGAGAAATATCATCATTAGGGTTATAAAAATGTTATATATGATAATAAAAACAATATGATCAACAACTGCATTTAATTTCAAGAGTAAGATTCATAAATCAATGATAATTTGGTCAGAAAAAGAAACCAATTTTGTCGTGAATAGTACCCGTGAATAGTAACTCGTGAATATTAACTTGTGAATAGTAACTCGTGAATAGTAACTCATGAATAGTAACTCATAATCGTACATAGTACCGTATACGTAAATAATATCATATACGTAAATAGTGCCATATACATGAATATAGTGCCATATATATTGAATAAAGGCAGATATACATGAATAAGAACTCCCGACATAAAAAGTTAAAATTCCAAAATAAAACTCATATCAATAATTCGTCATAATGATATTGAAGAAAATAATATCATTTAAGAAGAAAATAACATCCCTTACAATCCCTTAAAATCCCTTACAATCCCTTACCTCAAAAGAGCAGTACTTCTGACTGGAATATCGGATATGACACTGAAGGAAACTTGCACTGATTAGCAACTCTCAAAGTATCAAAATACTAACAAAAATACACTCGATAATATAAGGAGAGAAAACTTATGTCTCTGGTGTGATTTTCAATTCTAACTCAGCACTCTATTTATAGAAAAATATTAGAATGCCAAAGCAGACTTGACTGCATGAACTCGATGGCTTTACTCTCGCTACTATTCCCACCCACCACTTTTGAAATAAAAGTTTAGCACATTTTTCACCAACCAAAGGTGGGGCCCACTCATTCTAGAATTTTCCACCAAAAATCATTTATAACATAATTTCTGAATCAGTCATCTCTTAAAATTCATAACAAATCATACGTTAATTTTTAACGGTTCAAAATTTGTGGACATGTACTCAACTTATATATATAACATATCCAAAAATAACAACGATCCAACTATTTGGATTAAAAATTATAACTCACGAATATATCTCAAGAACAATCGATTTTTCGAATTATGAGTCCTTCGGACCAGTTTCATTCAAACAGTCACCACGAAAAATCCACAATGAATTTTTGGGGATTCCAATTTCTATAGTTAGCTTACTTCCAGGGCTTTCTTTTGATATATGGATCATCTCCTAACTCATTATACACAAAGAGTTATAGGATTTACAAAATCAAGTAATAAACTAATTTTTTGAAAATTTCCAAATTTCGTTCTTCATTTCGACAAAATACTAATAAAACACCTCAGCATTAATTCCTTCATTTATATCCATATAAAATATATATTTCCTTATCATATAAATCAATAATTAATTATTCACAAATAATATTACAGAATCACAATAATGACAACCATGCCGTTCCAGGAAAGAGGGGGCTTTCCAACAAGGATTTCTCCTTACTGACGCGCAATTAGGTGACCAAACCTCTCTTTGACAGAACTTTCTAGACATTGCCAATAATGCTTTCTAATAATATTATTCAAATAATATGAATTATTGATCTGATAATGGAAATACTGTGCCGTGATAATTATTGAACAACAATAATATAAAATATCAACGCAGGAATTATTGAACCAATAAAATATTGAACAGTAATTACTGTAACAATTATTGAGTAGTGCCTTCATACGTAAGAATCAATAATTCCAAAAATACTGTGCAATATTGTGCAACCACGCGTATTACTGTATTTTAACCACCAGGTATTCCAACATTGTTAATGGTAACAATTACGCCATTATTTATAAAAACTGAAACTTGTCATTTTTTTTCATTCGACAGTTATTCTGTTATGGGGCCCACAAATGGCTGCACCATCGTACGAATATTCCCCGAAAACAAGAATATTCCACGACTAAACGAATATTCCCCAACAGAAATGAGTATTTTATAAGCACTTGCGTATTTTGAAAATTTTATATATATAACCCTTAACTTTAACTTTTTATCAATTTAACCATTTACTAAATAGGAAAATTGAATACTTTTATTTCATAAAATTTGGGGTCTTACACTCATTATCAACCTATCAAGGCCCCAGCCTTGAAGCCAAAAATTTCTTCCGAAGTGATATCCGTCGATAGAGAAATGATGTCTTTGGATTTGTCTTGGCAAAGGGCTAGGAAAAAAATCATCAAGAGATCAAACATCTAATTCAAATATCTAGCCAGATAGTAAAGGTTGGATTAGGCTATAGATCCAATCACAAGAACCCACACAAGCATCAGCCGGTTCAGGCATCCAGTATTTTACTACCAGAAGTCATGGATGCAGGATTCGTGAAACCAACAAGGAAAATCCATGTGGCTGTATCAGGTATGCTAATTTCTAAGGTTAATTCGGTTAGTGAAAAGGAAATCCAAACCCCCATTAAAGAAAACAAGGAAAGGAATGTAAGGTTCCTACATGAAGTGCAAGACCAATTTACAAAAATATGTTTTCTGGCACACACTGAGGGTATGAATGATAATATACCAGATGATGAATATTTAGAAGATTAATCCACGTTCCCTCGCATAAACAGGGCTAAGACAAATGTTCCAAAGAAAGGCAATGACCTTGATGTGAATTCAGTCATGGTCATTATCAACATTTAGTACATGCTTGGCAAAAGTAACTGCTAGTACTATGGTCATATGAAGACATGGTCGGCATGTCTACTGTAATGACCCCAAAATTCATACAATTTAATTCTCAACTTCGGTCATTAATAATACATCTACCTTCTGATTTTACATCATTATTCAATGTTAAACTTTATAAAATACGGAATAATTTAAACTTTTATGTCTTTTTACTTTAATTCCCTGAATCAAAACCTTTATCATCTACATGTCTTTGAATCAATCTTATTTTATGATTCACTTTATCATTGTTATTATATAAAATTTTACATTTCAATCCGATAACCTTTACATATCAGATAACTCTAACTTTAGCTTTACAACTTAACATAAAACTATACATCATAAAACATTTAGTACATCTCATGAATCTTAATCATGGTATTAAGAAATAACAACTTTAGCTAAAATATTAATCTTCGTGTATTATTTCTGATCCATGTCATTCAAGTAGAACATAGTGTTACCTTCAATCCTTAACTTTGCAAAAATGGTTATTTGCAAGGTTGAGCTCAATGACCAAAGAAAATCTAACAGTTTTCATGCATCACGAAGCACATAATAACATACTCAACATATATCTCATAAACATTGGACTAACATAACATACACGTTACAGTTCATATAACAAGTATAAAGATTGAGTTCCTTACTCAATCAGCATGCTTTACTCAATCAACGTAGTCATAAGTTGACTTTAACATTTCATACATTCAACATATATATAACACATCATGCTCTTTGCAATAAAGATTTTAAACAGTTAATCACCAAGTTCACATAGCAAATAGGAACTGAAAGACTTGACTGGCTCGTAGATTACCAATTACCAAAAAATAGCTTAATTAATGCTTTGCGTACATCCTACAACAGTTCAAAGGTTCATATTCACATGAATTAGTTACACATATAATGAAACCACTATGACTCTTAGTCTTAATCTTTTATAACTTGCGTCTCTTTGAAACTTAACACATATCTTCAGGTGTTTACTCCTATTCGTATAACACTAATCATTACATAATCCCATTTTGTGTTTCTTTATACTTCTTTCGAAACCGACACTTAACGTTCATTAAAGTCGTCATAGATTCCATTACCACATATTAGATGTATTACACTTGTTAACAACAACTAGGTTATATAACCTCCACCTTATATCTCGTTGCACTTCTTTTACAATTGACAATTAAGTCTTCTAACGCGTATTTACATCATTTTAAACATATATTAGATTAACTAATCAAGTTAACATTCAAATCATTCTTTCAACTTATATCTCACTATAAACCAACATAAACATTATCATTTATCTTCAACTTTTAAAAACATCACATTTAGTTTTATTTCATAACTTATTTAAATAATTACTTAAAATCTTCCCATTTTATATTACATCTCATTACAATCATATTACAGGTCCACAATATGTTTAACATCATTAACATGCTTGCTAAACTAGATTAAGTCCATTAGTCACGACCTCTGAAATAAAGTGGACTTCCGTTATGCAGTGCTCGGTAGTACGGTAGCAGCAATTACATCTCTAAGCTCTAAGATCGGCCTTTGTTCTTATTTGGGTGCTCGAGTCTGAAAACCATATGGCTGGCAATTGCTTATTTCTCGCTCCATGGTGACGTCAAGAATCAAGCGCCACACCCAGCATGCTACCGCAGCTGACTTCTACATTACTAACAAACCCAATTCAACCCAATATTCACCGAAAACACCACACTCAACTTCTAAAACTTTATAATAACATAGTTACACATGCTACACATCATGCTATCTACAAAATTA
This sequence comes from Panax quinquefolius, assembly GCA_020205615.1. Classification (NCBI taxonomy): domain Eukaryota; kingdom Viridiplantae; phylum Streptophyta; class Magnoliopsida; order Apiales; family Araliaceae; genus Panax; species Panax quinquefolius. The sequence goes on from CM035173.1 coordinate 85,217,081, forward strand.
TCACATAAACACAAATTTGAAGAATAAAAAACCCCCAATTTCCAAATTTCTTCATTTTTTACACATTTAGCGAATTCGATCGCCATGACTTCGTTACTTAACTGATTAACACGATTTAAATTACGCCGCTTTCGTTTCTTAATGTACTAACATAATTCAACATCAATTTTCAGATTATCATACATATTAAACATAAAATTTTGTACTTTATTAAGCTATTTTTCATAAACATACACTGTTATTTACTTTTCTCCCTATAAACCCAAATTTCATGTAGTTAATCATCAAATAACACTCACAATTGATGATTAGCATATTATAACAACATACATACATGTATCAATCCAATATAACTACTAATTTATAGTAGATAATCACTAAAAAATCAAAACCTAGACATTAGTAGAAATTTATACCTTAAATCCTTGATTATTGGGAAGAAGAATAATAAGAACCTTGATACTCAAACTCTTTAGCAAAATAAACAGAGAACCACTCTCTTCCTCACAACTCTCTTTCTCTGCTCTCAGGCTTTAGAAGAATACGTGAAATAAAATAAGCCAACTGATAATCGTGAATATCAGTTAACAAAAACCAATAGGCGTAAGTTACAGTAAGCCAAAGGCCACAAGGCCTTGTTTGGCTACCCCTAACCCTCAAACTAGATTATTTTAATAGTATTATATTATATAGTTATTTTTGTCACACCTGCCACCAATTTAAATAGCTTACCATTATAATAATTATAATAATTATATTTTTTATTATAATTATTCTGATGTTTAATAAATAATTATATATCTAATTTAATTAATAAATTAGACTTAAACATCGCTTTTATATAATTTACTTATTTTCTTTAATATTAAACAACTCATTCAATTTAATTCATTCATTAAATTCAATCTTCAAAGAATAAAATTTACTTTTGCTTTAATTTAATTATCGTATACACGTAACTAAATTATTATATCATGATTTCATAAATTATTTATTTTTTCACAATAAATAAATTTTAAACCTCACTTTCCCAATATATAAATATATATTTCTCTTCACACCAGCTCACATATTTCAACATATATAGCACATTTATATACATACTCAAACTCAAAACATCTCATAATAAGAATTTTAATTATTAAATTCCTATTTTAATAGCTTATAAAAATTCGGGTTGTCACATCTACTGACATTGTCATTCACCGACTGCCCATTAAAGAGTGATTCATGCCTGTCAAACAGAAACTCAGGAGACTAAAACATGAATGGAGTCTAAAGGTCAAAGAAGAAGTTGTCAAACAAATGAAAGCAGGTATTATCATGGTACCAACCTACCCTAAATGTCTATCCAATATAGTTCCTATGCCTAAGCCCGAAGGGAAGGTATGAGTATGCGTGGACTATCGAGATTTGAACAAAGCCTGTCTCAAAGAAGACTTCCCAGTACCTTTCATCCACATACTAATAGAAAACACGGCGCAATATGACATGTACTCTTTTGTCGACTATTTTGCCGGGTATCACCAAATCATGGTTGCCGAAGAAGATAGAGAGAAAATAGCCTTTATCCTCCCTAGGGAACATTCTGCTATAGGCGATTGTCTTTCGACCTTATCAATGTTGAGGCCACCTATTAACAAGCCATGATGGCCTTTTTCCATGACATGATGCACACGGAGATAGAGGTTTATGTGGATGATATCATCGTTAAGTCCATAAACGAAGATGACCACGCTGACCATCTTAAAAGTTATTCAATCGACTTCACAAATACAACTTGAAGCTAAATCCAGCCAAGTGTGCCTTCAGTGTCAAATCTGGCAAATTATTGGGATTCCTGGTAAGCAATAAGGGCATTGAGCTGGATCCTGCCAAGATTAAAGCCATCACTGAGATAAGATAAGAAATTCTTTGACCAAGACCAAAGTCTTAGAGAGGTCAGCTGGGAGTTGGGTCTCTAGTGCACTTGTGAGGTGAGGAAAATTCTGTTGTTTCGAAACCAGATCTTAGAATAGAACTGAACTCAAAGGAAAGGAGGAATGAGATGGGAGTTCGCTGTCCAAGATAAGTTAGTTGTGGATAATTGTAAGTTAATCTTTAAAACTTTGTAAATGTTTCTCTATCTATTCAAGGAGCTTTTATTACTGGGAGTAATAAGATCTTAAGTCCTAGAAAGGAGCTTGAGGCTAGAAGTAGCAATATACCCTAACTGTATGTTGTGAACTAGACAAATATATGTGCATTGTGTGATTGAATTTTTACTAACCTGCTTATTAATTTCTGACATTACAAATTAATTTACTAAAAATTTAAAAAAGCCAAATATAATTTTTTAAATAGTAATAATCTATTGAACCCCCCCCTTAGATTATTATTGGACTTTCAAATGTGACAACCCATATTTTAAGAAATTATTAAAATAAGATTTTAGTAAATAAAATTCTTATTATAAGATTTTTTAGGTTTGAGTAAATATATATGTGATATATATTTTTTGGATTATGTGGTTTAAAAGCGAAGAAATTAAATATATATGAGATTTAATAGTTAGTTAAACTATTAAAGAAATTGAAGAAAATTAGTTGCGAAAAGGAATATGGTGGCAAAAGACATTAACCAATAAATATTGTTTAATTTAAATTAAGTTGAAAGTTATATTATGAAATAATATAATTTGATTATTAATGCCTTTGTTGGCAATGTAATTGTTATGAATTAAATTTCATAAATAATGTGAGTAATTCATTTAATTAAAATAGTGAATTAACGTAAATATTTTTTTAATATAATGAGAAAGTTAATATATTACATATAAATGTAATACGATTATGAAAGGGATTAATATATTATATTATGCCAAGCAAATATAAATGGATTATGAGACGAGGAAAACCAATATATTTATAAATAAATATTGATGTCAAGATTAATGAATTAAGACAATATTTAAGATGTGACTAAATGTATAAATTAAATGAATTATCTTGGGACAATTTATAGAAGGAAAGAAATTAAATAATTATACATAATAATTGTATAATTTATTAAAATAATTAGTGGATTAAATATTAATTATTTTAATAGAAATGTTTATTTGAATAGAGATATTCTAGTTATGAAAATGAATTCATAATTGTATGGGAAATAATGTAGTTATTCATATGGATAATTGGAGAAGGGTAAGTGTGACATTTTATTTCAATGAAAGGAATAAGAGGTATCATATGGTAAAGGGAAAAATAAAAATAAACCATGGAGCAATTGAGCTCTCCCAAACATGGCCTAGAGACTAGGATTGATCACTCGTTTATAACAGAATTGAATAGGCTATTCGCTTATAACCGAATATCGAAATATTTATAATTTCACTATCCGAACTACGAACCGAATTTTACAATAATCGAATTACCGAATTATCAAATTATAAATACGAGTATTTCGGTTAATAACCGAACCTGAGAAACGTTTTTACACTATAAACTTTACACTATGTGTTTTAACAATTTGTTTTTGTTGCAATCACTGTGATATTGTTGGACAGGTGTGACGCCCCCCAAAACAGGTATACATCACCCATCTTGAGTCGCCAGATACATGGTACATAAATTTAAATACAACTTAATTATACAACAGTCATGCAAATTACGACGTCATATATACTGTGAGTTTTAATACAAATATTGTAACGTATATAATACGACAATATTCATACTCAAATTAATACATGCCATATAAAGTACAACAACAAATATTTCAAGTCTCCAAAGGGACACGAGAAGATTTCTGTTCTCTTCATTTTACTGTGGCGCACTTTTGACGCTTTCAGGGTCGGGTTCTCATCACCCTATTGTTGTTCACCAAAATCAATTATTAAGTGACGTATAAAATACGACACACATCTTAGGTCCTCAATACAATTATATATTGCATGCCATGCCATAGTGAGGACTACTATGGCATGGCATAGTAGTCAAGTTTAACTCCAAAAATTCCCAAATCTTGGCAAGATCTTACACATGTTAATGTGAGCTTCCAGCTTAAATTTCATGGTCATCGGAGTTATAGAACTCTGGTTATAGCGTTTTTCGTCAGAAAGATCTAAATATTGAAATAGTCATAACTTGCTCATTTTAACTCGGAATGAGCTCATTTTTGGATAGGAGGTACTTTATACCATATATTTTCATGTCCCAAAAGGCCGAAATTTTTCTCACAAATTAAGTGGGCAAAATTCCTTTTAAATTTTTGGGCAGTAGCTTTTTCCTATTTTACAGCTTTTGACTCCTTTGCGAAAAATAGTCCACACGAAAATCTACAACACCTTTTCCAGTGATTTCACTTGGATAAGTTAGAAGACTCATAGATTTAACTCTAGAACTTGAACACACCCAAAAATTCGAAATATAATAGGAGATATGGTCAATTGAATTTCATGTTCCATTTTCACCAAAATCTTATTTTCAACCCTTTGTGATTTCTAAGAAACTTTCATGTTTTCACATAATAACCAACGTAACTCATTATAACACTTACTAACACTACAGATACCCATGATTTTCATCATTCCAATATTTTATTATGACTTTCATCATAATCAACAGTCCAATGCTTATATTATGACTTTTATAATAATCCACGTAAATAGATCATTTCCACAATTTAATAAGGAATGAATACAAAGGATCATTCACCATGCATGTGGTAATCCACATAGACATGTTATTCCAAAAGAATAATAAAGAATGGAATAACAGAAGAATTCACCATGCGTGCGATAGATCGCACGCATGCATGTGTTATTCCCAATGTAATAATAAATAATGGAACCAGGTCATGCGTAAACGCACAGACAAGATATTCTGACAGAATAATAAATAATGGAACTAGGTCCGACGTAAACGCACAGACAGGATATTCCGACAGAATAATAAATAATGGAACCAGGTCTGGCGTAAACCCACAGACAGGATATATTGATAGAATAATAAAGAACGGAATAATAAAAGAATTTTACCATGTATGCAGTACTTCGCATAAACAGGTTATTCCAACATGATAATGAAAAATGGAATAACAGAAGAATTTCACCATGTATTCAGTACTTCGCATAAATAGGTTATTCCAACAGAATAATAAGGGATGGAATAACAATAGCTCTCTTCATGAATACGAAAGAAATAATACCCCTTACCTCAAAAGAAGACTGGATATTGGAATAGTGAGGTAGCAGACTTCTCTTCTTCTTTCTCTCTATAATTTCTCTCTATAATAATGACTCTAAAGCTTTAGTGAATTGGTGAGAAATGAAGGAAGAATGAGCTTTTATTTATAAAAAAATATAGTTTTGATAATTGCACGTTTTGGGGCTCAAAAAATTACAGTACAATACCTCTAACTTTTCTTTCATTTTTAATTTAGTCCTGCAAGTATTATCAAACTTGCACCACCTCACCTAATAGTAAATAATGTGAATCAATAGTTCAACCATGTGATTCAATAGTTATAATCATGTGAAAAAACAAATTACGGTGTAGTACCTCCATCTTTAATTTAATCATGCAAGTATTATCAATCTTGCACTAACTCCCCTAATAGTATAAGAATGTGATTCAATAGTACACACATGTGAAGAAGTAGTTATATAAGAATGTGAATTAGTAGCAATTAATTGCTCATTTATCCGATTAATTACCCGATTTATCAATATAACCCCCAGACATCAATTATCATCGGAATAGATGTCGATTTCCACTAACACGAATAATTCCAACACAATGGAACTATCAAATTCATCTTTAATCAACATGAACTTATTCATCATTAATATTATAACTCACAATATTTAACAATCAGGTCATTCCCAGGAAAGAGGGGGCTTTCCAATAAGGATTTCTCCCTATTGGCGCGCAATTAGGTGACCAAACCTCTCCTTGATAGAACTTCTAGACATTGTAAATATTGCAATTTAATAATATGAATAACTTTTTCGTCTCAATTATTGATTTAATAATATATCGTATTATGCAGATGATACTGTGACAATAATCGAATCAATAATATGAGTGATATGATGCGAAATTATCTTTATGTGATAATTTAGTATAACTGAGTGACTTCTCACGTAAGCATCAATAACCAATCTGAGTAGCTACTATGCAACCACACTTATTACTGTACTTTTACTACCGAGTAGTTCAACAGTTTTAACGGTAATACTTTCGCCGCTTTTTTTTACAAAGATAATTACGTAGCTTTCTAAATACGTGATAATACTTCCGATTAATGGGTTCGCTAATGATTATGCCGCCCCTACGATATTTCCTATAAAAAGAATATTCCCCAATTAAACGAATATTTTATAACAACTTGCATACTTTGCAAAATTTTATAAATATACCCCACAATTAAAAATTATATCAAAATCCACACCATAATATTAAAAAAAATATTTCGAGAAAATTAAATCTTTATTCATAAAATTTGGGGTCTCACAATCTCCCCTCCTTATGAAATTTCGCCCTCAAAATTTACGTACATACCTGGTATGCCGAAGAGATGAGGATACCTTGACTTCATTTCAGATTCTAACTCTTGAGGTATAACCTTTGAGTGTTGAATACGATCCTCTTTATCCAAGATTTTACAAATATCTCCTCATACGTTAAATCTTCTTCTATCTCGTCCGGTTCTAATTCAATAATGTGGTTCGGGTCGTCCACATATTTACGTAACATCAATAATTGAAAAACGTTATGAATACGTGATATACTTGGCGGTAAAACGAGTCTATAGGCCACAGTTCCTACTCGATCAAGTATTTCAAACGGGCCAATTAATTACCCGATTTATCAATATAACCCCCAGACATCAATTATCATCGGAATAGATGTTGATTTCCACTAACACGAATAATCCCAACACAATGGAACTATCAAATTCATCTTTAATCAACACAAAATTATTCATCATTAATATTATAACTCACAATATTTAACAACCAGGTCGTTCCCAGGAAAGAGGGGGCTTTCCAATAAGGATTTCTCCCTATCATGCGCGCAATTAGGTGACCAAACCTCTCTTTGATGAACTTCTGACATTATAAATATTGCAATTTAATAATATGAATAACTTTGTCGTCTCAATTATTGATTTAATAATATATCATATTATGCAGATGATACTGTGACAATAATCGAATCAATAATATGAGTGATATGATGCAGCAATTACTGTGGTAATAATTGAGTATAACTGAGTGACTTCTCACGTAAGCATCAATAACTAATACCGTGTGCTACTATGCAACCACGCTTATTACTGTACTTTTACTACCGAGTAGTTCAACGCTTTTAATTGGTAATACTTTTGGTCAGATTTTTACAAAAGATAATTACATGCGTTTTTAAATACGACAATACTTCCGTTGTGGGTTCGCTAATGATTGTGCCATCGTACGGATATTCCCAACAAAAAGAATATTCCCTGACCAAACGAATATTTTATAACAACTTGCATACTTTGCAAAATTTATAAATACTACCATCAACTATAACATTATATCAAATCCACACCATAATATTAAAAAAAATATTTCGAGAAAATTAAATCTTTATTCATAAAATTTGGGGTCTCACAACAGGTCATTCCTTGGGAGGATGAATTTTTATGCTTGGATTATTTTTGTTCCCCTATGACTCAGTTTCTCATACATTGTTGGGGTATTCAGTATCTGGGGCTATGGATTCCTTGAAGATGGATAAATCATTGATTTCTCCGGTGGTTATGTCATTCATCTCTCTTCTGGGGTAGCTAGTTTTACTGCATCTTATTGGGTAATTAATTAGTTTCAACATACTCGCTTTTAATTGGCTAAATTTTGTTTAATACGGTGGTGGTGGTGGTGGTGGTGTTGATAATATGTATGTATAGGTTGGACTTAGGCATTCATACGACATGCAACATTTTTTGCCAAACAACATAATACATACATTGGGAGGGGCAGGGTGGTTGTTATGGATGGGGTGAACTAGCTTCAACGGTGGAATATCTCCGTTTGAAGTCGGGCGTATCACCTCCCCTGTCGTTCTCAATACTCATCTCTGTATATGGTGGTCTATAAGAATGTTCTGCGCATACCCCAAGTACGGTATATGCCTACTGTCTAGCATAGGTGAACAAAACTTGTCCAGTGGAATCCGCTACAAGATCTATGGAGCACTTTTTAAACCCTAATTTCTTTATTTCTAATTCTAGTATTTAGTTAATCGAATAACCTAAAATTAAAAACCAAACCTGAACCCAAAAATCAATAATAAAATCGGATATAATCGAATTACAAAAAATACCTGAATAACCGAAAAAATTCGTTTAAAAAAATTAGGTCCGGTTCGTTAATTCGATTTTATTCGATTTTTTCTCACTCCTACTAGAGACCCTTTATTTTGACAACTTCTGAGACTCTTTGTTGCTAGTAATAGATAACTCGAATAAGACTACGTTAAGTTTATTCTATTCTATACGTTTATGTTGCAAAGTTTGAGAAAAGAGAGAAAATTGAGAGAGAGATTTCTCTGTAAAAGTGGAGAAGAGCTTTGGAGGTTAAGGAGGAGGAGAAAAGATTAAGAAAAAATTTCTCATCATCTATCAAGTTTAGGAGAATCAAGAAGGTAAGAATCAGTTCTAAAACCTCAAGTTCTATTTCTTGGGTTTTCTATAAACTTTATATTGATGTTAAGTTGGAGAAAATTGGATTGTGATGGTTCTATTATTAGATAATCTATAAATGATTTGATAACAATATAAAAAGAAGAATTAAACCAAATTAAGTCTGAATTTATGAAAAGAAGAGAAGAATTGGTCTTTTGGTTTAGTGTTTATGCTATGGTCTGTTTAGAGGCTAAAATTAGTTATAAATCCATGTTTAAATTCTGAAATTGATGGTTGATTATTGTTCTCCTCTGAGAAACAAAAATAACCCAAGTTGAATGAACCAAAACAGAGTTAAATGAATTCGTGGTGTAAGATTTCGTTAAATATGTCAAAGTATGAAAGTATATCATGAACACTGAATTAGAATCCTCAGAATGTTTGTTAGAGTTTCTAAGATATTATAGATCTGTAGTTCAGAGTATATCGAGTTTATAGAATCAAAAATTAATCAATTTGGAGTTTAGATGAAAAAGATATGGAGTTAGATCTTAGCAGAGTCTGAAATCGAATTGCAGAAGCTCGAGTTTATGTTAAAAGATCGCCATGGCATTGATTCTTGATCAAGCCAAGAAAAAAGCTTCAATGCAGAGTAAGGGAACTTAATGTAAATCAATTCTAATAATCATTATTCACTTAATGAGAAGTAATGGGAAGCTCTAAACACCTAACAAAATGTTAAATGTCAATTTAAACGAACTAAAAAATTTAAAGGATGACATGAAGATTATGTAATGAAGGTTGATGAACCTTATTCACAAATGATGACGATATAGATAGCTTAATAAGCTTAGTCGAATGCTAAGTAACACTTTATAAAGAAGAATTCTAGAAATATGTTATGAAGAATCTTAAGTAAGTTGAATAAAACTAATATACATCTAATGTGACGTGAAGGTAAGATTTAAAGACTTAACTGAATATTAAGTGTCGATTAAAAGAGAAGTATAAAGAGAGGTGAGACAAAGGTTAATTTAGTGACTTAACTAAATGTTATGTGTCAAACAAAGAAGAGTTAAAACCTGAAGATAGGTTATAAGTTTTCAAAGAAACACAAGTTGTAAAAGGATTAGTACTAAGAGTCAATGTGGTTTCATTATATGTGTAACTGATGCACGTGTATATGAACTTTTGAACTGATGTAGGATAAACGCAAAACAGTTAAGCTTTAGTTGATAATCTACGAGCCAGACAAGTCTTTCAGTTCTTATTTGCTATATGAATGTGATAACTGATTGGTTGAAATTTGTACTGCTATGAGAATGTTGAATTTCATATGATATGTATATGAAATACGAAATTCAATACATGATATATTGATTGAGTTAAGGAAATTTTCCTATACACTTTTTATGTGAGATGCAACATGTATGATATATTAGGATGATTATGATGTATGAAATGAGCATGATATTATGTGTTATGTGATGCATGAAAACTGTTTGATTTGCTAAGTTGTCGAGTTCAATCTTGCAAAAATAACCATTTTACATGTTAAGGATACTATAAGGTGTAATATATCATTTGGATGGTAATGATCAGAAGGCATGCAAGAAAATAAACTTGCTTTATCAAGACGTTGTTTGAACAATATTTAAGGTTTCAATAGATGTAGTTAATTGTTATAATGTATATGAGTAGTTAGGCTGTAAATGTGACGCCCCCAAAACAGGTATACATCACCCATCTTGAGTCGCCAAATACATGGTACATAAATTCAAATACAACTTAATTATACAACAGTCATGTAAAAATACTACAAAACATAGCTGAGAGTTTAAACAAGAATATTGTCATCTAGACAATATCCACACTCAATGGTGTCTTCATTACAATTATTATCACATTATTCCGTAGAATAGTGAGGACTACTAAAGCCATTTATCCTAGGCCATCACTCCATTCCCCGACTCGTCCCAGCTATATTCTCATTTCCTGAAGAGAACAATGAAAGAAAGGGTGAGCTCAACTAGCCTAGTAAAAATATTATGACTAAGATAAGGCAGAATAAATTATCCTTAGCCTTCAACAAAGATAACAACCGATAGAATATAATGTATAACAAGTTTTAGATCAACAATCTGCAATGGAAATAAGCAATCCATTAGAAGAGTCATGTAGAGCATAAAATCTACTATCTTCTATGATTTAAAAGTTTTCATCAACTTTATCATTTGAGACTCACTTAATAAATAAATCATGACGCCTCAAAATAGGTATACATCACCCATTCCGAAGTCAATCAATAACATGGTATGTAAACAACTACAACTTTATTAATACAACCAATAAACTGTGAGTTTAAATACAAATATTATCATCTAGACAATATACATACCAAACTAAGTCCTCATTACAATTATTGATACAATACTTTACAAAAATGGTGAGGACTACTAAAACAACTTCCTAGAACCTTCATTCCGTACCCCGACTAGTACTCGCTACATTCTCGCCTCTTAAGAAGAAAAATGGAACAAAAAAAGAAAAGGGTGAGCTCAACTAGCCCAGTAAAGAATATTATGACTAAGATAATATTGAACAAATTATCGTTAGTCTTCAACAGGGAAAAATCTGATAGAATACAATAGAAAACAAGTTTCAGATCAGCAGCGGAAATAATAATTCATAGATGAGTTACGTAGAGAATGAAATCTACTATTATCTATGAATTTAAAAGTCCATCGTCAATATTTTATCCCTGTAACATCAATCAATATTCATCTTGAATCAAATTTTCATCTTTGCACTACAGGCCAAAGATATTCATCAGTCGGTTATGTTCATCTCAACACCTGTTCATCATTACACTACGGGCCAAATATATTCATTATAAAATTATTTATCTTAGCACTACAGGCCAAAGATATTCAATAATAAATATCAAGGATTCATATTTCAGCTATTTTATGTCCAAAAATACCTCATAAATACTCATAGTGAAGTAAAATTCAAGAATGATAAAAACATGTATACAATCAAAGCTAGTATCCATAATAGATATTTTGGACGAAAAGGAAAAATAATTTATTTTTTGATGAATAGTGCCATATTCGTGAATAGTGCCATATACGTGAATAGTGTCGTATACGTGAATAGTAACCCTGACACAAAAAGTTCCAAATTTTATTAAAAGTTCAGATCAATACTTCGGCATAATGATATTGAAAGAAATAATATCATATATGAAAAAAATAACCTCCCTTACCTCGAAAAGACTTGTACTCTCATTTGGAATACTAGATATAGTGTTGAAGGAACTTGCACCGATATAGCAACACTCAAGGTATCAAAATACTCACAAGAATACGCTTTCGATATATCGAGAGAGAAATAGAGAAAACTTCAGCCTGTGTGATTTTCAATTCTAACCTAAGCACCCTATTTATAGAAAAATGCTTAGAATATCAAAGCGTAAAATTTAATATAATATTAATATATTTATCAAATTTTCCTTAGCCCACCTCTAGACATCTGATTTTAGCACTTTGCACATGTTAATGATGTCCACAAAATAGAAAAAATGTTTTTTATCAAAAAATAAATAAAACTTCTAAAAATCAATTATTTCTAACTTCGAACTTCAATATTTTATAATAAATAGCCTTTTTATCGTAAAAATTTACTTTACGTAAGAAAGTGTTTCCAAATTCCAAATGTAATTGGATAAGAAATCCATAAATCCAAGCAATTTTACAAAGCTATAATCAAATTTCTATTAAGAGTTGGGGTCACTCGACACACAAAATATGTGTTAATCATTTAATGCAACAAAAATACTCTTCCTCCTCATATACTCATATATCCCACATTTATTGTAAAATATCACCATTATTATATTATTAAAATAATATATTTAAATGAATTATTTTATCGTAAAAGATAAAATATTAATTTTCAACAATTGTCACATTAAAAATTTTCTCCATCTATATCCATATAAAATCAATATTTTCCTCATCATATAAATTAATAATTAATTATTCACAAATAATATTACAGTAATCACAATCATCGACAACCGCATAGCCTCCTGAAAGAGGGGGCTTTCAATAAGGATCTCTCCTTCTCGGGCGCCGCAATTAGATGGCCAAACCTCTCCTTAGATGTAACTTTCTAGACATTGCCAATAATGTTATCTAATAATATTATTCGGATAATATGAATTATTGTCTGATAATAAAAAATACATGCAATGATAATTATTAAAACAACGATGAATACAAAATATCAACGCAAAGAATTATTGAATCAATAAAATAAAATATCGAATAAGAATTATCGTAATAATTATTGAGTAGTGCCTTCTTACGTAAGAATCAATAATTGGTAATAATCTGCAATGCTATCGTGTTTTTAACCACCGGGTATTCCAACAAAGATTAATCGGTAAAAACTACGCCTGCTATTTATAACCAACTTATTCTTGTCGTTTTCTTCATCCAATCGCTTTCCGTTATGGGGCCCACATATTTCGTCTACTGCCATCAATTTAATATTCCCCGACAAAGAAAAATATTCCACGACCAAACGAATATTCTCCGATAAAAATGAATATTTTATAACCACTTGCATATTTAAAATATTTGCGCTTTTTACCCATAACTAACCACATTAATCAAATCAATCCTTACTATTTCAAAATAATAAATAGAGGATTTTCAATTTCATTAATAATAAGTTGGGGTCTTACAACCTCCCCTCCTTATGAAATTTCGTCCTCGAAATTGACGTACGTACCTGGTGTTTCGAAAAGGTGAGGATACCTCACTTTTATTTTCATTTCCAACTCCCAGGTCATTTTCTCTATATCATGGTTCCTCCACAAAACTTTAACTTGTGGTATGACCTTTAAGTCGTAGGGACATGCTCCTTCCTATCCAAGATCTTGACAGTACCTCTTCATACGTTAAGTCTTCTACTATCTCGTCGGTTCTAACTCAATAACGTGTTTGGGTCTTTTACATATTTACGAATGCACGATATGTAAAACACATTATGAACACGAGACATACTCGTAGGTAACGCGAGTCTATAGGCTACATTACCTACTTCCGGTCAAGAATTTGAAATGGACTAATAAATCGTGGATTGAGCTTTCCTCTCTTCCCAATCTTGTAACTCCTTCCATGGGGCAACACGCAACAATACATGATCCCCAATACTAAATTCCACGCCATTTCATCAAGATCCGTGATAACTCTTTTGTCGATCTTGTGCCGTTTGTATACGTTGTCGAATCATTTGGATTTTTTCCGTAGTCATACGTACCAACTCGGGTCCCAACAATGTTGTTTCACCCACCTCGTCCCAACATACTGGAGATCGACACTTTCGTCCATACAATGCTTCAAATGGGGCCACACCAATGCTTGTCTGATAACTATTGTTATAGGAGAATTCCACCAATGGTAAATACTTATCCTAACTACCTTTGAAGTCTAGGACACAAAGTCTTAATAAATCTTCAAGAGTTTGAATAGTCCTCTCTGATTGTCCGTCTGCTTGAGGATGGTATGCGAACTAAATCAGAATCGCGCTTATAGCTTTTTTGCAAGCTAACCCAAAATCTTGAAGTAAATCTTGGGTCACGATCCAAAACTATGGATATTGGCATGCCATGCAATCTCACAATCTCATTTGCATACATATGAGCAAGACGTTCAAGGGAATAAGTCTCCCGTATCGGCAAGAAATGAGCAGATTTGGTTAATATATCAACAATAACCCAAATAGCATCGATGCCTTGAGAAACCGTAGGAAGACTCATAACAAAATCCTTGGTAATGTGTTCCCACTTCCATTTCAGAATCTCAAGTGGTTGCAATGGGCCCTTAGGTACTTGATGCTCTGCCTTTACACGTTGACAAGTTAAACACGTCGAGATAAACTTTGCAATCTCTCTCTTCATATTGTTCCACCAAAATGTATGTCGAAGATCACGATACATTTTGGTACTTCCAGGATGGATCGTAAATGGTGTATTGTGTGCCTCCATCATAATCTTGTACTTTAAATCAGAGTCGTTAGGAACACAAAGTCCGGAGTGGACTCGAAGTATTCCTTTTTCATCGATTCTCATTTCCGGAATAGCACCTTCTTGTACTTTCTTCTTCATATGCATCAGCTCCGGGTCGGTGGCTTGAGCAACCTTAACTTTTTCTATTAAAGTTGGCTCTATGCATATACTTGACATCATCGCACTCGTTCCTGCATATGATCTTCTACTCAACGCGTCAGCTACCACGTTCACTTTTCCAGGATGGTATTGAATAGTGTGGTCGTAATCTTTCAACAACTCGAGCCAACGTTGTTGCCGCATGTTGAGTTCCTTTTGAGTGAAGAAATATTTGAGGCTTTTATGGTCTGAATATATCTTCACTTTCTCCCCATATAGATAGTGCCTCCAGATCTTTAAGCGAAAGACGATCACGCTAACTCTAGATCATGAAAGGTAGGATAATTCCTCTCATATTCTTTAAGTTATCGCAAGGCATAGGCTATGACTTTCCCACGCTGCATGAGAACACATCCTAACCCTTTGCTTCAAGCATCATCAGAGATAACAAATCCATCCGAACTAGATGGTACTGTTTAGAACAAGTGCCAAAATAAGTCTCCTCTAAGTTCTTGGAAACTCTTCTCGCATTCCTCGCTTCAAAAGCGAATTTTGTATCCTTCCGAGTTAATTTGAGTTAATGGAGTAGCGATTCGAGAAAACCCTTCCATGAATCTCTGATAATAACCAGCTAGGCCTAGAAAGCTACGTATTTCGATTACTGACTTAGGTTGCTCTCAACTGTGACTCATATCCCAATCTTGGATAGCACGTCACAATGACACCTATCAGTTTACTACCGCACGAATATGGCATCCCATACGGAGAGTCTGCCTTCAGTGTATTCCACAAAGGAAGTCACCAAATAGAGGTTAGGGTATCAACTTCTATAGTTGGGTTTTTAACTCCTGAAGTTTAATAGGAGCCATTCGATATGAGATTTTAGAAATGGGTTTTGTACCGGGTTCAAAGTCGATACAAGGTTCAATACCACGCTCTGAGAGTAGGCCAGGAAATTCTTCAGGAAATACGTCAGGAAATTCACTAACAACAGGAATATTATTCAAATCTGACGTGTCTTTATTCAAATCCATAACATGGGCTAAGAAAGCTTGACATCCATTTTTCAATAAACGAATAGCTTTATGACTTGATATGACAGCGATTGATTTTAGTGGCTTAGTTGCTTGAATTGCATAACAACAGTTGGTTAGGAATATGAAAACTAACAACCTTACGAAAATAATCAATTTTAGCATGATGAGTAGTTAACCAATCAATCCCTAAAATCACATCAAAAGCAAGTATCTTTAAAGGGATAAGGTCAACAGGTAAGGTGATGGTGCCAACTTGAATTAAACAAGATTTATAAACAGTGGATGTGATGAAAGTTTCTCCTAACGGAGTCTCCACAGATAAATCAAAGTCTAATTTCTCCAGAGTCAAGTTTAAACATTGAGCACAAGCAAGAGAGATAAATGAATGGGTAGCACCGGTATCAAGTAAGGTATAAACTTCGCAAGAATTAATGATAAGCTTACCCGTGATCACCTCGTTTGGGTTCCTCGTATTTTGGCCAGTCACGATAAACGCTCTTCCAGGAACCGTTGACTTTGACTTTTCTGGGACAGCCTTTTGAGTCACCGTCCCCCCTGGACTTGGTTTCGCTATCGTACAATCTCGAGCGATATGTCCTTCCTTTTCACAATTATAACATACCTTGAACTGTTGTGGGCAATTTGGACTGATATGTCCTTCTTTCCCGCACTTATAGTATATGACCGGTGGTCGTTCTCCTCCCTTAGAACCAGTTGCTGCTGGTGTTGACGTCTTCACATGGTCATTGTTAAATCTCCTCTTTTTAAAATCTCCTCCCGACTCGCTTCTTCTATTCTCATGGCCATGACTACCACCAAAGTGGTTACCATTTTTGTCCGTCTTTTTCTTTCTCCGCTGGTTATCGTTATTCTGTTGAATGCTATCTCCGGTATGATCCTGGTTATGGTCCCTCGGTTGAACGTACTCGTTATCTCGCTCTAATAGTTGAGCCCTGTTGACAACATCCTAATAGAGAAAAATTTATGAGAAATGAGATATCGACGTATGTCGGGTTTCAAACCTCTCGTAAACATCCGCGTCATACGCTCCTCATTCTCCACCAAATGAGGTGCAAACCTGGATAACTCTACAAACTTTGCCTCGTACTGGGACACCGTCATGTTATTTTGTTCTAGTATAATAAACTCCATTTCCTTCATATGACGAATACTTTCAGGAAAGTACTTTTCATTGAATGTGCTTTCCTCAAACGCCTCCCAAGACATGCCGAGTGCAAATGGATGGTACGCTTCACGATTCCCACCAATGAATCTGCCTCATTACTTTAACATAAAAGTAGCGAATGGAACCTTCTTTTCTTCCGCATCCCAAGACATCGAATATCTTGGTAATTTATTTGACCCACGCTCCGCCTTAATCGGATCCGCGCTTTCCCCGCAATTCGTGGTCCCAACTCTTTGAACTGCTTGGCCATGACAAATCGTATGCGTTGTTATCATTTCCACCAGATTTTGTGCACGAGTCTCCTCGTCTCGATTTTTGCATGAATCGTAAAAACTTCTAAACATCCCGTCGCTCATCATCTCGCTTCGAGTGTGTTGTTTACAGGAGGAACATTGCCACCACGCACGCGTTCTCCTCATTGGTGAGTCTGAAGCGTCTCCATGGTCTCAACTCCACTGTTAACATTCTCGATTTGACATTCTCAAATCGCCATAAAAAAAGGGTTAATTAAAGAAATCAACATATCACATAATATCCCTATATACTCGACCAACTAACAAATAAGCTTAGGTAGGACACACTAGCGAATGATTTACTCGCCTCCCTCCTAGTTCTATTCCCCGATCTCCGCTGGAGATCATATCCCTAAGCTCGATATCAACCGTGATGCCCCCAAAATAGGTATACATCACCCATTCTACGAGTCACAATAACATGGTATAGTAAACAACTACAACTTTATTAATACAACCCATAAACCGTGAGTTTAAATACAAATATTGTCATCTAGACAATATATATACCAACTAAGTCCTCATTACAATTATTGATACAATACTTTACAAAATGGTGAGGACTACTAAAACAACTTCCTAGAACCTTCATTCCGCACTCCCGACTAAGTACTCACTACATTCTCGCCTCCTAAGAAGAAAAATGGAACAAAAGGAAAAGGGTGAGCTCAACTAGCCCAAAGAAGAATATTATGACTAAGATAATATAGAACAAATTATCGTTAGTCTTCAACATGGAAAAATCGATAGAATACAATAGACAACAAGTTTCGGATCAAGAATAGAAATAATAATTCATAGATGAGTTACGTGAGAATGAAATCTACTATTATCTATGAATTTAAAAGTCCATCTTCAATATTTTATCCTCAGTAACAACAATCAATATTCATCTTGAATCAAATTTTCATCTTTGCACTACAGTGCCAAAGATATTCATCATCGACCATGTTCATCTCAACACTGCTCATCTTTTACTACTAGCCAAATATATTCATTATAAAATCATTTATCTTTGCACTACAGGCCAAAGATATTCAATAATATCATCATTTAGGACTGAGGATGATGAAAAATATTTTAAAGGAAAACCGAATCCAAAGGAAACAAAATAAATATCAAGGATTCAGTATTTAGCTATTTCATGTCCAAAATACCTCATAAATAATCATAGTGAAGTAAAATTCAAGAATGATCAAAATATGGATACAATCAAAGCTAGTATCCATAATAAATATTTTGGACGAAAAGGAAAAATTTCATTTTTCGATGAATAGTGTCTTATTCGTGAATAAAGGTCGATACGTGAATAAGAATAGTAACCCCGACACAAAAAGTTCCAAATTTGATTAAAAGTTCAGATCAATATACTTGAAGATAATGATATTGAAAGAAATAATATCATATATGAAAAAATAACATCCCTTACCTCGAAAAGATTTGGATACTCGACTAGAATACTAGATATAGTGTTGAAGGGAACTCAGCAACAGATAGCAACACTCAAGGTATCAAAATACTCACAAGAATACGCTTCAATATATCGAGAGAGAAATAGAGAGAAAACTTCAGCTTACGGTGTGTGATTTTCAATTCTAACCTAAGCACCCTATTTATAAGAAAATGCTTAGAACACCAAAGCAGAAAATTTAATATAATATTAATATATTTATCAAATTTTCCTTAGCCCACCTCTAGACATCTGATTTCAGAACTTTCCACATGTTAATGATGTCCACAAAATACAAAAACCGTTTTTTATCAAAAAAATAAATAAAACTTCCAAAAATCAATTATTTCAGAACTTCAGAACTTCAATAATTCATAATAAATAGCCCTTTTATCAGAAAAATTCGAACCACGTGACTTTTCCATAGGAAATTTCATTCTCTACAACTTTGCAGAAGAAAGTTTTTCCAAATTCCAAACAGAAATTGACCGAAATCCACAAACGGGCAATTTTATAGGCTATAATCAAATTTCGGTCAAGAATTGGGGTCTACTGACACACAAAATATGTGTTAATCATTTAATGCAACAAAAATACTCTTCCTCCTCATATACTCATATATCCCATATTTATTGTAAAAATATCACCATTATTATATTATTAAAATAATATATTTAAATGAATTATTTTATCGTAAAAGATAAAATATTAATTTTCAACAATTGTCACATTAAAATTTTCTCCATCTATATCCACATAAAATCAATATTTTCCTCATCATATAAATCAATAATTAATTATTCACAAATAATATTACAAAATCACAATAATCGACAACCTGCATAGCCTCCTGGAAAGAAGGGGCTTTCCAATAAGGATCTCTCCTTACTTGCACGCAATTAGATGGCCAAACCTCTCCTGTAGATGTAACTTTCTAGACATTGCCAATAATGTTATCTAATAATATTATTCAGATAATATGAATTATTGCTCGATAATAGAAAATACTGTGCAATGATAATTATTAAAACAACAATAATATAAAATATCAACGCAACAATTATCAATCAATAAAATAAAACACTTTGAATAAGAATCTGTAACAATTATTGAGTAGTGCCTTCACGTAAGAATCAATAATTGGTGTAATACCATGTACTACTTGTGTTTTAAGCACCGCATTCCAACAAGATAATTAATAAAAAACTACGCCTGCTATTTATAACCAACTTATTCTTGTCGTTTTCTTCATCCAATTGCTTTCCGTTATGGGGCCCACACAAGGCTGTGCCATCGTACGAATATTCCCCGACAGTAAAAATATTCCACGGCCAAACGAATATTCTCCGATAAAAATGAATATTTTATAACCACTTGCATATTTAAAATATTTGCGCTTTTTACTCATAACTAACCACATTAATCAAATCAACCCTTACTATTTCAAAATAATAAATAGAGGAAATTCAATTTCATTAATAATAAGTTGAGGTCTTACATAAACCATATCATCGATTCTTCCCTGCATTACGGGCCAAGGATATTCATTAAATCATCAATGGTCATGACTATACCGAATAATCTCTGGTCATAATCATACCAAAAACTATCCATCAATGCACTACAGGCCACTGAGGACTTTTACCACATCATTCGTCACATTACGGTCATGATTATACCGAATAATCCCTGGTCATATTCATACCAAGTCCATCTATGCACGTAAGCCAAAGATGACTTTCATCATAATATAAGCATGAGGACGATAATAATGACATAATAATTCAATAAAACAAGTTCAAGGATAAATTTTAAAGATTTATAATTTAATTTATCCAGAAATCAATAACGTCCAAATTGTCAACATGATATTTCTTTGTGGAGTAAAATTCAAGAATAATATTCATGTACCAAAAATAATTTGGACAGAAAAGAAATATATTTTTCGGGTGAATAGTACCCCGACACGAAAAGTGCCTCAAATACCCGAGTGAATGATACTAGAGTGAATAGTAATCGGGTGAATAGTAACCTATGAATAGTAATCAAATAATACTCCCAAGACAAAAAGTTCTAATACCCGAAAGTGAATAATACTAGAGTGAATAATGTAATCGGGTGAATAGTAACCCATGAATAGTAACTTATAAAAGAAAAATACCAAAGAAAATGATATTCCATGATTTAGTACAAAAGAAATGATATCTCATACGAGTATAATAGAATATACTGAAATTGGCGAATGGATTTTCACTCGCCATGCAGAATCCACGTAGATGCATCATTTCCACAATTTAATAAAGAATGAATACGAAAGGTTATTCACCATGCATGCAAGAATCCACATAGGCATGTTATTCCAATGTAATAATAAAAATAGAATAATAGAAGAATTCACTGTGCATGCGATAGGCCCCGCATGAGATAGGTTATTCCCAATGAATAATAAAGAATGGAACCGGTCATGCGTTATCCGCATATATAGGATATTCCAATGTAATAATAAAGAATGGAACCGTCATCATGCGTAATCCGCACAAACAGGATATTCCAACAGAATAATAAAGAATAGGACCAAAGTCATGCAGAATCTGCCTGCATGCATGTGATATTCTAATAGAATAATAAAGAATGGAATAACAGAAGAATTTCACCATGTATGCGGTACTTCGCATAGACAGGTTATTCCAACATAATAATAAATAATGGAATAACAACCCTTATGAGTATTGAAAGAAAATAACTCTCTTCATGAATACGAAAGAATAATACCTCTTACCTCAAAAGAAGACTGGATACTAGAATAGTGAGGTAGCAAACTTCTCTTCTTCTTTCTCTCTATAATTTATCTCTATAATAATTGCTCTATAGCTTTAGTGAATTGGTGAGAAATGAAGGAAGAATGAGCTTCTATTTATAGGAAAATATAGTTTCGATAATTGCACATTTTGGGGCTCGAAATATTACAGTATAATACCTTCCTCTTTTCCTTCATTTTTAATTTAGTCCTGCAAGTATTATCAAACTTGCGCCATCTCCCCTAATAGTAAATCATGTGAATCAATAGTTCTAGACATGTGAAAATACGAATTACAATATAGTACCTCCATCTATACCTCCATTTTTAACTTAGTCATGCAAGTATTATCAATCTTGCATCAACTCTCCTAATAGTAAATGAATGTGAATCAATAGTACACACATGTGAACAAATAGTTATAATCATGTGAATTAATAGCAATTAATTTTTCATTTATCCGATTAATTACCCGACTAGTCAGTAAAACTTCAAGACATCAATTAATATCAAAATAAATATCGATTTTCACTAACACTAATAATTCCAACACAATGGAACTATCAATTTCATCTTTAATCAACACAAACTTATTCATCATTAATATTATAATTCATAATATTTAACAACCAAGTCGTTCCCAGGAAAGAGGAGGCTTTCCAATAAGGATTTCTCCTTATTGGCGCGCAATTAGGTGACCAAACCTCTCCTTGACAGAACTTTTAGACATTGTCAATATTGCAAATAATAATATAAATAACTTTGTCGTCTCAATTATTGATTTAATAATATAACATATTATGCAGATGATACTGTGACAATAATTGAATCAATAATATGAGAGATATGATGCAACAATTACTGTAGCAATAATTGAGTATAATTGAGTGACTTCTTACGTAAGTATCAATAATCAATATCGTGTGCTACTATGCAACCACGCGTATTACTGTACTTTTACTACCGGGTAGTTCAACAGTTTTAACGATAACACTTTCACCGTTATTTTTATAAAAAAGATATTTTTTGTCATTTTCTAACTACGACAATTCTTCTGTTGTGGGGTCCACCAATGATTGTGCCGTCGTACGGATATTTTTCGATAAAAAGAATATTTCCCGACCAATCAAATATTATATAGCAACTTGCATACTTTGCCAAATTTATAAATATTACCCACAACTACAACATTATATCAAATCCACACCATAATATTCAAAAAAATATTTCGAGAAATTTAATTTGAAATGTTGAATTATCCAGTAGATAAAGAATATTAATTTGAAATGTAAACTTATCAAATAAGTCTGACAAAGTGAATAAGGAGTAAACATGATTCTAAGTTATATAATTGTAAAGGTTGTGATTTAGAGAAGAAAAGAAAGAAGACAGAAAAGTTTAAATTATTCCGCAAATTTATTAATTATAACATCGATTAATGATGTAAAGCTAGAATATAAATTTATTGTCAATGTGAAAAGTTGAGAGCGAAATTGTCCAGATTTTTGGGGTCGTCACAACCACCACAGCGATGACCTCCACCACGACTACCTCCACCGTTATTTCTAGCCATAAATAGATGACTAAAATAACCAAAATAACTTGTCAACATCAGAAAAATTTCTCCCTCTTCCTATGTGTTTCTTACCCTTTATAGTTTCTATGTGAATTTGTTTGATCTTGTGACACCCCCAAATTCGGGTACTGCAATCCAACAAGATTGGGTGTTCATTGTCCAAACATTCATTTCTAACTACCCAATTTCAATAAAATTTAAATAGTAAATCTTCCCATTAAAGGGTTACAACAATAAATCCCAGGTCATCTAACCTTTAACATTTATCAAATGCGAAAAATTAAATAATTACATCACATAATTAAAACTAAGTCTGAAGACATAAATCTCAACAAATTAACAAGTCTTCAACACTTGTTCATCTTGCCTTTCCATTTGCTAGTGGTTGGCTCATCAACCTTCTCAACTTTAGCTGCAATGGTTATATATATATGTAAGAGTGAGCAAAACAAATGCTCACTTTAAAGAATACAATGACTGGCAATGAATAAACTCATTTGAATTGAATAACATATCTTAACATCGATAATCAATAACTGATACTGGAAATTATCTGAGGGTAATAAGACCATGAACTATGTCCAAGGTTTTAAGTATTTCTTTCATCTTAAACCTAAACAGTCATTAGACTGTAGTGACTCCCCGTACTTAGGGTGATCAGCCATTTGTACCATGTATTGTGCACAAATATCTAATCACTTCTGCGTAAATAATCCCCTATAATAGGGTTGTTCATCTCAGTTTTAATATATGAGTCTGCACCAAAGTAAGTTTGGTTTGGATAAGCTTTAAGGGTAATTTAGAGTTCAACGAACATCAACTAAGGATTAGTTGAACCAAAAGTTTAATGACAATGCAAAAGTTCGACATCAAAGTAATACAAGGTAGTTATGAACCATAAATGAATAATATGATACATCAAAGTCATGCTTTAAGAATAACTTTCAAAGCATTAAAATATATAATGAACCTAGCTTGAACAACAATACTGGGCTAAGGTTACATAAGGAAACAAAATTAAGAACTTTGGTCGATAGAATTCAAGAACTTGCATAATGTTATAGACAAACTTGCACATTTATAAACAAGGTAGGATAAGCTCAAAATAAAGATTAGGTTTAGGAAACTTGCACAACAATAGTAAACAAGATATGATAAAGATCTTACTTTACATAAAGAAATAAGATTTAGGAACTTGCGTAACAATAACAACTTAACTTCTTACTAAGAGATTAGAGATAAAGAACTTACATAAAAAAAGTAAGATAGGATAAACTGAAATAGAGATTAAGGTTCGATAACTTGCTTAATTTTAAACAAGATAGGGTAAAGAAAACTTGCCTTGTGCGTAGGTTAAATGATCACTACTCACGTTCACCACAAGTCCTACACATACCATATGTATTGACAACACTCATTAGTTATAGTAATATTAACTTCATAAGTTTAGTTCCTACTTTTGTATGGCTCGTTAATTTAGTTTAAGTTTAAACAACATCACATCTTTTCATGAGCATCACATTTTAGCTCTATCACAACTAATCAAATTATCATGCCATTACACCATATACACGTTAACAACCTGATATAACATCCTATTACATGTTCAAAATGTTATCATACTCTTTAGATTAGGTTATACTAACATACAAAGGACTGCACTTGCATACGTGCATCCCGACGCCCTCCGATTGCCTCCAAGTGCACATATGTCCTAAAGATGTCCATTTTATCCCCTACTAATGACATCAAAATAAAAAACTTCAAGAAAAAAGTTGTAGGTCTACTCGTCCTCATTTCAGATCATCTTGAATCACATCATTCGAAGTTCGTATGAAAACGTTATTCTCATTTTAGTAAAATATGTACGGTCAGATTTTCTCTAACTTTCGTAAGAATACCTACCTCCCCCCACCCCCCCTCGACCGGGGCGAGGGTTTTGAATTATAAAAAGCCACGTAGGCGCATAAAAAAATGCACTGGTACGCCTTGCATGAGAGGGGGTACCAGTATTAGCTTGCGCAGTCATGAACGAACACAACGAAAAAGCCAAATTAGGCCTAAAAACTCCTTTCTAACAACCATTCCAACTTACCCAAGTTATAATAAGTTTACATAAAATAATGTTTCTAACCATAAAAACATTATAAACATCAAATTAAAACTTTTAATTTCATTGTATTTGTTATTTCTTCCCTTTTGGACATTCTTAGCAAAATAATTCACTATAAATTGCTTTTACAACCAAAATAGTACATTTAAATAATATTGTTTTTGTTTCTTCATATATTTTCACAATCAACAAACAATTTATACATTACAACACTAATTGAACACTAATTTTTGTATCAAATAAGCCATATTCATGTATTTTACAATGTAAACTCACTATAAATATAATCTCTTCCTTTTTATTATGTTTTCATGGATTATTCCACTTTAAATCATATACAATTCACATAAAACAGTTTATATACAAAAATTAACATACATATAACCACATAATCAAAATTAATCATCCATATAATTTTATAGGGGACTTCTTATACAAAAAAACTAGAACTTTTAGAAAGTAGGATTATATGCTCAAACTTTGTTAGATGATAAAAATGGCCTTTTTAATCCTCTTTTTCCTTCTCCTCAATCTCTCAAAAGCACAGAGAATTTCTTCTCTTCTTTTCTCTCTCTTTTTCTCTTCTTCTAAACTTAATGTAAAATATATAAACTGATATACGTATATCATATATTTATTAAGTAATATAACTGATAAAACATAAATCCCCCCTTTAATATATGTCAGTTATTTTTTTCTTTTTAAATTCAAAAGCCACTAAGGCTTGTTTGGCAAAAAAAAATAAAATAGATAAGGATTAACAAGCCCTTAATCCTTGTTTGGTAAAACCAAAGTAAAACTCTTTTAATTTATTTTAATAACTCATTTATTATATAGTTTAATTGTCACACTTTATTTAATTAAATTCTAATATTCAATTTAATTAAATTAAAGCTAATAACAACTTATTAAATTAATTTGCCACATAATCACATTGCCACAAAATTAGAATTATCTTATAATTTTATTTAATAAATTAGTACATTACTTTCATTACTAATAAATTAAAACAACATTATAACAATTCATTTAATCCTTACCAACTCTCTAATTTAATAGTTAAATTAAATTAGAATATCACCAAATAATAATTAATTCATCATTTCTTTTATTTTAATTAACTTCCAAAATACCAAATTACCAATTATCAACTTAATTAACATATTACCTTAATTAAGTTAATTCCCCACAACTCATGAATTATTTATTTAACTAATAAATAATTAAATTAATTAAATATTTATTTAACAATAAACACATCAAATAAAATATTTATTTAATTCAATAAATATTTTAAATTACAGTTAAAATTCTAGATTGTTACATCCTTCCCTCCTTACAAGGATTCTATCCCCAGAATCACAACTCAAACAATTCATTCGTCACATTCTTCCCTCCTTACAAAGATTTTGTCCCCAGAATCAAAGACACAGATCAAACAAATAACTCTAGATAGCTTTTTATCATTTTGTCTTCGAGTTTCCACGTAGCTTCCTCGGCACTGTGGTTCCACCATATCACCTTCACAGAAGGTATCACTTTATTCCTGAGCACTTGTTCTTTCTTGTCAACTATCTGGATAGGAATCTCCTCATAAGATAAATCTTTATCAAACTGTAACGGTTCGTACTCGATCACATGTTTGTAGTCGGATTTATACGGTCTCAATACTGAAACATGAAAAACATTGTGAACATGTTCCAATTCTGGAGGTAGAGCTACCTCATAAGCCATTTCACCCACTCTTCGCAACACCTCAAAAGGTCCAATAAACCTTGGGCTTAGCTTTTCTTGCTTACCAAATCAGATCTTCCCCTTCCAAGGAGAAACTTTTAGGAAAACAAAATTTCCAACCTCAAATTCGTAATTTTGTCTATGTTGATCAGCATACTTCTTCTGTCTGTCTTGAGCATCTACCAATCTTGCCCTGACAAGTTTGACAACCTCAGCGGTCTGCTGTACCAGTTCTGGTTCTGACAATTGACGTTCACCAACTTCATCCCAGCATAGTGGAGTTCTTCACTTTCTGCCATATAATGCTTCGTAAGGCGGCATGCCATTGCTTACGTGGTAACTGTTGTTATATGCGAATTCAGCTAACGATAAATGATCATCCCAGTTTCCTTTGAAATCCATAATGCACTCTCTTAGCATATCTTCTAACGTTTGAATTGTTCGTTCGTTGTGGCCGTCTGTTTGAGGATGGTACACCATACTCATTCTTAACTGTGTTCTCATGCATTCTTGTAGTCTCTTACAGAAGTTTGACTTGAATCACGGATCTATGTCTTACACAATTGACAATAGAACTCTATGTCATGAAATGATCTCCATGACGTACAACATTGCCAACTCTGATAAAGATTAAATCTAACCTTTCTTGGCAAAAAGTGTGTTGATTTCGTCAGCCTATCCACTATTACCCAAATTGCATCGTACCCTTTCTAAGTAGTCGAAAAACCTACCACAAAATCAATTGTGATATGCTCCCACTTCCATTCTGGTATTTCCAATGGTTGAAGTAATCCTCTTGGTCTTTGATGCCTGGCTTTGACTTTTTGACATGTCAAGCATTTCGTGACACATTCTGCAACATCTCGTTTCATATTCAGCCACCAGAAATGCAGTCGTAAATCTTGATACATCGTCGTACTCCCCAGGTGAATTGAATATCTTAAGTTATGAGCTTCAGTCAAAATTTTGTCTTTAATTTCAGGTACTATTGGAACCTAAATTCTTCCCTCGAGCCTTAGTAGTCCTTTGGCATCGATCTTGAACTTCATCTCACTACCCTCGAACACTCTTTCTTTGATTTTCTCACATTCTTCATCTTGTAGTTGAGCGTTTTTTACTTTGTCCACTAAAGTTGCACTAGCTTCCATTAGGAACAATCTCTCATCCGATTCTTTCGAAAGTTTGATTTCCAGTTCTAGTTTCACCATTATTGAAATGACCTCCTCCCGAGCAGTTAAAAACATCAACTTCTCCCGACCCTTTCTACTTAAAGCATCGACAACCACATTTGCTTTACCTGGATGAGAAAAGATTTTGCAATCATAATCTTTTATCAATTCTAACCATTGTCTTTGTCGCATATTCAGATCCTTCTGTGTGAAAATATACTTTAGACTTTTATGGTCTGTGTATATCTCACATTTCTTTCCATAGAGATAATGTCTCCATATCTTCAGAGCAAATACCACCGCAGCCAACTCTAAATCATGAGTCGGGTATCCTTTCTCATAGTCCTTCAGTTGCCTTAATGCATATGTAATGACTTTGCCGTTTTGCATAAGTACACAGCCTAGTCCCTTATTTGATGCATCACTATAAACCACAAAGTTTCATGTATTATCCGGTAATGACAACACAGGTGTCATGCTAAGCTTCTTTTTCAACTCCTGAAAACTCTCTTCACACTTCTCCGTCCAAACAAATTTTACGGCCTTCCTTGTCAAATTTGTCAACGGAGTGACAATCTTGGAAAAGTCTTGAATAAACCGTCTGTAGTTACCTGCCAATGCCAAGAAACTTCTCACATCTGATGGTGTCCTTGGTTATTCCCAATTTATTACAGCTTTAACCTTTGATGGATCCACTGAAATTCCATCTTTGTCAATCACATGCCCAAGAAATTGTATACGTTCTAGCCAGAATTCACACTTGGAGAATTTCACGTACAACTTTTCTCTTCTTAGCGTCTTCAACGTCAAACGTAGATATTTCACGTGTTCCTCTTGAGATTTAGAGCTCACCAGGATATCATCAATGAATACCACCACAAACTTATCTAAGAATGATTTAAACACCTTGTTCATCAAATGCATGAATGCTGTAGGGGCATTGGTTAAACCAAAAGACATTATCAGAAACTCGTAATGTCCATACCGAGTTCTGAATGTCATCTTTGGTACATCCTCCTTCCTTAACTTTAGTTGATGATACCCACTTCTCAAATCTATCTTCGAGAAGTACTTGGCTCCTTTCAATTGATCAAACAAGTCATCTATTCTTGGAAACGGATACCTATTCTTAATAGTGACTTCGTTTAACTCCCTATAATCAATGCAAAGACGCATTGACCCATCCTTCTTCTTCACGAATAACACTGGCGCTCCCCATAGTGATACACTTGGCTGAATGTATTTCTTGTCTAGCAAATCTTGTAGTTGTACCATCAATTCCTTCATCTCTACCGGAGCCATCCTGTACGGGGCCTTCGATATCAGAGCAGTTCCTGGTGCTAATTCGATAAAGAACTCGATCTCTCTGTCAAGTGGAAGTCCTGGCAAATCCTTCGGAAATACATCAACAAAATCCCTAACAACTGGTATCTCTTCCAGTTTTACACCCTTCTTCTGAGTATCGACTATGTAAGCTAAGTATCCTATACAGCCTTGTCTCAATAACTTCTTGGCCTGCATAATCGTCAAACATCTTGCTTGTCTGGGCGATTTGGTACCATAGAAGACTACCTTTGACGGAGTCATAAGGTTTACACATTTTTTTTGGCAATCAATTATCGCTCCATAATTGAATAGCCAATCCATTTCCAATATAACATCAAACTCTCCAAGTTTAATCGAGATTAAATCTACTATCATAATATTCCCCTTAATATTCACCTTACAATTCTTGTATACGAATCTAACAGGAATCACCTCCCTATTCGTAATTTCTATATTCAAAGGAAAATTCAACTCTTCACTAGGCAACCCTAGACTTTTAGCAAAATCATCAGATATAAATGAATAAGTAGCACCCGAATTAAATAACACATATGTATTTATATCATTGATTGGGATAATACCTAACACAACATCTTTTGATTGCACCGCATCTTGCATAGTCATGTTGAAGGTTCTGGTTGTGGGTCTTCTTGATGACGTTGGTCCAGTAATAGCAAACGTACCACCACTTCCACCTCCCTTGCTTCCAGTTGCATCTCCATCTTTCTTCTTAGGGCACTCACGAGCTAGATAATCCTTTGACCCACAAGTGTAACAAGCATTCTTCTTTGGTTGATGGCAATTCGGAGCAATGTGACCCTCTTGGCCACAGTTAAAGCACACTCACTTACCCCTCAAGCATACGCCAGTGTGATTCCTTCCATATGTAGCACACGCTTCAAATTTCCTTTTCTTCTGGCTACTCTGCTGACTTCCAGCACCAACACTCACATTCAACTTCCTATCTGGGTTATTATTATTCCCACCACTGCTACCACCAGTTTTACCTTCATTCACACTCTTCTTCTTTCTCTGTTCCTGATTGTACTTCATTAAGGCATCACTTCCACCTTCTGCGATAATCGCCCTCTCAAGCACTACTGCAAATGTCTTCAGCTGAAATATAGAAACTCTTCTATACAACCAAGGCTTCAGTCCCTGTTCAATCCTTCTTGCCTTGCACTCGTCAGTGTTAACTTGATACGGCGCAAACCTTGCCAGCTTATTAAATTTTACTGCATATTCCGACACCGTCATCGCACCCTATTTCAGCTCTAAAAACTGGACCTCCATCTAATTCTATGAACTCTCTAAAAAATAAGTCTCAAAAAATATATCTTTAAACCTATCCCAAGCCATTACCCCCTGCCCTCCTTGGGTTTTGTTTGCTTGCCACTAGGAACTGGCTTCTGCTTTTAACATGAAAGTCTCAAAAGCAGTCTTCTGGTCCTCACCGACTCTAGCAACGTCGAAAACTTTTTCTATTTCCAAGATCCAGGTTTGTGCCTTAACCGGATTCATGGACCCAAGAAATTTTGGTGGTCCAACTGCCTTGAAATCTTTGAAGGTCGCAGCTTGGTTCTGCAGTTGATTCTACAGTGCTCCCGCTAATAATGTCACAAACTGCTGAACTGGGTTAGCATTTGCGCCGTTGTTATTGGTAGACCCTTTAGGGGTTCTTTGTCGTGGCTGACGTCTTAGAGGCATTTTCTGTTAAAATACACTTATTAGATAATTACTCAATTTCTTAAGTATTTTCTACTTAACTTGCACATCATAAAAGATCATTATATAGCACATAACATCTTGAATAAATATTAACATTTTATTCATTCATAATCTTTTTAAAGACATAGAAATATTAGCATCACTGCTATTTACATCAATTTCCTGAACCAATAAAGTTTCAGGATAACATTAGAATTTACATCTTATTTACTATTTATTTATTCATTCAATAATACACTTTCTATTAAGACCTACTAAGTCATTGCACAGCCTTACGACTCTCCTCTTCCATGATATGGAACATCGTTCTACGATCTAACATATACCATGGCAATTCTTCGAACTGAGTCGGATAGTACATGACTCGGTCTTGAGCTCAGTTCATCGCAACGTGAAAAGCATAATCCATCTCTTCCATCTTGATCATCTTTGCTTGTACCTCTCCCTCTGGCTACCTCTGCACGCTGAGAAGCTTTCTCGTACGCATCTTCAACTCTTGCTCTCTTGGTGGATTCTTCTTTCAACCTATCCTTCAGTTTCACAACCTCCTCCATCAGCTGCTCATTCTCCCCCTCTGTGTGGACCAACTTCCATTCCACATTAATGAGACGTTCATCAAGATCTCAGATCTCATCGTCTTTCTGTGCCATCAAAGTCTGACGTTCAGCTACTAGCTCTTCCAACTCCTCGACTCTATCCTCAAGCTCAATGTTACGATTGTATACCTCGTCATACATATGAGCTGCAATAGAGTTTGGTGGAAACTCTTCCACCTCCTCATCCTCATCCGTCTGTGGCAGCTCTACGGGTTCTTCCTCATTCGTCTCTACCTCATCCTCATCATTAGGTATACCCTCCTGCTCTAACTCCATGGAATAACCCACCACTGTGACCAACGGAGATGACTCCCTTGGCTCCAGTTTTTCCCAGACTACCTGAATATCTCAAGGATCCTCCTCTCTAGGCATCTGAGGTCCCTCCTCCCTATCCTGACTGGATACTCCCACATTAGCCATCCTGACAATAAAAATTTTAAGTTTTAATTACTAATTGTCACTACTCGACACTCAAGAGCACGTAGGTTGCAACCACATAAGCACATAGACTGTTTTATTATTTCTTACTTAAAACTCGATAAGAGTTTATCACCACAATTTTTATCTTTACAAACTCCTATAAGGTTACTACCTAAGGTTTTTTCCCACCTAAGGTTCATAACCTAAAGCTTTGATACTACTTGTGACACCCCCAAATCTAGGTACTTCAATCCCACAGGATTTGGTATTCATTGTCTAAACATTCATTTCTAACTACCCAATTTTAATAAAATTTAAATAGTAAATCTTCCCATTAAAGGGTTACAACACTTAAACCAATAAATCTCATGTCATCTGACCTTTAACATTTATCAAATACAGAAAATTAAATAATTACATCAAATAATTAAAACTAAGTCTGAAGACATAAATCTCAACAAATTAACAAGTCTTCAACACTTGTTCATCTTGCCTTTCCCTTTGCTAGTGGTTGGCTCATCAACGTTCTCAACTTTAGCTGCAATGGTTATATATATGTAAGAGTGAGTAAAACAAATGCTCATTTGAAAGAATACAATGACTGGCAATGAATAAACTCATTTGAATTGAATAACATATGTGAACATTGATAATCAATAACTGATACTAGAAATTATCTGAGGGTCACAAGACCATGAACTATGTATAAGGTTTTAAATATTTCTTTCAACTTAAACCTAAACTGTCATTAGACTATAGGGACTCCCCGTACTTAGGGTGATCAGCCCTTCGTACCATGTATAATTGTGCACAAACATCTAAACGCTTCCGCGTAAATAATCCCCTATAATAGGGTTTTTCATCTCAATTTTAATATACGAGTCCGCACCAAATTAGGTTTGGTTTAGATAAGCTTCAAAGGTAATTTAGAGTTCAACAAACATCAACTAAGGATTTGTTGAATCAAAAGTTTAATGACAATGCAAAAGTTCAATATCAACGTAATACAAGGTAGTTATGAACCATAAATGAATAATATGATACATAAAGGTCATGATTTAAGAATAACTTTCAAAGCATTAAAATATATAATGAACCTAGCTTGAACAACAATGATGAGCTAAGTTTATATAAGGAAACAAAATTAAGAACTTTGCTCGATAGAATTTAAGAACTTGCGTAATGTTATAGAAAAACTTGCACATTTATAAACAATGTAGGATAAGCTTAAAATAAAGATTAGGTTTAGGAAACTTGCACAACAATAGTAAACAAGATAGGATAAAGATCTTGCTTTACATAAAGAAATAAGATTTAGGAACTTGCGTAACAATAACAACTTAACTGCTTACTAAGAGATTAGAGATAAAGAACTTGCAAAAATTAATTAAGATAGGATAAACTCAAATAAAGATTAAGATTCGGTAACTTGCTTAATTGTAAACAAGATAGGGTAAAGAAAACTTGCCTCATGGGTAGGTTAAACGATCACTACTCACGTTCACCATAAGTCTTACAATACCATATGTATTGAAAACACTCATTAGTTATACTACTATTAACTTCATGAGTTTATTTCCCACTTTTAGTATGGCTCGTTAACTTAGTTTAAGTTTAAACAACATCACATCTTTTCACGAGCATCACATTTTAGCTCTATCACAACTAATCAAATAATCATGCCATTGCTTCATATACACATTAACAACCTGATATAAAATCCTATTACATGTTCAACATGTTATCATAATCTTTAGATTAGGTTATACTAACACACAAAGGACTACATTTGCATACGTGTATCCCGACGCCCTCTGATTGCCTCCGAGTGCACATCAGTCCTAAAGATGTCCATTTTCTCCCATACTAACGACATTGAAGTAAACAACTTAAAGAACAAAAGTTTTAGGTCTACACATCCTTGTTCCGGATCATCTTGAATCTCATCAATCGGAGTTCGTATGAAAATGTTATGCTCATTTTAGTAAAACATGTCTGGTTAGATTTTCTCTAACTTTCGTAAGACTGCCTACCCCCCCCCCGGGGTGGGGGTTTTGAACTATAAAAGCCTGTCGAGGCGGGGTTCCCACTTGGGCGGCACAAAAATGCACTGGTACGCCCGCCGAAGAGGGGGTACCTGGTATTAGCTTCTGCAGTTCGCGAACGAACACAGTGAAAAGCCAAATTAGGCCTAAAAGCTTCTTTCTAACAACCATTCCAACTTACCCAAGTTGTAATAAGTTTACAAAAACATAAAATAATGTTTCTAACCATAAAAAATTATAAATATCAAATTAAAACTTTTAATTTTACTGTTTTTGCTATTTTTCCCTTTTGAACAATCTTAGCGAAACAATTCACTGTAAATTCATTTTACAACCAAAACAGCCTGTTTAAATCATATTATTTTCGTTTCTTCATGTATTTTCACAATTAACAAATAATTTATACATTACAACACAAATTGAACACTAATTTAAGTATCCAATAAGCCATATTCATGCATTTTACACTATAAACTCACTATAAATACAATCTCTTCCTATTTATCATGTTTTCATGGATTATTCCACTTTAAATCATATACAATTCACATAAAACAATTTATATACAAAAATTAACATACATATAACCACATTATCAAAATTAATCATCCATATAATTTTACAGAGAACCTCTTATACAAAAGAAAACTAGAACTTTTAGAAAGTAGGATTATACCTTTGATTACTTGCTCAAACTTTGTTAAATGATAAGAATGACCTTTTTAATCCTCTTCTTCATTCTTTTCAATCTCTCAAAAGCACATAGAATTTCTTCTCTTCTTTTCTCTCTCTTTTTCTCTCTATTTTCTATTCTTCTAAACTTAAAGTAAAACATATAAATCGATATACGTATATACGTATATCATATATAATATAAACGTATATCATATATTTATTAAGTAATATAACTCATAAAACATAAATCCCCCTTAATATATCTCATTTATTTTTTACTTTTTAAATTCAAAAGCCATTTAGGGCTTGTTTGGCAAAACAAAATAAAAAAAATAAAGATTAACAAGCCTTAAGCCTTGTTTATTAAAATCAAATTAAAACTCCTTTAATTAATTTTAATAACTCATTTATTATATATTTTAATTGTCACAATTTATTTAATTAAATTCTAATATTCAATTTAATTAAATTAAAGCTAATAACAACTTATTAAATCAATTTGCCACATAATCACATTGTCACAAAATTATAATTTTCTTATAATTTTATTTAATAAATTAGTTCATTACTTTCATTACTAAATTAGATTAAAACAACATTATAACAATTCATTTAATCCTTTCCAACTCTCTAATTTAATCGTTAAATTAAATTAGAATATCACCACATAATAATTAATTCATCAGGTTCTTTTATTTTAATTAACTTCCAAAATACCAAATTACCAATTATCAACTTAATTAACATATTACCTTAAATAAGTTAATTCCCCACAACTCATGAATTATTTATTTAACTAATAAATAATCAAATTAAACAAGTATTTATTTAACAATAATACATCATCTAAAATATTTATTTAATTTATTAAATATTTGAAACAATTAAAATTCTAGATTGTTACAAATCTAAAGGGAGAGATTTTCAAGAAAAGACCGACATATAATGTCGACGATTTGAAAAGATTTGATTTTTTATTGGTGCGAATTAGACAGAGCCGTCAGTTGATATGAGTTTAAATGGTTGTATCAACTCAATTGAGTTTTGAAAATTTTTGCAATATGGCCCAATATTGGACTCTGTTTAATTGGTCATGGAAACCGAGATTCATAGAGTTCGGGGGCTTGATTAAATCGGGGGGAAAGTGTTAGGCACCCCCGACTTTCATGAAACACGGTTACCGCGCTTTTTATTCCCTAGTTTGTGTGTATGTGTACGTGTATTGCAGTTAATTGGGCCTAAGTGCTTTATTTGAAAGTAGTGTTATGCCTCTTTTGCGCCTATATACAAAAGATTTGACTTGTATAAAAGTTCAATTTTAATATAAGGCATATAAAGTGATATTTTGAAATCAAGGTTTTCATACCCTTATGCTCTCATAGGAATTGAGGCATTTGATACTTCCATTTTATTCTATATTTGGATTATTTTGATTTTTATTCTCGAGATGGGAAGCATCTATATATATATATATATATATATATATATATATATATATATATATATATATATAAGTGTTTGCTCTTTATGGGCATGAAAGCCATCAAAGTATGCCCGAGCAACACACATAGGATTTTCATTATCATGCGGACCTTAAATCTAGATAACCGTTTTAAGGTCCTAGATTTATAAGTACAAAATTTGTAAGCTAGCTATACAACTAAAAAGGGTCAATCATGAGAGCCAGATCTAGATTCGTCAGTTGGAACTTAGATCATGTGGCTCCTAGGCTCACATAATATCACATAAATAGTATACATATCAAATATATTGAAATAAAATAGATATTTATACTAAACATCGTTAAACTAAGGATTCATTAGTTAAATTCTCGTTAGCGAGTAGCCCATAACTTTTAGTTTCCTCTAAATATAGATCTAGGGTCATATGGCTGCTAAAACTTATAAAAACTAGAAAGAAAACTAGATATGTATGGATCTTAGCCATTCTAGCTTTCAGTTTCAAGTTTTATAACTTTTGAACCAGTCAAAAGCTAGATTTGGCTAAATCTGATACAGATTTAGTCAATAAAGCTCAACTATTGACTATTTACAAGAAATGAACAGTAAAAATTTCAGATCTGATGAATATTAATCGTTAAAAAGTATATATAATACTTATATACATATTAGAGTAAGCGAAGGAACCAGATCTGCAAAATCTTATAGTGATTCATGAGAATGGCTATCGAACAACTTTTAACGCCTTTAGGAACGATCTCCACCGATGAAAACTTGATATGTTGTAGTATATAAGTATAAGAGTGTTTAAAAAGGAGTTTTATATGAATTAGAGCACGATTCGAGCTCTGTTTAGCTATTCTAGCCTCTATTTCTCTCGCTTGGGCCCTCTTCTTTCCAAATATTTTCATAGAATAAAAAGCGGAGAGGGGGTATATATAGACTCGGGTTACCACGGGTCTACTTGTGGTAGACGCAGGCTACCTGCGGCTAGGCCTGGTGGGTCCCGTTATCTCAAAGTTCATGTACTCCGACCAACGCAGTCTGCTTGAACCTTCATAACTTTCAATCCGAGAATCCGATGGAGGTGTGTTATACCTTTTCGAAAATCCCTTTTCGAGAGCTACATAATGACATGAGATTTGACCTTTTTTGAATTTGGGAAGATGGGTCCATAACCAGATCTTCGAGTCTTCGCAGTCTGTCCGTTAAGCTATCTTGCACTGTTTTCACTCGGGATTGCAGTTATGGTTTTGCATGAGCTTCTTCATGGTAATTTAATTTTATTTGATGTTGAGTTGGAAAAATTACTCTTTTGCCTTTTTGAGTTGGTTCCATGCTTGACATGGCTACAACTACATTTCTCGGGGTTATCTTCGGGGTCGGACTGTTGTAGACTCTTGTCTGTCTTCAGGGTTATCTCTGAAGTTGATTTAATGATTTTCTGGGGTTGTCTCTAGGGGTCTTATTTGATGATTTCCCGGGTCTGTCTTTGGGGGTCTGGTTTGATGATTTTAACTTCTAGGGTTGTCTCTAGAAGATGAAAGACGATTTTGCCTTTCCGCATAGTTATTAACAGGAATGCAAAATTTTGAATGTCAATATATGCCCCTCTTTACCATGTTTATGTGATGTAATGGAATAAACAGGATAAAGATTGCTAGACACTGGAAATATGATAAATGAAAATGTAATTCAATACATGGTATGATATGCTATGAATGTTATATGCCTATGTGTGGATAGCAACCACATGTTGTATCAACTACCAGTCCCTATTCTCTGCTGGGGATGATTTCTATGACTGATACCACTGGACAACCTTTCTGAATTCATCATTGGGGTTGTCACCAACGTTCTTTGTCTTCATATACGTTTCCTGACTTTACCTCCACTAGGGATATTCCTCTCTTTTCGAGTGACCTCATTGGGGATTCCCGATACTCATCCTGATGATAGTTTTCACCTGTTTACATTATCGGATCCTTCCCGAAGATACGATGGGGTTGTCCCCAACGGTTTGGATTTTTATCTGGTTGATGCTGATGTTGTTTTCTGGGATAGAGTTTACAATGATTGCCATAACATCCTCTCAATGCCTACTCAAACGGTAGTTTCCAAAGGTTACCCATCACCGAAATTTCTCAATGCCTACTCGAATGATAGTTTACAGAGTTGACCATCACCGAACTTTTTCGATGGCTACTCGAATGGTAGTTTACAAGGTTGACCATCATCGAACTTTCTCGATTCTTACTCAAACGATAGTTTACAGGTTGATCATCATCGAACTTTTTTGATGCCTACTCGAACGGTAGTTTAAAGGGTTAGCCATCACTGAACCTCCTCGATGCCTACTCAAATGGTAGTTTACAGGGTTGATCATCAGTGATCTAATTTGACTAAGTTGGGATTTTATTTTAAAA
Organism: Panax quinquefolius; assembly: GCA_020205615.1. Classification (NCBI taxonomy): domain Eukaryota; kingdom Viridiplantae; phylum Streptophyta; class Magnoliopsida; order Apiales; family Araliaceae; genus Panax; species Panax quinquefolius. The sequence continues at coordinate 85,255,939 of CM035173.1, forward strand.
CAGATTCCATCATTGGTTCTCCTCGATGAAGATAGTTTTCCATGGTCATTCTCGCCAGGTCTTTAGGATGTCATGTTGGGTTTATGCCAGTAACTTCTTATGTTAAATCCGTTGATCTTGATGGAAACGGCTTCCAACAGTTTACCACATAAGTCATTTCTTGATGTTATGCTGGAGCTATTACCAACGGCTTACAATACCAGATACTCTGATCTTTGCTTAAGTAGCTCTCAATAATTTTCTTCACCGGGCCCTTCTTGATGCTACGCTGGGGTTTTTGCCAACGGTTCATACTGTCATAAACTCAGATCTTCATTGAAGAAGTTAATGGCTTTCATCACCGGACCCTTCCCTGATGCTACGCTGGAGATGTCACCAACAGTTTAAATCACCTGATCCTTCTCAGATGCTACACTGGAGATATTACCAATGTTTTGTAGAAGATTTTTATACTTTCAAATTTGACGCCCTATTTCAGAGTTTTAGGCCCTTTCTACTCAATCGCGTAAAACCTTTTTTGCTGATTTGACTTTTTGGCCTTAGGGTACCCTGCTATAACTCAAATTTTATTGAGCTGGAGGGGGTAGGGTCCACCCTAGGTTACCGCAGGTCTACCTAGTCATGCCTATATGCATGTGGATAGTCCATTTTATAAAGGAGACTCTGGCAAAAAAAATTCAAGAGTTTGGGCATTTAATATGCATGCAATTTTAACTCTAGTGGGGAATTATGTTAAACTAATGCATGTTTTCACATAGGTTATGCATGATGCAATGATTTAAATTTAATTGCTTTAATTTAAAAGCGTACCTCACCATTTCTGAGGTGATTTGGAGATCATATTAAGGTTATGGACTCAGACAGGCCAAGTAGTTCTCATCGAGTTTCCTTAGGCATGAGGAGGAGGGCTTCTGATGTCTCTATGCCTCGTCTAGCCCTACAGTCTCGCCGGTTGACTGAGTCAGTGATTCGTCCTATTCAGATGGATAAGACAGAGGCTATAGATGAGGAGGATGATGTTCCACTTGAGGACCCAACTTCTTCTACTTCTATTCCTCGTCGGGAGCTTCGAGCTATTAGCGTGAAAATTCTAGATCTTCTGGATAATTTGAGACGTCATCTATCTATCTATCTTCATCCAAATGAGTTAATAGTTGTTTTTTATTTTCAACTTTCTTCTTTTCCCACTTTTGGGGCAAGGGTTTGATCTTAATTTTAAACTTGATTTAGGTTCTCGGCTTCACTCACCCTAGGGGGAATTAGTTTAGCATTCATTCTTTATACCGGACCCTTCATCCGGAGTACCAGGCCATGGTCCACTCTTACGTTTTTGAGGCCTTCTTTTCCATGCCTCCCCGTCGCTGCCCCTGGGGTTATCTTAGGGCTTTATCTGAGCGTTGGTTACACCATACTCAGTCTCTCTATTTATTGGATTGTGAGGTGATGATGACACCGATGGATTAGCGGTTCATCACGGGGATGAAGTTTACGGGAGAGCCTATGCCTTTGGTGGCCAATATTTCCTCGACTGCAATTCGATCCCTCTTGGGAGTTCCTTCTTCGGCCCTCAAGGGTCGGGTTGTCCGTTCTGGCCCTTCGAGCATTGATGCTGTGAATGACGCTTTATTTGAGCCTCTTCTTGCTGATCAGAAGATAGAGATTGCATCCTTCGGCGATTATTTTTGGTCATAATCAGGGGTTATTTCCTAGCGGACAACTCCTCGACGGTCTCTTTTGCTTTGGTTAGTGACACTCGTGATGTGGACCTCATCAGAGATTTTAATTAGGGCTCATTCACCTTCGCCTATTTCCTTCGAGGGATGGGCCTATGCTCAAAGGGCGTGACAGAGGCTTAACTAGGTTTTTACCCATTTCTGCTGGTGATTAATTTCTCTTTATCTTTCAATTTCCCTCGCTCGGGTTGTCAATCTTCATGACTAAGGATATTTTATTTTTGCATTTAGAGTTTTGGGCATATGAGAGGCTCCCTTGCCTACGCCCAGCTACTACTTTAGGTCTGGAGACGTATCCTCGGGGTCGGCACTGGCATTATTCCACCTTGGCCGAGGTTTTTATGGCAGAGGAGTTTACCCATTCTCGCTTGCAGTTGGATTTGTTAACCGCCGATGTCATCACATGGGTTCCTTATACCCCCGATCATCTGACAGTTGGCTTCGGGGATGGTTTTTCGACTGCGTTAGAGTATGTATTATCCACTCGTCGGATCCCTTTCTTGATGTAGGGAGGCTGGGAGCTCTACTTGGGAGAGCGTGATATTAGGAGCACTACAGGAGAGATTCTCATTCCATATATTCCTCCTGATAGACGCCACTGGTCTTTATCTCAGACAGTTACTAAGATTCCCTTGGTGGGCTAAGATGGTTTTACTTTATCAAAAGGCTCTTACACTAAGGATGCCTTCTATCGCTGGTGGACTCCTCACACTATTGGAGCTCAGACACGGGCCACTCAGTATATAGGGGATATGGTTCCCGAGTCCGTGATGATGATAGACTGGATCGCCTGAGTCATAGAGCCCACTCATTTAGAGTAGATTGTCATCTTAAGCCAGCGGTTGGACCGGGCACATTTTTTCATCCGATATCTGGGCAAAGATCCGTCGGATGAAGATTCATTTGATCCATCCAGCTCTAGCGCTGGTCCCTCAGGTGGACCATATTCTGATAGTTTTACTAGAGCAGATCCCCCTCTGTATCTACCAAATGTTCCATTTGGCAAAGATAAAGTGACTCAAGCGGAGTTATAACAGGTTAATTGGCTGAATAATGTAGATATCATAGATTTTTTTTGATAGGCCTCTGTTAGATATTGGGCGGTTGTGCCCCATTTTGCTATACTTTTTATTATTTTTAGTTATAAACAGAGATGATGTATTTAATCTTTATTGAGATGATGATGTATTTAAGAATGTATGTATAATAATTTCTATTTCTTGCACCATATCATCATTTATCATGGTGCATGCATTATATGTCATGGATATACATTTATATTGATGAGTTTAAGATTGACCCCTGGATGGTCTCATGATACGGTTCTACAGATGTCTTCAACCATTGTTACCCATATTCAGCATAATCCTCCTACTTTGATAACATCATTTTTGAGGACATGGCATGATAGTCTGTCCATGTAGATCGAATGGTAGTTGATCGTATGTTAGGACATTCCATGGCCCTCCTACCCTTCTAGGTACCAGCGGGCTTTGTGGAGGGTATGATCTCGTGCTGGATCCCTAAGAGATAGGTTTTCAGGTTTGGGACCTATGAGTTGACTCCTACATTAGAGAAATATGAGCGTATCACAGACTTTCTGCTGGACCAACCTTGTGCTAGGGTATCTGTTAGAGAGTTGAGCGATAATTTATGACTTTGACTTGTTTGCGACGCACTATTATCTTGGACGAGATTACCTCAGGGCATGTGGTATCCCTAGATTTCTTGATCTACCATTTTGGATCGCTAGACAGCTATTTACTGACTCAAAAGATTTTTCCATTTCTTAAGATGAGTGGTGGGCTGTTCGAGTAGACATTTTGTTGATGTGTGTTGTGGTTTATTTATACATGTCGTTGCATATAGACCATCTGGATATTGGCTTTATCACAGTAGTTAGTGCCCTCGGGGAGGGTTGGACCATTCTACCTATGATATTAGCGGAGACCTTGATGTCTGCCACGTTTTGCCATACCCATCCTACTGAGATCTTTTGAGGCAGTTCTGTATTGTTATATATCTGGTTTATGAAGCATTTGAGACCGATCGGCATTTTAAGACATCACGGATATTGCTTAACACATGAGATATTTGCATCTTATTCTTTTCGATCAACTGATTGCGTAGATGTTGCATCTTGGTTTGTCTTCCTGGCCGTGATTGAGGATCCTTTCTCCATCTTACATTGCTCAAGATTCATCTCCCCTTATAGATTTTTTACTTATGTCGTGGGTATGGACTTTTTGCCATTGGCTGGTCTGAGAGGAGTGACTACATATTATCCTTTAGCTGTCATGGGAAATTTTGACCAGTATCAGGATGTCCATACTTTTGATGGAGCTTTAGGTTAGAGGTCATCAGCCTCATCTTTGTCAGAGGATAACCTAGCCAGAGTTTATGATTACTAGACCCATCGGGAGAGGGATTATTTTTCATCGAGTCATTCGGGTCATTTCTTGGAGTATTCTGCGTGGCTAGAGGCAGACATTGCATCATCCATGATTGTTTATTCAGAGCCTAGCACTGATTTGGATGAGGAGAAGCCCGTGGAGGATCATGTTTCTCCCATAGAGGATGAGCTTTTTGCTGGTTTGACAGAAGCTCTGGTCAGTGACATTCCTAGCTCTTCAGTTGTTATTTCCCCCACCTTCTGTAGAGTCTTTAGAGCAGATGATATAGCTTTTGACTTTTGAGAGGGATCAGGTTAGGGCATTGGTGTTGGCGACCCTATCTGGCCGGGACGCTACTGTTGTTCAGAGGGATGAGGCCCGAGCTACCAGGGATGCTTTTGTTGTTGATAGTACTACTCTTAAATCCTATATGGAGGGCATTATCGCAGATATGAGTGCATTTATAGATGATCATGGCAATACTCTGTAGAATGTTGTAGATTTTTTAGCTCGTATTGAGACTACAGGCCATGAGCTCAAAGATGCAGCTCCATTTTCAGAGAGGGATGGGATGTTGGATTTGATATCCCGTTTGACCGCTGGTTTATAGACAATCTTTTATTTTCCTGCATAGACTAGGTTAGCCATTTTTATCATGTACATGATACATTATATATATTAAATAATATTATATGGCAAGGAAATATATTTCAATTCACTTTCCTTTTGCATATGTTTTGATCTTTGCTCGATGATTTCCACTTTCTTTGTGACTTATTGTCTTGATGTATCACGAGTTCTTTCTTGATGGATTGACATTGAGATGTCAGAGGGTCTCTCAGAAGGGTTCGTTGATTGTTGAGGCTTTATAGAATTTGGTTTTATGTAAGGTTTGGTGTCTTGAGATTGGTATTTAATTAGCTTTTTGAGTAAAGGTAAGGGATTTGTCTTTTTCTTTAGAAGGTTAGACCGCACCATAAATGGTTGCCTACGTACTCCTATAGAGAGGATATCAGGTCTTACGTAGTTCAGGCTTGGCCTGAATGGTTTAGATTGGTGTTTTGTATAGGGAATGGAGTATTTTGGAAAATCTAAAAATATATGTTTGGTCTGACCGCACCATAGCTAGCTGCCTACGTACTCCCGTAGAAGGGGAGAATAGGTCTTCCATAGTTCAGGCTTTGTAGTGAAAACCTGAATTAACTTAATTTCTCTTTTATTTATTTTTTCTTTTTTCAGAACCAGGATGTTGGTTTGCAGGTAATTCAGACATAGTACCTTTTCACTTGTTATGCGAATTGATGAGTCAGGGAAGTCTTCCCCATCCATTTTTTTTCGATATGAGGGCTCCTCCCACAACACTTCTTTGACGATGAAAGGGTCTTCCCAGTTTGGGGTGAATTTTCCTTTGGCTTTATCTTGATTAGTGAGGATCTTCTTCAGCACCAAGACATTTTCTTTGAATTGCCTAAACCGGACCTTCTTATTATATGACCGAGCAATCCTTTGTTAATATAGATGACCATGGAAGATGGCTGCCGCCCTTTTCTCATCTATCAGAGATAGCTGGTGGTACCGCTCTTGCATCCATTGGTCTTCTTCCATCTGAGCACCTATCAACACTCTTAATGATTCCATTTCCACTTTTATGGGTAGCACTGGTTCCATGCCATAGACCAATGAGTAGGGGGTAGTCCCAGTAGAAGTGCGCAATCACGTTTTATAGGCTAACAGAGTCAGAGGCAATAAGTCAAGCCACCCTTTGTGATTGGCTGACATCTTTTGCATGATCTTCTTGATGTTCTTCTTGGCCGCTTCAACAGCACCATTCATCTTGGGACAATAAATGACGGAATTAAGATGTTTAATATGGAAATTGCTGCATAATTCCTTCATTATCTGGTTGTTCAGATTTTTTACGTTGTCTGATACGATCACCTTCGGTTTTCCATATCGATAGATTACATTGTTTTTGACGAAACAAATGATTACCTCCTTAGTGATTTTGGGAAAGGATACAGCTTCACCCATTTGGTGAAGTAGTCGATCATGATGAAGATAAACCGATGACCATTGCTGGCTTTGGGTTCGATTCGCCCGATCACGTCCATCCCCCACATGGAAAAGGGCCATAGTGAACTTATATTGTGTAGTTTATTTGGAGGAGCGTGGATGATATTTTCATGGACTTGGCATTGATAACATCTCCTTACGTAATCGTAACAATTAGCTTTGAGAGATATCCAGTAATGCCTTGTTCTTAATATTTTCTGGGCAAGTAAAGGACCGCTCATATGTGCACCACAGACTCCACCATGGACTTCATCCATAAGTCTTTGGGCTTGATCTTTGTCTAGGCACCTCAGTAAGCCTATTCCAACATCTCTTTTGTAGAGTGCATCTCTGCTTAGATAGTATAAATATAGCATATAAGCACATTTCCCAAGAATGATAAGCACATTTCTTACTTGGGTCAAAATTCTTCCCACTTGGATTGGCAGGTGGAAGGAGCTGAGCGATTTTCTTTTGTTCTGTCAGAGGCTTGAGTATATTCTCAAGCGAGTCCCTTAAGGGTGTAAATGTCCTTCGACATTTGGCCTCTCTAGTTCTTTGGAACGTAGGATTTGAGGGTTGTACAAATGTTTGGAAATAGGAATAATTATTTTTTTGAACGGGGAAGTTTTGGTTGCCTCTTTGAGTTTGACCTTGTAGTACCAAGGATACATCCTCCTCTTTCTTCTTATAAACTCTTCGAGGATTATTCCCATAATTTCAAGCCTAAATGTGCTTAGCCACGGCTTCTAAAGCAGTAAGGTCATTTGTGAATGGAAGATGTATTGATTTAGGAAGGCATGGGGTAGCCTTCCCAGCTGTAAATTTTTGAATTGTCTAGTAGAGCATACCAGGATTTGGCCTCTCCGGTCAAACTTTTCTGAAACAACTGCATTCTCAACTTCTCATCCTCTGCATAGAATCCAAGTTCTTCAATGAATACTTTCAAATGGGTATAAGGATCTCCCAATCCGTCGTATTTTTCAAAATCCAGAATCTGGAACTTGTCTGGATAACGAGCCCCTAGAAAGATGCAGAGGTTTGAGTAGTTAACACTCCTATATGCTCCACTCCCTTTGATAGACCGGATGGTTTCTTCCATTTGCTGGACTTTCTTTTGGATATCACCAGTATCTCGATCTTCTTTAAGATTGATGACTTCAGGGATTTTATTGGTTTTTTCATTGTTTTGAGGTTCCGGAACCTAAACTTCCTTTTTTTGTTAGTATCTTGATAGCCACCTTATTCGGAGGACTTAGTTTGCATGGGTATTTTTTTACCCTGAGTACTTTTTCTCAGTTCTTTTAAGAAGACAAGTAATTCAACTATCTTATTTCTGAGTCCCTTGAATTCTTCCCGAGACACGAAACCTGACCCCTGTTGGGTACTTTCTTCCATGTTAATAGGTAGGCTTTTTGCCTTCTTGGATTTGGATCTGGTAATGGGACCAATCTTGCCTAGAATAAAAGTAGGTAGTTTAATCTTGATAGACCTAAACAATATTCATCTTATGCAATGTATCATATTTAGGGGATTTTTAATATTTTCTTGCAAAACAGATGTTAGTTATTTTGATGACTGGATATCATGACAAGATTTGATATTTGACAATGAATCAGAAATAATTGATGTTTAATATTTTATAATAATTGACATTTACAACATTTAATATTTGACATGGAATTGAAAGGGAAAGGTACGAAGAGCCTTCCCTTCGCGTTTGGTTTATCAGAGGCTGGCCTATTTTAGGTTTACTCTCATGGGCTTTTCGGCATGGAGGTTCCCAGATCATCACAATCTACTAGATGGGAAGTTAATCTGATCTTTCAACTGGAGAAGATCTGAGTGGTAAATTTCCTGAGCCTCACTTGGACTTAATCGCCACTGGAGTCCAGTAATCAGTGACCAACATGTTCACCTCTTGGTGGAGGAATCACACAACATACATTCATCACGTCTCACTGCATGCAAAATGATGACATTGTGCGAAACACTAATATAAAGCGTGGTAAAGAGACATTCACATCCATTCAATGTAAAGACGTCATTTAACACAAATTTACAAAGAAGGGACTAAAAAAGATTGAAATATGGATTAAGCCCTTTACTTTCCCTAGTAGAGTCGCCACCTATCGACGCCGAAAAAATTTCTCCCTCTTCCTAGGTGTTTCTTTCCCTTTATATTTTTTATGTGAATTTGTTTGATCTGAAAGGTGAGATTTGTAAGAAAATACAAACATATAATGTCAACAATTTGAAAAGATTTTATTTTTTATTAGTCCGAATTAGACAGAACCGCCAGTTGATATGAGTTAAATGGTTGTATCAACTCAACTGAGTTTTGAAAAGTTTTGCAATATAACCCAATATTGGACTTTGTTTAATTGGTCTTGGAAACAGAGATTCATAGAGTTTGGGGGCTTGATTAAGCGCGAGAAAGGTGTTAGGCACCCCCGACTTCCGTGAAACACGGTTATCGCATTTTTTATTCCCTAGTTTGTGTGTATAATTTTAAAAAAAGAAATTAAGAAATTTTACGAAGATAAGAAAAAGGAATTAAAAACATTCTACAAAACCACCAAAGAAAACCCTATGTTACTGTTTCAGGATACTACGGCAGAACAACCATGTAACTTCTATCGTTTAGGTACTTAAACAAACAGTAAGCCTTATCCCATCCCTAGCCTATTAAAAGCTACAGACCCCACCATATTACCACCCTTTGGCCTTTAAACCCATCTGAATAAATCCTATAAAATCCTTTTTATTGAATATGTCTTACATTATTTCCAGTTATCAACTAGTGAAAAGAAAACCTAACACCACATTGTCGACACTGACAATAGATAAGATGTTAGAAAGTAATTATGTAATCTCATATTTCTAGAAGCAGTATTAAATATAGTTATTATGCTTGCTGAGTTCTATAAGTGTCTTTTGTATTCTCAAGAGTATTGAAGTCTTATTCTAGAATACTCCACTCCTAGATTAAATAGGAGATTGATGTAACCCATGAACTTAAGGAGAAAAAGAAGAAGTCTAGCAGTCTGCAGGAGCAGCAGCTCTGCAAAGTCTATTACTCTCATCTCTCTTATAATAAAAGTTCCTTGATAAATTCCTGTTTTTACTCATTGTGCTTTCGTTTGTCCCAACAAATTTGGTATCAGAGCTTTTTTGTTAAAACCACATCCTGCTATAATGAATTCAAATTCAGTCCCTACGTTGTTCACATATTCTCCGAGTCAAATCCCTATAATTGAAGGGGAACACTATGAGTATTGGAGCAGTCAAATGGAAACTGTCTTCATATCTCAAGACCTTTGGGATATTATTGAGACTAGTTATGAAGAACCACCTGGAACTAGAGATTGGTCACAAGCACAACAAAAGTTGTACAAGGAGAACAAAAAGAAAGATGCCACAGCACTCCGATTTATATAGCAGGGGGTAAGCAAATCAATTTTTCCTAGAATTTTTGGAGTAAAAAAAGCTAAAATTGCATGGAAGATTTTGCAAAAAGAATTTCAAGGATCTGCCAAGGCCATTACTTTAAAACTTTAGACATTATGAAGAAATTTTGATAATCTATCAATGAACGAAAGTGAAAGCATTCGAGATTTCTCTTCAAAAGTTGCTGAAATAGTAAATCAAATCAAGGGTTGTGGTGATACCATTGAAGACAAGAGAGTGATTGAGAAAGTTTTGAGGAGTCTTCCTCCCAAATTTGATCATGTTGTTGCATCCATAGAAGAATCCAAAGATCTATCCAAAATGACCTTTCATGAGTTAACAGGTTCACTACAAGCTCATGAACAGAGGATTAATAGGTCCTCGCATCAACCTGTGGAACAAGCTTTTCAGTCCAAACTAAGAATTTCAGAAAAGAAGGCCAACAGCTCCTGGGACATGTCTCATTCAACAGAAAAAAATCAAAATTCTTTTTCAAGAATGAATCAGCAGCAAAGAAGAAGAGAGAAAACTTACAGTCACAACTCAAAGAAAGAAAGAAGTGGAAGCTCACAACAAAGTTTCAATAATGAAAGTTCTCAGTGTATCATCTGCAAAAGATCTAACCATGAATCCCAAGATTGCACATTTAAATGTACAAGATGTCGAGTGCCTAATCATTCTCAAAGAGACTGCTGGTTTCAAAACAAAAAGGAGCAAAATGAAGCTAAGTTCACAAAGGAATGTGATAATGAACACCTTTTTTACTCTTGCTTACTTACTGAAAGTGAGTCGCAGAATTTATGGTATTTAGACAAAGGTTGCAGTAGCCATATGACGGGAAATAAAGACTTCTTCATAGAACTTGATCACAGTTTCACTTCTCAAGTAAAGCTTGGAGACGGAAAGTTACAGAAAGCTCTCCTTAAGGTGTTATTCATTGTCCACACCAAAGGAGGTAACAAAAGATTGATATCTGATGTTCTTTATGTGCCAAATTTATCTGAAAATCTCTTGAGTGTTGGCCAGTTGTTAAACAAAGGCTATCAGGTTATCTTTGATGATAGCAAATGCGAAATTGTTGACAAGAAAAATAACTTGACAGTAGCAAAAGTTGAAATGTCTAAAAATAAGGTGTTTCCTCTTGTCATACCAATAGAGGAAAACCTTGCTTTAAGAAGTGAAAATTTAGATATATCCTACTTGTGGCATTTAAGATATGGGCATTTAAATTACAGGGGTATGAAATTGTTAAAAGAAAAAAATATGGTGGTTGGATTACCTGCTATAGAGAATAATGGAAGAGTTTGTGAAGGATGTGTCTATGGAAAAATGCATAGACTTCTATTTCCAAAAACCTCATGGAGAGCTAAAGCCCCTTTAGAATTGGTGCATTCTGACATATGTGGTCCTATGAGGACACCATCTCTCAACAATAAGAGATATTTCATTCTCTTTGTTGATGACTATACAAGAATGATGTGGCTGTACTTCTTAAATGAAAAGTCAGAAGCTTTCTCAATTTTTCTTCAATTCAAAGCTCTAGTAGAAAAGCAAAGTGGATGTCAAATGAAAACTTTACGGACAGATCGTGGTGGAGAATGTATATACACACCGTTCATGAATTACTGCAAGGAGAATGGAATTCAAAGGCAGCTCACTGTTAGTAGAAGTCCGCAACAAAACGGTGTGGCAGAAAGAAAGAATCGCACTATTGTTGAGATGGCTCGTAGTATGTTGCAAGGAAAAAGGCTTCCAAACAATCTGTGGGCTGAAGTTATTCATACTTCTATCTATATTCTTAATAGATCCCCTACAAAAGCAGTTCGAAACAAAACTCCATTTGAAGCATGGAATAACAGGAAGCCACTTGTTGATCACTTCAAAGTTTTTGGATGCATTGCTTATGGCATGAACACATCACACAACATGGACAAGTTTGACAAGAAAGGTGAAAAGTATGTGTTTATTGGCTATAGTGATGAGTCTAAGGGTTTTAGACTGCTTAATCCCAAGACAAATCAGCTTGTATTATCTAGAGATGTCATCTTTGATGAAATGGCAGCTTGGGAGTGGAAAGATGATTCTTCTCAAGATCAAAAGTCATACGAATTTAGAGAATCATCATCTTTTCAAGAAGATGCAAATCAAGAAAGCAACCTGCAGCATGAAGTAACAAGAAGTTCCTCTCGAATTCCATCATCAATTCATTATCATTCCGATTCAGAATCACCTCCAAGAAAGGTACGATCATTGCAAGATGTCTATGAATCATGTGAATTTGCTCTTTTTCATGTGAACCTCACACTTTTGAAGAAGCAGCAAATAATAATGTATGGATTAAAGCCATGAAAGAAGAAATCTCTATGATTGAAAAGAACAAAACTTGGGAGCTTATGGATCTGCCAAAAGGGAAGGATGTCATTGGATTAAAATGGGTTTATAAGACAAAGTATAATGAAGATGTCTCAATTCAAAAGCACAAGTCCAGATTAGTCGCAAAAGGCTACTCACTACAGCCTGGCATAGATTTCACCGAGACATTTGCACCGGTAGCTCAGATGGAAACAATAAGAACTGTTCTTGCTTTAGCAGCTCAATTGGAGTTGAAAGTGTTTCAACTTGATGTAAAATCTGCTTTTTTAAATGGTGAGCTGGAGGAAGAGATCTATGTTGAGCAACCTCAAGGTTTCCAAGTAGAAGGAAAAGAAGACAAAGTGTATAGGCTTCGAAAGGCTTTGTATGGCCTAAAGCAAGCCCCCCGAGCTTAGAACAATAGAATTGATGGTTATTTCCAGCAAAATGGATTCAAGATGAGCCCAAGTGAACCTTCACTATATGTGAAGACAGAAGGTACAGATTTCCTTCTTGTTTGCTTATACGTTAATGTTTTGATCTATTTTGGTTCAAATATGAAAATGCTCGAAGATTTCAAGAAAAATATGATGAATGAGTTTGAAATGACTAACTTGGGTCTTATGAGATATTTTCTTGGAATTCAAGTGAAACAAAGCAAAGGGCATATTTTTCTCTCCCAAGAAAAGTATGTAGAAGATTTGCTTAAAAAATTTCAAATGGAAAAATGCAAAGCTGTGCCTACGCCTATGGCTTTAAATGAAAAGTTGCAGCAAAATGATGGAGAACCAAGAGTTGATGATAAGATTTATAGAAGCTTGGTTGGCTCTCTGATTTATCTCACCAATACAAGACCTAATATAATGCATTCTGTGAGTGTGATTTCTAGATACATGAATAAGCCAACAAAGTCTCATTATACAACAGCAAAAAGAATCTTAAGGTATCTATAGGACACAAAAAAGCATGGGATCACTTATGTGAAAGAAAAAGATTTCAAGCTTGTTGGATATACTGATAGCGATTAGGCAGGTTCTCTTAATGATCGAAAGAGCACCTCAGGTTATCTTTTTTGCCTAGGTTCAAATGTGATATCATGGAGTTCAAAGAAGCAAAAATTAGTGGCATTATTGTAAGCAGAAGTAGAATACATTACAACGATCGATTGTGCATGTGAAGCAGTTTGGTTAAGAAGAATTTTGAATGATTTGCAGCTAAAGCAAAATAAACCTACAAAAATCTATTGTGACAACATGTCAGCAATAGCAATGGCAAAAAATCCAGTTTTTCATGCTCGCTCTAAGCATATAGAGCTCCGTTATCATTTCATCAGAGACTTGGTGAATAAAGGAGAAATTTGCATAGAATTTGTTAGCACTAACAATCAGCCAGCTGATGCTCTAACCAAACCAGTCACGAGGGAGAAATTTGAGAAGTTCAAGAACGAATTAAAGATTACAAATTAAGAGGGGGTGTTAGAAAGTAATTATGTAATCTCATATTTCTAGAAGCAGTATTAAATATAGTTATTAAGCTTGCTGAGTTCTATAAGTGTCTTTTGTATTCTCAAGAGTATTGAAGTCTTATTCTAGAATACTCCACTCCGAGATTAAATAGGAGATTGATGTAACCCATGAACTTAAGGAGAAAAAGAAGAAGTCTAGCAATATGCAGGAGCAATAGCTCTACAAAGTCTATTGCTCTCATCTCTCTTATAATAAAAGTTCCTTAATAAATTCCTGTTTTTGCTCATTGTGCTTTCGTTTGTCCCAACATAAGAGACATACTATAAGGCTAAATAGTTCAATTAAGACTTAAAACTGCTAGAGCCGAGCCATGTTTTGATTTGTCGAGTTGCAACTCTTTTAAAAATTAAACGAGCCAAGTCCAGTGTGACTTTAAACAAGCTTGAAATTTGGTGTACGAATCCGGCCCGTTTAACAAATGAGTCGAGCTCGAGCTTAAGTGAGCCGAGTAAGCTCGGGTCGTTTAACTTTTTATTATAAAAATTAATAACATACTAATTAATCAAATGCAAAACGGGTATGGTTTACTCAAGTCGAGCTTGAATAAAACACCACATTATTCGAGTTTAGCTCATTTAACTAAAAGAACAAAGGAGTTTGTTCGAGTTCAATTCATTTAACGAACTCGAGTGGAGCTTGACTTGCTTAGTCAAGCCAAGCTTACAAACAGCCCAATTCATTTATAGCTCTATACACCACTAACCATTTTCCACTTCCTCAACTTCAGAATAATCATAGATATTGGATAATGTGAAATAAGTCACGAACTGGACATTTCTTTGTGTGCTTGAAAATTGCCATTATGGAATTGGAATGGATAGGCCATGCATTATTTAAGTTGGTATGGCCACAAAAATATCAAACAATATATAGCAACCATTAGTATAAATATGTTATTTAGTAAGCTCCATTAGTATAAAAAAATAAAATGACACCTCACTTTATATAATATTGTGGGACCATTAAAGATAAATATAAAAAAATTACTCACTTTCCTCTATCTTACTTCTCCTAATTTGTGTGAAAAATGTATTTATGTCATTCTTTTGAAGACAGAAAGAGTATTATTTAGAAACATAAATCTATGGTCAATACAACCATAAATCTGAAGTTGTTCATCAAATTTTACCTTGCGAGCCCATGTACAAATTAAGGTTCACATGTGACCTAAAAGAATTGAATGATAAACGGAAATGGCAAAAATAAATGAGCATGACTCGAGACAAGCCTCCACGTGTCCCAAGGCAGAAGACTTATGGAGGCTACTTATTTTGGAAATTGATTGAGGGATTTGATTGGTGGCTAGAAGGACAGGATGATCTGGGCATTATTCTGGTGACCAAGGGTATTTCTAGAATTTCCCCAAAGTCATGTGCCTGGCACATGACCACTTTCCAAGAAACCCTATAAATACCCCTTCCATTTCAATAAGAAGGGACTTTTTGGGGGGCTCTCTTTGAACTTTTGACTTTGGACTCTTGAACCTTTTAGAGGACTAGGAGACTTGGACATTCTCTCTCAACCTGAAGCACTCAAGAAGGCTCTCTGAATCCTTGCTACCCTAACAAGGTTCTCGGATTCTAAGAGTCCTGCCACATGTCGTTGGAGTAATCGCTCACCTGTTCTTCTCCCCTCTTTAATTCATCAATCAATTTCGTACTCTTCGTAGATTTCTCTCCTCATCAGACAATACAAAACCCTAACCCTAGTAAGGTATGATTTCCTTGCCCATATTTCTTTGGCGACTCTGCTGGGGAGGTGTAGAATTCGTGAAGGGTATGCCCACAACTCGAAGTGGGAGAACTACCAGAAGAGTTTCACCGACAACGAGCATTACTTCACTGGATCCAATTCCAAGGCAATCAAATCAAGCTTTCTAAGGCGTGAATCTAGATCTCGATCAACACATCCTTGAAGACGCCTCGGAAAGAAGTTCAACATCACCATACATGGTTGATCAACAAACCAACGAATGTCAGGCAGACAGGCGCGGGAAGGTAAGGCGAGGAAGCAAGTGGAGAGCAGACGAATGATGTGCAACTGGAGATGCTCAAGGCATTGAAGGAAGCACGGGAAGGACAAGGAATGATGATGGCTATAATGCTAGAGATGCAAAGGAAGCAAGAGGAAATGGGGAATTTCCGCCAACAGTTGATGCAAATCCCCACTTTCAAGGCTATGTTTCCAAAGCAGTTCGCAGGAGGAATGAGCAAGAGTAGAGGACAACAACAACAACAATAACAAGAAGAATCAGATTGTACCTTCATTAACGGAGAATCAATAGGTTCCAATCATCAACTTGGAACCCCAAAATAGTGATGACATGACATAACCCAGACTAGAAGCAAGCCAGCCTCAGACAAACATCATCACGACCACTCTCCCCGTATTTTTACAAGTGCACGTACCAACCATCCCAAGCCATGTCCAACAAACGAGCCAACAAAAACAACCAATGCAAGCTTTGCATGATGCAAGTGTGCATCAACCAATTTCTTTACCATATACACCGCCAATGCAGCAATAGGTCAGAACACCACAAAAAGTCCATGCCACGAGCCAATACGTGACAAAGGATAATATGATCGATGTGATCAATTAACTTCGCAGGCAGACATCTCGACCTTTGAAGTTAGACTTTACTCCACCTTACCCGGTACACATTCGGAGAAAACCTTATCCAGCAGGGTATATCGAGCATCCCCCATAATTTCCAAAATATAATGGGGAGAAAGGAAATGTCAGGGAACACATTGTCAGGTTCTTGGAGTCGATGTCTCCATGGTTAGGATATGATGAAATAAACAATCACAATTTGTTAATGAGAGAATTCAATAAGACTTTGATGGAGAGTGCCTTCAGTTGGTACTACAACTTGGAGAAGGGATCAGTCCATAATTGGGATGATCTAAAATTGTAATTTTTTAAGAAATTTTTCTATGTACAGAAACAGGTAACCATTGTAGAGCTCATGTGATTCAAGCAGAAGCCAAACGAGGAGCTGTCAGATTACGTGGACACACTACAAGAAAAAGGCCTAACAGCGATCAATACTATCAGCGACCGCACATGTGGTCATTGATATTAGTAATAGCGACCGACATCTGTGACCGTGATTTAATCCAGTCGCTATTTAATATTAGCGACCGCATGCGGTTGCTGAACATTCTCCAGAACAAATTTTCATCCCAAAATTTGGCAGAAAATGTTGGCTCAAAGGTTTTGTGCGACCACTTAACATTAGCGACCGCATGGCGACCGCATGCAGTCGCTGATAAGTCCATGTCATTAAAAATCAGCGACCACACGTGGTCTTTGATGGCGGTCGCTGATCAAACTTAATCTAATCAGTATCAGGCATTCGCTCAACACAGCAGACGGTGAAGAAAAAAAAAAAGAGGGAGCTCAGAATAGAGAGAAGAGGGAAAAGGGGGGAGAAGAGAAGAAGGAGAAGCTGAGACCGTGCCACTGGTTCACCGCCGCCACCGGCCATCCTCCGCCACCACCAAGCACTGGTATGTATTTATATCTTATGTTAGATTAGATTAAATACTGTTAAATTCTTCAAGTAGCTGTTCGATTTGATTGGGTTTCCAAACTTTACAATTTTTATTCTTGAATATGGTGGGTAATTGCTTTGATGTAAAGACCTAATTTTTATTCTTGAATTTTGATGTGTAATTGCTTGTGATTACATACTGTTGAATTGCTTGTGATTTAAAGACCTAATTTTTATTCTTGAATGTGGTGTGTAATTGCTGTAGTTGAATGTGGTGTGTTATATATCACTGGTATTGTTGTGGGATTTTGATTATTTCTTGGTGGGAGACTTGTACTCTCATTCATAGTGTGAAATTCGCTTTGAAGTCCGAGTTTAATTATGATTATAGTGTCAATATGTATTATTTCAAGCCAAACCCGAACCAATTTTCAGCCATACCAAGGCTAGAGGAGACAATAAACATGGTCGCACTCC
The DNA here is from genome assembly GCA_020205615.1 of Panax quinquefolius. Lineage (NCBI taxonomy): Eukaryota > Viridiplantae > Streptophyta > Magnoliopsida > Apiales > Araliaceae > Panax > Panax quinquefolius. Next base: position 85,273,421 of record CM035173.1, read on the forward strand.
AAATAATTACAGAGGAGAAAAAGATTGTTGCTACATTACATGTTAGTACCAACCTTAGTTCACCCAACATTAAAACATGGGCGGTGTAGCACAAAAGTTTAATACAACCCAAATAATTAAATATAATGGATTAATTTAAAAATACAACTTTTATTAATTATAGGACTAAGGTTGGAATTTTTTTAGTGAGATCAAATTATTAAATTACACTCATAAAAAATTTATTAAATTATATATATATATATATATATATATAAATCAGTGGGGGTCAATTGACCACACACCAATGTGCCCCTGACTAATTAGAGTCTAAAGATATAACAATTTGATGTGTGAGAAATGAATATTTAAGTCCTATCACAGTACAATTCTGTAATTGTATCATTTGAGCTGGAAATGGAACTTTTGTTCTTGGTAATATCAGCTCTCTAATCTCAAGTTCAAATATTAGTCTTATATATATATATATATATATATATATATATATATATATATGAACAAAAAGAGAGATGACATTGGGAGTTGATGTTGAAGCTTTTACTAAATCCCCAAAGAATAATGTCATTCTTTGACTAAAATTACAACTAAGCTATTGCTTATAAGGCATGTTTCAGAAAGTACGATTAGCCGATTAGTTAGTAGCTTGCAATAAAGTTCGAAATTGCATGGCTTATCTTTCTTTCAACATTGTTGTCAATTGTCAATCACTGATAACAATGTTGATTTTAGAATCAAGTGTTAAGAGATGTGAGGCTTGGCTATAAAACATACTCTTCTCATAAACTAACTGTCATGAATTTTATTAATTAGCTGACTACCCTTCAGTGAATTTTTCTGAATGTGGTGTATAAGCATATTGCCCAAGTTTAGTGAATAATATCCAATATTTTCGATCCATTGTCAGTATAAAAGAATATCTAAATTATAGGGTCACAAAGATATAAATTACTTGAACTTTTATGGAGATATCTAATTATTTTGGTCTTAGTATATTGGAAATTTATATATTTCTCTTGGTTTATGTCTTAGGTGCCTAGAAATTACCATATATGCATGCCATCGTGCATGTGGCTAGTCCATATTATAGGGGAGACTCTGGGAAAAAAAATTTGGTGGTCGGGTAATTGCGAACATTTATAATATTAACGAGCTCTTTATATGCTTACTACTATTCTCAAGTTATATGCTTATAATTACTAGCTAGTATGCTCAAGGCATATGCTTACAAGTATGCTTAAGTCATATGATTACAAGTATGCTTAAATGTTAATCATATGCTTACAAATATGCTCAAGTCATATGGTTACAAGTATGCTCAAGTCATATGCTTACAAGTATGCTTAAATGTTAGTCATATGGCCGGTTACAAGTATGCTCAAGTTATATGTTAACATTTATAATGTTATCTGTAGTAGGTACCGTGGTATCATGAACCTCTATTCAGACCGTAGTTGGATGGCATGACGAAAGTCAAGTGCCCAGATAGGTGCTATAGCTGAATTTAGAGTTGGTTACCAAGTGTTTTTGGAGTATGCGTATAGTCACCCGGAATGTATGAATGGTCAGTCGCAGATACGATGTCCATGTTTGAAGTGTAAAAATATAAATTATATGAACAGAGACGTGGTAAACTATCATTTACTTGTTTCTGGGTTCATGAAAAATTACGAAGAATGTTGGTGGGCACATGGGCAGAGAAGAGATGGTGGCATCATAGAAGTATACAATTCGGGCAATAGTACTCATTGTATGAATGAAATGGTTCATGATATTGCAGAGCTAGATTTTGATTAGGAATAAGGCAGAGAGCAACCTATGAATTCTGATGCCAAAGACTTCTTTAAGTTGTTAGACGAGGGTAGCGAGCCATTGTGGTATGGTTGCACCAAACACACTATATTGTCTGCAGTGGCGACGTTACTTAACATCAAAGCTGATCACAACATGAGCCATAAGTGTTTTGAGTCGCTCTTGAAGGCCATTAAGAGTATGTTGCCTGACGGTGAGAAATTACCTGGTAACTATTACTTTTATAAGAAAATGGTGAAGAAGTTAGGTCTTGGATACCAAAAGATCGATGCATGTCCCAACGATTACATGTTGTTTTATAAGGAAAACGAACAGATGATAAGGTGCACGTTTTGCGGTCATGATCGGTTTAGGCCTAATAAAGAGGGTGTGACTACAAAAAAATCAAGTATACCGTTTAAGATTGTAAGGTATTTTCCAATAACACATCGGCTAAAAAGATTGTACATGTCTTCAAGAACAGTTGAACATATGAGTTGGCATGCAAAATCTCCAGCTAAAGATGGAGAACTAAATCATCTCGCATATGGGCAGGCTTGGAAAGATTTCAACTTAGCACATCCTGGGTTTGCACTGGAACCTAAAAATGTGAGGCTTGGATTGTCCACCGATGGTTTTAATCCATTTGGCCACTCAGTTGTTCCGTACTCATGTTGGCATGTGATTGTTACTCCGTACAACTTGCCTCCTTGGATGTGTATGAAACAGCCATACTTATTTCTTTCACTCGTGGTTCCTGGTCTTAAGAGTCCTGGAAAGAACTTAGATGTTTATTTGAGACCTCTTATAGACAAGTTGAAGGTATTGTGGAAGGATGGAGTACAGACTTGGGATGTTGTATCGAAAACAAATTTCAACCTTAGGGCAGCGGTTATGTGGACTATAAGTGACTTTCCAGCTTATGGTATTTTAGCTGGATGGAGTACACACGGGAAGTTGGCTTGTCCGTATTGTATGGAGCATACAAAGTCTTTCAATCTATTAAAAGGTCGAAAGCCTTGCTGGTTTGACTGTCATCGTCGGTTCTTGCCAGTAGATCACTCGTTTCGAAGAAATAGAGAACACTTCAAGAAAGGGAAAGTAGACAATGATATGCCTGCACCGCGATTATCGGGAACGGAGATGCGAGATCGTGTGATGAGATTGCCGGTCATCCCATTTGGTAAGATTGATGCCACAAACATAATCAATGGGTTTGGCGAATCTCATAACTGGGTTCTGAGAAGCATCTTTTGGGAACTACCTTGCTGGTCTACAAATTTAATTCGTCATAATCTAGATGTGATGCATATTGAGAAGAATGTGTTCGACAATGTGTTTAACACCTTGATGAATGTTACGGGGAAGACAAAGGATAATGATAAGGCACGTTTGGACATGAAAGATATTTGTAAGCGCCCTGGATTATAACTTTATAAATCTCCTAATGGTAAGATTGTCAAACCGCATGCAAGGTACACATTGTCCAAAAAGCAAGATGAAGATGTGTGCGCATGGGTTAAGTCTCTGAAACTACCAGATGGATATGCGTTAAACATTGCAAGGTGTGTTACGGGTGGGAAATTGCAAGGGATGAAGAGTCATGACTGTCATGTGTTCAGGGAGAGACTCATGCCTATAGCATTTTGGGATTTGCTTGATAAACCAATATGGGATGCTTTGACGGATCTTAGTCGTTTCTTCAAAGACTTATGTTCAAAAACATTAAATGAGAAGGACATGTCTGTACTTGAGAAGAACATCATAGAGATCACGTGTAAACTGGAAAAAATATTCCCACCTGGTTTTTTTGACTCCATAGAGCATTTGCAAATCCATCTTCCCTATGAAGCTCGTGTTGGGGGTCCAGTTCAATATAGATGGATGTAACCTTTTAAGAGGGTGATGGAAAACCTTAAGAGGAAGGTGAAGAATAGAGCTTATGTCGAGGAGTCGATATGTGAGGCATATAGTTTTGATGAGATATCTACGTTTATCTTAGACTATTTTTCGGACGAAGTCTTGACAAAGGCCAATCGAGTATCGAGACATAATGATGGGGGAAATGTTAAACTAAATGGTCGGCTCTCTCAGATTTTGGTCTATCTAGTCGCATTTTGGAAAAGGGAAGCGATATTCCTCTCGAAAGCAAGAATTACATGTTGCACATACTTACATTCTTCTCAATTACGAGGAGATTGACGAATTTGTGAGGTACACATGTAAACTTGATAATTTATCTCTTAACTTGAAAATTTATTCCAATATGTTAATGTTTATAACATTGTATATATTGTATGATGACAAGTTAAAAGTGAAGCATCCCGGCATAACTGATAAAGATATTCAAATTAATCGTGATAAAAAATTTGCACTTTAGCTAAAAGACAAATTAAGTTCAATTTCTTAAGCACGACATATATATATATACTCCATATTAACTATGACTTCATTTAATAATATGGAGTTTATGTAGGCTTTGACTGAGGGATCAACGATTCCGGCTAATGTACAAGTCCTAGCTATGGGACCAGACAGGGACCAAGTCAGCAGCAATGGTTACAAAATAAATGGTTGTGAATTTCATACAAAGGCATATGGGCGCGGTAAAAGAACAATGAACTCTGGAGTGTGTGTCCAATGAAATTGTTACAATGATTTTGGTCGTGCCTTTTATGGGGAGTTGGAGGAAATTATAGAGTTGTCATACAAGGGCACGTACGGGGTCATATTAACTTTTTCAAGTGTCGTTGGTTTGATTCAGAATAAGGGATACGTGTTGATAGACATGGAATCGTCGATATTGACCTCCATAGGTCTGCGTACTCTAACGATCCGTTTGTTTTACCAACTCAAATAGTACAAGTATACTAGACTCCTTATCCTGTTAGGAAAAGGGATAGACCGCCTACAAATTGGCAAGTTGTAATTCATACTCCCGCGCGCAGTCGTGTAGAAGTAGTTGATGGGGAGATTTACCAAGAGCAGATGCTTCATAGTCAAACTATAATAAATGTGGAGGACGACAATGAAGTAATCCAGTTAGATGGTGTAGATGAACCACATGAATTAGATCCTAAGTCAATACTTGTGTCAGATGACATTGATACTGAGGAGGAAGAGTTATTGACTGAATCTGACACTGAATCTGAAGTAGATGATGGTTATGAATCTGCAATACGTATACAAGATGATTCTGAATCAGACATTGACACTTGAATAAATGAAATGTATGTTTAGCATTACATATTTTTTATATCATTGTTATGTTTATGTACTTAACTATTTAAATGTAATTTTCTGTCACTATTGTCATTTTATATTCATATATATACATGTAATCAAATATAACTCATACCAACATCTTTATATCACTGTCATGTTTATATACTTTACTATTTAAATGTAATTTCCTGTCATTATAGTCATTTTATATTCATATATACATGTAATCAAATATAACTCATAATAACATCTTGAAATTTGTAATATATAGATGGCTTCTGAAGCAGTGCAGAAAAAGCGCGGCTTGGGTAGGGGGCCTAATCATGTGCCCAAGGCCCCTACTAATCCGGATGATCAAATTCTTATTCAGATTCATCCTCCTCCGAATAGCATGTACGTCCCGCATCATTTATATATAATCATTTTAGATTTTATTTATACAAGATATATAGAACTTAGATGTAAATTGCTTTAATATATCTACTTATCGTTAATGTAAATTGTTGTATATTATAGTGATTTTTCAGATAATAAGATCGCGAAGTGCATATCACAGTTGTGCTTAGAGAATTGGCCTGCACATGTGATTACGTGGGCGAGCACACCTATCGCCCACAAGGATGCAGTTTGAGCTTAATTTCAAGTATATTTTTTTAATTATGACAGATAATATAATATTCTAAGGATACTTGTTTAGTAGTGTTGGATTATATGTAAAAAGTACCATTTTAATATTATTATTATTGTTTTATTTGAAAAAAAGATATAGATGGGAGGACGTGCAGGCTTCAGTGATACAAACATTATTTTGGCAGAAGTGCGTCGTCCGCACCAAAGACAATTTGAACAAAGAACGACAAAAAGTCATTCACAATGCATCGATCGACCATCCAGGCCAGGGAGAGGATTACATGCACGAGCATAGCCCCTGGTGGTGCACTCAGTCCATATGGGCTGAGATGTGTGCTCAATGGAGAGCTAAGAGCTGGGTGAAAAGATGAAAGACTGTCGCCACCAATAGATCCTTGGGTGTACCCGATGGCGAAATGGCTAAAGGAACATACAAGGGCAGTAGTATTTCACAGTTGCAGCATATCACTTCCAGGGTACGTATTTACAAGTTTTAATATGTTTACAATCATGAATTGTGGAATATATATCACATTTTTACTTAGTAATATTGGAATATTTTTTGTTTAGGAGTCTCAATCTCAAGGTCAGCCTATCCATTGGCTGGATGTGTACGTGGCCACCCGTGATGGTCTGCCTGATGCTATCCAGATAGCGGTAATAAGTTTTAACAACTTGATATTGTTTATCAATGCTTACAGAATTTATTTTAATTTAACTATTTCATTGTTAACATGATGACAGGATACTTATAAGCGTTTATTGAATGAGCGTTATCCTGAAGGCACTCCACATCCGCCAATTGATCAAGAGTTGTGGGAGAGGGCATCTGTTGTGAAGAAGAACTATATTAAAGGTCAAGGACAATGACGACGCCCATCCTTCAATGGCTCAGGCAGCTCTGCTACCCAGTCTTCACAGTCATCGAGTCATCCAACTATTCATACTCTTGCTAACTATGTGAGAGCTATATGTCGAAATCGCGATCTTCTCAAGATATTGGGCGGGCATCTGGCGGCTCTGAGTCCTGATGAGTTAGCTAATGCAATGGCGGCAGCAGCAGCAACACAGCATGGGGATGGCGACGAGGTAATCAATTTGTTGTATATTGTCGTAATATATACCAGTATCAACATAGTTACTATATTTGTAACTTGTTTTATTATTTTGTTAATTACAGGGTGATGAAGGAGAAGCTACTCAAGATAATGATGCTTGACAACCGATTTAGTGTTGTTTTGTAGTTATTTGATAAGCTTGTACTTTTATATTCATTCTTTGGATGTCTGTTTGTTACTTAAACATTAGATTTGTGGTTATTTATTCAATTCATATTGGTTTTTAAAGGTTTATATAGTTTATATACTAGTTTGTTGTATGTGTCGGTATATATATGGACGATGGATGTTTATATTATTGTGCACATTGTTGATATTGTTGTGTATGTGTGTCGGGATAAAGCAGGTACAAAAAAAGGTACGCTTTTTTGGAATTCTCGCAAAACAGAAAAAGTCGGTCTTCGCTTTTTTAACATCAACATCGCGACGCGTCACCGATAAGTATTAGCGACTGAAAATCATTTGAGTTTATCAATGATCGCGTCTGCGCGTCACGATAATGGTCGGACGACACGCGGCCCACGCCGACTTTTCCCTGAACCATGCTAACTAAGCTTAGCGACGAATTCATTTGTTAATATCGGTAGCAGATACTTCGGTCGTTAATAGTGGTCGCTGATTTGCATTCCAGCGACCAGATTTTATGCGACGCCTATCAGCGACTGCATTCGGTCGCTGATAAGGATCTGCGACTGCATGTGGTCCCAGATAGGCCTTTTTCTTATAGTGATAGGCTCAGGGCCCAAGCACAGAAGTATGTAGAGCCAATTGAAGAAAAGAACTTGGTCAGCATATGCAACAATGGTGCTTTAGACGCCTTCAAGCCCCGTCTCATTACCAAGGCTTGTGATTCATTTGTGACCCTCTCATCTTTTGCACAAGACTTGAGAGGAATCATGACATTGCCCACCAGCCATGCGATGGTTACATGGAAGGGCAAGAGGACAACAACTGTGGCTTTGGCGGATTCTCAGTTAAAACCACAAAGGGGCAAGAGGGAGAAAAATGAGAAATTTGAGCAAAGCAGAGGAAAGCATGAGGACAAGTATACCAGAATTCCAATTCTGGAGGCTATCACATGCAGTGAGAAGGTATTCAGGGGCTTATAGGAACAATGGGTCGAGAACGAAGTGGTGAAACCTCCAAGGCCTCGGTTGGTCGTGAAGGAAGAGATGAAAAGAAGACTAGACTTTTGTGTATACCACCAATATGCAGGATATTCCACTATGGAATGTTACAGTTTATGGAGGATATACCATGAGAAACTGGCGGCCGGAGAGATTGAACTAGGAAAAGAAACGTGCAACACTATCACCCATGGTGCAGTCCCTAAAGTCAAGATGATGGACAACCCAAATACTGACTCTACCATCGAAAGAAATCTGAACTATAGATACAAGAATTGATGAATTAAAAATCTACCCAAGATGGTGGTCCACCAAAAATGGTGGTTTAAGTCCTCAGAAGTATCCATTTTCAAGTAATTGGATGACCAAGGGAGGAGGCACAAGAATTGACGAATTAAAAAAAATTCACCCAAGATGGTGGTCCACTCTAAATGGTGGCCAAGTTCTCGTAAAATACATTTTCCAAGAAATTGGACAACCCAAGTGACGAGGCACCCGATTTCAAGTCCTTGTTGACCGCACTTGCCAAGAAATTGGACGACCCAAGTGACGAGGCACCCGAGTGTTACACTTTATCATCAAAAGTGAATGAGGCACCTGACTATAAGTCCTCAAACCCAAAAAGTTATACTTTCAACTTCAAAAGTAATCAAGGCACCTGACTATAAGTCCTCGTAAGTTATACTTTCAACTTCAAAAGTAATCGAGGCACCTGACTATAAGTCCTTGATCGGAAGTTATACTTTCAACTTTAAAAGTGATTGAGGCACCTGAGTACAAGCCCTCAACCCCGAAGAAAAAAAGTTACACTTTATCTTTAAAAGTGACGAACGTTATACTTTCTTTGACAAAAGAAAGATTTATTATTTGAATATTTTTTCTGATCTCTTTTTAAAAAAAGTATAGATTCAAGTGTTAGTTTGCATAAAATCGAAAAAAAAAACATGTTTTTCTTCAATAAAATTCATGTTTGCTCTTTTATTATGCCTATTGGCTATTTTTGTCTTGGAGTATTAATTTAAACAACTTGGAATTCAATGTCAAACATTGGGTCTTAAGGAAAAACTCAAACTAAAGGCAATCAATAAGGCTAAAACTTTATTCTGATGAATGAAATATATGTAAATGAATTTTCTGATACAGGAAAAGGAAAAACTATGAAAGTTCATGATCTAAAGGAATGACATGTCGAACTGAAGAGGGGGCATAGTTAAAGCCTCTAAGTCGACAATGGTGTTATCCCGAGCCTTTGTATTTGATGTTATCAGTTCCTCAAGGTCTTGGGCAGCTGACTCAATTTCCCTAAGCTTGACCTTCAATTTATCCATGAAATCTTGAAGCTCCTGAAGCTCTACATAAATTAATTCATTATCATGATGACGTGAAGTGACATCTAAACAAAGTACAACGACATGATAACTAGAAGTAAAAAGATCCAACCTAGCACGGAAGGGAGACATGTTAAGGCTCATAGAGGATCGAGAAGTCATCAACCTCGCAACTAAACCTATCAAAATCCTCTACACGCAAAGAATAGAGAGACAGTGCATTTCGAGAATAAGGCTCGCAAGACGATATAACAAGAAGGTCTAGAGGAGGGCCCTGTGTATATGTATCCGACCAAGTATATGTGGGAACCAAGCTAGGAGATGCCCAAAATTCACCAGAAAAGAAGGAGATTGAAAGAAAAAAAAAATGAAGAAAGAGACCAAAGCCTCCTAGGGTTCGAATACCTAGGGAGGTTCTCCCCTCTTACCTTTGACTTCTCCTAGCTCGCTGATCAATTCCCAAAATGATCACTTGAAATATTTTTCACGGTCGTCCCACTAAAGGTGTGACTCACGTGCAGGGGGGGAACAAATGTGAGCCCAAGTATAAGTTGGATTTCACATATGAACTAAATTTCTGTCGCCTGGAGGTCTCAAAGTTTAGAAGGAGTATATCACCCTTAAATCGCAAGGTGTAATTGGAAGCCCGCCTGAAGGTTTCCGTCAAGTATGTAACACACTCTGTATTTCTATAGGACATGCGAAGAAAAACTTATCGGTAGATGACATAGAGATCCTCCAGAGTAGGGTTGAATTCCCCCCAAGCAGTAATGAATGTGCATGTAAAGGAGCACCAGTGTGAAATCAACATGGTAAGAGCATCATGATCCTGTTGGATGCGAAGATCCCTGCATAGCTAAATGCGACGAAGAATGCCAGCCCTCTCCAGTATATCCACATAATCAAAATTTTCGAGGACCTCGTCGGTCCAATACTGCCATCCTTGAATGCAATCGGATGAATCGGACAAGAAGTAAAGATGATTGAAAGGGTATTCTTGTTTCTCTATACATATGCGGTGAATACAAACAGAATGGGGAAAGTCACCCAAATCTCCGCAAGCCACAACATATAGAAACAAACCTTCTTTCTCTGGCGGGAGAGAAGGTGTACAGTCATAAGCCTGAACTTGCTCCCAAAAGACGTCGGAAGAATTAAAATAAGGGAGCCCTTCCCCAATCACTGAGGAACGGGGACTCCTTGGCGGTTTCCGGGTCTGCAGAATGTTCAATGGAGATCGAGGGTCTGCAAGCAAGAAGAATTCAGCATAAGGGCTCTAAAGAGCAAGGAAATGATGGCAAGGAAAGCATTTGAACTTGAGTGTTTATCATAGCAAAGAAGGAAGTCTGAGATTTAAGCTTAAAAACACCTGAAAGAAGAAGCGAAAAAGAGCACGAACATTAGAAGCCATTCAAATAAAAAAGGGTAGAGGAAGAACGAAAAAATGTGAAGGAGGAGGCCACTAGGTTTGGTCCCCCTAGGGTTTGGCCCCTAGGGTTTAACCACCTAGGGAGCTCTTCCGCTCTTACATTTAACTTCTCATTGCTCGTTAAATCAATCGCTTGGGAATTGGGATGAATGCTACTTCGCCTTAAAAAAACAAAAGTTGTGGTCTTTCTTTGAGAATATTCAGAGAAAAAGTCAAGATCCTCTTAAGGTGAAGTGACTTTTTCTTTAAGAATATCCGAGTCAAGATCCTTGTTAAGGTGAAGTGGCCCGGAATAGATGTTTCCTCGATGCAGTGTTGCCTTTTCTTCATGAATATCCGAGTCAAGGTCCTTGTTAAGGTTAAATGGCTCGAAATAGATGCTTCCTTGTTGTGGTGTTGCTTTTTTTTTTCTTTGAGAATATTCGAGCCAAGATCCTGTTAAGGTGAAATGGCCCGAAAAGAAAAGACTACAATTGTCCAGAATAGATGTTTCCTCGTTACGGTGTTGCCTTTTTCTTTATCCGAACCAAGATCCTTGTTAAGGTGAAATGGCCCAGAATAAATGCTTCCTCGTTGCGGTGTTTTCTTTTCTTTGAGAATATCCGAGCCAAGATCCTTGTTAAGGTGAAATGGCCCGGAATAGATACTTCCTCGTTGCGGTGTTGCCTTTTCTTTGAGAATATCTGAGCCAAAATCTTGGCCAAGATCTTGTTAAGGTGAAATGGCCCGGAACAGATCCTTCCTTGTTGCGGTGAAAAAAAAATGTATCCTTTTCTATATCCTAGCCAAGATTCTGTTAAGGTGAAATGGCACGAAAAAAAAAAAGAAGAAAGATTACAATCACTGAGGAAAAAAAATGTGTTATTTTTTTCAAAATGATTTCATTGCAAAATATATAAATATCATAAATATAAAAAAAATATTAATTAATATCATACAATAACATATACCTATACATATATATACTGTTAGTAAAGGTATCTATGATAATGAACAAGAAAAAGAAAATAACTTTATAGGACAGAGAGTTTCGTAAAGTGAGAATGATAGTATTAAGTAAGTTAATGACTTACCACTCTTTCTATCATCAGACACTCCGTCTCATCTCGTTCTTCTCTCTAAACCACAACCCAAATCGTGCATCATCATATAAATAGTGCATAAATCATCATGATTTATGCACAAATCGTGCATAAACCATCACTTCGATTAAAATAGTGTTTATCCATAAGATTAATATATTCACCGATTAAGTTTTGCAAATATCTGTGATCTAAAACTCTTTATAACCGATATAATCATTTTCCTGGGTTTATTTTGGGTATTTGCTCATTTTAAAAAATTTTACTGATTAAAAAAGCTTAAATCTATATCAAAAGTATTAGTTTCAAAAGATTTTTTCGAAGTATAGACAAAATACTTTTGTATATATTTGGGACGTTGATGTTTGTTGCAGGGTGAAGTGATCCTAGCAGGCTCATGTGTACTGCAGGGGCATATGTATGTTTATATATATCTTTCAGTATGAATAGTATAATGAGTGATGGTTCGGGTACTCCAACGATGGTTTGGGTGTACTGGTGTTGTGGGCTCTCTACCTTGGCTTTTGTTCTACACCAAAGATTCTTACTATCAACCGATACATTAAGAGTCCCATGGATTTTAAGGTCAGTTATTGCATAAGAACTAAGGTATCAAATCTGCAAAAAATTGCTAAAATAGCAAAATCACCGAAAAATTAACCGGACAGTGCCAATAAATGTTTATACATGGAAGTAGGAGTGAAGCACCGGAAATACCGAAGATGAAGAACTTTTTACCGGCGGCGAGGGAATGCGCGGAGACTCGCTACAAAGTGTACTTGGAATCGTATGTTGGTTTACCCATAAATAAGAAAAACCTAATCAGACTAATATGTATGTAGTCTAGTCTTAGATATCTATATTATTATCATAATGGGAGGTAGTCAAGGCATAATTTAATTGTGTCTTTCCATATGGGTAATATTAAGGCATTTTGAATGATGGCCATCCAACCCAATTATCTCAACGCTTCAATCAGATCATGCCATGATGCCTGCAAATATGGAATTCAGAATATTTTTTTTGACATGAAGAGATAGTCGTGTTACGTGATATCCGGTTTTCTATTATCCCCACGCCAAAACAATTCGATCAAGATCTTGGTAATATGAAATTTTCAGATTTAATTTGATTCATCGTGATTTAGTTTTCAAAAAATTAAGAAAACAAAAAATAAGCAAGATTTGAAAAATTTTGATAAAGGATTTCCAAGAAGATATCTTGGGAGAGCTCCCCTCGGTTCCCTCTCCAAGGATTTTCGTTTTCAAGACTTGTTAAATCGAATTTCGCGGAATGTTAAAAAAATTGAAGCAGAACTCAAAGACTCGAAGTACTTTGCACAATCGTCACTCCAAAGGCATGACTCACGTGCAGGGGGCAAATGTGAGCCCATGTACAAATTAGGGTTCACATGTGACCTCAAAGAATTGAATGACAAACGAAAATGGTTGAAATAAATGAGCATGACCCGAGATAAGCCTCCACGTGTCCAAGGCAGAAAACTCATGGGGGCTACTTATTTTAGGAATTGATTGAGGGATTGGATTGGTGTCTAGAAGGACAGGACAATCTGGGCATTATTCTGGTAACTAAGGGTATTTCTGGAATTTTTCCGATGTCATGTGTCTGACACATGACCACTTTCCAGAAAACTCTATAAATACTCTTTTCATTCCATTAGGAAGGAACTTTTTTGAGAGCTCTCTTTGAACTTTGGACTCTTGAACCTTTTGGAGGATTAGGAGCCTTGCACATTCTCTCTCAACCTGAAGCACTCAAGAAGGTTCTATGAATCCTTGCTACCCTAACAAGGTTCTCGAATTCTAAGAGTTCTGCCACGTGTCGTTAGAGTAATCGCTCACCTGTTCTTCTCCCCTCTTTAATTCATCAATCAATTCCGTATTCTTCATAGATTTCTCTCCTCCTCAGACAATACAAAATCCTAACCTGATTTCCTTGCCCACACACCTAAATGCTAGACTTCTATTATCTATTATGCCAATACATGCTGAAAGCAAATTTCGTATCCCTTAATACTTCAATATTTTATACCAAACTATAAATATTTCCATTTAGTAAATGGTAAAGTAAGGCACATACATCGATAATCAAAATTCATAAAATGTATTGCAGTAAAGTAGAAATAAGCAAATCCAGTTCAACAACCAAACAAACATCGATTAAAAATCTAGCCATTCTGTGTAGTATACACAAGTACTTGGGGAGATGATTCCATCAGGTGTGCACATACTGATTCGGGGACAAACACCACATGGGATTGAAGCCATCGCCCCGGTTTTCTGAGCCTGCACGATCCCTCCCCAAGTTACACATCTATAACAAACTTCTCCAATAGGGATAGAATGATATTCCGCCAAACCAGTGCTCTTCACCTCTAAAATCTCATTGTCCAAAACCATAGACCTCAATATCTCTGCAATTTGCTGACTGCTTACCTCAACCTTGGCAATTTTATTCCTCTTAAAAAACTCATAAACTCCTTCTGCAGTAGCAACCTTCAGCTTACCTATTATCTTTAAGCATAAATCTTTGAGAATACCAATGAAATCTTTGTCAAGCTTCCCATCCACATACCATGCCCCGCCTGTGAGTTCCTTTGATGGTTCAAACTCCGAAGCCATGTAGTGCTTTCCCCCTTTATATTTGATATTAGGAACCTCCTTTATCAATTTTTTACCCATGAGTGTCTTGATCGATTTATTCACTTGAGTGTGCAGTAGCTTTGTATCTCGTCTGATGTCCCCAATCGAGATTCCCAAATCCTCTTTAGCTTTAATGATATTGAGGACTACACGATCAGCATCCCCAATAGACTGTGAACTCTGTCCACCATCTCTTTTTCGCTTGAGGGCCAAAGTGTTTTGTGATCGGCTCATTCCTATCAAAACAAAATAATAATTGAAGGGAGAACTTCAATACAATGTTATCTCTAAAATAGTCTCAAGTCTCCAATGCAGGAAAGAAACAGAAACTTAATCATCATAAAAGCATAGAAATACAATCCATAGCCTGAAATAGTATGCGACAAAGATCAGATGAGAACAAGAATTTCAGAACCATCTGTCGGAACATAATGTTGCTATCGTAAGCAAATGGATTTTGGAAATAGTACCTTCTCTCATAGTGGTGCATATACTTTATAGTCATATGCATTAAAAAGAAAGAAAATTGGGAAAGAAAAGTCAGAACGAATGCATTAAAATAAGAAAAAACATTATAGAAAAGGGATTTCAGTCAAATAAATTGCAGAATGTCATTACCTTTCTCTCCCTACCTCTCTTAGTCTTACATGTAGAGCCAAGAAAAGCTTGATTTAATAATAAACGTAAAATTGTAGAACTCAGTTTGTATCGTCATAAAATACTTGAATGAAAAGAAGAACTTTTCTTATCGTTTTAATGTTTGGATGACATTTGAAAAATTAGGGAAAATAAAACAAGTTCAACTAATTGCTTTTATAATTACAATAATTGAGTCACTAATGTGTATCAAGAGAAATTGTAGGATAGATGTAATGGAGGTGTAATAGAGGGGATCCTAACCCATATACTAATCCATGTAATAGATAATATGGTTTTAAATATATTCTATTATTCTGGGAATAATAGAATATATTTAAAACCATCTAAACGCATGATATAATCAAATTCTACAAAGAAAGTGAAAATTTTAATTCCAACTTCAAAATGATCAACAAAATGAAATTTGTAGTATAAGAATCAAATTATCAATGTTCTAAACTATCGACTCTAAATCATATTTCAAACAAGCCCTATTACTCATTTCTGATCACCACTCAATCCCAGTAGCATCCCAGTCCTTTAAGCAATAAGCGGCACAGATAATTCGTTCAAGCATTTTATCAAACACTTGAGAAGCATAGAATATTTTTATCAATGTTGTAGAATTCTTCAGCACCAAAAAGAATAACAAAGTGAACATTTTAATTCAAAATTCAAAAGGACCAATAAAATGAAATTGGTAGTATAAGATTTAATCAACAAAATTCAAAACTACTGACTCTAAACACTATTCCAAACAACCCCTATTACTCCTTTTCGATTACCATACGATCACAGGAGCGATTAAGCCCCTTATGCACCCACAGGCACATATAAGTCGTTCAAGCATTTTATCAACCACTTTGAGATGCAACTGTAAACAATGAGAAACAAATCAAGAAAATTGATGCTAGAAAATGATTGTAGAGAAATAATCACCGCCAAATATTGAAACTAACCTGGAAACTAGTGAAGGTTTAGGCGTGCGGCCCGTCGGAGAAATGAGAAAATGGAATTTTTTTTATTTTTTTTATTTTGCTATATTCTACTTAAATTTAGCATTGGTATATTTGTGATTTTCTTAATTGATTAATTGATTCCATCTTAATGTATCTTAACAACTTCTTAATCTATCTTAACAATTCATATTTTTTATTAAGAGATCTTCTGAATAATTTAGACTCATATTTATATCTTAACTATTCAGATGACATGTTAATACAAATATGTGAACTCTTAAAGAAATATTAGGAGGTGGACGGTTAAGATTCAATCAAATACCACCTAAATTACAAGTTTAAGCCCAATTTCCATTTTTACCCTTTAATTTATTTTTTTGATGGAAACCATTTTAATGTTTGAGTAATTTGCACCTTCAGCATCCCTCTAGTGAAATGTATAAATTATTTTGAAACTCAAAATTCGAGATATTTTAATAGAAAATAAACTTTGAAGTGTAATTAATTTTAAGTCTAATTAGCAAAAAAATAATTTAATTTAAGTCTGAAACTGTAATGTACAATTTGTAATTTAGTCTCACAAAAGTTGCTCTATGTCCCCAGAAAAAGAGAAAATTAGTTTTGATCATAATTAAGTTTTAATATCCTAATTTTAAATTATATTAATATTAATTTTTAATTCTTGTACTAATAATTTTATATTTAATTGTGTGTTTTAACTTTTAAGTAGTTTACGGTATTACTTAGTACATCAATCAAATCAAATAAATTTGAATTAATTTTGGATTTCAAAATTTACAAAAAAAAAAAAAATCAAAGTAAGAATTTCATGATGAAACGGATGGAGTATTACCAAAATTAAAATGAGAATAATTTGAAAGTCAATTAAACGTCATTAGTAAAAAATAATATAAAAATACTTTTGTCAACGTATAAATGATATTTTTAAAATATATTTTCATATATTAAAAATAAACTCAATGAGAACAATGTTAAAAAGTTTTTATATTTTCCATTGTAAATCCCATTAAATATATTAATAATATTTTATTTTATTTTGTAAAATTTGTGAACCTCACATAAGGGTAAACTAGTTAATATATAATTTTTGCATTTAATTTGTATACTAGTTAATATATAATTTTTGCATTTAATTTGTATACTTGAGGCATCTTTTGATAGATAAAAATATTTATATACTTAAGAAATCTTCTATAAGACTTAAAGAGTATAAAATCTACTATTTACTAGAAACCTAATTGACTTATTTCTCATATCAAATTATTAGATATAAGGCATAAAAGTGAGTTCATTTGATATTTTTTTCCTCGTCAATCTGCAAATCATAGAACTCAAAATTTATGTTAATTTTTTCAATAGTAATTAATGCAATAATTCATATTAAAAATTGATTAAAAATTATTACTAAATATTATGTATAAAATTATTAAAAGAATATGATCCCTTGATCTTTTCTCATTCATCCAATGGTAATATATACAGAGTATAGGCAAATATTATGCCTACAAGTTAGGCTAAGAATAAGGAAACAATTTGAATTTACAACAGAATAATCTCCTAAATTAAATATAAAATATTTACAAGAATAATTACATATATTCTATCACACCCCAGCAGTCGAAGCAGGAGGTGGTCGAACGCTTAGACTGTCCCGAAAGTCATCAAAAAGTATGCGCGGGAGCCCTTTGGTAAATATGTCGGCAATCTGATATAGTGACGGAACATGAAGGACACGCACTTCGCCACGTTTTACCTTTTCACGAACAAAATGAATGTCTATCTCAATATGTTTAGTGCGTTGATGTTGTACTGGATTGCCGGAGAGGTATATCGCACTCACATTATCGCAGTATACAAGTGTTGCCTTGTGGACCGGACAATGAAGCTCCAAGAGTAAATTTCGAATCCAGCAAGATTCAGAGACAACATTGACAACCCCTCGATATTCAACCTCGGCACTTGATTTAGATAGTGTGCGTTGCCGTTTAGAGGACCATGAAATCAGGTTGTCACCGATGAATAGACAATAACCAGAGGTGGAGCGACGCGTGTCAGAACAGCCACCCCAATCAGCATCCGTATAAGAAAGGAGAGAGTCAAGTTTAGACTTATACAGATGCAAGCCATAATTAATCGTCCCGTGAATATAGCGTAGTATACGTTTGAGAGCATCCATGTTGTGACGCCCCCAAAATAGGTATACATCACCCATTCTGAGTTGTCAATACATGGTACGTAAACAACTACAACTTTATTATTACAACAAGAAAAGCGTGAGTTTGAATACAAATATTATCTTCTGCATAAATATCTATACTCAAATAAATCCTCATCACATTTATTGATACATTATTTTACAAAAATAGTGAGGACTACTAAACAACTCTTTCTAGAACCTTCATTCCATACCCAGACTAAATACTTTCGCTTATATTCTCGCCTCACGAGAAGAAAAATAGAACAAAAAGGAAAAGGGTGAGCTCAACTAGCCCAAAGAAAGAATATTATGACTAAGATAATATACAACAAATTATCGTTAGTCTTCAACAGGAAAAATCTAATAGAATACAATAGACAACAAATTTTAAATCAATATTCGCAGCGAAATAATAATTCATTAGAAGAGTTAAGTAGAGAATGCAAACTACTATTTTCTATATATGAATTTAAAAGTTCATCGCTCTATCTTTTATCCCCTAACATCAATCAATATACATCTCGAATCAAATATTCATCTTTTGCACTATAGGCCAAAGATATTCATCACTTAGTCATGTTCATCTAAACACTGCTCATCTTTGCACTACTACCAAAGATATTCTTCAGAAATCATTCATCTTTGCACTACAGTGCCAAAGATATTCCATAATATCATCATTTAAGATGAAGATGATGAAAAATATTTTTAAAGAAACGAATCCAAAGAAACAAAATGACAAGGATTAAGGATTAAGGATTCGTAGACTTTGTTTTATCCATGTCCAAAATACCTCAAAAATAATCACAATTGGTGTAAAAAATTTAAGAATGATCAAAACATGGATACAATCAAAGCTAGTATCCGAATAGATATTTTGACGAAAAGAAAATTTTTCATTTTTCGATGAATAGTGCCAGATTCGTGAATAATTAGTCGATACGTGAATAGTCCGAGATATCGTGAATAAGTAATCTCACACACAAAAGTTCCAAATTTGATAAAAACTTCAGATCAATATTTCAACATAATGATATTGAAGAAATAATATCATTACGAAAAAAAATAATTGTTAGGTTTGTAATATTCATAACGCAATCAAATTGCATAAAATTAGCTAAGCGTGGTAAAATCGAGTTTTAAAAATTTACAAACCATATACCCTTGATCACCCTTTATGCATAATTATTAATTAAACGAAAAGATAAAGAATAAATCATACCCTTGAAGATCGAGCTTCCTCAGGTACAAGTTCACCTCCAAATCCTTTCGCGTTCAATCTTGAATCCACCGGGTTTGGTTCTTTCCTTTGATCAACGTTAGCCACCCAAATGTTTGGCCTCTAGAGGTGATCCACCAAGGAAGAAGAAAATTCAAGAAGAAGGGTGGTTGGCTAAACCCTAGTTTTTCTATCTCTATAGAAAAGGCATACTCCCAACAACTTGGAATTATTACGTTCTTTATTAAGTCAACAACCCATCCCACCCATAATAAGACTCCTCTTATTTATAGATGTAAGCAACCCACCTTAACAATTAAGGAACTGGGTTTTAATTAATTAATTCTTTTAATTAATTAAGCTCCCTAATCTTATTAGGGATAATTAATTAAACTCCTTTAACTAATTTTCCTTCCTAATCCAATTAGGAATAAATGAGAGTACTTATATTAAATTAATTCCTAAACTCTTTTAGAAATTAAAATAATAATAATTGTAATAATATTAATAAGACTCCTCTTATTAATTTATATTTAATATTTCTAAAATATTAAATAATAAATATTAAGCTATTTAATTTATTCTATCACCATAGATTAAATTAAATATACTTAACATATTATTACGATTATGCCATTAACTTCTTAAATAATTATTCTTCCTTTTATGGTGTGACCCTTTAGGTTCTCCATATTAAACCTAGGTTGTGAATAAATCAATTAGAACAATTCTAATCTTATTTAAATAAATAAATTAAACAATTAATTTATTTAAATAATATTTATTCTACAATAGGATAAGCCTCCCTAATGATCAACGACTTTCCCAGGATAATATAGATTTCAACATTAATCATTAAAGAACCTTTGAGTAAATAGTTACCGTATAATTCAATCCTTCCACCATACAATGTCCCAATTAAATATAAGACATGGAATTACTGTCAAGTCTTATTTTATTTAATTATATGTATTTCGACTCTTAAATGCACAACTCCAAATAATGCAAATTAGAAACTCCTTTCTAATTTCATTCTCCTTGACCAAGGACTCTTGGGTTGTCATTTATCGAATCACATAGGACATTTCTCTTCTTTATTAGAAGTGGTAGATTCTTTATTGATCATACATTATCTCCATGTATACAACTTATTATACCCAAGCATACCCTTTGATATACCCTAAGGGTCTTAAGGAATAAGTCAAAGTATAACTCATCATACACAAGATACTATGATGATCTCAAGTCCAAGGATTACTTGTACTACTATCACTACAGAAATTCCTATTGACAGCAAATAAAACTCCATTAGGTATTCCTTAGCGAGCCAATGCGTTCGATGAACTTATTCTCTAATAAGCACCTACATACTTGCTTTAGTGTCTCCACACAAAATGATCAT
This sequence comes from Panax quinquefolius, assembly GCA_020205615.1. Classification (NCBI taxonomy): domain Eukaryota; kingdom Viridiplantae; phylum Streptophyta; class Magnoliopsida; order Apiales; family Araliaceae; genus Panax; species Panax quinquefolius. Next base: position 85,294,248 of record CM035173.1, read on the forward strand.
GAGATCAATCATCCTCATCCAATGAAAGCAAGCAACGATGTACCAATCTATCCTGGATTCACTAATCCCCAATTTAGTAATCCAATGATTGGGAACTATTTTAGTTTTAAGCTTTCAAAGAATTTAGATCTCATTAGAATGATCATCATCATTATTCTAAAAGCATTGCTTAAAACTATGGGTTTATCACATATTATAAAACAAACATCATGTAGATAATTAAAAGCCTTTAATAAATTAATACTTTTTATTAATAAATGAATAAGATTGTTACAAAGTATATGCTTTATCATCAAACATGATTGGCTTGTGTGCATACTACTTTTTCAATCTCCCACTTGCACTAAAGCCAATCATCATGGTAACTCATACTCTTCTTCTCTAAGTGACGATTATCCTGTTTGTTGGATAAGCTTTAGTTAATGGATATGTAATGTTGTTCATGAGAGTCCACTATCTCTATAGTGATTTCCCATCTTTCAATGATTCTAATAATCAAATGAAAGTGCCACAACATATGTTTAGATCCAAGATGAGACTTAGGAACTTTTCCTAGTTCTCAGAATGAACTTTTAATCCAAACAATCAACTTGCGACTTCATTTATAGCTATATACTTTGTCTTTATCGCTAAACCAACAACTCTTTCTTTGTTTGGAACCTTTCCAATTCATCGCACCAATCGCATAAGATAACGCTTTACCTTAAAGTGGATTTTCACATCATCTTGGTCATGTCTGAAAAACTTGAGTCTGTTAAGCCCTCTAGTTTTAATTTAGACCCACCATGAATATGATCACATCCTTAGTACCTAAGTTAAGAACTTTAAGATGTTTTTCACCGACTCACGCAGTGAACTTCTCCGAATATGACCGATCAACATCGTGTCTCGTATATTTCATTGCATACATGATAGTTACTCATGTGATCTCTCTTTTGAGTCTGTGGGGACTATTAAGAGATACACTCCATAAACTCATCGACATGAGACATCTCTTGAGTTTGTCATGCTAAACGACTTTAGCATCAAATAAATATACGTTCCTTAGGTTAAGTTGAGCATCCTTTTAAATCTATCTATATAGATTTATATCCCCAATTAAGATACTCTTCCAAATCATTCATGGAGGAATGTTTAGATAACTTTATCTTTACTGATTGTAGCATTAGTATGTCATTCCTTATCCGTAGTATATCAACATATAATACTAGGAATGTCACGATGCTCCCACTGACCCCTTTTGTACACACTATGTTCTTCTTATTTTTGATAAAATCAAACTCTTTTGATTTGTTTCATCAAAACGAATGTTCCATTTTTGAGAATATTGCTTCAATCAATTTCTCTCGAGTGTCTATAAACTCTTAACTCATCGTATGTAATCGGGATCATCATCTTCTATGATGCGTACCTCATCATCATCATCTATGATGAATCCATACCTCCTAGGTATCTTGGTCTACTATTCAGATTTACGATTCGGTTGTGGTACAATAGGTCTATCTACAGGTTCCTCTTATTTGACTTATAATGTTTTGTGGTTCTTGAACTTTTCAAGATCTATTATCCTCCCACTAGCCCCTTCAATGATAAACGCCTTTATCTTAGAAGGCAGCGTGTTTCGCAACAAACACCTTTTGCTAAGTAGGATTATAGAACATATACCCTAAACTTACTTTAGGATTTCCACAAATTGTACTTGTCAAATCTTGTCCCAAGCTTATCCTTTGAAACCTTTTCACATAAGTTGGACAACCCCTTATCTTAACATACTTAAGATTAGGAATCCTCCCTGTCCATAACTTTTATGGAGTCTTGGGGCCGGATTTTGAGGTTACCATTTTCGTAGATATGCAGCCATTTCTAGAACATTATCCCAGAAGGATACTGGAATGTCGGTAAAATCATTTTGGACCGCACCATGTCCAACAAGGTACGATTTTTCCTTTCAGATACATCAATCAATTATTAAGATATCTGGAGGCGTCCATTGTGAGAAAACCATTTGAGATGATCTAGAAACTTATTGCACAAGTATTCCTTCCTTGATCCGATCAAAGAATCCTAATACTTTGCCAATTTGTTTCACTTTTAAATTCTTTGAACCTTTCAAATAATTCATACTTGTATTTCAGCAAATACACACATTCAACACTTTGAATGATCATCTCCTTTTCTTATACTAATTTGTTCAATATGCAAAATTATTTTCATGTAAGTCAAGTATACAAAATTTATTAAGTAATATTCCAGTCCTATACAAAACATTATTATTATAAATAGAACAACAATTGTTCTTAATTATAATACCAAAAATTTTATTGTCCAACAATAAAATGGAAATAATATTTTTTTAACGAGAACTGGAATACAATAACAACTTATTAACTTAATAGATTTGCCCGTAGGCATTGCTAAACTATAAGTTTCTATGGCTAATGCAGCAACCTTTGCTTCATTTTCCACACATAGGATTACTTATATTTGTTTAGCTTTCTACTTCTGCTTGGTCCTTTCATAAATCTATATTTATGATAACCAAAGTCGATATCCAATATCCAAGTAGAATCTTGACTTAAAGAAAAATTATTTTAAATCTTGAACAAAAAGCAGATTATATCAAAAACTTCACTAAGCTTCTTTGGTTAGCCTCTGCAAGATGCTTCTTGCAGCTTCTTTCCAAAGTCTGAGCTTATTGTAGTGGAAGCAAACTCCTTTGCTATCCGTGACGATTTTGTTCTTATTATCCTTTGTTTACGCTTTTCATTTACCTTCTTTGAATCGTTCTTCTTTTCGAAGATCCTTTGGCCCCTACCAAGAAGACATGGTCTTTCTTGGTTGGAAAGTGACTCTCAACATTTTCAACATGTTAAGCAAATCAAAGAAAGTCGATATCTAGCTTGTTTATATGAAAAATTCACAACAATTGTGAAAGGAGTCCGGAGTGAGTGCAAGATCAAATCTTGGCTCAACTCTCCATCCATGACAAAACCAGTTGTCCTAATTGATCAATCAAATTGATTATGTTAAGAACTTTTTATGTCTCAGATTATAGTGCCATTGGCCATTCTAGATCTAAGAGCTCCTTAGATATCTCGATATCTATCGGTCCTACTTTTCCTCACCATCAACTACTTGATGTGCGTGAATATAGTAGAGCATCCATAGTTTCATCTTGTGGCTGAAGCTCGTTACTCATAGATCACGAGCATGATGCATTGAGCCAATCAGTGCATCATCTTGCCACTTTCTAAAAGTAGCAATCTCTTCCTCGAGAGGTATTATGCGCAACCATTGCGAGGATAGGCGATATTAAGGACATAAGATAGCTTTTTCACCATGAGAACTTTTCTCAATTTCCTTAACCAATCCGCTTTAATTGATTCAAGTTAATTTAGCATCTAATATGCTTCAGCAAGGATAGTAATTTTAGACATTGTAAAATTACGTAAATGAATTTGTAATTAACAACATTTTAACATATATTCTTTTATTAATTACCAAAATAATTTAGGTCTTGTTTTAAATTGGTATCTCCCACTATTTTCTTCAAACTATATTACCTCACTTATATAGTTCTAAGCATAATCTAATTAAAGATTTGCTAGTGAGAATAAGGATCCCATTTCAAATGTATATAGCCTTGTGGTGACACAACAAACTATAAATAAATAAATAGGTAGACAACTTTTGTCAATTACATCAACTATGCAACTCCTTTTCTTATGCCTCTTAGATTATTTTGATCAAGTGGTGGCACATCCGAATCAAAATTATCCAAGTTAAGTCCGACCTAGCACTCCATATATTCAAAAAGAAAAATATCATCCTTGTGGTGACACAACAAAAAAATAATATTGTTCAATTTTCTTTATAAGCATCAAATGTGATAAATTAACATCTTAAATACTTAATACTTGCCTTGTGGTGACACAACAAACACATATTAAATATTTAATACTCTATTAATTTTATCATGCTAAAAGGCTGACGCTCGATATTCCAAATATCTTTGAACGCTTAGGACTTAATATAAAAATTGAGGGTTTGTTATTAATTTGTCTCATCTTGTTTAGCGTACATACATATATATATATAAAAATCGCTGCGTCATATTAATGAACATGCGAGCATGTTTGCATAATATATAATATATATAGTATAAGCATGCACATATAGAATACTATATTCTACCCGGATTGATTATGGACTTTTATTCTAGTTTGGTTCACTAGAGCCACCAAGTGAACCAAAAGGTCAAACCCCAAGGGTGCAAGAAATAATATTTAAATATAACTATTACATTTAAACCCTGGGCTCCATTACAAACGGGTCTTCAAGCGCTTCTTGTCCTTGATCTCCAATTCTTCAAAATAATTCTAACTATTCCTATTACAAAACTATTTAAAATAAATAGAAACCTTGATCGCTATCGAGGGAAATACATAGGAGGAGAGTTAGAATTTACATTAAGAAAAATTAGAGAAGACGAGTGTGCAGACCCCATTTAATAAAACTCATACATTCATGCATCCAACTAAAATAAAATCCAATCGCATTGGTCAATAGTCCATAATCATTCCCATTTATTATCATACACATCACCATACGTATCAATAAATAACATTCATCTTATGAATAATAAACATTTAATATATATATTGATATCATTTAATGGGCAAAATTTAGTTAGTATAAAATCTATTTTTGAATTAAAATAAACTCCTTTATTTTAATCCAAATTTAAATCAAAATAAAACTATTTTATTTTAATTTATCCAATTTTGAATAAAATAAACTATTTTATTTTAATCAAAATTTTAATCAAAATAAACTCCTTTATTTTAATTAATTATGGAATCCAATTCCATATATATATATAAAAAATCTTTAATTAAAATAAACTCTTTTATTTTAATTAATTATGGAATCCAATTCCATGTAAAAAAAATTATTAAAGGAAACACGGATATCTTTCCTATTCACAAATAAACTCCTTTATTTTGAATAATATGAAATCTTATTTCATATTTAAATAAACTCCTTTATTTAAGGAAACATATAATCCAATTTCAACTCTAATTAGTTATCATGGAATCCAATTCCAACTCTAATTAGTTAGCATGAAATTCTAATTTTAAAATTAAAATAAACTCTTTTATTTTTAAGATTAAAATAAACCTTTTATTTTAAAATTAAAATTAAATTTTATTTTAATTATAAAATTATTAAAATATTATATATATATATAATAACTTAGAATATTTATATATATCTTATATATATATATATAATATCCGTAACTTATATATATATATTTATATATGCCATCCTGATCCTTAAAAAAAAATCACTAAATCCTTTTCGCTTGACTTTTGAAAAACCGTGGCCTGCATTTTTATTCCAAGCATGATATGGTCCTTGTTAACATGGTCCCTCACGTGGCCACGGGATATAGCGTAATATATATATATATATACTATTCCGCATACCTTTAGCCTTAAAAAAAAAAAATTGGTTGAACAACTTTCCTGTTGCTTCCGGTTTTGGTTTTTCATGTAATCCTGTGACATTTTAAAATTCCCTTAACATTGTAAAAGAAGCACGTGAACCCTTGTGGTTGATATATATATATCATATATATATATATATATTCCCATCCAAGACCATTTACTTTGCCATTTGAAAACTTCATGCAAGTACTAACCTAAGGAAGCTTCACGAGTTCATTATCGATTTTTTTTTTTTCTTTTTTTTTATTTAATAAATTTTATACAATAAAATTATGCCCAATTAAATTGTTCTAAACACATATCAATATACATATCGAATTAAAACAATTAATAATTCCCATAAAGGTTTGGCTCTGATGCCACTGTTAGGTTTGTAATAATCATAACGCAATCAAATTGCATAAAAAGTGCGGAAGCGTGGTAAAATCAGAGTTTTAAAAAATTTACAAACCATATACCCGGATCACCCTTTATGCATAATTATTAATTAAACGAAAAGATAAAGAATAAATCATACCCTTGAAGATCGAGCTTCCTCAGGTACAAGTTCACCTCCAAATCCTTTCGCGTTCAATCTTGAATCCACCGGGTTTGGTTCTTTCCTTTGATCAACGTTAGCCACCCAAATGTTTGGCCTCTAGAGGTGATCCACCAAGGAAGAAGAAAATTCAAGAAGAAGGGTGGTTGGCTAAACCCTAGTTTTTCTATCTCTATAGAAAAGGCATACTCCCAACAACTTGGAATTATTACGTACTTTATTAAGTCAACAACCCATCCCACCCATAATAAGACTCCTCTTATTTATAGATGTGGGCAACCCACCTTAACAATTAAGGAACTGGGTTTTAATTAATTAATTCTTTTAATTAATTAAGCTCCCTAATCTTATTAGGGATAATTAATTAAACTCCTTTAACTAATTTTCCTTCCTAATCCAATTAGGAATAAATGAGAGTACTTATATTAAATTAATTCCTAAACTCTTTTAGAAATTAAAATAATAATAATTGTAATAATATTAATAAGACTCCTCTTATTAATTTATATTTAATATTTCTAAAATATTAAATAATAATATTAAGCTATTTAATTTATTCTATCACCATAGATTAAATTAAATATACTTAACATATTATTACGATTATGCCATTAACTTCTTAAATAATTATTCTTCCTTTTATGGTGTGACCCTTTAGGTTCTCCATATTAAACCTAAGTTGTGAATAAATCAATTAGAACAATTCTAATCTTATTTAAATAAATAAATTAAACAATTAATTTATTTAAATAATATTTATTCTACAATAGGGATAAGCCTCCCTAACGATCAACGACTTTCCGGATAATATAGATTTCAACATTAATCATTAAAGAACCTTTGAGTAAATAGTTACCGCATAATTCAATCCTTCCACCATACAATGTCCCAATTAAATATAAGACATGGAATTACTCACAAGTCTTATTTTATTTAATTATATGTATTTTCGACTCTTAAATGCATGACTCCAAATAATGCAAATTAGAAACTCCTTTCTAATTTCATTCTGCCTTGGCCAAGGACTACTGGGTTGTCATTTATCGAATCACATAGGACATTTCTCTTCTTTTATTAGAAGTGGTAGATTCTTTATTGATCATATATTATCTCCATGTACAACTTATTATACCCAAGCATACCCTTTGATATACCCTAAGGGTCTTAAGGAATAAGTCAAAGTATAACTCATCATACACAAGATACTATGATGATCTCAAGTCCAAGGATTACTTGTACTACTATCACTACAGGAATTCCTATTGACAGGCAAATAAAACTCCATTAGGTATTCCTTAGCGAGCCACGCTTCGATGAACTTATTCTCTAATAAGCACCTACATACTTGCTTTAGTGTCTCCACACAAATGATCATGAGATCAATCATCCTCATCCAATGAGCAAAGCAACGTATGTACCAATCTATCCGGATTCACTAATCCCCAATTTAGTAATCCAATGATTGGGAACTATTTTAGTTTTAAGCTTTCAAAGAATTTAGATCTCATTAGAATGATCATCATCATTATTCTAAAAGCATTGCTTAAAACTATGGGTTTATCACATATTATAAAAAACAAAGATCATGTAGATAATTAAAAGCCTTTAATAAATTAATACTTTTATTAATAAATGAATAAGATTGTTACAAAGTATATGCTTTATCATCAAACATGATTGGCTTGTGTGCATACTACTTTCAATAATATCCCTTACCTCGAAAGATCAGTACTTCTAGCTGAAACACCGGATATAAGCTATGACTTGAACTTGCACCGTATAGCAATACTCAAACTATACTCAAAATACTCACAAGAATACGCTCGATAATATAGAGAGAAAACTTGAGCTTCGGTGTGATTTTCAATTCTAACCTAAGCACCCTATTTATAGGAAATTGCTTAGAACACCAAAGCAGAAAAATTAATATAATATTAATATATAAAAAATTTTCTACGCACATTCTTATAAACTGAAATCAGCTCATTTCAACAACCAACCAAGCCCACCAAACATATCAAAAACGTTTTTCTAATTTAAATTATTTTAAACTTCCAAAATCAATTATTTTGAGCTTAACTTCAATAATTCATAATAAATAGCCCTTTATCGTAAAAATTCGAATCTTGCGAGTTTTTATAGGAAATTCAATTTTCTACAACTTTACGTAAGAAAGTTTTTCCAAATTCCAATCAAAATTGACCAAAAATCCACAAACAAGGCGATTTTATAAAGTTATAATCAAATTTCATCAATAAATGGGGTCCACCAACATGTTTAACATGTTTTAAACATTTATTGCAACAAAAATACTCTTCCTCCTCGTATACTCATAAATCCCACATTCGTTGTAAAAATATCACCATTATTATATTATTAAAATAATATATTTAAATGAATTATTTTATCGTAAAAAATAAAATATTAATTTTCAACAATTGTCATTTTAAAAATTTTCTCCATCTATATCCACATAAAATCAATATTTTTCTCATCATATGAATCAATAATTAATTATTCACAAATAATATTACGTAATCACAATATTGACAACCGTGCGGCTTCAGAAAGCAGGGGGCTTTCCAATAAGAATTTCTCCTCATCTTGGCCGCAATTAGGTGACCAAACCTCTCCTTAGATGTAACTTTCTAGACATTGCCAATAATGTTATCTAATAATATTATTCAGATAATATGAATTATTGCTTCGATAATAAAAAATAATCGTAAAATGACAATTATTGAACAACAACAAATATAAAATATCAACGCAAAGAATTATTAAATCAATAAAATACTCGAATAAAGAATTATCGTAACTATTATTGAGTAGTGTCTTCTTACGTAAGAATCAATAATTGGTGCAATACCGTAAAGCTACTTGTGTTTTAACCACCGAGTATTTTAACAAAGATAATCTGCAATAACTACGCCAGTTATTTTTAAACAACTTATATTTGTCGCTTTCTTCATCCAATCGCTTTTAGTTATGGGGCCCACACACACGGTCATACTCGTCGCATTTAATATTCTCGATAGTCTAATATTCCACGACCAAACGAATATTCTCCGACAACAATGAATATTTTATAACCACTTGCTTATTTTGAAATATTTACGTATTTTACCCCTAACTATCCACATTAATCAAATCAACCCTTACTATTTCAAAATAATAAATAGAGAAAATTAAATTTCATTAATAATAAGTTGGGGTCTTACACATGTGCTCGACTTTCGGATCACGCATATGTAAGCATACCGGTTAAACCGCATAGGAGATATCTGGCCTGGTAAAAGTAAGATATTGCAAAGCACCAGCTAGACGACGATATTTAGTTGGGTCCTCATAAGGCTTGCCAGTGGAAACACTGAGTTTTCCTTTTGTGTCAACAGGAGTGGGACATGGCTTACAACCTGCCATACCTGCTCTTTCAAGTATTTCCTCGGCATATTGTGTCTGTGAGAGAAAAAGGCCATAGGCAGTCCAGGTGACTGTAATACCCAGAAAATAACTCAACTGTCCCAAATCCTTCATTGCGAACTCGTAACTGAGAAGAGACATGATAGATAATCGAAGAGCATCGGAGGAGGCCGTGAGAATTATATCATCAACATATAATAAAATATAAGCAATGTCAGATCCATTTTTGTAAATGAACAAGGAATGATCTGACACACTATGAGAGAAACCAATAGAAGCCACATAGTTTGCAAAACGTTGATACCAGGCACGAGGGGCTTGCTTAAGACCATAGAGTGATTTCTTCAACAAGCAGACATAGTCAGGATGAATTACATCCTTGAAACCCCAAGGCTGATACATATAAATAGTTTTAGTTAGATTACCATGAAGAAACGCATTTTTAACATCCAACTGATGAATGGCCCAAGATTTTGATAATGCAATGCTCAAAACAGTACGAATAGTGGTCAGTTTAACAACCGGGCTGAACGTCTCATCACAGTCCACTCCAGCTTTTTGAGACCTGCCATCACCTACAAGATGGGCTTTATGCCTCTCAAAAGAACCATCAGATTTCTTTTTATATCGAAAAATCCACATTGAATGAATAACATTAACATCAGATGGATGAGGTACTAATTCCTACGTCTTATTTTTAATAAGAGCATCATATTCATCTTGCATGGCCAATTTCCATTTTGGGTCATTAAGTGCACTCACGGGGTTGCAGGGTATAGGAGAGATAGAGGTAGTGGTCAAGAGGGCACTTAAGTTATGGTATTTAGGGTTGGGCTTATGTATACCATGTTGACTCCTAGTTCCCATTCGATGGGCTGGAGGATGAGGTCGAATGGATGTAGTGGAAATTGGACTGGGTTGAATGGATGTTGTGGTTGGCGTGGCAGTTGGAAAAGGGGAGCGAGGGGGCTGGGGAGTGGGCTGTGTTGCAACGCGGGCTGGGGAGGAAGGGGGGATGTTTGTGTGGGCGAAAAGGGAGGCTCAGCAGGTGAAGTGGGAGACTGAGTCTGCATATTTAATGAGGTAGGTGCATGCAATTGATGAAGGATTTGGGGATGCAGACCATCATCTAAAAATTCATAAGAGGTAGGAGAGGGAGTATAAAGTGTCGAAAAAGGAAATTTAGATTCATCAAAAAAGAACATGTCGGGAAATAATAATTTTCCAATTCGAAATATCATAGCATTTATAACCCCGATGGTTTGATGGATAGCCTAAGAAGACACATGGAGTGGAATGGACTTGTAATTTATTGATGGTGGTGGAAGGAAATAAAGGGTAACACAAACATCCAAAATTTCGAAGATGGGTATAATCTAGAGTTTTTCCATAAAGAATTTGAGTAGGAGAGTAGTAGCTTAATGTCTTTGAATGAAGAATATTTAGAAGGTATGTTGCTATTTCGAGAGCATAAGGCCAAAAGGAGGGTGACATGGAAGCATGAGCAAGTAAAGTATGAACCATGTTATTAATAGATTTTATTTTTCATTCGGCTTTACCATTTTGAGGAGAGGTATGGCGACATGAGAAGCGAAAATACATACCATTTAATTCACAAAATTTCCTAAAGGGACCATTGTCATACTTGCGGCCATTATCACATTGAAATTGTTTAATGTCTCTTTCAAGTTGAGTTTTGATATATGCTCTAAATGATAAAAAAAAAATAGAATAAACTTGTGATTTTCTAGACATAGGAAAAGTCCACAAGAAATTATTATAATTATCAAGAAAAAGAGCATAGTAACGATGACCGGATGAACTTAATATAGGAGATGTCCATAAGTCATTGTGAATTATATCAAATGGCATAATAGTAAAAGAACGAGAATCATTAAATGGCAACTTAATGTGTTTTCCAAGAGGACAAGATTCACACAAAAAAATTGCGAGCCTTACTATATTTAATAAAATTGCTACTACGAAGAGAATTCAAAACGGCATTTCTAGGGTGCCCTAAACGAGAATGCCACAAATCAGAAGAAATAATAGGAAAATCAGAAGGTAAATCTGAAGGTGGTGGGCCCCGAAGTTTGGTGAAGGGATAGAGATAGCCCAAGCTATCACATCTCATTAGGTGCTTCCTCATCTTTAAATCCTTCACAGAAAATCCAAATAGATCAAATTCAATAGATACCATATTATCATTAGTAAATTTGCGAACTGAGATGAGGTTTTTAATAAGTTTAGGTGCATGCAACACATTTTTAAGGTGCAAAGGTGGATTTGTTTGGGTTAGTAAGGCACTTCCATAACCAAGAATCGAAATTGTATGACCATTACCAACAATAATGCCATTATGTATGCTCAAATTAAAATATGACGAGAGAGTACCATGATTAGCAGTCATATGTGAGGTGGCACCAGTGTCCATGTACCAATTTTCATCCGGTTGATGGAGTGAGAGAGTGTGCATAGCCGCATCAATGTCTATAGGTTCGTAGTTCACACTTGGGGTTGCTGCCGTGTAATGGGTTGGGAAGGTTGAGGCCCAAGAACTCCTTTTGTAGATGATGGACGAGTCTGCCAGCCTGTAGTGGGAAATGGGAAAGGTGGGTTGGCCCAAATGTGAGGTGACCAGGGAGCCCAAGGAGGCATGAAAGCCCATTGTTGCGGCCGTGACGGTGCTAAAGGTCGTTGATGTCCCCCGCCACGAGATCCACCACGGTTGCCACTACGGCCACCATGACCACCGCGGTAGTTATTGCGCCGCCCACCACGGCCACCATAATTTTGGCTACCAGAATTATTATGTCCATTTACATTTTCTTGCTACTATTTGGAGTTATTTCCACCAGAAATATTATTATTAGTTGAATTCATAAGCAATGTGGAATCTGAGCCTGATTCAAGGGCGGCATGTTGTTTCATGCTTTTCTCTTCTAATGAAAGCATCGAACGAGCTTGTGCAAAGGTCGAAAGAGGACTGCGGTGTTGAATGATGGTGATGAACCCCGCATAAGCTTCTGCCAAGCCATGAATCCTTTTGAGAACCATGCGCTCGTCGGATACCTTTGCTCCCACGTTGGCCAATTGATCAGCCAACACTTTAAGTCACTGGCAATATGCAACAACATTTGGAAAGTCTCAAAGGTGAATGTTGGTGAATTGGGTTTCAAGGTGAACGACCCTCGTATTCTTATTGTCTTAGAACAAATCTGCTACACGGTTCCAAGCATCTTTTGCTTCATCATCCGGAGCAATGATAGTGTTGAGAATATCCAAAGAAACCGTGCTATAAATCCATTGTATGGCAATGGCATCAATCCTCTTCCAAGTCGTTGTTTCAGCATCCGTCTTGGTGGCAGCAGCTTCCATAGGAGGGATGATGTGGTCAAGGACGAGGTTGGTGTCGACGTCGGGATTTTTATTTGTCCCTTTTCTATTCTTATTCTTTGGTGTTCTCATGTTATGTGAGATTTGTTTGAAAAAATAAGTAAAAAAGGTCCGACATGTATCATGTCGACGATTTGACTGTAAGAGTCGCCAATTAGTGTTTTTAACTGGTTGCACCAACGCAACCGAGAAAAGGTTTGCACATTGACCCAGTGATGTGACACTGCTAAACGGGTCTGTGAAATCAAGATTCATTTAGGTTCGGGGGTTTGATTATGCGGAGGAAAGGTGTTAGGCACCCCCCGACATCCGTGTTGCCACGGTGACAGCCACTTTTCAAGAAACTATTATATGAATGTGTGTGTGTGTGTGTATGGATCAATGTGTAATTTATTTGGAAGTAGTGTGAGGCCTCATTCGCACCTATATACAAAGGGTTTGAATTTATAGAAAAATTCAATTTTAAACATGATATAACAGTGAAGTTTTATAAAGAGGTTTTTCAAACCCTGTGCTCAATAGTAATTGAGGCCTTTTCATACTTCCATTTTATTATTAAATGTTTGGCTTGTTTACTTTTATTTTCGAGATGCGAAGCATCTTCGAGAAAATAATATACAGCAATGACGAACTCCTCATGGGCATGAAAGCCATCTAAGGAAATTCGAACACCGCGAATAATGTACAAGTTGCTTATAGCTGAAAATGTCCATTACGGGAACCGAATCTAGATTCAGTATACTGAATCTGTGATCACATGATTCCTAGGCTCACATGATGCCACAGTTTATATGAAAAGCAGTAAGAAGTTATATATATAAAAGTCAGAATATATATATATATATATATCGATACATGATCAACCACCACGAAGCACCTCCATGGGGATCGAAAATGTAAATATATAAAAGCGATAAATATATATATATATATATATATATATAAAAATACAAGATCAACCACCATGAAGCACCTCCATGGGGGATCGAAAATGTAAATAAAGCGAAGAATGCAATCAACTCGCCACGTAAGTAAACTCAAAGTGACTAAATGTAAAGAAAGCAAAAAAGATTTATCAACCGCCATGAAGTAAACTCTAAAGTGGGACAAAATGTAAAGAAAGCGGTAAAAAGGCCATGAAGTAAACTCCAGGCTGATAGAAATGTAAATATATATATATATATAAGCAAAGAAACGCATACAGATGTTTCTCAATCCCGACTCTCGATTTATCATTTCAATGATTTGTCGCTATTATATATATATATATATATATATATATATATATATATATATATATATAAAGCGATAACGCATATAGAATATAAAATCCGTGCTCATCGAATAGTAAGAGTTCGACAACAGTTCATATATATAAATATATATATATATATATAAAAGCAGTAAACGCTCCGGATGTAAAATCCAAGCTCATCGGATATAATCTGACAACAGTTCATATATATAAGTATACATATATATATATATATATAAAAGCAAGTAAACGCTCCAGACATAAGTCTAGGCTCAATCGAGGCATAACTCGATAATGTTAGTCCGTATATAAAAATATATACATATATAAGTATATATATATATATAGACAGAAATGAAAACCACGGACTGAAGTTCGGGTATACACACATAACACGACTCTCAATGTGAAGAATAGTGTGTGTAAAGATGAAGAAAAAGGCTTTATAGAGTGTGAGAAGGCTTACAATGGGCTACCAAGGCAGGCTTCTATGACTCTAGATGGATAAAAACTCAACTCCCACCGATAAAATATAGCTATATGTGAGCTAACAGGTGTTTAAAATGAGAAAGCACTCAATAGGGGGTGGGTACGGAGCAAATTGGACAGGGCTTCCTCACCTTTTTTTCTCTTGAAAATGACCACCCCAAGCTCTATATTTATAGAGCTGGGAGCCGCAGGTGTACCTGTGGCAGCCACAGATACACCTGCGGCTATCCAGGGTGCGTCGGGCTTCGCAGGTCCTGCCATCTCGAAGTACGTGCACTCATGCAATGTGATATCCGCTCAAACTTGCAGAACTTCAATCCGAGCATCCGAACGAGGTGTACAAGACCTTTTTTGGATCGCTTTTGTCGAGAGTTACGCAATGATATGGGATTAGAGGTTGTACAAAGTCAGGAAGAGGGGACCATGCTCATGGTCTTCAAGCTTCAAATTCTATCCGGTGTACTGTCACGCGTAATAGTCACTCGGGATTGGAACTCCTTGGCTTTTATGGGACATTGCTGTGTAGAAATGTATGTATGAAATATTGAGACGACACGCTGGGGTTGAGGTGGCAAGATGATTTTTTTTCCCTCACCAAGTTATCTCCGATTTTAATGATAGCAGACGTTGCTCAGGGTTACATCTAAGATTGGACTGCTGCAAGTGTTTGAATTCCTCAGGGTCATGTTTAAGTGTGCCTGTCTTCCCGATGTTATCTCTGGGCCTTTGGAATGAGTGCCTCAGCAGGAGGTCTGAGATTGAAACTGATGGCATGCATTTGAAACAAGCATTTTTGGAGTTATCGCCGGAACTACAATGGCATTCCCTGGGGTTATCTCCAATGACGAAACTTAGGGTTATCTCTGAGGTTTGAATTGATACCCCCGGTGTGTGTTCCTAGGTTGAGACTGAACTTCTGGTAGTATCCGGAATGGATGTGAGCTATCTTCCAGGGTTATCTCCGAAAGACGAATCTGCCCTCTTACAATGTTAGTAACAGGTGTGTAGAAAATTTTGAGTGTCTACAGATGCCCCTCTTTATCATATTCATGCAATGCAAGGCATGGATAGGATAAAGAATCCTAGACACTTGAAATGAAACAAGATAAACATGATGTCATATCCAGCAACATGATGCAAATGTATGATGCATGTTGGAATGATTGCCGGTTCCCTATTAATCCTGTCAGGGATGACAATCAGTGATGTCATGGACATGCGATCCAAGTCTTCAAGAATGTTGACGTTAGGGTTATCACCATAGTCCTGGATCCTTGATACAGACTTTAATCCGAAGAGGTGCCTCTCGTGTGCAAGAGATCTGTGGGGATAAAGTTTTGTCTATTTGAGGATGTGTATAACATATTCCATCATCGGTCCTCTCCGATGAGGATGGTCTTCTCTGTTTTGTGTCACCGGTATATACTTTGATCCCGCTTGATTCGCCAACAAAGATATATTGTCGAGTCACCGACCTTGACGATGTGTGTATCACCGGATAGATCCCTGTTAGGCAAACTATCAAGGCTGCTTGACGTTCATTAATATGTGTATCAATGGTTGCATTGCGTTGTGACCCCCGCCGGGGAAGGTTGTGGATAAATGCACTGATGGATGAGATCATCGAATGGCCTCCGATGCTTCGAGGGGTTTACTTGCCATTGATTGAAATAACGTCAAGGCTGCTTAACCTTCATTGACACATACATCAATGGTCTAATTACGTTATAACCCCGTCGGGGATTCGTTCATGGACGAATAATGCGTTGTAACCCCCGTCGGGGATACGTGGATGAGTGAAAGTCTGTGTTGTGACCCCCGCCGGGGATACTTTATCAACGTTTGAAATTGGCGTTGTGACTCCGTTCGGGGATACTTTATCAATGTTTGAAATCGGTGTTATGACCCCCGTCGGGGATACTTTTAGGGTTATGGCCCTGTATTTGGCGGCATCGGACCTGTGTGAGGTATTGCCGAGTATGATTTGAAAAAGCTGAAGTCACTTGTATAGTGTACCTTGCATTTAGGCAAATACCAATGAGTGACATGTGAAGCCATAATTTGACTTGTAACAACCAGGATTCCAAGTTATTCCGCTCAATCACATAGCGTTTTTATTTTTGATTTGGCCTTTTCAGCTTGTGAGGCCTCCTTTGCAACTTGAATGGATGAGCTAGAGAGGAGGGATCCGTGGAGTTGACTCTACTGAGAGTAGTATGCACGTTTGATGATGCTTTCCAATCGGATGACCTTGCGTGTATATGGCTATTGGAGACATGAGTAGGCAGTTCATGACCCTCACTGGCTTGAGGCGTAGGGTGGTGCAGGATGAGCTCACATCTGGCCACGTTATATCCCAGCGTTTTATGTTTGACAGATTTGACTCTGAGGATAGTTATACACGACATTCCAGGGATTTCACCACACCGGAGGATCCTTGGCGTTTGGCCAGAGTAGATGTACTGCTATTATGCGTATTGTCGTATGTCTACATGCCACTGTACATGGATGAGTTGGACATAGGAGTTATCATGGCAGTGAGAGCTCTCAGGGAGGGTCACACCATCATACCGATGATTGTAGCAGAGACTCTGAGGTTAGCCACATACTGCTGCACTTATCCGACGGGAGTGTTTACAGGCAGCTCGGTCATGTTGTACGTGTGGTTTATGTCATACTTGCGACCGATTGGCACTTTCAGGCGGCATGGGTATTGTTTCACCCATGATATAGCCATGTCATACTTCTTTCAGCCTGCGGAGTGTATAGACGTTGCATCTTGGTCAACCTTCCTGGCAGGGATCGGAGATCCGTTTGCTATATTACCGTGTTCAGGGCTTAGCTCACCCTACAGCTTCATCACTCATGCTCCGGGCATGGATTATCTTCCTCTGGCTGGCTTGAGAGGCATGATCACTTACCACCCACTGGCCGTGATGTGTCAGTTTGACCAGTTCCAGGACTTCCATCCTTTTGAGAGGGCATCGAGTCGGTAACCGCTTCTCCACTTTATCGCCAGAGGATAGATCCAAGTTGTATGCCTGTTGGGATCAGCGAGAGCTAGCTGAGTTTTCCATCAGCCATCTGAGTTGTTCTGCAGAGTATTCCGCATGGATGGAGACAGAGACTGCATCGGCTGCGGTAGTATCCACAGTGCAGGGGATTGATTCTGACGATGAGGAGCCTATGGAGGAGGCTGAGATTCCCATCGAGGAGGATTTGACTACTGGGTTACCAGCATTTATGATGGATTCTCCCACTATGAGTGCTACTGTGATTCATCATTCAGCACAGTATCTAGAGCAGAGTCTACATCTGATGACCTTTGAGAGAGATCAGGCTAGGGCCTTAATGTTGATAGCTCTTAATGAGAGAGACACCTCTCTGTTAAAGAGAGACGAGGCCAGATCAGCTAAAGATGTATTGATCATTGAGAGGGATGCTGTCATATCTGCCCGGGATGTGGCCATCACCGACAGTACTTCAGTTAGATCCCTTACGACTGGCATCCTTACCGATATGAGTGTATACATTGATGAGCATCATGCCACCATGCAGTTAGCCTCGGATCTGTTAGCTCGTGTAGATACCATTGGGCAGGAGCTTGCAGCGTTACCTCTTTCTTTGGAGAGGGATGCTATGTTAGATCTGATAGTCCGCATATACACAGATCCGTAGATAGAATTGTATTTTCCTGCACAGACTAGCTTAGCCATTTTGTCATCTACAACACATATGTATATATCAAACAGTATTATGTATGGTAGGGAAATATATTTTGATTCACTTCCCTTTCAGTTGTGCCTTGATACTTGCTTGATATTTGCCTGTTTCTTCAGGGCTTGTGATCTTGATGCATTCTGAACTCATCCTTGATGTGTGGACATTGAGACGTCGCAGGATTTCTCAGCACGGATCATTGATCTGTGTATATCCCTACCATCTTTGGTATCTTGGGACTGGTTTCTGTATGGAAATATAGAGAGGAGTGTGGCTTTTCCTCTCTGAGATTGACCGCACCAGAGATGGTCGCCAGTACTCCTATTTGTGAGAAGCCTAGTTAATTCCATCTCTTATGGATTGGTGTTGCTCTTTGAGGCACAACCGCAACTTAGATGGTTGTCGAATCTCCTATTTGTGAGGAGAGGTTAGGTAGTTCCATCCCTTTGATCTGAAGCCGATGAAATATGGTGGATTGAAGTTTGATCCCAGTACCGTGTGACAAGTATTTTTGTTCTGGTAGGGGGTTAGACCAACCATAAATGGTCGCCACGCACTCTATATTGAAGAGAGATCAGTCTCGTATAGTTTCAACTCGTGTAAGAGGTTCAACGTCAAATGTGAAAGGCGATGGGTGTAGAAGCTTTATTGATGAAGAAGGGTATAGAAGTGTTTTTTGTGGTTTTTGTTTTTGTAGAAAAAGGGCGGAAATGTTTTTGTTGTTTTTTTTATCATGATCGGGCCATATAGAATATAGTTGCCACGTATCTCCGTGTGTCGTGGAGATCAAATCGACGTAGTTCGCCCTCGTGACTTAATTGCAGTAAGAGAAGTATGAATCCCATGCAAAGCAAGCTATATCATGGGAGAAGAAAGTTTGATCCCATGATTGGGACAAACTGCAGGTGTGGAAAAAGTTTGATCCCATCTTCAGGACAAACTGCAAACGTAGAAAAGTTTAATCCCGTCTTCAGGATAAACTGCAGGTGTGAAAGGTTCAATCCCTAGGGGGATAACCGAAATTGTGTGAAAGTTTTGAAATGAAGTGAAACCAGGCTGCTGGTTTAAAGTGTATGTTTCCCTTAGGGGCAGAAGAGTATGTAAAAAGGGTTAGAAAACCGGAATGACTGGTGATTTGATGATCAAAACCAGGATGTTTGCTTGATGACAACCTTAAACATAATACCGTTTCACGGTGTCCGAGTTGATGAGTTGTGGAAATTCATCGCCATCCATTTCTTGTAGTCTGAGAGTGCCTCTTGTCAATACCTTTTTGACAAAAAACGGGCCTTCCTAGTTAGGAACAAATTTTCCTTTAGATTGATCTTGGTTGTCAATAATCTTCTTCAAACCCAAGTCGTGTTATTTAAACTGCCGTAGCCGGACTTTTCAGTTGTAGGATCTTGTGATCCTTTGCTGATATAACTGACCATGGAAGATAGTCGCGATTCACCTTTTGTCTATTAGAGACAATTGATGATACCTGTCTTGTACCCATTGGTCTTCATCCAGCTGAGCATCCATCAACACTCTGAAGGATTCCATTTCCACCTCTATGGGGAGCACTGCTTCCATCCCATAGGCTAATGAGTAGGGGTTGCCCCAAAGTGGAAGTAATGAATTGAAGTTCTCAGAGGCTAATAAAGTCAGAGGCAAGAGGTCAGGCCATCCTTTGTGATTGGCGGACATTTTCTGTATGATCTTCTTGATGTTTTTATTAGCCGCTTCAACAGCACCATTCATCTTTGGAAGGTAGATGACAGAGTTAAGGTGTTTGATGTGGAATTTACTGCATAACTCCTCCATCATTTTGTTGTTGAGGTTCTTAGCATTGTCTGACACAATGACCTCTGGTTGTCCATATCGACAAACGACATTATTTCTAATGAAAGCAACGATGACTTCTTTGGTAACCCTGGGGAAGGAGGCTGCCTCTACCCATTTGGTGAAGTAGTCAATCATGGTGAAGATAAACTGATGCCCGTTACTAGCTTTGGGCCTGATCACGTCCATTCCCCACATTGAGAAGGGCCATGGTGAACTCATATTATGGAGTTCCCTTGGAGGGGCGTGGATAGCATTCCCATGAATTTGGCATTGTTATCACCTCTTGACGTGATCATCACAGTCAGCTTTGAGCGTAAGCCAATAATGCCCTATTCTGAGGATTTTCTTGACAAGTAGGGGTCCGCTCATGTTTAGGCCACATACTCCACCATGGATCTCATCCATGAGCCTCTAAGCTTGGTCTTTGTCCAAACATCTGAGGAGACCTAATCCTACATCTCTTTTGTAGAGTGCATCTCTGCTCAGGTAGAATTTTATAGTAAGTTGATGGATCTGCCTCTTTTCAGTCAGGCTCGCCTCAGCGGGTGTAGATCCATCTTGTAGATACTCCTTGATATGCTGATACTAAGGGTTGTGGATGGGAGGTAGCTCATCTGATACTTCTCCAACATAGTTCCCATAAGCTGGGGCCTTTTGCAGGGCAAATATGATGCTTGACATGTTTTCCTTATCAGGTATGTGAATCAAGGAGGCCAACATTGCTAGTGCATCCGCAAAATCATTCCTATTACGAGGAATGTGTAGAAAGGAGATTTTTTTAAACTCCAAAGCCATCTGTAGAACTTGTCGATGGTAAGGCAGCAAATGTAGTTCTTTGGTTTGATAGATTTATGTGGATTGTTTGATTACCAACTCTGAATCTCCAAAGACAGTTAACCGCCTGATGCCCATTGAACGGGCAAGTTTTAGCCCCATGATACGCCTTTCATACTCAACAGTGTTGTTGGTGCCGACAAACCGCAATTTGACGGCCGATGGATATCGCTTCCCCCCGCATCGGATACTAGAACTCGCTCCACATCCGTAACCTTCTCGTGTTAATAGCTCCATCAAAATATATTTTCCATGTATGGCATGCATCGTCTTCGATGGTGTTGCTTGAATCGCCATTACCCCTTCATCGGGAAATATGTTTCAAGGGTTTGTAATCCCTCGCAGTGTGCGCGACCAACCGATCCGCAATTCCTTGACCTTTGATAGACTTTTTGCATCACATAGACGATGTCAAATCGTAGGATCAACTCCATCATCGATAACAACGATAATTCAAGATGGGCTTATCAAGACATATTTGAGAGGATCCACGCAGATATATGAGATGGGTTGTGTGACCATGGAGGTAATGTTGAAACCTCATGGAAGCCCATGCTAAAGCACAACAAGTCTTCTCAATCGTAGTGTACTTGTGTTCACCGTCATTGAATCTTTTGGTTTGAGATAATAGATAGCTCGCTTCTTGGTCTCTATCGTCTTTTTTTCTCCAAAGATGCAAATTTATAGCATTGTCATTAATGGACAGGTACATGAATAGGGGAACATCATCCCTGGGAGGTACCAAAATAGGAGCGTTAACCAGCTACTCTTTGATTGTAAGGAAGGCTTTCTGACACTCATAGTTCCATTTTATGGAGGGGTTCTTCCTTAACAGCTTGAAGATGGGCTCAAAGGTTGCTGTCAGTTGAGAAATGAACCTACTAATGAAGTTGATTCTTGCCAAAAATCCCCTTATTTCCTTCTCTGTCTGAGGAATGGGCATTTCCTTGATGGCCTGGATTTTGGTGGGATCCAAATTTTAATCCTTTTCAATTAACTAGAAACCTAGCAACTTGCCTGATTTAACGCCAAAGGTGCACTTGGCTGGATTCAACTTCAAGTTGTACTTACGCAACCTGTTGAAGAGCTTTTTAGATGGTCTAAGTGGTCTTCTTCCCTTTAGGACTTGACAATGATGTCATCCACGTTGATCTCTATCTCTTTGTGCATTAAATTATGGAAAAGAGTCATCATAGCTCGATGATAGGTTGCCTCGGCGTTGATGAGGCCGAACGACAACCGTCTGTAGCAGAAGGTTCCCCAAGGTGTGATGAAAGCAGTTTTCTCACGATCCTCCTCAGCGACCATAATCTGATGGTACCCCGCGAAGTAATCCGCAAAGGAGTACATGTCATATTAAGCAGTATTGTCAATGAGAATGTGGATAAAGGGCACGGGAAAGCTATCTTTAAGGCAAGCTTTGTTCAGATCCCGGTAATCCACGCAAATTCACACCTTTCCACCTAGTTTAGGCATGGGAACAATGTTGGATATCCATTCCGAATATGTGGACACCATGATAATGCCAGCTTGAAATTGTTTCATAATTTCTTATTTAACCTTTAAACTCCACTCAGGTTTCAATCACCTGAGCTTCTGCCTGACTGGCTTAAATCCCTCCTTAATGGGAAGGAGATGAAGGACAATGTCAGTGGACAAACCCACCATGTCTTTGTGAAACCATGCAAACACATCTTGGAATTGGGTTAATAGCACAACCATGTCATTCCGTTGATTTAGGGTTAGGTCTGAACCAATCTGGATTAGCTTAGGGCTTTCTAAGGTTCTAAGATTGAAAGGAATGGTTTGATCAAGATTAGGTTTAGGTTTGTCTTCGACCCATTCATTAATCTCCTTAGGTGTCTCAATGTCCTCTTGGATTTCCATCAAGTCTGAGTTCAACTTTTCATCAAAGTTACAGTCCTTGTGGAGAAAAGGCACCTCATCCGCAAGTACAAGCACATCTAAATTCAAAATCCTGAAACAAAATATGCTTTCACTTAATATATGAAACTGTTTAATCATACAAAAGTGTTAGCATGTACTGATAAAATAACTGCTAATACTGTACAGAAAAGTAAGAAATTAAAGTTATCTACAGGGCAGAGGGATTTCTGCCCGTTTTACCCTCGTCGACCAATGTTGGAGTGCTGCTCCAATTATCGAGGGTAAAGTCCTGATGGACTGCAGTGATGGAGGGGCTGTCATCGTCCTCCTTTTCCCGAATGATGACCATAACATCTGGGCAATCATCATCTGGGGTGTATCTGTTTGTATTTTCATCATGGACAATGATGCGTATGCCTGACATCATCAAGGCGATGTCATATTTACATTTTCGTTCCCTTTCTTCCACTTCGGGATCAGGAATTAGGACCTCTTTTACTTTAAACGGTACTGGTTTGGGAAACAGCATAGCCATAACATGGGCTGACACCTTTACTAGAGACTGTATCAGCTCATGAGGTGCGGGTGCAAAAAATTACCATGTGGCGGAAGCTTGAGGAATCTGCTTATGCTTATGAGGATGTCCCAGTTTGACTGGACACTTGAATTGGGTGCTTAATACCCTATTGATTTTTTCCCAGCCCTTGTACAGGCTGATAACCCAATGACATCATTTCTTGAATGGCCGACATAACCTCGACAGAAATCTTGGGTACGAGAAGTGCTGCTCCAATAGGATGGTATTGCGTGTTACTCACTTCCAAAGTATGAAAATTGGCCGACTCAACCTTTGAATTGAAGCTGGTGATTGATAGGTTTCCTTGTTCAGGACATTCCGGCTCAGCGTTGATAGTGACTAGGCTATTGTTGACAATGTATTTAAGTTGTTAATGTAGTATAAAAGGGACGGCTCCAGCCATGTGGATCCATGGTCTCCCCAATAGCAGGTTGTATCTTGAATCTATCTTGAGGACATGGAAGGATACATTGAATGTATTTGGACCAATCTCAATTGGCAACTCAATCTCTCCGACAGAATTTCATCGGGATCCATCAAAAGCTTTGATAACCGTATGGCTACTTCGGGTCCGTTTGAGATTGACGTTCATCTTCACCAAGGTGGCATAAGGATAGATATTCAGAGATGAACCTCCGTTTATCAGAACTCCAACTAACATATACCCAGAGGACAAAACTGCAATGTGCAATGGCTTTGAAGAATGACCCGGTCCTTCGGTGGTATGTCGTCATCAGTGAAGGATATCACATTGTTGTTAAAAATGTGATCAACCAAATGTTGAAATTTTTCCACATCCACTGATTTCGGCAAGTAGGCTTCTTCCAAAACCTTTAATAAGATCTTCCTGTGATCCTCGGAAGAGAAAACTCCAGTATTGAGATCTGATGTGGAGCTTCTCTTAAGCTTAGAACCACCTTGGCTTCATTATGACCCATAGTACGGAGGAATTTCTCAATTTTCTCCATGGGAATCTTCCCATTTGCTTTTATGGCGGGATTCATCACCCTCTGAGGAAGATACAGTGGATTTTTCTTCGACACTGCTGCAATAGTATGAGACGTGGATCCTTCATCTTCTCCATAATTCCATGGGACTTTGTGTAAGCTGATAACAGGATATTGTGGTCTGAAGGGTAAAGAAATTGGCTCTAGTGCAGCCACTTTCAAAGGATTGTCAGCACCTTTGAGTTGAATTGCTTGTATGGGAAATGGTTTGACAGTCTCATCAGCCTCAGCGGATATAACTGCTACTAGCCCCTTCCATTTAGTAGGACAGGTATTCCAACTCTCGAGTAGCACAGTGTCATCGTCTGCCAATTGCAGGACACTGCTGTCAATTAGATTCTGAATAAGGTGGCGGAGTGCCCAACATTCTTCTGTGATATGACCGCGAGAATGTGAATGATATTGACATACTCCATCGGAGTTGAACCGTCTTGAACGGGGATTGATTAGAGGTAGAAGGGAGGTAATTCTTCCTTCATTGATTAACATCTAAAATATCTGCTCCATAGGTTGGCCCAAGTATGTAAATTCCCTTTTATTGGCAAAATCCCGACAGGTTTTAGCACTTGTTCTCTTTGCAACCTTATCCTCCATAGCTTCGCTTTCTGAAGGTGATGATGGAGCATTCATAACAAAAGGAAGGAGACATGAATGCTCCTAGCTGATTAACTGGCGTGTGACTTAATGCTGATGGGTCACCAGTTCTACCAATTGTTCAATTTGCTTACAAAGAGCTTTCATCTTTCGTTCCATAGCAAATTGAAACTTTGTGTAATCCCATCTGTCAACACCATCTTTGATGGTTTGGGATGATTCATTATTAAAATTGGAACTCTGCCCAGTGCTCCAACTAATCATGTTGACCTCTTCTTCTTTGTGTTGAGGAAGAGGGTTGTCTTGCTCATGAGGTTGATCTGGTTTGGTAACCCCGATCTCACCGTTGTCTATTAAATCTTGGATCTTGTGTTTCAAGGCCCAACAATCTTGAGTATCATGTCCAGGTCCTCCGACATGATAAGCACACTTCCGAGTAGCATTGAAACCCCTCCCATTAGGGTTGGCTGGTGGAAGAAGATGTGTGATTTTCTTCTAAGTAGTCAGAAGAGCAAGAATATTCTTGAGCGAGTCCCCTAAGGGTGTGAACGTTCGAGGGCGCTCTGCTTCTCCACCTTTAGGCAATGGAGGGTCAAGACCGTGCTTGAAAAGGGAGTAATTTCTTCTCTCAGATAGGCATGTTTTGACTGCCTTTTGACCTTGTAGTATCAAGGAAACATCCTCCTCTTTCTTTTTATGGACCCTCCTGGGGTTGTTTCCATAAGATCCGGATTGGATGTGCTCAGCAACTGCTTTAAGAGCGGCTAGGTCTTGAATCTTTCCTGACTTTAACCCCATCTCAGCCATCTCTTCGTGCTTGATCATTTCAGAAAATGGTTTGCCAATACCAGCTAAAACTCTCTCATAGAAAGGAGCTTCTTTTATGTCTATGAAAGTCATGACCATTTCTGACTCTGTCATAGAAGGAATAACTTGAGCAGCAAAGTGCCTCCACCTTTGAGCGTACTCTTTGAAAGACTCATTAGACTATTTTTTGACCTTGGTAATCTGATACCAGTCAGGAGCCGTCTGAGATTGAAAACTATATTGAGTGAGGAAGGCGTGAGCTAGCTCTTCCCAGCTATGGATCTTTAAGTTGTTTAATCTAGTATACCATGAACAGACTTCTCTAGTCAGACTCTTCTAGAACAGTTGCATTCTGAGCTTTTTATTTTCCGCATAAGATCCAATTTCTCCAATGAACACCTTTAAATGTGTGTAAGGATCCCCTAATCCGTCATACTTTTCAAAGTCAGGGGTTTTGAATTTCTGTGGATAATGAAAACCAGGGAATATGCAAAGGTCAACATATGAAACACTTCCATGTGTTCCAATCCCTTTGAGAGAACAGATAGTTTCTTCCATTTGAAGGACCTTCTTCCTAATATCACCGGTGTCTGGATCTCCTTTGAGATGGGTGTTTTCAGGGTCTTTGTTGGTCGTATCCAACTAAGGTTCTGGATTTGTTTTATCCAAAACTTGTGTTCTTCCTTGTGTAGAGGATTCTGTACGTGTAGGCATCTTTGAGCCCTGAGTAGACTGATGCAATTCTTTAAGCAAGACAGCTAAATCTGTAATTTTTTTACTTAATCCGTCAAATTCTTCTCGAGAAACAGGATTAGACTGGTCAGAAGAAGACATGATTGGCTGCAGGCTCGTGGCCTTTTTGAATTTTGAGCGGGTAACAGGCCCAATTATTTCCCTACAAAAACCTATGTAGTTTAGTTTCAGGGAATGTATAAATGTTTACATGCTATGTATACCCGTGTTAGGAATATTATCCTGCAAAATGGATGTTAATCGATAACATGTCATGTATGTGCAAATATTCTTCATATATTACATAAAGATGAGCATGGAATGAAATTACAAGTAAATGCTTTTACAAGTAATAGAAAATGGAAAGCATGAAGAGACTTTCCTCCGCGTTTGGTTTATCAGAGGCTGACCTATCTTAGGTTACTCTCGCAACTTTTTGGCATGAAGGTTCCCTGATCATCGCAATTTACTTGACGGGAAGTTAATCTGGTCTTTCAACTGGACGGAATCTGGGTAGTGCCTTTCCTGAGCCTCGTTGGAATTAGTCTCCCTACGAGTCCAGTAATCAAACACCGACAAGATAGCCTCCTGGTGGAGGAACCACACAACATACATTCACATACAGCGTATCTCACCGTTTATGAAAATGATGACATGTGTGAAGTGATGATTGGGTAATATACCCATGAATTGGATATACTTGGGCTTAAATTATTGTATTCTCAAGTCGTTTAGATGCGTTATTATTGTGTTTTTGTGTTATTTTGCAGAGAAGGGAGCTGTAGGGGGTCAATTTTGGAACTTCAAGCTGAGTAATGGCAGTTTGGTAATTTTTCAGGGACTATGCCGGGGCGCTACATTCAGTGTTAATCCCAGTGCCGGGGCACTGGGTCGCGTCAGCAGTTGTCCAGGGCACGCGTTTGACCATTGTTTGACTTGCTAAATGGAGGTTGTTTGAAGTCAATTTGGATTTGGATTGCTAGAGTTTGGATAAGTGGACTATATAAAGGCTATTTTAATTGAAAGAGGGGACTATCTACACAATTGGAGGCTGAGCAAGGAGTCAAGGAGACATTGAAGATTTTACTTAGAGCTTCTTCTTCTTCATTCTTTCAATTTGTGTAATTCTTTAAGGATGATTTGCAAAAGATTGTTGTTTTTAATTTCTGCTATGAACTAATTTCTTTAATTAAGATTTCAATTGAACCTTTTATAGCTATAAATTAGTTATTTCATTTATTCTAATTATTTATGTCAAAGTGAATTGTTTATCTTGCCTTGCATTTATTGATTAATTATTTGGCCAGTAATTACCTTGTTACTCTAGAAGGAATTGAAAGAGAAATTCTAGGGTTAGAACTGGGCACGATAATGTGTGACTTAGTTATTTGCAAAGTGAATAATTAGGTTTGTGAATTGAATGGAAATATCTGTTCACCGCATGTAACACATAAGGAATTGGGATTGAAGGAGTTTAATTCAATTGCTTTTGCATAGAATATAGCAAAGATTAATCTGGATTAAATAGAAGTCAATTGATCACTTGGAAAAGGACTTTTGGCATTTGAGAATTCCTGTTAACAATTCAGTAGGCATAATAATTGGGATAATTGGATAATTAATTTATAGTTCATAATTGGGGATATTGAAGTCTTAATCCTTATTTATCTAAATTCATTTATACAAATCTTAGTTTTGTTTATTTGATTTATTTTAGAATAATCTCCTTTTAGTTGTTTAATTTAGTTTTCTTAATTCAAAAAATCACAATTTATGGTTGCTTAAATAAAATTAAATTGATATAGTGCTAGTAGTTGGAATTTATTAATTAGAATTCTCTGTGGGATCGACACTCTATCTTATCAATTTATTACTTGTTGACCGTGTATACTTGCACGTTTGCTTTGATTGTGAAATCAACCAACAAGTTTTTGGCGCCATTTTCGGGAATTCTTTATTAATATTAATTCCATATTAGTTATAATCAATTCTATTTTAATTTAAACGTTACTTATTTTTCTTCTTGATTTGCAGAATTTTTTTATGAGTGTATGCACACTAGATCAAGGGCTAAAAGGAACTTTTTCCTTATACTGGACGATATCGAAAGGAAGTTCCAAAATTGCAAATTGAGTGCAAAGGGTCACCGTGGAAGAAAATCAAGTAACAAGAAATTCCAATGAACATGGCAGGGGATGAACAGAAATTGCTTAGGGATTATGCCATGCCGAATGTCATAGATATACAATCGAGTATTAGGAGACCGGCAATCAATGCAAACAGTTTCGAGATCAAACCGGGAACAATTCAGATGCTACAGAATACATGCCAGTTTGGGGGTAGTTCGATAGATGATCCTAATGAGCATATCTTAAGTTTCTTGGAAGTTTGAGACACCTTCAAATTCAACAATGTATTGAAAGATGTTGTAAGGTTGAGGATGTTCCCATTTACCTTGAAAGATAAAGCGCAAAGTTGGTTACATTCTTTGCCTCCTGGCTCAATCACAACTTGGGACGACTTAGCTCAAAAATTTCTAGCTAAGTTTTTCCCACCAGCAAAGTCGACAAAACTACGGAACGATATTCACACCTTTGCACAGTTCGACTTAGAATCGTTATATGAGGCGTGGGAAAGATTTAAGGATATGCTTCGTAAGTGCCCACATTACGGAATTCCACAGTGGATGCAATTGGGGATATTCTATGATGGTTTGCATGCGTCTACAAGGGCCATTATTGATGCAGCAGCAGGGGGAGCGATCATGTCTAAGAATTTTGATGAGGCATATCAGCTGTTAGAGACAATGGCCAACAAAAATTATCAGTGGCCCATGACTAGGTCTAACCCTCCAAAAACACCGGGAAAGTTTGAAGTAGATCCTATGACAGCATTAGCAGCACAAGTGGACGCAATAGCTAAGAAAATGGAAACATGGAGTCCACCATCCACACAGCAGGTAGAAATGGTTTGTGAATTATGTGTTGGGGGTCATGATACGGATCAATGTGTCATAAATTCAATCACCATACCAGGGGAGTTATAATCGATCTACCCAACCTTATCCGAATCAAAACGCATATAATCCGGGTTGGAGAAATCATCCGGGATTTTCATGGAGTAACAATCAAGCTCAAGCTCAAGCACCTAGACAACAAAACACATCCGGATTTCAAAATCAGACTCAACAACAACCAGAGAGGAAATCAAGTTTGGAAGAAGCCTTGGAAAAATTCATTAGAGCTACTGACAAAAGGAACGAGGAACAAGACAAAATATTAAATCAAGTAGAGCTGAATATGAAAAGCCAAGGTGCGTCGATAAAGAATCTGGAAAATCAAGTGGGGCGATAGCAGCACATGACCGAATAACCGACCACTGGAACACTCCCGAGTGACACAGAGAAAAATCCGGGAAGAGATGAGCATTGTAAGGCTGTAACTCTACGAAGTGGAAAGGATTTGCAAGAGACAGTCAAGGATAGGGAGGAAAGGGACAACGCAACAAGTGAAATAGAGGAAGTTGTGGGCACCGGAAAACGTCAAGATGAGACCTTAGAGCAGAAAGAACCGGAACCAACCATCACAATGCCTCCCATACCGTATCCGCAGAGGTTTCAGAAATCCAAGTTGGATAAGCATTTTTCAAGATTCTTGGATATTTTCAAAAAACTGCATATCAACATCCCCTTTGCCAAAGCCTTGGAACAAATGCCGAGTTATGCTAAGTTTATGAAGGAGGTTTTGTCGAGAAAAAGGAAATTGGGTGAGTTCGAGACAATGGCATTGACCGAAGAATGCAGTGCGATCATTCGGAATAAGTTACCACCAAAGTTTAAGGATCCAGGTAGCTTTAATATACCCTGTGAAATTGGAAATCAGTTTTCGGGACGAGCATTGTGTGATTTGGGGGCCATTATAAATTTGATGCCATTATCCGTCTACAGCCAGTTTGGACTTCAAGCCCCACGACCGACAAATATCAGTTTACAATTGGCGGATCGATCGGTTACATATCCATGAGGTATTGTTGAGGATGTTTTAGTCAAAGTGGATAAATTCATCTTCCCCGCGGATTTCTTTATCATGGATTGTGAAGTAGATAGCGAAATCCCAATTATTCTCGGGAGACCATTCTTAGCAACGGGAAGAACTTTGATTGATGTGCAAAAAGAAGAATTGACGATGCGAGTTGAGGATCAACAAGTCACCTTTAATGTATTCAAGTCGATGTCTTATCCGAAAGAAAAAGGTGAGTGTATGCGGGTGGATATTATGGAAGAATTAGTTAATCACAAGTTCAGTGGAAATTATTCGAAAGACCCGCTAGAATCCATTTTGCTCGGGATGGACGATGATGGTATTGAAGATGACGTTGAGTATGTCAAATGGCTAGATACATCATCTTTCTTCCGGAAAAGCAATCAATCATTTGACACCCTTGATAGGCCCGAAATGGAAGGTAAAAAGTTCAAACCCTCGATAGAAGAGCCACCGGTGTTGGAATTAAAGCCACTACCATCTCATCTATATTATGCTTATTTGGGAAAAGATGCTACCCTACCAGTTATTGTTTCGACGGAGTTAATTGACACGCAAAAGGAGAAACTGGTACGGGTCTTACGAGAGTTCAAAACAGCAATTGGGTGGACTATAGCGGATATTCGGGAAATTAGTCCATCATATTGTATGCATAAGATTTTAATGGAAGAGGAGGCAAAACCAATCATTGAGTTGCAAAGAAGGCTAAACCCCATTATGAAGGATGTGGTGAAAAAGGAGATCATAAAATGGTTGGATGCCGGCATTATTTACCCAATCTCGACACGCTTCATGGGTGAGTCCCAGAGATAAGCAGTACAAGCGTACTAAAGAAAAAGGGGTATGACAGTGGTGAAGAATGAAGCTAATGAGCTCATCCCTACTAGAACAGTTACAGGATGGAGAGTATGTATGGACTACCGTAAGCTAAATAAAGCCACACGCAAGGATCACTTCCCCTTACCGTTCATTGATCAGATGTTGGATAGGTTAGCGGGACATCAGTTCTATTATCTCTTGGATGGATATTTCGGATACAATCAAATTGCCATAGCCCCGGAGGATCAAGAGAAAACTACATTCACATGCCCATACGGTATGTTTGCATTTCGGCGTATGTCCTTTGGTTTATGTAATGCACCAGCAACCTTTCAACGGTGCATGATGGCGATCTTCTCCGATATGGTCGAATAGAATTTAGAGGTATTTATGGATGACTTTTCTGTGTTCGGTGACAGTTTCGACTTATGCTTAAAAAATCTGGCCTTGGTGCTGAAGAGATGTGTGGAAACAATCCTGGTCCTAAACTGGGAAAAATGTCACTTTATGGTGAAAGAAGGGATTATTTTGGGGCATAAAGTTTCTGCAGCAAGGTTAGAGGTGGACAAAGCGAAGATTGAGAAATTACCCCCTCCATCATCTGTGAAGGGAATCTGGAGCTTCTTGGGACATGCGGGTTTCTACAGACGCTTCATTAAAGATTTCTCCAAAATTTCAAAACCCTTATGTTCCCTGTTGGAGAAAGACGTGCCTTTCAAGATGGATCAGTCATGTATCAAGGCTTTTGAAGTATTAAAGAGGAAATTGGTCTCAGCTCCAATTATTGTGGCGCTCGATTGGTCTTTACCGTTCGAATTAATGTGCGACGCCAGTGACTACGCAGTTGGAGCAGTATTGGGACAACATCACGACAAGATTTTTCACACAATCTACTATTCCAGCAAGACGTTGACAGATGCCCAGTTGAACTACACAACCACCGAAAAAGAATTACTTGCGATTGTGTTGCTTTCGACAAATTCAGAGCATATCTCATTGGGACCAAGGTAATCGTTTATACTGATCATTCTGCCATTAAGTATTTGATTGAGAAGAAGGATGCCAAACCGCGGTTAATATGGTGGTACTATTGTTACAAGAATTTGATTTAGAGATCCGGGATAGAAAAGGTACCGAAAATCAGGTGGCGGATCATCTTTATCTGTTGGAAAATACAGAATTTCAACAAAAAGACAACGTCATGATCAATGAGAAATTTTCAGATGAACAACTTCTCCGAGTAACAACGACATTGCCATGGTATGCAGATTATGTGAATTACTTGGTTAGTAAGGTGTTACCCCCAGATTTGAATTCGCAGCAACGAAAGAAATTCCTCCGTGATGTGAAGCAATACTATTGGGACGAACCATTTTTGTTTAAAGCTTGTGCAAATCAAATGATTAGAAGATGTGTGCCACATGAAGAGATGGATAACATATTGGGTCATTACCACTCATCAGATTACGGAGGTCATTATTCCTTGATCAAACAAATGACCAAAGTGTTACAATCGGGATTTTTCCGCTTTCTATTCAAGGATGCTTACCTCTATGTGCTAAAGTGTGATCGGTGCCAGTGTGTAGGTAATATCTCCAAGCGCAATGAAATGCCACTCAACACAATTTTGGAGGTTAAAGTGTTCAACGTGTGGGGAATCGACTTTATGGGACCTTTCCCATCCTCTTTCAATAATCAGTACATTCTGTTGGCGGTCGATTATGTTTCCAAATGGGTAAAAGCCGCAGCTTTACCCACCAATGATGCCAACGTTGTCCTCCGATTTTTGAAGAAAAACATCTTCACACGATTTGGGACACCGAGGGCGATAATAAGTGATGAGGGAACTCATTTCTGTAATAAGCAGTTCACTAAACTGCTTGTAAAGTATGGGGTTCATCATAAAATTGCAGCCGCGTATCATCCCCAAACCAATGGTCAAGCGGAAGTCTCGAATAGGGAGGTAAAGCAAATTTTAGAAAAGGTGGTCAATCCGTCAAGAAAAGACTGGTCAATACGTCTTGACGATGCCCTATGGGCATATCGAACAGCATATAAGAATTCGATCGGCATGTCACCTTATCGAATGGTCTACGGAAAGGCGTGTCATCTCCCGATTGAACTAGAACACAGTGCACACTGGGCCATTCGGAAACTTAATTTTAATCTACAAGCAGCCGATGAGAAAAGGTTACTGCAGTTAAATGAGATGGACGAATTTTGGTTCAATGCCTATGAGAATGCAAAATTATACAAGGAAAAAGTCAAAGCCTGGCACGATAAGAAAATTCTTGATCGGACATTTGAACCGGGCCAACAAGTCTTGCTTTTCAACTCACGACTGCGTTTATTTCCTGGGAAACTGAAATCTCGTTGGTCGGGACCCTTCAAGGTGGTATCTGTCGCACCATATGGGAACAATGAAGTGGAGGAACCGAATTCAAAACGAACATTTAAGGTTAACGGCCAACGATTGAAACACTATTGGAGTGGATCCATTAATCGACAATCTACGGCCATGTACCTTTTCGAACCGGTGATTAATTGAGTACAACAACAAAGTCAGGCTTACGACTATAAACCAAGCGCTTTAGGGAGTCAACCCCACAAGTTTTAATTTA
The DNA here is from genome assembly GCA_020205615.1 of Panax quinquefolius. Taxonomy (NCBI): domain Eukaryota; kingdom Viridiplantae; phylum Streptophyta; class Magnoliopsida; order Apiales; family Araliaceae; genus Panax; species Panax quinquefolius. The sequence goes on from CM035173.1 coordinate 85,328,327, forward strand.
TTGTATTTCATTTTTCTTCATTTTATATATTTAGTATGTACTCTATTTCAATTTTTATTATTTGTTAGTGTATGCTCTGCCTAACATTCTCTCTATATCATGTTTAGCTGTTGTAAGTTGAGAATTCATATGTACTCAGTTGCCACACGAGGGGGATGAAGACAGCGCCCTGGCGCTTGAATTGCACACAAACATAGCGCCCCGGCGTTAGGGGTTATTATCACTTTCTGCAGGATAGCGCCCCGGCACTGTATTTACCCTTTATAGCAGAACCTCACAGCTGGGGATAATCATCGACATCGACAAGAAGCGCCTGCCGCTCCATCCACTTCGAAAGACTAACGCCCGGTGGCGAGGTCGATTGAGAATCCTACACGATTTAAAAAGCCTGACGTTCCATAACTTCTTTTGATTAACTGCTTCGCACGTGCAGTATTTGAACCCTTCCCCTTCACCCCTATATAACTTCTTCCCCATTCACGTCACATAACATACAGACTTTGCTAATCATAAATTGTTTATTTGTATTGGCATCTTTTCCTTTGTGATTTTGATTCTCCTTCCATATCCAAGGTATGTATGATGTTATCCTTGATCTATTTCTACCCCTTCTTGCATACGCATGACGATAATGAGTTCGGATTATCATATCTATGATATTTCTATGGTGATTGCATGTTGGGGTATGAATTGCTAGACATAATGGAGTTTTTCAAGCAAAATAGTAATTGCCCACAAGGTGTTTGTTGTTTTGCCTGACTCACTGTGTTGCTAATTACTTGGAGTCATATCTCTATGGGAATCTTGTTTGTCAAAGTTGCACATCCATTGACTATTTGATTGGAATTATTCAAAATTTTAACCTACATAGTGTTCCAACCCCCATACACCGAATGTATACAGATGTTTGCCATAATAATTGTTATACATCCCACCTTTTGGGCAGATCATGCACCTCTTTGACCAATCATGCTATAAAGACATAAAATGCAACTACTTGATCCAATTTAGTTTCCTTGCTATTATATGTTTCATTACACCCCAACCAAGTACCACCATGAACTGGTTTGGAAGTTTGGGGGTAGTGATGTGGTCACATAAGTCCATCTTCGAATTATGCCCAATTCTAATACTTATGAATGCAATTTGTTGCAGGAATTTCTAATGGCTTCAAAGCGTCAACGCGGCGAAGGTTCAGGGACCGCTTCGACTCCACCTCCAAAATTTGACAGCCGACGTTTTGTTAGTGCCGCAACGCAAGACGCTATAACCGCATGGCTACCCGCTCACTAGTCCCCGAACACGGTTTAAGGCCTGATCCAGCCAAGGATGGGGATATGGCAGCCATGATTGCGGAAAGAAATTGGTTCACACTCAACACGCAACCCGACCCAGTAGTCATTGCAGTAGTTAAAGAGTTTTATGCAAATGTGTCCGAACACTTCCACTATGGGGTGTATGTGAGGGGTAAGACGGTTGAATTTGGGGAAGAAGATATCAATGGGTGCTACCAACTACCGTTAGAGGGACACAACGATGAGCATGCCAGTCTAGTGAGTCGAGGGCTCGATTATGAAAAAATAATCCGTGAACTCTGTCAGCCTGGTACCACGTGGACTCTACATGAACGTGGCAGCATGACCTTCCCTCTTTCTAACCTAAGTTTATATGGGAAGGCATGGTATGCCTTCATCTGTGCCAAACTTATGCCATGCACCCATGTGAGCCATGTTACCAATGAGAGGGTCGTCCTGCTGTATTCTATAATTCAAGGATTAAAGATAGATGTCGGCCACGTGATCCAGTAATCCATTCTGCGAGCTGCAAGAGGAGGAACCACGGGAGGTTTACCCCATCCATCTCTTATTTGCGTCTTGTGTGCAAAATTTGGGGTCAAATGGAAGTCGGACGAGATGATTCAAACCCCCATGCCGGTGTTGGATCATAAACTGATCAGTAGGTATAGAGTATGGACTGGTGGGGAGAACCACCCTAGGGGATTGGGTTTTATAATTCCCCAAGTGGAGGCTCCACAAGCTCCACCACCTTCGGCTCCACCCACATATGGTCCATCCTCCGCAGCTCACCGTGGTGTGGTTACTTAAGCGGTCCAGCGAGAAATAGACAGATGGTTCTATAATATCGAATCTCAGAATGTCCGCCTTTCAGAACGTCAAGATGTCATCTACAAATATATGGTCGACCAATTTACTACTCAGAATGCCATGCACGCCCAACTGTACCCGGGCGTTAATCTTAGCCAGTTCCCTACTGCTCCCGTTCTGCCTGTGTTTCCCCCTTCCGATCTAGAGATGAGCGAGGAGGATGATGCTCCACCCGAGGCATAAGGTCGTCAGGGAAGTCCTCTATTTTATTTTGTTCTATTTTTCGCATGAGGACATTGCTCTAGATAAGGTTGGGGGTAGTTAATTTCTATTTGCATTAGTAGATTGTTATTGTTAATAGTCTGTGGACAATTTTAATTGTTATTGTTGGTTAAATGTTGCATTTAGGATTGCATGTTAATTCCAGCTTTTGATAGTACGTATGTTTGGGGCCAATGATGAAATTAAAATTGCATGAACAAGTCTAGTAAGGATTGTTAAGCTAGTGATATAATTTTCTTGACATGATTTAAATCTTTATCTGTTTGACACTGATATTATCAGGATAGCACATTTTGAACCATGTTAGCTATGATAGTTTAAATGGATAGATAATAGAGTTCTAAAGGATGAATACTAGTGAAATAAAGGAACAATTTGAATAGCTAGTGAAGACTGAATTTAGACATAAACTTAAGTTTGGGAGAAAAATATTTGGAGTATATAAGCTTTTAAAAATAAATATATATAAATATATATAAACATCGTGGCATGCTTGTCTAGTTTTGTGGCCTTTGTTACTTGAGTAAGTAAGCCTGAGGGGATTGTCTCTACACCTAGCGCCCTAAGGTCTTAATGGCTTGGGAGTCGTTGGTCGAAAGCTCGTTAAGGTAACACTGGAAAGCCTAAGGGAATAAGACAATACATAGTCATGAGGGAAAAAAAAGTAAAAATAAAGCGGGAAAAGTATAAAAAAAACCGTTAATAATAATAAAAAAAAAAGTAGAAGTATTCCATTTTGACCCTTGAACTTTGGTGATTGTTTGATTTCAGCTGAATCAAGCTTATTTGATGAGTTCTCAAATTTACACTGTATGATGCCTACTAAGAAATTTATTATCTTTCATATTTTTGCCTTTCATTGGTTAGCATGGTTGTTGGTCACACACACACGATATCAGTAATAACAGATTTAGATTCATTGATTATTGGGATATTATTGATCTGCTTTAACATGATGTATTAGTATGTTTTTGTGATTTTTCTGAGGCACATGAACATACGGTGTGCTATTGGATTGCTGGAATTAAGAACATATAGATAGTTTGCATTTACATGGTAGTTAGTTTTTTGTGTTGTTTTGTGTTTTATTACTTGAGGACAAGCAACGATTTAAGTTTGGGGGTATTTGATGATTGGGTAATATACCCATGAATTGGATATACTTGGGCTTAAATTATTGTATTCTCAAGTCGTTTAGATGCGTTATTAATGTGTTTTTGTGTTATTTTACAGAGAAGGGAGCTGCAGGGGGGTCAATTTTGGAACTTCAAGCTGAGTAATGGCAGTTTGGTAATTTTTCAGGGACCACTACGAAGCGCTTACATTCATCAGTTAATCCCAAAATAGCGAAGTACTGGTAGCGTCAACAGATTGTCCGAACGCACGTTTGACCATTGTTTGACTTGCTGAATGGAGGTTGTTTGAAGTCAATTTGGATTTGGATTGCTAGAGTTTGGATAAGTGGAGTATATAAAGGCTATTTTAATTGAAAGAGAGGATTATCTACACAATTGGAGGCTGAGCAAGGAGTCAAGGAGATATTAAAGATTTTACTTAGAGCTTCTTCTTCTTCATTCTTTCAATTTGTGTAATTCTTTAAGGATGATTTGCAAAAGATTGTTGTTTTTAATTTTTGCTATGAACTAATTTCTTTAATTAAGATTTCAATTGAACCTTTTATGGCTATAAATTAGTTATTTGATTTATTCTAATTATTTATATCAAAGTGAATTGTTTATCTTGCCTTGCATTTATTGATTAATTATTTGGCCAGTAATTACCTTGTTACTCTAGAAGGAATTGAAAGAGGAATTCTAGGGTTAGATCTGGGCACGATAACATGTGACTTAGTTATTTGCAAAGTGAATAATTAGGTTTGTGAATTGAATGGAAATATCTATTCACCGCATGTAACACATAAGGAATTGGGATTGAAGGAGTTTAATTCAATTATTTTGCATAGGAATATAGCAAGATTAATCTGGATTAAATAGAAGTCAATTGATCACTTGGAAAAGGACTTTTGGCATTTGAGAATTCCTGTTAACAATTCAGTAGGCATAATAATTGGGATAATTGGATAATTAATTTATAGTTCATAATTGGGGATATTGAAGTCTTAATCCTTATTTATCTAAATTCATTCATACAAATCTTAGTTTTGTTTATTTGATTTATTTTAGAATAATCTCATTTTAGTTGTTTAATTTAGTTTTCTTAATTCAAAAAATCACAATTTATGGTTGCTTCAATAAAATTGAATTGATATAGTGCTAGTAGTTGGAATTTATTAATTAGAATTCTTTGTGGGATCGACACTCTATCTTATCACTTTATTACTTGTTGACCGTTTATACTTGCACGTTTGCTTTGATTGTGAAATCAACCAACATGAAGCACTAATATCACAGATAGATATATTACATTGCAGTAAGTAAAATGCATTTGTACACATTCATCATAAATGCAAATGCAACATTCACACACAAGCATATAATAGTTTTGAAAAGATTGTAGTAGCGGCTTAAACCCTCTTACTGGTGTCCCCAGCAGAGTCGCCACCTGTCGACGTTGGGATTTTTATTTGTCCCTTTTTTTATTGTTGTTCTTTGGTGTTCTCATGTTATGTGAGATTTGTTTGAAAAAACAAGTGAAAAAGGTCCGACATGTATCATGTCGACGATTTGATTGTAAGAGTCGCCAGTTGGTGTTTTTAACTTGTTGCACCAACGCAACCGAGAAAATGTTTGCACATTGACCCAGTGATGTGACACTGCTAAACGGGTCTGTGAAACCGAGATTGATATAGGTTCGGGGGTTTGATTATGCGGAGGGAAGGTGTTAGGCACCCCCCGACATACGTGTTGCCATGGTGACCGCCACTTTTCAAGAAACTATTATATGAATGTGTGTGTGTGTGTGTGTGGATCAATGTGCAATTTATTTAGAAGTAGTGCGAGGCCTCGTTCGTACCTATATACAAAGGGTTTGAATTTATAGAAAAATTCAGTTTTAAACATGATATTACAGTGAAGTTTTATAAAGAGATTTTTCAAACCCTGTGCTCAATAGTAATTGAGACCTTTTCATACTTCCATTTTATTATTAAATGTTCTAAACTTGTTTGCTTTTATTTTCGAGATGCTGAGCATCTTGAAAAATAATATCTGAGAATCTTAAACTCCTCATCAACATGAAAGCCATCTAAGGAAATCCGAACACCGTAAATAATGTACAAGCAGCTTATAGCTGAAAATGTCCATCACGGGAACCGAATCTAGATTCAGTAGACTGAATCTGTGATCACATGATTCCTAGGCTCACATGATGCCACAGTTTATATGAAAAGCGATAGCGCTTATATATATAAGTTGTAAATATATATATACAGACATGATCAACCACCACGAAGCACCTCCATGGGGATCAGAAATGTAAATATATAAAAGCGGTAAATATATATATATATATATATATATATAGACATGATCAACCACCACGAAGCACCTCCATGGGGGATCAAAATGTAAATAAATCAAGAAATCGATCAACCGCCACAAGTAAACTCAAAGGGACTAAATGTAAAGAAAGCGTAAAAGGCCACGAAGTAAACTCCGTGCCTAATGTAAATATAAATATATATATATATATATATATATATATATAAAAGCGAAACGCATACGGATGTTTCTCAATCCATTTCGGTTTATCATTTTAGCGATTTGTCGCTATATATATATATATAAGCGATAACGCATTCTGATATAAAATCCAGGCTCAATGAACAGAGTTTGACAACAGTTCATATATATAAATATATATATATATATATATAAGCAGTAAATGCTCCGGATGTAAAATCCAGGCTCATCGGATATAATCCGACAACAGTTCATATATATAAGTATATTTATATATATATAAGCAAGTAAACGCTTCAGACATAAGTCTAGGCTCAATCGAGGCATAACTCGATAATGTTAGTCCATATATAAAAATATATACATATATAAGTATATATATATAGACAAAAATGAAAACTACGGACCGAAGTCCGGGCATACACACACAACACGACTCTCAATGTGAAGAATAGTGTGTGCAAAGATGAAGAGAAAGGCTTTATAGAGTGTGAGAAGGCTTACGTTGGTCGCCAAGGCGAGCTTCTATGACTCTAGATGGATAAACACTCGACCTCCATTGGTAAAATATTGCTATATGTGAGCTAACAGGTGTTTAAAATGAGAAAGCACTCAATAGGGGGTGTGTACAGAACAAATTGGACAGGGCTTCCTCGCCTCTTTTTCTCTTGCCAATGGCCACCCCAAGCTCTATATTTATAGAGCTAGGAGCTGCAGGTGTACCTACGCCTGCCCGGGGTGCCCTGGGCTCCGTGAGTCCCGCCATCTCGAAGTACGTGCACTCGTGCACTGTGATGTTCACTCGAACTTGCAGAACTTCAATTCAAGCATCTGAACGAGGTGTACAAGACCTTTTTCGGACCGCTTTTGTCGAGAGTTACGCAATGACATAGGATTAGAGGTTGTACGAAGTCAGGAAGAGGGGACCATTCCCATGGTCTTCAAGCTTCAAATTCTATCTGGTGTACTGCCACGCGTAATAGTCACTCGGGATTGGAACTCCTTGGCTCTTGTGGGACATTGTTGTGTAGAAATGTATGTATGAAATGTTGAGACGGCGCGCTGGGGTTGAGGTGGCAAGATGATGATTTTGCCCTTCACCAGTGTTATCTCCGATTTGGACTGATAGCAGACGTTGCTCAGGGTTACATCTAAGATTGGAACTCCTTGGCTCTTGTGGGACATTGCTGTGTAGAAATGTATGTATGAAATGTTGAGACGGCGCGCTGGGGTTGAGGTGGCAAGATGACGATTTTGCCCCTCACCAGGGTTATCTCCGATTTGGGCTGATAGTAGACGTTGCTCAGGGTTACATCTGAGATTGAACTGTTGCAAGTGTTTGAATTCCTCAGGGTCATCTTTAAGTGTGTCTGTCTTCCCGGTGTTATCTCTGTGTCTTTGGAATGAGTGCCTCGGCAGGAGGTCTGAGATTGAAGCTGATGCCATGCATTTGAAATAAGCATTTCCGGAGTTATCGCCGGAACTGCAATGGCATTCCCTGGGGTTATCTCCAAGGACGAAACTTGGGGTTATCTCCGAGGTTGGAATTGATACTCCCGGTGTGTGTTCCGAGGTTGAGATCAACTTCGTGTAGTATCCTAATGGATATGAAATTGCCTTCGAGTTATCTCCGAAGACAAATCTGCCCCTATGATGTTAATAATAACAAGTGTGCGAGAAAATTTCGAGTGTCTACGGTTAGCGCTGGCATGGAGCTTGAAGAGAGTTGCCCAGTTGTTGTATTGGCCGCTTTTGAGATCGAGTGTGATGGGGATGGCTGTTTTGATATTGGTGACGGTGGTGGCGGGATGGATTTTTGAGTCAACCATTGATACAGGGAAGAAGAAGATGGCAGAAGGTAGGGAGGAAGAGAACTAGAGCTTTGATACCATAAAAGAATATGATCCCTTGATCTTTTCTCATTCATCCGTTGATAATATATACAGAATATAGGCAAATATTATGCCTACAAGTTAGGCTAAGAATAAGGAAACAATTTGAAGTTACAACAGAATAATCTCCTAAATTAAATATAAAATATTTACAAGAATAATTATATATATTTTATCAATTATTATTTTAAAAATTAAAATAAATGCACATTCAATTTAAATTTCTAAATTTTGTAAATACTCAAATATCTATACCATTTATCTACACCAATCTATAATAAGGCACATAACGAGTTGTTTTGATTGATTTTGAGTCAACTCAGTAGTCCAACTTTAGTGACTCGGTAGTTAAAAAGTTTTTTGTTTAATTTTCATGTATTCTTGATCATAAATTTCGATATTCACAAAAATCAACTCAAAAAACTATGTTTTTTTCACAAAATATATAATAAGACAAATACCGAGTTATTATAATTGTTTCTATGTCAACTAGTCCAACTTTGGTGATTCGGTAACTCAAAAAGTTTTTTTTTTTTTTGTTTGATTTTTATGATAAATTATGATATTCTCAAATGTCAACTAAAACACTCAAAAATTATGTTTTTCCCAAAATTTAGTACATAATTATTAATAAAGATACAATATATCATTTATCATTAAAAATTGAATAAAGAAAAAAATAAAGAAAAAACTTGAGTTGACTCGAGATAAATTAAAATATCGTTAAAAAATGTTATATATAAAATTTAAGAGAGAAACCGTTTTTAAACTTATCCGTATGGATTATTAAGCTTGTTTGTATTAAAAGTAGAAGAATAAGCATCTCGCAGGCCAAAAACAATAATAATAATAAAAAAAAAAAATGAAAGAAGAAAAAGAAAAGAACAAAAAAAATTATTTACAGGCGCAAGTTCTCATAAGCATGAAGTTTATTTTTAGGTAACTTGATCAATTGACCAATAAAATACTAACATACATAAAGCCTCGCCTGTATGTCAACACTCTATTAGCCAATTGACCAACTTACCCAAAAATAAACTTCATACTAACCACTTCCATATCTGACAATGTTGACTACCCACAGAAATCACAATGGATATATTTCACAACAAATATACATGAATTACAGGATGCATCAATCTAGGTACAGTCTGTGGGTGCCAAATACTGTTTTCTCTCAAGACATAAAAATACTCCTCTTACAGAATTTAATAATTATCACATAAAAACCGTTCACATACACTCACATGCATATTGGTATGGCTCACGTACAGAACAAGTCATGTGGGTTATACCAATATTAATGTGAATGTATATGAGCCGTATGTGAGCAGTTTTATGTGATAGTAGTATTACTCTACTGAATTGTTAACCTCTGTACTAGTTGATGTAGGCGACGGATTATGGTACGTGCAACCCTTCCGTAAAGAATATATCTATGTGCACATCCAATGTCACATACCAGAAAAAGTGTTTAATATGCCTCTCACATCAGCTATCCATTACGGGTTTCCCTATGCTTTGAGGATAGGGATTGATTACTGAGCATGGTTTTGATGTCTTTCGAGTGATCGGCATCAATGCCCTCTCTCTTTGCAGAACTATTAGCTGCTGCCTGTTCTTTCAGGGCTTCCTTTTCCAATTTCTTCTTCTCAGCATCTGCCTGCTGTGCATTTTCGTCGTGAGCTTTGTTGAACATTTTAGTAAAGACGAACAAAATTTGTGTCACTGCACACAGAGAATCAAGAAAGCTCGTAAGTTGGCACATCTGAACTAAATATTTGATGTCAAAAAAAGGTGTAAAAAAGTTGGATTTCTTTTTCTTTTTTAAAGTTTTTAAGACTAAATCACAAATTGTACCTTATAATCTAGTCCCAAATTCAATTTCCAAGAAAAAAATTATTTTTGATTTAAAGCACCGTAAACTTTGAGAGTTTTAAAATTTTGCACCCTAAACTAGTGTAGAGGGTGTAAATTGTTTCGACACTCAACGTTTTAGGTGCTTTAATCGAAAATAAAGTTCAGAATGGAATACGATTTTAAGCCTAAACTATAGGGTGTAATTTGTGATTTAGTAATTTAAAATTTAACTAATACAACTATTAAGAACATGAACTAGTTTTCAACATCGTGTTCTCAGTGTTCTCCCCCCTGTTCTGGGGCTCTAGTGGAATTTTATAAAACATTAGCATTATTCCCGAGAGAAAATCAACATATAAATTAATCACTCATGCTGTTGACTAGGTGGTAAGACCTTTAAACCCTTTATTACCAAATGAAAACACAAACAATCTCATTTCGGTGAAAGTTGAAACTTTGTAATAGTTAACAGATGTTACTATGACAAAAACACATTGCATCCATGGAAGCTTCAGGAGGACTTTAATTGGAGACTTGGAGTATGGTGTCATGGACGCCAAATTCATACCCAAGGTAAAAGGATAATATTATGTTGCAAACAACTAGTGACAAAACCACAAAATGTTAAAGAGAATAACAGAAAGTTCAAATCAAACCTTGCTCAAAGGGGCATCGTGCAGGATCCTCCCCGAAATACTGAGACAGTGAATCTGCATTTCTTCCCTGTGGGCAAGTGTGTTAAACTTGGCAGGGAAGGACAGCAAATTACATATCCAATGTAAAGAGTAACATGTCAGGAGTTAGGACAAAAAGGTACTCACCACTTCAGAGTACAAGGAGATCAGAGACCTAACTTCAGCTTCAGCAGTTTCAAGGAAACTCTTCAAGACCTGGAAGGATGGGTTTAGAATCCTTAAAGGTAAAAAATAACTTGATGGATTTACAAAACCTCAGGCAGAGAAAGCAGCAAGAAGCTTTCACGTCAACTAAATTTAAGAATTTGGATTCACTCACATTTGATATTTTTCCATGTAAATGTAAGAATATATAAGCAAATCAAACTAAAGGTATGTACTTATCTAACCTTCTGGAAGCCTGAAGATATAGCCCCGTCGTTCTCTGCAGCAGTGAGTTCCAGCTCAACCTTTTCAAGACCTTTACTCACTGCTTGCATTTCTTCGGCCAAATTCTTCAGTTGAATCTAACCACACGGAAATCAAGATGGAACAAGAATCAAAGAGTATGAGCCTTCTGCCGTCTACCCGAAAAGTTGCATAAACACGAGTATTTAACATGCTTGTTAAAAATGTATTGACGTACTTTAGAGGCTGCTTCTAAATGACCAAGATCCTTGTCATAATCCAACAACTCTGGCATTTTCTCAGAAAGGAGCTAATGAACACAATGAAGAAGTTAAGCACAGCATCATGAGTACCCATAATAAACTTTGAAAGTATACATATGAAAATGCATGTAGAATTTGTATGAAGGAAAATACTCAAACATTGGGGAAAGGGCAGGAAGTAGATGGACTGATATGCGAAATAAAATTTCGAAGAATAGCTGCATAATACATATAGTCCATTATTTAATACCCTTCCCATTTTATGTGCCTAGACTAAATAAACACATTATTTAAGGAGAGAAAAGCCGAATCAATGTATTCCACAATTATCCCTTCATTCACTATCTAATGGGGTCCACAAGTGTTTCATTATCATTTTGTGCAAGGGTAATGTAGGCTATTCATATGCATTGCATATTAAATTTGATCCAATACACTCGCTAAGAAGCTCCTAAACAACTTCTGGCACAAGAACAACTTAGAATTGTGCCTACTTTCTCCAAATTATATTTCCAAATTCTAGAATTTTAAAGTTTTAACTGCTCTAAGACCTAAAAAAAACTTTTAAAAAAATCCTTCTGAAGATTCTGAAACTTCAACACTGGTGCATTTCATAAGTGAGAATATTCACAATAATACCTTGCAAAGATAATGCATCAATGTCATTTTGTTGTTTCTTGCACGAGTATCAGAAAGTTTAAGAAGGCTATCCAGTTTAAATCCTACAGCAGATCCTGCAATATAAACAAAAATGTGCACATTGCGTTAGGAATGGGACTATTGCTCAGGCGGCTTTCTCAGTAGTACTACATTAATCTAAGAAAATAGTACCTCGAGCAGTGCCCTGATTTAAAGCATTTCCCAAAGTGAGAATTGTCTGCATTATCTGGCGTAATTTGGTAGATTCTTTTACCTATATTAATGTGCATGAAAAATTAAGAAGTGAATAAAATATGCAATTCCCCTGGTATTAATTCAATTCACATTACTAAAGTTACCTCACTAGCAGCTTTTTTTATTGTAAGCAGATTACGTTTCAAGTCATTCACCTGAAATAAGACAAGTCTTTAAGCATGAATTGCTACGAGTAACAACAGAACTCAAAGTAGAATAACATAAAAACAAGAACAAAATCATTTACCTGACTAGAAAAAGTAATTTTAAATGAAAATACTCGTAATTTGGATTCAACACGTGGGACCTTCATCAACTCCATGAAAAACTGAAACACTCAAAACACAATATTTGTTAGTAACATACGATAAAGATTTTGCACTTCTTTTGTTACATTACATGCTCAATAATGAAAAGAGAGACCTGTTCACACTTTCCAAGCATTTCTTTGTCCCCCGAGTAGTTCTGAAATATAGGGGAAAAAAAACTAAGTAACAATAATAAAGATATATAATGGTACAAGTATGCTATCATCCGAAAGCATGTTCAATAAATTAAGAAAATTAATATTAACAAAATAGCAACACCAAATTCCAATAGTCAAAAGGTATCATGCAACAAGTCTATACACACTACTAAATCTTTGGATAAGTATTATACTACCTAATTACTTCTATGTTGAATGAATTCTCAACTTCTACGCATGTATAATTCATCACAACAGCTATATCAGTGACCAATCTCTTTATAAGACATGTGCCTAATTGTATTTTGTCTTACTAGCTTAAGGGAAGTTCATATTGGCTCCCTTTTTTCCAGTTAGTGCCATCAACTTGAAGTCTTGGAGCAAGTACTATTTACGCACCAGAACATCCTCTAGTTCTTATTACAGATGGCATAACAATTTGAAGTACTTTATGCTATTGTGTGAAGTTATGCCATCTCCAGGATCTCATATTCTTATTATGTAAATATCATGCAAGGTAGTCATGGAGCCAAGAATTTTTTATAAGGTGGCTGAAGTAATGTACAAACTCCAATTGCGAACAACTTTTGTCAAAAGGTGTTTCTCTCTGTGTCAGTTGTCTTACAAAATAAAGGATTCTTCTTCAAATGTACCCTTTTCTAATACTTTTCCATCGGCTATATAAAATATTAAAGGTCATTAACACTACTTAGTATTACCAACAATATTAAAAGTCTCATTCAGTTCACTTATAAGGATATAATTATTTCAGTTATATACATCTTTTTAGCTCTATAAATAGGCAATTTCAATCAGTACTAGAGTACTTAGCTGATTAAGAATATAGGGGACACAACCATGATTAATAAAATTCCAAAAATATTATTATTATTATTAGGAAATAATCTCAATAAATAATTTAACAAATCTAACAATTTGATCAATATTCAATTATTAATAATGACAAGAATCTCAATATTTTCAGCAACTTTAATAATCATAATCTAATATTTTCAATAATGAAAATAATCCCAATATTTTCATAAACATTCAATACTCCCAAGATTTATGAAAAAATTCTCCATTTAAAAATTTAATGGTGGGCAAAATAATGGTGGTAAAGTTGTATATATATATACACACACACACACACACACACACTTTTGTTCTATAAAATAATATTTTTAATATTACTTTTTTTCCTCACAAGATCAAGGTGGAAATTGCCCACCTTCATTCCTTACTGAATCCGCCTGGTGAGGGGGTGCACTTGTGGAAGGATGCTTACCGTGACAATATGCTTTTACGTGAGCAAGATTTTTGTAATTGGAGAAATTGGTAATGAGTTCCATGTACAGATTGTGTGAGCATCATTAATTCTTTATAGATATTGTTTCCAATCTGTGGCCAATCTTTTGTCAAGCCATGTGCTGACTTGTTTTTTTTCCTTAATGGCTCAAGGAAGTTAACGTTGGTTTCCTTTTTCCTGGTAGTGCCATCAATCTGAACCAAGCACTATTTACAAACCATATTTTATGTTATCGCGTCAAGTTATGCCATCTCCAGTATGTCATTTTACAGATATAATGTGTGGGTGCACTTTTGGAAGGATGCTTGGCACCATGACATGCTCTACATGAGCAAGAAATTGATGTATAGGAGAGGTGTGTGTGTGTGTGTGTGTGTGTGAGAGAGAGAGAGGGTACCTTCAATGTCTCCATTTCTTCTTTTGTGGGACAAAATTTAATAAGATTTTCAACTTGATCAATGTCAAGGACAGAAGAATCCAAAGCAAGAATTGCATTCTGGAAACATGTATGACCATGAGTAGTGTAAAATATCTTAAATTAAACATTATCAAGGAATGAAAATTTGATATCAAGTCATAAGGGAATAACAATGCTTATCATCCCAAGTTATCAGTTCCTGTTTGCAGAAATGAATGGACAAATATGGTGGGCCATGCAGCATATTAAGAAAGTAATGGTGTGGAAATAAGAATTTCCTTTGATAAGTTATATTGTGAGCAATAATCTTAGTCATCTAACAACAGTCTTATTCTCTTTCTGCTACTATTACTACTGATCAAACAGCAACATCAGTAAACCATGTGACAAGACTGTTTGTTGCACTAATAGATGATTCACCATCTGTAATATCATGGTAACAATAGAAATGCAGACTTTTAGTCAGATGACTAGTAAAAATAACAATAGCAAAATTGAAGGTTTCTAATTAAAGGAATTCATTATTGCCAGCCCAATTTTACCATCTCAACACCTAAAAATCCGCACTTGTAAATGCCCTATTTTAAAATAAGTAAATAAATATCAAATGCCATGATGCTTTTTTAAAGCAAGCCACTTATCTTCATTTGACCTTATTAAGTGGGAACTGGGATGTACTAAAAGTCATGAAAACTTTATGAACGGTGTTAGTAGATATTCTAAAGGATTCTAGATATTATTCTAAAGGCATGATTTGGGAATTGCATAATTAGGGGGATTGCATGATTAGGGGAATTGCATGATTAAGGGATAGTGATTGATTTACTTTCTAAATATATTGCAACTCTAAGCCTATATAAAGGCTCTCAACTATACATTGTAATACACATAAATAAGCGTCTACTCCCTTCTTTCTTTGTCCACATGGTATCAAAGCTCTGGGTGTGCAAGGTATTGGGTTCAAATCTTCCCGACCACACGTTGTCTCCATAAAGTTACATTTGAGGGGGAGTGTTACCATGATATACATTGTTGGGCCCTCCATCTACCAGCTTAAGCTTTTAGATGAGTTGGTTACTTAATATGGAATCAGAGCGTAGGTTCCACATTCCTACGGTATCTTAATTCTTTTTTTTTTTTCAAAAAAAAATAGTTATTGTAGCATAAACACCATCCATCGATCGTAAACAAAAGCACTCGCTCATCTAGCAATCAGAAGGTAAGCACTATTCATCGGCCCTTTCATCGCTATTGTCAGTTAGTTTGTTTTTCGATTACAGTCTTGTTGAATGATTTAGAAGGTGGATTAGAGCCTTTTAATGAAGCTTTTTTTAAGCTAATGGACGGTATACAATTAGTTGTCTTATTCCATGATGTTATAGTGTTAAGGGTTGGACTATATTTGTTTGTTTTTTTGGAGTTTTTGATAAGTGCAAGATGGACAACTAAGTCAAGCAAGACGTCTACGGTAATGGTTTTAAAGAATTATCGTATGGTTACGGAGGTGGTTTCATCCTCTAATCGCCTTACTGACAAGAAGTTAGAGGGTCTCCATAATTATCCCCAATGACAAAAAAAATTGTCTGTTTATGTTTGATTAGGAGGGGACAGGAGAAGCATTTAACCTAAACACGGCCCTCTATAGTTGCACAAGAAGAATGGGACTTAACGAACGCTGGCATTTTGTATCAGTTGTGGATTTGGTCACTCATATTGATCCAGTTAAGGGATTATGGAAGTATTTGGAGGTTATTTATTCTGATAAAAATAATCTTGCTCATATCTATGATGTCTGTCAAAAATTTTACAGGACTACATGAGATGGACGTCCATTGACTCAATTATTTGCGGATTATAAGAAAATGAAGAGATAGAATATTCTTCCTATCACAAACAATGTTACAAAATGCAAGTTCAACGGGAGCAATTATGGGGTTTCTTGGTACTCTAGGTCCAAAATTTGAATCGGTTCGCTCACAACTCTTGAGTAGCTTTGAAATGCCCTCGCTCACTGATACTTTTGCAAGGGTTCTACAGATATCTCATGAAAGATCTACTCCTCATGTGTCTTCCGAGAAGGTTGCACTTGTTACTACTCAAGGAAGAGGAGTTGGGCGTGGTACTTCAAATGTTTTTCGAGGAGGAGGTCGTAGTGGTGGTCGTTGGAGTGGTCATGGGCGTGGTAACACCAATGGAGGCCGAGGAAGTAGCAAGGGTCAGAGTTCTGACAATTCTGGATCCGGTCACATTGCTTGTTTTCATTGTGGTGAGTCTGGTCATATTCAGTAATATTGTCGACATTTCCAAGGTTGATCCGCACAGGGGCAACCGTGATATGCTAATATTGTTACTGAGTCAGATAATAGAATACAACCAAGAGTTTCCCAAAGTACTGAGGAGAAAACAGTGACTAAGTGCTCAAAAATATGCACAATATATACTCAATAACAAGCTTCTCATCAACCACCATCCTCTTTCACTGCTACTTTTGCTCAAACAGGTAATGCTAGTGTTTGTCTCAGTACATCTCGTCCCTAGGTAATTGATTTTAGGGCTGATCATATGACAGGTAATTCTAAAAGTATCAACTCATGTTGGTGTTACTCTAGCAGATGGGTTCACAGTACCTTATTTCTACCAAAATTTCCCTTTAACCTAATTTCTGTTAGCAAATTGACAAAAGCTTTTAATTGTTCAGTCACCTTTTATCCTAATTCTTGTGTTTTTCAAGATCTTACAACGAAGAAGACGATTGGTAGAGGTCGTGCATCAGGGGGCCTATATCTGCTTGATGAGTCTGCATTTGGCGTGTCAAAATCAGTTGCTTGTTCCACTGTTGCATCACCTCTTCAAGTCCATTGTCAGTTAGAACATCCCTCTTTACATGAAGAAGTTGATGCCTAACTTTCATTCCTTGTCTAGCTTAAAGTGTGACTCGTGTCAGTTTGGGAAGCATCATCGAGTGACTTACCCACCCAGAGTCAACAAGCGGTCTGCGAACCCATTTGATTTAGTTCATTCTGATGTTTGGGGTCCTTGTCCGGTAACATCTCAGTTAGAATTTAAGTATTTTGTTACTTTTATGGATGATTATTCGAAGCTTTATCTAATGAAAAATCATCGATCAATCCTCAGACCTAAAGACAATTGTAGGATCCTAATTAATTGTATATATATTTTTACAAGAGATAACAACCAATGTTCTAAAAGGCGCTAGGCGGGAGGCGGGCGGCCAGGGTGGGCCTAGCACCTAGGGGGCCTAGGCGGGATTTTTTATTTTAAGCCAATTTTAATATTTTAATTTACATTTATCCAAACAAAACAATAATATAAAGCAAAACAATCTATAATAAAGATAATAAATGTCTTTGCTTAAAGTTCAAACACATTTATATTGTTGCTAATGTCAAAGTTCAAAAACAAACATGCAATTGTTCAAAATTCAAACATATTTAACGATTAGTTTTATTTATAAATTTATAAACAAGATTGTTATTAAATAATAAAATTTAAAATTTTAAGAATTTAATTCCATATTATAACTTAAGAAACTAAACATAAATTTAAGAATTATATTGAATTAAACTAAATATTACAAATGTATCATCATTTATATAATTTGAAGTTGGTTCAAGTTCAAAAAATTACAATTAGAATAAAATTATCCATTTTGACTTGATATTGTTCACTTCTTGTTGTGATTTGATATGTTACAACCTCAGATTATGAATATGGTAAATCATTAAAAAATAAATATATCAAGATCTGGTTTGGGTAGTTATTAAAATAAAAAATCTCTCGTATATAGACCCCTTTAGGCCCCACCTAATTTTCTCTCGAGAGATTTTTTTTGCATTGAGCTCTGGTGAGGCGCCTTTAGGGGCCTAACGCCTAGGCAAGGTGCCAAGAGGGGCCTGGCGCCTAGGCGGGACGCCAAGGGCGGGCCTAGCGTCTAGGCGGAGATTTTTAGAACAGTGATAACAACAACAAAAACATATACTCACCACATTTTTAAATTTAAAGACCAATTATGAAAATTTCATATTCTTAAAAATATTATAAGTAAGAAAGTTAAACGATAACAATTTTATAACGTATGAGAGAGTATTATATAAGATATTAAGATTAACAAACAAAACTTATTTTCGGATGGAAAAGTATATATGATATTTTAAAATGATGAGAAAGAAGAAAGATAAAAAAAATAGAGAAAATAAAAAAAATATGGGTGAAATAGTGGGATAATAAATTTGTAAATTAATTTAATTGTATTATTATATAATATAAGGAAGATATTTTTTCCCGGCTAAGGCCGTGGCCCTCCCCAACCTGAATGTGGCTTCGCCACGGCTTATCAGTCTCTATATCCTCGAGATCACACTGATAGACTGAATTCTAAAGGAAACTATGTTTTCTTCTCATTGTATTTTTTTATACTAGTAATAAAAACAGCCAAACCCAACACTATAAAAAAGGTCCCCATCCATGACGAAGAACTCAGTTTTGTATTAATGTCTTCATGTCACATCAAAATAGTACCAATAGATTATCCTATCAACTTTCAATCAAAAAGTATTACTTTTAAAGGAATTGAATCCAGCTAGAAATGCAATTACAATATTACATGCATTATGTATGTTCAATTTGATGTTTCAACATTTTAAAACCCGAGTCTGAAACTTTAAATAACAGAAAGAACAGCTCAGTATGAAACCACTATACGGAAATAGGAAAAAAGTAGAAAAGCTACGAAAGATTTATGGCCACTGCATCTCAGAGAAAAACTATACTTTCCAAAGGTAATGCCATTGAACAATTAGACATTTGTATCATGAAACATTAAAGACTATATACATAGTGCTGAGCCTTAACAATTTCATATCTTCTTAGGAAAGAATTCCATACAAAAAGTAAAATGCAATGCACTACACTTCAAATTAGGATGATATAAAGCAAGATGTTCAAAGAATAAAGATGATCTTACAATCATATCCGGCAGAGGAATCTTAATTTTAGTGAGCATAATCTCACAGTTATATGCTCTCCGCAAATCAATCTACAAAAAGAAACACACAGAGTAACTGATTACAAAATTTATTGGCTTACAGATATCATTTGAGAGAAATTTTAAAAAAAATGGGGAATAAATATTATAGTATATTCCACTTGCCAATTGCACTTTTTCTAGTTTGTTGATTTTGGAAGCTCGTCTACCTCCTTTGCCAGTGGCATCTGACACAGAAGCTGCTGAGAACAGACTTTCAAGCTCTGATATATCAATTTCAGGAGCCCTACCAAGAACTTTCGTCATGTGACATCAGAATTTTACAGAGACTACAAAGGAAAACATTATTCCAAGAAAATATAGATTATAACATCACGAGAGAATCCTCAGGCACATAGAATTTACATATGATGCACTTAATCAAATACAAAAACCATGATAGGGGAAGGTTAATGATTCTCCTCAAAAAGATTGACTAATGGTCTATTTCATAAAACTGAAAGATTAGGCACTGCACATTTTAATACTGCTGTTTTATGTTGATAAAAAGCACCTGAGAACAATTATTAAATTTTTTGTTATATGAAACTTTTCACAAAGTTTATTTCAGTCACAGATAATTCATAAATTTTTTGCTAGACTTCGTCATTTTAAGTGGTGCTATTTTGTGTTTCAGGACAAACTTATATAAAAAATTCTTAGGGTTTTCATTTTTGAAGATCTAATGAAGTTAACAACAGCCTCAATTTATTGTTAGTGTATGGCATACTCTCGCCAAAAGTGATATCCCAAGACAGTGAATTTATAGGATACTACATAACAAAAACCAAGACAATTATGGTGGAGTTCATGGCGTAGCCGAATTACTTCAGGATTCCAAATCCACAAACCTTGTCTGATTTTCCTGCTTTTGGGAATCTGCCCATAAACTCCCTTGCATTGCTCTTGTAACTTTAACCCAATGCAATGGCTTTAACGAAGCTTTTTTAGGGGGAATTGAAGAACCAGTAGTAACGCGACCTCTTAACGGTCCCAAAGAGGCTCTTCCCTTTCCAGAAGATAGAGGTGGTGGTGGTGGTGCATCGGAGCCCTTGGTTCCTGGTGGTGGAGGTGGACCAGGTGCAACACCACGCCCTGGAGGTGGAGGAGCACTGGGAGGCTTTGGTGTATGTGGAGGAGGTGGGGGTGTCAATCCTTGTTGAGGTAGACCAGGAGGAGGTGGAGGAGCACTGGGAGGCTTTGGTGCTTGAGGAGGAGGCAGGGGTGTCAATCCTTGTTGAGGCGCTCCGGGAGGAGGAGGAGGAGGCAGTGGCCTTGTTGCAGCACTTGGTTTACCACCTAAAGGAGGTGGAGGTGGTGGCGGCGGCTTCTTTGAAGTAGTGGCCGTAGATAATGGAGGTGGGGGCGGAGGTGGTGGGGGCGCTAGTGCATGTGTAGATGGTTGATTAAATAAGGAAGAAAGAGGTGTTGATGGTGGTGGAAGGGGTGGAGGTAGTGGAGGTCCTTTATTAGAACTAACAAGCGGATGCGGGGGTGGAGGTGGAGGTCCTTTACTAGAATTTATAGGTGGAGGAGATAGTGGTGGAGAAGCACCGCCACTATAGTTAATAGGGGGTGGGGGATGAGGGGGAGGTCCATTACCAAAATTACAAGAAAGTGGTGGTAGCAGTGAAGGTGGTTTAGGGGCTTTAGTAAAAGAAGCAGTAATAGGAGGTAATGGAAGTGGAGGTGGAGGTGGTGGTGCTGGTGCTGGTGGCATAGGGGATGGACACGGTGAAGACATTTCACTTGGTAGTAAAGATTGCTGAGGAAGAGATGATGGAATAATTGCAACTGTTGATTGGTCTGAAGGTGTCAAAGCAGAGGTGACATTACATGATGCATCACTTTCAGTAGGAGAAAAAACCAAATCAACGTTATCTATTATTGATGGCTTCATTGGATTCATTGGATCCTCAGAAGGCTTAGGATCAGATGATTCCTCAGAAGCAGAATCCTGTGATGATGGGTCGTCTTGAAAATTAATCCCCAATGCAGTAGTGTATGTTAGATTATTAGCCTTTGCAGAGTCCAGAAAATCCAAACTGTCAGCAGTACTAGATGCATTATTTTCTTCTTCAGAGTCCAAAGGTGATGAATATCCACTCAGTCTACTTTTCAGTACTGACAATTCTTTCACATCATTCAATACTGAGAGCTGTTTAAATAACCATAAAGCAGCGTCATCACCATTATCGACCCAGTCGACACCAGTGAAAAGTTCTTGAACCCTAGAAAAAGCTTCCATGGGCAATCCACCTTTCTCCTCACCATTTAAGATTGAAGTTGTATTTTTCGGGGGAGAGATGCTCTCGATATCGCCAAAAAGAACCTGAACTTAAGGGGAAAAACTATTTCAATTAGATGTAAATGTTATATTATAAAAATTAAAGTCATCTAACATTCAGTCTAACTTTTCCTGAAATATTCACCTCAGCTCGAAAGCATTTTGGATACCGTGGTTTTGAATCCCAAAGAATGTCCAAGTTCTCACAGTTTAGCATTAAGATGTTGGATCGGATAAAAGCAGTATTGAACATCACACGGAACATCATAAGTTCCCGGTCAGGATCCAGATCTAAATGGACGCACTCCAATACAACATCTCCTTGTACCAAACACTGAATGTCAATCTTAATCACATCACTGTCCTTCTGCGACAGAAAATCATTCAATTAGCACCCATGTGTATAAAACTAGAAACCAACATAAAAAATTAATGGAGCAACTAAACTTCTTACCTGACGATAATGTCGAAGGCTTCTATTTCTCTTGGACATGGAAAATAACATTTGGGTTGAAAGCCCACCCTTGCTAAGGAGATTTCTCCCAAAAATACGAACTATTGGCCTGCATCCATTTTGGTTATCAAATCTTGGAATACCACGAAGAATGAGACAATCCAAAGAAATAGCACGTTCAGGGGGAGGCCACTCTGGAGATATATTTCTTCTCGATACATATTGAAGATAACGAAGTTGAGATGGAAACGGGTTTAACGGTGACAGCAGTTGTAACAATCCTTTAGGAGCTTCTCGATTAACAAGTTCAAGAGTCTTTCTTTCTCCGCCATGCAGTTTTCTGAATATCAAAAAACAAGCTAAAAGAAATGCCAAAAGTGGCCAGCCCCCTCTCTCACAATGAAGCAAAATAACATTCTGGTGATTCCCGGCTGAAAGCCAGTTCTCACAAACACGAAGGAAATGATGGATTAAAGACATTGGTAGGAGAGGACAACCCTCATATTGTCGCGGATAATCCATGATGGTAACATCATACTCGCACAAAATTTCTGCAAACTGACTCCTTTTCTCACCTTCTCTGAAATTAAAAGCAAGAAAGGACGACTCGGGGAATTCTTCATGCAATTCAGTAATAATTTCATGCAAATAAAGTTGGTACATTTCCTCTGGTAAAACTTCAGTTGTAAAGCAAGAGTCAAAAACTGCAAAATAGGCAAATGCAAATTCAACACATGCACAAATAAAACTATATCGAATGAATGCAACCATATTCACAATTAAGGGTGAACTGAATGAAGCCTAATTACCATATACTCTGTCAACAAATTCAAGCAAGCCATCTGGGGGTCTTTTGTAAAAGAATCTACTGAAGAGGGACATATTTTTTTTATCAGAACTAGAGAGCAGGCGTATCCCAATGCACCAAAACCTGCAGAAATGAGTTGTCAATCAACTGTTCCACTTCAAAATATCAATCATAACCTAAAAATAGTATAGAACTTTTACTAAAATATGGGGAAAACAAAAAAAGATAGAAAACTTATGATATCTTGAACTCCAAATGCTTTTAAATTCAACCCAAAAACATTAAACAATCAATTGATTATTGATGCAGGCCAGGCTTTTTGGAAATGAACATTTGGTAGAATATAATGAAAAAAGTGGGAATACTAAAACTAGGGTGAAGCTCCGCACTCCCTACCCCTAGAATCCTAAACCATATAAGAGTGAAAACTGATCGTAATCAACTGAGTTTTCAACATCAATAATAATCTATGGGGATTACATCTCTATTTAAAGAGACTCAAAACCCTAGTTTTACTTGGGAAATAAGAAAAATATTAAAGGATTAAAGTACCTACTAAAGAATAAAATTTACCTAATAACAAAAATATCCTACATCCCCGCTATGAAATAACTATTTACATCAATCAAATGGACATAATAAAAATCCCACAAGTAAATAAGTCAATTTCTTCTTTGTTTTGGGCGAGTAGTCCCCATTAACTATCCTAATACAACTATTTGGTTTAGTTAAGCTGACTATATATCAATTCGTTTACCTGAACTACATAGGCAACCAAAAGGGATGTTAAAGAATTACATATTTAGCCCAAACTCATGAAATTGAGAGATTTGGGAAGCCAATGCTCGATATTTAAAAGCAAATCCAATAGTGTTTCATAATACATAGGTATCATATAGGGCTTAGGATGGTTTTGGTCACCACAGCCATCTAGTTGTGACCCAAGCATTTTAATTGTGGTAATTGTGTCATTTAACTAATTTCATATATGGACAATAAATTTGGTTAATCAAATCTACGCCGTTTTGTGATACTTGTCTCATCCATCTGGTTGTGACAACCACAACCACACTTTTGCCATATATATTGGCTTAGGATGGTTGTGGTCACCACAGCCATCTAGCTATGCCCCAAAAATCTTGTCATTTAAATAACTTCATTAACGACATTGTCGCCGTTTTACCATATCATTAACCAAAACTACGCCGTTGTGGCTACTAGCCACAAGCATATGGCTCTGTGGTAATCACAACCGGACTTTTGAAATATATGTATGGGCTTAGGATGTTGTGGTACTCACAACTACCTAGTTGTGGCTTAAGCATTTTACTACAGGTAGTGTCATTTCCCAATTTCATTATGGCATTATTGTCATTTTATCATTTCATAACCAAAACTACGCCGTTTTGGGGTGTTTGTGTGTTAAAAGAGAAAAACGAGAAGCTTAGTGATTTTTTTTAGTTTTAAGGTAATATAGCTCTTCAAAATGATCCAAAATTAGCCTGTTCTCCATTTGGCTCTGAAGAACTAATACAATATGCTAAAGTGTCCGCTCATTTAGAAACCCAAACAAATACTCTCTCCATTTCAAAATGTAGGATCAATTTTGATTTTTCAAAGTCAATTCAAGATATTTTCGAATTCAAAATTGATTAATTCATTTAATTGTAGCCAATACAATTATAAAAAGAGTAAACTATCTAAAAAGTACAACTAACAACAAAGTTTTATTATTTTTAAAAATTAAATGAATAAATCAAATTTAAATTTAAAAATATCTACTATTGACTTTGATTAGTCAATATTTCGGAATGGAAGAAGTATTAAACTATCAATCTACTAAATTATTATAGTATTACTAGGTTAAGTTAAGCTGGCGACTTTTAATTTATGCTGCCGAACAGTAATTAAAAAGCTGAACCCATTTGGGAATAATCCCATGAATCTGAGAAACTAGAGAAACAAATGCTCCACAAACGAAAGAAAATCCAATCGAATTTCACAATATGCACATATGAATGTTGAAGTTTTGAATCAAATGAACCTGAGAGCTTAGGAGCGGAGGAATCCAGACAAACTGAGGAACCCGCGTTTCCGGTGACTGTGGACGGAGTTTGAATTTGCTTTGGCCGGAAGTCGTGTTTCCGGTTATTATTGTGCGTAGGAACTAGGAAGTAGGGACTTTAGCTTTGGTTTTTTTTTTGAACTTTCAAAGTTTCATTTTGGGGAAGAAGATTTAGCCAGAATTTAGCCAAAACGATTTGAACTTCAGTTTCCTGAGAGCGTAATAATACCGCTTCACGTGCGTTGCACGTGACTTGTATGAAAAGCAACTCCTTTTTGTTTTAGGAAAGATTGCGTTATAATTTGTTACTATCTGTGTCCCATGACTTTGATACTTCTACGGTGAATTTATTTCAAACTTTGAATAATTTAGATAATTTATTAAAATGAGCGACTGAGTCGAAAATTTAAAATTAATTATATTTTACTAGATAAATTTATTATAATTCATTATTTATTATTTATATGAAAGAGCTCGTGACATTATCATAAAGTTTTATAATAATAATAAGAATTAAAATTTCATACACTATCACTATATATAAACAAAATTAGAATCACGATATATCGTTAATAAAGTACTTCAGTTAAATATCATTATCATTATTTCAATGACGTGTCATTATCTTACCACCGTTAATGTATAAATGTTGAATGTATTAACTTTTAACTCAAATAACATTTCTTTTAGTTAATTTAATACTCTCAAATTCAAATTAGAGATACATTTTAATATTTGAATTATAAAATATTTAAAATTCTTATTAGAAAATAATTTATATGGTGACTAATTTTAACAACACTCATTCAAATTTTAAGTTTTAAGAGTAACAAATGTAATAATTACTAATTAGATTATAATTATAATATTTACTTGTATAAAATTCGTTGTTAAATTTTAAGATTATGTAGATTTTTTAAAAGGTTAAAATGTATCTCTAAGTTTAAAATAAAAGTATTATAATGAATTATGATGTAAGAATCGAGAACCGAATGGAATGCTAATTCTAACAAAGTACTTATAACGCCCCCAAAATAGGTCTACACAACCTATTATGAGTCGTCAAATACATGGTACAAAATTCAAATACAAATTTCATTTATACAACTATTAATTGTCGTGTAAAATACGATAAAATATAAGTTGTGAGTTTCAATACAAATATTGTCTCATAGATAATATCCAAATTCAAATAAAGTTTCCATTACAATTATTGTCACACTATTTTACAAAATAGTGAGGACTACTATAATAACAATCTTGGACATTTACTTTACTCCCCGACTAGTCCCAACTAAATTCTCGCCTCCTGAAAAGAACAATGAAACCAAAAGGAAAAGGGTGAGCTCAACTAGCTCAGTAAAGATATTATGACTAAGATAATGTAGAACAAATTATCATTAGTCCTCAGTAGAAAAAAATCTGATAGAATACAATAGACAACAAGTTTTAGACCAACAACTGCAGCGGAACAAGCAATCCATTATAAAAGTCAAGTAGAGCATGATGTCTACTATTTTATATAATTTAAAAGTCAATCATCAATATTTTATCACTGTAACACCAATCAATAAATGTTTTAAATCAACAAATTATCCATGCACTGTGGGCCAAGGATATTCGTTTGTATCACCAGTGGTCATGATCAATACAAACACCTGTCCATCTATGCACTACGGGCCAAAAAGGACTTTCACCACAATATTTGTCTGTAACATTACAGATCATGATTATACCAATATATAATTCATGGTCATAATTATACTATTATATCAAATCAACACCTTATTATTCAAAATAATATTTAGAGAAAATTAAATCTTTATTCATAAAAAGTTGGGGTCTTACAACCTTCCCTCCTTATGAAATTTCATCCTCAAAATTGATGTACGTACCTGGTATGTCGAAGAGGTGAGGATACCTTGCTTTCATTTTAGATTCTAACACCCATGTTATTTCATCAATATCATGGTTTGTCCATAAAACTTTGACTTGAGGTATAACCTTTGAGCGTAGAATATCTTCCTTCTTATCCAAGATCTTGACAGGTACCTCCTCATACATTAAATCTTTCGATATCTCATCTGGTTCTAATTCAATAATGTGGTTCGGGTCTTCCACATATTTATATAACATAGATATGTGAAAAACGTTATAAATACGAGACATACTTTGCGATAAGGCGAGTCTATAGCCCATAGTTCCTACTCGGTCGAGGATTTCAAATGGACCAATGAATCGAGGGTTGATCTTTTCTCTCTTTTTGAATCTCGTAACTCCTTTCCATGGAGTAACATATAACAATACATGATCTCCAACATTGAATTCTGTTAGTTCCCAGTAGGCACACAATAGATCTAGAAGGGGGGTTGAATAGATCCTTTTAATTTTCAAATACTTTTCTCTTTTATTTTGATTTGCAAATGAATTAGCATATGACAAACATAAGAATCTTTTTAAGCACAGCGGAATAAGTAAAAGATCCCCTTCATTGATATATTCATAATTATACATATATTGTTCTTAGAGTTAGTTAAGTTGTAAGCAGTTAATACATATATAGCAGTTATAGTAGTTAGGTACATAATGTAAATGACATAAAGTAAATGACACAAGGGATTTTAAGTGGTACAGAGACTCAAGCTCCTAATCCACTCTTCTGCTTTCAACTAGCAGGATTTCCACTAAGGAAGGCGAAGATATTCAATCACTAAGATTCCTTCAAGGCCAATGACCTTTGAAACTTCATTTTCATCGAGAACTCTTCAAGCCCAGCAGGCTTGGAACTTCACGTTAGAGTTTATGCCCTAGAGGCCAATTATTTGATATAATTGCTTAACATTTTGATATTATATTTGATTGAATAAATGAATGATTTTATTATGATTTTATTTACTGCGTCAAATAAATGTTAACATAATAAAATTCTTAGAATAATGATACAAATTATATAGTTTCAAGTATGTTGTAAGACCCCAAATTTTATGAAATGAAAGTATTCAATTTTCATATAATTATTATTTTATATCGTAAATGGTTAAATTGATAAAAGGTTAAAGTTAAGGGTGATATGTGAAAATTTTTGCAAAGTAAGCAAGTTGTTATAAAATATTCGTTTGATCAGAAAATATTCTTTTTGTCGGGGAATATCCGTACGACAGCACAATCATTGGTGGACCCCACAACAGAAGTATTATCGTAGTAAGAAAATGACAGAATTATCATTTTATAAAAATAATGGTGAAAGTGTTACCGTTAAAACAATTGAACTACCTGGTAGTAAAAGTACAGTAATACGCTTGGTTACATAGTAGCACGCGGTATTGATTATTGATGCTTACGTAAGAAGTCACTCAGTTATACTCAATTATTACTACAGTAATTGTTGTATTATATCTCTCATATTATTGATTCAATTATTGTCATAGTATCATTTGTATAATATGTTATATTATTAAATCAATAATTGAGACGACAAAGTTATTCATATTATTATTTGCAATATTGACAATGTCTAGAAGTTCTATCAAGGAGAGGTTAGATAATCCAATTGCGCGCTAATAGGAAGAAATCCGTATCGGAAAGCCTCCTATTTCCTGGGAACGACCTGTGTGAGATCCCAAAATTTATGAAATAAAAGTATTCAATTTTTCTATTTTGGTAAATAGTTAAATTGATAAAAGTTTAAAGTTAAGGGTCATATTTGAAATTTTTTTTCAAAGTAAGCAAGTTGTCATAAAATAACCGGTAGTAAAGGTATAGTAATACGCGTGGTTGCATAGTAGCACACGGTATTGATTATTAATGCTTATGTGAGAAGTCACTCAGTTATACTCAATTATTGCTACAATAATTGATGCATCATATCTCTCATATTATTGATTCAATTATTGTCACAGTATCATCTGCATAATATGTTATATTATTAAATCAATAATTGAGACGACAAAGTTATTCATATTATTATTTGTAATATTGACAATGTCTAGAAGTTCTGTCAAGAAGAGGTTTAGTCACCTAATTGGGCGCAAATAAGGAGAAATCCTTATTGGAAAGCCCCCTCTTTCCTGGGAACGACCTGATTGTTAAATATTGTGAGTTATAATATTAATAATGAATGTTATTAAAAATCGAATTTGAGTTCGGAATTGAATTTAGAGACGCGGACGTGATATTTGAGTCCGGAACGATGAAATTAGTAGAAATAGACTATAAACACAAAATTTGGCAGGGTTGACTTTTTGGTCAAAAAAGTCAACAGTTGTCTTTTTCAGAAAAAGTCAAACTTCGAAATTTCAAAAATGAAATTTTTGAGAAAAATATTTCCATTGTGTTGGGATTGTTAGTGTTAGTAGAAATCGACATTTATTTCGATAATAATTGATGTTTGGAGGTTATATTGACCAATCGGGTAATTAACCGGATAAATGAGCAATTAATTGCTATTGATTCACATGATTATAACTATTTGTTCATATGTGTGTACTATTGATTCACATTCATGTACTATTAGGGGAGGTGGTGCAAGATTAATAATACTTGCATGACTAAGTTAAAAATGGAGGTATAGATGGAGGTACTATACTATAATTCGTATTTTCACATAATTATAACTATTAAGTCACATGAATGAACTATAAATTCACATGATTTACTATTAGGGGAGGTGGATCAAGTTTGATAATACTTGCAGGACTAAATTAAAAATAAAAGAAAAGTTGAAGGTATTGTACTGTAATATTTCGAGCCCCAAAATGTGCAATTATCGAAACTATATTTTCCTATTAATAGAAGCTCATTCTTCCTTCATTTCTCACCAATTCACTAAAGCTTTAGAGCAATTATTATAGAGAGAAATTATAGAGAGAAAGAAGAAGAGAAGTCTGCTACCTCACTATTCTAGTATCCAGTCTTCTTTTGAGGTAAGGGGTATTATTTCTTTCGTATTCATGAAGAGAGCTATTGGTATTCCATTCCTTATTATTCTGTTGGAATAACCTGTATACGCGAACTACCGTATACATGATGAAATTCTTCTGTTATTCCATTCTTTATTATTATGTTGGAATATCCTGTCTGTGCGGATTACGCATGACCTGGTTCCATTCTTTATTATTCTGTTAGAATAACCTGTCTGTGTGGTCTATCGCATGCCTGGTGAATTCTATTGTTATTCCATTATTTATTATTCTGTTAGAATATCCTGTCTGTACGGATTACGCATGACCTGGTTCCATTCTTTATTATTCTGTTGGAATATCCTGTCTGTGAGGATTACGCATGACCTGGTTCCATTCTTTATTATTCTCGCTGGGAATAACTCATCATGCGGTCTCACTGCATGCATGGTGAATTCTTCTGTTATTCCATTCTTTATTATTTAGTTGGAATAACCTGTCTATATGGACTACCGCATGCATGGTGAATGATCCTTTGTATTCATTCCTTATTAAATTGTGAAAATGATCTGTCTACGTGGATTACCGCATGGCAAGTGAAAATCCATTTGCAATTTCGTAATTTTTCTGACCCTCAAAAATTCTGGAAAAATTTGAATTGATAATTTGATGAGTTTTCTATATTGTGCCCAAAGATGGCGATTTTTGGATGTATAGATTAAGAGTTATGGATTTTATGGAAAAAGACTATTTTAAAAGTAAACCCCTATAACTCCTTGTGGTTAACTTCAAAATTAGTAAAATTTTTATTGGGAGTACATATATATAACAGGAGTATACCCTGTAAATTTCAGAATTTTCGGACAAAAGTACAGTTTATGATAAATGTCTAAATATTCGGCAATTTTGGCCATATGAAAAATAGTAAATGAATTTTAAAAATTCTGAGAAAAATATATGTTCAATATGGGACTATATTCTCGCTAAATCCCGTAAAAGAAAACTTTTGGAATTGATTTGTTATTTTTTCATGAAAATGGTTTAATTACGAACATATGAATTAAATATGTTCCGTGAAGTTAAAAATTGGTAAATAGGATTTTATGGCTTGGAAATCCTATATAAGGTATATCAGATTTTGATGAGGATTTGATCATTGGTGATGAAATCTTATGAGTATATAGCATTTTGAATGATTAAATGCATTATTTGGTAAAGTGTAAACAATTAAAATAAATTGTATATAAGTTTAAGAAGTGATTAAAATATTGTTATAATATTAATAATATTAGATTATGAGTTTATTAAGTGATTGATAATATTTGGATAAATTTAAAGTCTTTAATATTTATCCTTGATTTCGCTTGATTAATGCTTATATCATCATCATCATCCTCATGCTTATATTATGATGAAAGTCATCTTTGCTTACGTGCAAAGATGGTCATTGATTATTAGTTTTACGATTGTATATCTTTGGCTTACGGCAAAGATGGATCTGCTGATTATTAGTTTTACAATTGTATATTTTGCTTACGTGCAAAGATGAACTATTGATTGATGAGTATCTTTGGCTTATATGCATAGATGAACCGCTTATTATTAGTAGATTATGACCAGGGATCATTCGGTATAATCATGACCCGTAATGTTATAGATGATGTGGTAAAAGTCCTCATTGGCCCGTTGTGCATTGATGGACAGTTATAACCACGGATTATTCGGTATATTCATGACCATTGATGATTACATGAATATCATTGGCCGTAGTGTAGGGATGATTCGATGATGTGGATTATTTATTAAGCTGAGTCTCAGCGATAAATATTGATTATACACTTTTAATTCATAAAAGATAGTAGATATCATGCTCTACTTGACTCTTCTAAAATATAGTTGTATGTGTTTGGCCTGTAGTGAAAAGATGAATTGTTAATGAATATCTTTAGCCGTAGTGCAAAGATGAATTTATTAGTATGATTATGAGCAGAAA
Organism: Panax quinquefolius; assembly: GCA_020205615.1. Classification (NCBI taxonomy): domain Eukaryota; kingdom Viridiplantae; phylum Streptophyta; class Magnoliopsida; order Apiales; family Araliaceae; genus Panax; species Panax quinquefolius. The sequence goes on from CM035173.1 coordinate 85,360,088, forward strand.
TTGTGATTTGGTATAACCATGATTTTTGATGTTTCAGGTGAAGATAGGTGATGAAAATTATCTTCGTCCTGGGTGCGAAGAAGAATTTAGAATCACAATTATGATTAAGAGTTATTCATATGATTGTGGACAGGAATTGTTGATTGATGTTACAGGGATAAAATATTATTGGTGGACTTTTAACACGGAGAAGATAATAGATCTGATGGTCTATTTGACTCTTCTAATGGATTGCTCGTTCCGTAGCAACTATGGTTGAAAAGTTTTGTCATCTACCATATGTTCTAAATCTCTGATTTATTACTAATGAAAGCTATTGATGATGTAAATTATCTTTAGTCATGATATTTTTTACTAGGCTAGCTGTGTTCACCCTTTTTGCTTTACAATTTCTTTCAGGTAATAAGAGTGTAGCTGGGTCGAGCGGGGGTAACAGGAGAATAGAACGGTGGTCTATAGATGTTGAGGTTCTCCTTAAATAGTATGGAAATAATTTTATTGAGAACTTTAGATAAATGTGTCGTATTGTATACATCATTTGATATTTAATTTTGGTGAACCAAATAGGGTGAGGCGAACCCAACTTTGAAAGGGTGTTTTGCCACTATCATACAAAATGTCTAATTACATACAACCTCGTGTTATCATAAGACAGGGTTGTGCACATCCACTTGCAGAGTATATCTACGAGCACTACCTATAGGATCTTGGAGTTTGGTTGAAATATAATTTTCAAGTACAGATAGTGGAGATAGTTATATGTTAAGAGAAGACTCACCATTGGAAAGAAGATGATAATAATCTTCTTATTTTTCTTTGGGGAATATTGGGTCAACCAAGGATAATTCTGTGGACATATGATATCTATCATAACCTGCACGCACGGGCCTCCCATATATGAAGGTTTCTTGAGTATTTTCCAAAGATTTTAATTTTTAAAACAGTTATTGACTGTACTTTTGTGTAAAGTACCATTGTAAGGTTGTAGTCGAGGCACCATGAGAGTTACATATATTTGTATTAAAACTCATAGTTTAACGTGGTCGATAATACGCATTTACATTTCAACAAATAGATAAATGAAGTTTGTAAATGATTTTTATAGTGTGATATCTGGCGACTCAAAATGGGTCGTGTGGACCTATTTTGGGGGCGTCACAAATGGTATCAGAGCTTAGGGATATGGTCGTTGGCGGAGGTATGAGTCTAGAACTAGGAGGGGAGAGACGAGTAATATACTTCGCTAGTGTGTGACTTACCTAAGCTAAAATTGTTTACATGATAAATTGATAAATTATGATATGTCAATTAACCTTTGTTTTGAAGATATATTCCAGAATGATATCTGAAATACAGGATATGAGCAATGGGAAAATCATGATACAGAGGAAATAACCGGAAAGGTATAATCAGAAAAGAAAACAAGGTATTCTCATCTCTTCGAACTACCAGGTACGTAAATTTCGAGGGAGAATTTTCATAAGGAGGGGAGATTGTGAGATCCCAAATTTTATGAAATAAAAGTATTCAATTTTTCTATTTTGGTAAATTGTTAAACTGATAAAAGTTTAAAGTTAAGGGTCATATTTGAATTTTTTTTTCAAAGTAAGCAAGTTGTCATAAAATAACCTAGAGTAAAAATACGATGTCTGCCGTGGTTGCATAGTAGCAGACACAATATTGATTATTAATGCTTATGTGAGAAGTCACTCAGTTATACTCAATTATTGCTATAATAATTGCTACATCATATCTCTTATATTATTGATTCAATTATTGTCACAATATCATCTGCATAATATGTTATATTATTAAATCAATAATGGTGACAACAAAGTTATTCATATTATTATTTGTAATATTGACAATGTATAGAATTCTATCAAGGAGAGGTTTGGTCACCTAATTGCGCGCCAATAAGGAGAAATCCTTATCAGAAACCCCCTCTTTCCTGGGAACGACCTGCTTGTTAAATATTGTGAGTTATAATATTAATAATGAATGTTATTAATAATCGAATTTGAGTTCGGAATTGAATTTGGAGACGCGGACGTGATATTTGAGTCCGAAATGATGAAATTAGTAGAAATAGACTATATATATAAGACCCCAACTTTTATGAATAAAGATGATTTTTCTATAAATATCATTTTTTAATATTATGGAATGAATTTGATATAATATTATAGTTGGGGGTAATATTTATAAATTTTATAAAGTACGCAAGTTGTTATATAATATTCGATTGGTCGGGGAATATTCATTTTAACAGGGAATATTCGTACAACGGCACAATCATTGGTGGACCCCGCAATTGAATTATTGTTAGATTAAAAAAATGACAAAAATATTTTATGAAAATAATTCATGGAAGTTATGCTGTTAACTCGTTGAAACACCCGATGTTAAAGGTACAAGAATACTGCATGGTTGCATAAGAGCACACTCAGATTGATTATTGATGCTTACGTGAGAAGTCACTCGCTTTTGTTCAATTATTGCTACATGAATTGTTGCGATAAGATCTCACGTTATTTGATTCAATTATTGTCGATATTTTATATATTATTAAATCAATAATTGAGATAACAGAGTTATTAATATTATTATTTGCAATATTAACGATGTATAGAAGTTCTGCCAAGGAGAGGTTTGGTCACCTAATTGTGTGCCAACAGGAGAAATTGTTATCGAAAGCCCCTCTTTCCTGGAACGACACAATTCGATTAATTAATATCGTGAATTATAATAATGATGATAAATGTTGTTAAATATATTGAGGTGTCTTTTTATGAAGTCACGTAAGTTTATATATATATATATATATATATATTATATAAATTTTGTTTTATTAGTATTATTAATGTAATAAAATGAAAAAGCTTTTTATATAAAATAGAATACTTTTATAAAGTTATTTATTTTATTAGACTATAAATAGAATATATTATATTCTATTATGCATAGTATTTTTTTGATAGTGAAATCTTTTTATATAAAAATGTAATACTTTTATAAAGTTATTTGTTTTATTAGTACTATAAATAGAATATATTATATTTTATTATGCATAATGTTTGCATAGTGCCTACATAGTATTTGCATAGTAAAATCTTTTTATATAAAACAGAATACTTTTATAAAGTTATTCATTTTATTAGATTATAAATAGAATATATTATATTTTATTTAAAAGATTTTGTTTTATTAGAATATTTTATTTATACTGCATAGTAAATCAATATGGATCGTCTGTTTAAAAGTAAATCAATCTGGACCGTTCATGAATTAAGTTACTATTTAGTCTATTCTCCTATAAATAGAAACTCATTCTTTCATTATTTCTTACGAATTCACTGAAACTCTAGAGAGAGAAACTATAGAGAGAAAGAAGAAAAGTATTCTGCTACTTCACTACTCCTATATCCAGCTTCTTCTAAGGTAAGGGGTATTATTTCTTTTGTATTCATGAAGAGAACTTCATTATTCCATTCTTTATTATTCTCATTTGGAATAACCAAAGATATCATGGCTACCCTATACTTGGGTGAAATTCTTCATTATTCCATTCTTTATCATTATGTTGAATAACTTTATGCTCAGTATCGCATACATGGTGAAATTCTTATGTTATTCCATTCTTTATTATTACATTTGGAACATCGTGTCTGCGTGCGTTTACGCACGACCGGATTCATTATTTATTATTCATTGAATATCCTCAGCTTGCAGGCGACATTATTCCGACTCGGTTCCATTAATTATTATTCATTGGAATAACTCATGCATGCGGTCCTATCGCATACATGGTGATTTCTTATTATTATTCCATTATTTATTATTCTGCTGGAATATCTTGTCGGTCAAGTAATTTACTTTGACACGGTTCCATTATTTATTATTTTGTTGAATAACTCGTCTGCATGCGGTTTATCGCATGCACGGTGATTTCTTTTTTGTTATTCTATTCTTTATTAGACTCAAATGGTTAAAGTTTTGACTTCTATACTCCATGAAATTAGTGGAATATCCTTGATATTTGCGCTTCATCCAAAGATCTTTTCATGGAAATATTTTTCCGAGCATTCTTGAATTTTACTCTACAAAGAAGTATCATGTTGACAATTTGACGTTATTAGTTCCTCGGATAAATTAATTCTTGAACTTGTTTTATTGAATTCTTATATCATTGTCATCATCCTCATGTTTATTTTATGTTGAAAGTCATCTACGTGGCTCAGAAGGTGCATAGATGGACTTGGTATGATTATGACCGAGGATTAATTGGTATAATCATGGCCGTAATGTTATAAATGATGTGGTAAAAGTCCTCATTGGCCCGTAGTGCATTGATGAACAGCTTATTGGCATGATCACGACCATTGATGAATACATCGAATATCCTTGGCCCGTAGTGCATGGATAATTTGTGGTTGTGATACTAATGAATATCCTCGGTAGTAGTCAGGAGATGATGTGGATTATTTATTAAGTCGAGTCCCAAATGATAAAAGTGATGAAAAAAAACTTTTAAATCATAAAAGATAGTAGATTTTATTATCTACTTGACTTTTTTAATGGATTGCTTGATTCTCACTGCAGCTTAAACTTGATGTTTGTTATATTTTATCAGTTTAACATTGTTGAAGACTAATGATAATTTATTCTACTTTATCTTAGTTATAATATTTCTTACTGGGCTAGTTGAGCTCACCCTTTCTTTCACCGTTCTCTTCAGGAAATGAGAACGTGTCGGACTAACTGGAACTCCGGGAGAATGGCCCGGATGATAGCATTAGTAGTCCTCACTATTTTGTTAAATAGTGTGACAATAAATGTAATGAGAACTCCATTGAGTGTGAATATTGTCTAGATGACAATATTCTTATTAAAACTCTTAGATTATGTTATGTCGTATTTTATACGACTGTTGTATAATTTAGTTGTATTTGTATTCTTTACCATGTATTTGGCGACTCAGAATAGGTGATGTATACCTATTTTGGAGGCGTCACAATAAACACAAAATTTGTTGGGGTCGACTTTTTGGTCAAAAAAGTCAACAATTGACTTTTTCAGAAAAAGTCAAACTTCAAAATTTTAAAAATGAAATTTTTGAGAAAAATATTTCCATTGTGTTGGGATTGTTAGTGTTAGTAGAAATCGTCATTTATTTCGATAATAATTGATGTTTGGAGGTTATATTAACCAATCGGGTAATTAACCGGATAAATGAGCAATTAATTGCTATTGATTCAAATGATTATAATTATTTGTTCACATGTGTGTACTATTGATTCACATTCATGTACTATTAGGGGAGATGGTGCAAGATTGATAATACTTGCATGACTAAGTTAAAAATAGAGGTATAGATGGAGGTACTATACTGTAATTCGTATTTTCACATGATTATAACTATTAAGTCACATGAATGAACTATTAATTCACATGATTAACTATTAGGGGAGGTGGTGTAAGTTTGATAATACTTGCAGGACTAAATTAAAAATAAAAGAAAAGTTTAAGGTATTGTACTGTAATATTTCGAGCCCCAAAACGTGCAATTATCGAAACTATATTTTCCTATAAATAGAAGCTCATTCTTCCTTCATTTCTCACAAATTCACTAAAGCTTTAGAGTAATTATTATAGAGAGAAATTATAGAGAGAAAGAAGAAGAGAAGTCTGCTACCTCACTATTCTAGTATCCAGTCTTCTTTTGAGGTAAGGGGTATTATTTCTTTCGTATTCATGAAGAGAGCTATTGGTATTCCATTCCTTATTATTCTGTTGGAATAACCTGTATACGCGGACTACCGTATACATGGTGAAATTCTTCTGTTATTCCATTCTTTATTATTATGTTGGAATATCTTGTTTGTGCGGATTACGCATGACCTGGTTCCATTCTTTATTATTATCATTGAATAACTCTTTCTGCATGGGTTATCACATGCCCGGTGAATTCTATTGTTATTCCATTATTTATTATTACATTAGAATATCCTGTCATGCATGCGGATTATGCACGACCGGTTCCATTCTTTATTATTACTCGTTGAATATCCCATGCATATGGATTACGCACGACACGGTTCCACTCTTTATTATTCTCATTGAATAACTCATTTGTAATGCGGCTCTACCGCATGCATGACGTGAATTCTTCCATTATTCCATTCTTTATTATTCATTGGAATAACTCGTCTATGTGGACTACCGCATGCATGGTGAATGATCCTTTGTATTCATTCCTAATTAAATTATGGAAATGATATGTTTGCGTGGATTACCGCATGGCGTGAAAATCAATTTGCAGTTTCGTAATTTTTCTGACCCTCAAAAATTTTGGAAAAATTTGAAATGATAATGTGATGAGTTTTCTATATTGTGCCCAAAGATGGCGATTTTTGGATGTATAGATTAAGAGTTATGGATTTTATGGGAAAAGACTATAAGTAAACCCTTATAACTCCTTGTGGTTAACTTCAAAATTGGTGAAATTTTTATTGGGAGTACATATATATAACAGGAGTATACCCTGTAAATTTCAGAATTTTTGGACAAAAGTACAGTTTATGATAAATGTCGAAATATTCGGCAGTTTTGGCCATATGAAAAGTAGTAAATGAATTTTTAATTTTCTGAGAAAAATATATGTTCAATATGGGACTATATTCTGCTAAATCCCAGAAAAGAAAACTTTTTGGGATTGATTTGTTATTTTTCATGAAAATGGTTTAATTATGAATATATGAATTAAATATGTTATGTGAAGTTGAAAAATTGGTAAATAGGATTTTATGGCTTGGAAATCCTATATAAGGTATATGCATATTTTTGATGAGGGATTTGATTATTTGTGATGAAATCTTATGAGTATGGCACTTTTGAATGGTTAAATGCATTATTTGGTAAAGTATAAACAATTAAAATAAATTGTATATAAGTTTAAGAAGTGATTAAAATATTGTTATAATATTAATAATATTAGATTATGAGTTCATTAAGTGATTGATAATATTTGGATAAATTTAAAGTCTTTAATATTTATCCTTGATTTTGTTTGATTAATGCTTATATCATTGTCATCATCCTCATGCTTATATTATGATGAAAGTCATCTTTGGCTTACGTGCAAAGATGGATTTGTTGATTATTAATTTTACAGTTGTATATCTTTGGCTTACGTGCAAAGATGAATTTTTGATTATTAGTTTTATAGTTGTATATCTTTGGCTTACGTGCAAAGATGAACTATTGATTGATGAGTATCTTTGGCTTATGTGCATAGATGAACTATTTATTGGTATGATTATGACGGGATCATTCGGTATAATCATGACCCGTAATGATATATAGATGATGTGGTAAAAGTCCTCATTGGCGTAGTGTATTGATGGACGCTTATTGGTATGATTATAACTGTGGATTATTCGGTATAATCATAACCATTGATGATTATATGAATATCCTTGGCCATAGTGCGAGGATGATTCGATGATGTGGATTATTTGTTGTCGAGTCTCAAATGATAAAATATTGATTATACACTTTTAATTTGTAAAGATAGTAGATATCATGCTCTACTGACTCTTAAAAAATATAGTTGTATGTGTTTTTGCTTTGTGAAGGCAAAGATGAATTGTTAATGAATATCTTTGGTAGTAGTGTAAAGATGAATTTATTAGTATGATTATGAGCAGAAATTGTGATTTGGTATAACCATGATTTTTGATGTTTCAGGTGAAGATAGGTGATGAAAATTATCTTCGTCCTAGGTGCGAAGAGGAATTTAGAATCACAATTATGATTATGAGTTATTCATATGATTGTGGACATGAATTTTTGATTGATGTTACAGGGATAAAACATTATTGGTGGACTTTTAACACGGAGAAGATAATAGATCTGATGGTCTATTTGACTCTTCTAATGGATTACTCGTTCCGCTGTAACTATGGTTGAAAAGTTTTATCATCTACCATATGTTCTAAATCTACGATTTATTCTTGATGAAGGCTATTGATGATGTAAATTATCTTTAGTCATGATATTCTTTCTTTGGGCTAGTTGTGCTCACCCTTTTTTGCTTCACAATTCCTTTCGTAATAAGAGTGTAGTTGGGTTCGAGCGGGGTAACAGGAGAATAGAACGGTGGTTATAGTCATTGAGGTTCTCCTTAAATAATATGGAAATAATTTTATTGAGAACTTTAGATAAATGTGTCGTATTGTATACATCATTTGATATTTAATTTTGGTGAACCGAATAGGGTGAGGTGAACCCAACTTTTAGTAGGTGTTTTGCCACTATCATACAAGATGTCTAATGACATACAACCTCGTGTTATCATAAAGAAGACAGGTTGTGCACATCCACTTCTTTGAGTATATCTACGAGCACTACCTATATGATCTTGGAGTTTGGTTGAAATATAATTTTCAATTGCAGACAGTGGAGATAGTTATATGTCAAGAGAAGACTCACCATTGGAAAGAAGATGATAGTAATCTTCTTGTTTTTCTTTGGGGACTATTGGGTCAACCAAGGATAATTCTATGGACATATGATATCTATCATAACCTAGACGCATGGCCTCCCATGTACGAAGGTTTCCTTGAGTATTTTCCAAAGATTTTAATTTCTAAAACAGTTATTGACTGTACTTTTATGTAAAGTACCATTGTAAGGTTGTGGTCGAGGCACCATGAGATTTACATACATTTGTATTAAAACTCACAGTTTAACTGTGGTCGTTTTCTGCACGACATTTCAACAGTTGTATAAATGAAGTTTGTAAATGATTTTTATAGTGTGATATCTAGCGACTCAGAATGGGTCATGTGGACCTATTTTGGGGGCGTCACAACCTGGTTGTTAAATATTGAGAGTTATAATATTAATGATGAATAAGTTCATGTTGATTAAAGATGAAATTGATAGTTCCATTGTGTTGGGATTATTAGTGTTAGTGAAAATTGACATTTATTTCGATAATAATTGATGTCTAGAAGTTATATTCTACTAATAATTGGTGAATTCTTCTGTTATTCCATTCTTTATTATTCTCATTGAAATAACTTTTGCTCACGCGACTCACAGCATGCATAGTGAATGACCCTTCATTATTCATTCCTTATTAAATTGTGGAAATGATCTGTCTACGTGGATTACCGGATGGCAGGTGAAAATCCATTTACTGTTTCATATATTCTACTATACTCAGTTGGTTAAAGTTTTGGCATCTATACTCTATGAAATTAGTAGAATATCCTTGATATTTGCGCTTCATCCAGTATCTTTTCATGAAAATATTCTTTTGAGCATTCTTGAATTTTACTCCACAAAGCAGTATCATGTTGACAATTTGGACGTTATTGTTTTCTGGATAAATTAAATTATAAATCTTTAAAATTTATCCTTGAACTTGTTTTATTAAATTATTATGTCATGGTCAACATCATCATGCTTATATTGTGATGAAAGTCATCTTTGGCTTACGTGTATAGATGGACTTGGTATGATTATGACCAAGGATTATTCGGTATAATCATGACCGTAATGTAACGAATGATGTGGTAAAAGTCCTCATTGGCATGTAGTTCATTGATGGACAGTTGTTGGTATGATTGTGACCAGGGATTATTTTGTATAATCATGACCATTGATGATTACATGAATATCTTTGGCGTGGTACAGGGATGATATCCATAGGCCTCTTGATTAAGTAGGACTATGAAATGCATGGCCATGCTCAAATAGTGATTTGTTTCGCATAGTCTACTCATTGATCAAGAAAACACAGATTAAATTATGAAGAGTATGACACATTCCATGACTCGAGTTTAATATAGGATGTTAAGGTTAAAAGGATTAAATTACATTGAAATATTAGTCACGAAAAGGTTGCATCGAATTATCGATCTTATTATTACTTAGGTAGCAGTGATGCATTACTAGATGCCGCTCACTATTTATAATTTTATAATATGATTTTAAAATTATTGCCAACGTAATAATAACCTATAGGGTCACAAACATAGAACATAATTAAAAGGGAATTAATTTAAATTGTAAAGATTTAAATATGTCAATATGATTGATAATATTTAAATTATGAATTTAAATTAATAGGATAATTTATATATAGGTATATTAATTAATTAAGACTTAATTAAGATATATATAAATTCAAATTTTATTAAATTAGGTTTTAATTAATTCCTTTTAATCGCTATATATATGATATATAGCAGCCATTTAGGGATTATTCATTAACCAAAACCCTAGCCGCTCTTAGAGAGAGACTAGAGAGAAACAGTTCCGAAAATCCTCATCCTTGGTGGCTAGTACCGTAGTTCCTTTTATTGCAGATCGTACGACGATTCGCAGGGCGTTCGTGTGGATACTGTAGAGGCGCAGTTCGTTTGGATTGCGTTAAAGATTCGATCATATAAATTTCAGCTTCAATAATCGGTATAAATTTCTAACCACTGAATTAATATGGTTTTCGCATAGATCCTGTTTAGGGTTTCAAAATTGCTTTAAATTGTTCTAATTCTGTTGCATTTTATGTGTTGAAACCCTACACTTTAATTCACTAAGAACTCTTCAAGCCCAGCAGGCTTGGAACTTTATTTAGTCCTTTCGGACAAGGACCTTTCTGGCCCTGGCTTCTTGTTGTTGTTGTTATTGGTGGTGGTGGTGGTGGTGCCTTGCTACTAAGATGTCTTTAAGCTTGAACATCTTATGTACTTAGAAGCTTGGCATAGTCCTCTTGGCATTCTGCTTAGAGTCTGGACTACATCTTCTTTGGTGCAGCTGATCTTCACTCTTTTCTGCTCATCTTCATCTGATGCCAGTTGTGCACCATCACCATCTGGATTTGCTAAGTCTTTGAGCTTTTGGTAGACTTCGTCTAGCACTTAGCAATCCCTGAACCCTTCTTGAATGTTTTGCAGATATGGTTCTGCACTTGTTCTTTTTCAGCTTTCGGTTCATGGTGATTAGTAGAGTGGCTATTTTGATCTTCTTTGTACTCTTCCACTTTTCTGAATGTTATCTTCTTGGCCTTCTCGGCTCTCAGCTTAGCTGCCATCTTCAGTGGCATTCTCATCTTTATTGAGTGAAACTTTATTCTGTTCAAGTCCTTTTTCAAAGCAGCTTCACTTCCACCTTTGTAGTCTCACTGTCACTGAGACTTGTTCTGTTTAGCTCTAGTGGAACTCGTAGAGTCAACAATATAGCATTCCAACAACTTAACAATTCTGCAAGATCAGCAGCTCTTGATCCTTGAAGCTCTGGCTTATTTATACTCATACCCAATCTTTCTGTTGGGATATAGTCATTGAAAGTCATTTGAATTACTTCGCAGATCTCGAGTTATTTGGTGCAGACTGCAAATGTCACATGACATCCTTTTTATGACTTTCAGACATTGCAGTCTACTGTTTCACCTACCCCATCAGAGATGTCACTTTGATGTCTTGGGCAGGTAGTCGAATTAATTTCCTCTCTCTGATTTCTCGATCAGAGGTTGTTCTTTTGCATCGATGCTCTCAATAAGCTCCGTTTGAATATCAATCTTCAGATTAAACCGTTGCCAATGCTTCAATCTTTAGATAACCAAACTCTACGATTCTGATGAAGATGTTCTTGGACCTGATCATAGGGTCTTGTTGAATGTTGCTTATTGACTAGTTGAGACAACACTGCGATCCTGAAGAGTGTTCATTGAATCTTCAATGTAGAACACTTCTTTCTTTATTTATGCAGTGCTTCAATACTTTTGTTTGCCTTTGATTGTTCTTAGGAACTGATAGCTTGACTCCTTATTCTGGTCTCTTCTGAATAGCAAGACACCTCAGATTTGTGGCATGCGCAACTCACTTTCTCCTTGAAATCTCCCGTTCACTTATCATCAATGGACTGACCCATGCTTAATCACTTTATCCTTGTTTTTCATAAACCGACCAGTATCTCTATGTACACTTCATCAGTTCCTTCTTTTACTTGGCAAACACTACGATCCTGGTTGTCCCCAAGATCGTTGTCTTCTTTTCATTTGACAGCAATTGTACTTGCTGACTTTTCCTTAGTCAGTCACTTTTGTTGAAGTCTTCTTTTGATCTACTTGTAAAAGACTTCATCTTGAATGGCTTTACAACTTAATCTGGATGCTGATTGGGTTGGTGCTTAGATCTTCTGTTAGCTTACTAGCCATTCGTTGAGTGCACTCTGGTTCCCTTCAGGTGGAATATATCTTTGCAGCTCTGACCAGTGGCTTCATCCTTTGGATATTCTGAGAGTGCTCATTTGTTGAGAATCGTGTTTGCTCTACGATTCTACCTTAGCGTTCTGAGCACATCTGTTGAAGCCTTAGTTCTGTATTCTACGAATCTGCCTTGGGTTGTGCAAACACTACGACTCCTAGATCAGATCTTAACACTCTTCTATTTATGTCTTTATGCTCATTGTCTTCATCTGATCTTGCTCGACTACGATCTCTACCTCTGAATTGAATAGTAGACTCTAGGACTTAGAGTGTAGTCTACGATTCTTGACTTGGCTTTGGCAGATTCTCGGTCGGCTCTTAGACATGCTGTCTCTAGGATTCTGAACATGACTTCCTTAGTAGACTACGGCTCTGAGGAAGTTCTTCTCGACACACTACGATCCTTCATCGTCTCTCCTGGCAGTCGACAAACTCCGAGATCTACTATCTTGCAGACTACGATTCTGCCTTGATAGCTCTCGAGTCTTCCTTGACTCTCCTGACGGACTCACGATTTACAGTGCGCAAGGCTCTCGACGATCGAACAAGCTATCTATTACATTTTAAGATCAACCTAACAAGCTTGATCTTTCTATATTTATAGTCCTTGTACATCATTTCTTTTTAAGGACTTTACAAAGTTGTTTTGCTTATGTAGGATCAACCTAACATATTTGATCAATTCATTCTAAGTCCTTGTACATATTTTTCTATTATCTATCAAAGGACTTTACAGCTTTTCTTAATGCAAGCATACTTGCATATTCATTCATTTATATTATAATCAAATCATATATAAATAGGAATATCATTCACATGCTTATTCCTAACAAATTCCACGTCCCTTCGATGAAGATCGACATAACTCTTTTGTAAACCTTGTGAGGTTTTTATACGTTGCTGGATCATTTGAATCTTTTTCGTAGTCATGCGTACCAACTTTGAGTCTGTTGCTTGAGCAACTCTAACTTTATCGATTAAAGTCGGTTCTACTCATATATTTGTCATCCTCACGTGGGTCTCTGGAGTCTTTAACTCTATCTCCATCCTTTGTAAGTCATATAAAATGGGTCTCTGTGTTAACAATATCATACTTGTACCCGCATTTGATCTTCTACTCAACGCATCAGCTACCACGTTCACTTTTCCAATATGGTATTGAATTGTATGGTTGTAATCTTTCAACAGCTCGAGCCAACGTCTTTGGCACATGTTAAGTTCCTTTTGGGTGATGAAATATTTGAGGCTTTTGGAGTATATTAGGATTTCATTAATAAAGACAACCACGAAATGATCCAAATATTTCTTTAATATTCGGTTCATCATATCCATGAAGGCAACATAGGCATTGGTCAATCCGAAGATATAACTAGAAATTTGTAATACCCGTATCGAGTTTTAAAAGAAGTCTTTGGAATGTTATCAGTTTTAATCTTTAACTGATGATATCCGGGACGAAGATCGATCTTTGAGAAGAATTTAGCACCTTGTAACTGGTCAAACAAGGCATCAATACGAGGTAACAGGTACCTATTTTTTATGGTGACATGGTTCAACTCCCGATAGTCAATGCAAAGTCGCATACTCCCATCTTTCTTCTTTACGAATAAAATAGGAGCACCCCAAGGAGATGTACTATGACGAATGAAACCAATATCTAAAAACTCATGTAGTTGAGTTTTTAACTCCTGAAGTTCAATAGAAGTCATTCGATATGGGATGGGGTTTTGGAAATGAGTTTTGTACCGGGCTCAAGGTCAATACAAAATTTGATTTCACGCTCTAGGGGTAAGCCAGGAAGTTCTTCAGGAAATACGTCAGGAAATTCATTAACAACAGAAATATCATTCAAATCTGACGTATTTTTGTTTAAATCCATGACATGGGCTAAGAAAGCTTGACATCCTTTTTTCAATAACACAAATGTCTTTACAGCTTGATATGACAGTGATTGACTTTAGTGGTTTGGTTGCTTGAATTCGTATAACTGGTTGGTTAGGAATATGAAAACTAACGACTTTATGAAAATAATCAATTTTAGCATGATGAGTAGTTAACCAATCAATCCCTAAAATTACATCAAATGCAAGTATTTTAAAAGAGATAAGATCGACAGGTAATGTGAGGGTGCCGACTTGAATCAAATAAGATTTATAAATAATGGTTGTAATGAAGGTTTCTTCTAACGGAGTTTCAACAGATAAGTCAAAGTCTAATTTCTCAGGGGTCAAGTTCAAACATTGAGCACAATTAGGTAAAATAAAAGAGTGGGTAGAACCGGTATCGAATAAGGTATAGACTTCGCGAGAATTTATGATTAGCTTAACCGTGATAACTTCGTTCGGATACATCTCTTTTTGAGAAGTCACGACAAACGTTCTTCCTTGAACCATCGACTTTGACTTGTCCCGGACAGCCTTTGGTGTCACTATCCCAGCTGGACTTGACTTCATTGCATAAAAAAATCAAGCTAAGTGACCTTCATTTCCATAATTATAACACACTTTGGGTTGCTGCGTACAGTTTGGACTGATGTGTCCCTCATGTCTGCATTTGTAGGATAAGACCGATGGTCGTTCTCCTTCCTTAGAAGCGGGTTCTGGTGCTGCTGCCGATGTCTTTCCGTTGTCATTGATGAATCTTCTCTTCTTAAAGTTTTTCACACTTAGTTCACCTCTCCTATTATCTTGGCCATGATTACCACCGAAGTGGTTACCATGTCTGGCATGATAAATTCCTCCACGATGGTTATCATTGTTCTGATGGTTGTTGCCACCGGTACGATTATTATCGTGTTGTTGGTCGTTGTCTTTTGGTTGAAAAGTCTCATTATCTCGCTCCAATAATTGAGTCTTATTCACAACATCTGAGTACAAAAAAAGTTTATGAGAAATGATGTATTGACGAATTTCGGGTTTCAAACCTCTCAGAAACATTCGTGTCATTCGTTCCTCATTATCCATCAAATGGGATGCAAACCGGGATAACTCCGCAAATTTGGCCTCGTATTGTGATACAGTCATATTGTTCTGTTCTAGTTTGATGAATTTCACTTCCTTCAAATGACGAATACTTTCTGGAAAGTACTTATCGTTGAGCAATTCCTGGAACTTTTCCCAAGACATCTTAAGTGCGGACAGATGAGTACGTTTTACGGATTTCCACCAGTAATCTGCCTCTCCACGTAACATATAGGTGGCGAAGGGAACATTTTGCTCCTCTGTGTATCCCAATACATCAAATATCTTGGTGATCTGCTTAATTCATTCCTCTGCCTTAAGTGGCTCTGGCTTTTCCAAAAACTCCGACGGTCCCAACTCCTTGAATTGTTTAGCAGTGACCAGCCGTAAGTTGCCATTGTTTCCACTTGCATTTTGAAAATGAGTCTCTCTCATTTGGTGTTGCATGAATTGTAGAAAGCTCCTAAACATCCCATCGTTCGTCATTTGGTCGGTGTTGTTTACATGAGGATTATTGCCTTCCTGATGCACATTATCTTGGTTATTTTTTAGTGGTGTCTCAACAATCTCATGTGCTCCATTGCCTATCTCAAAATTTTCAGATGTCATTCTCAAACACTGCCACAAAACAAGGGTTAATTAAAGAAATTGACATGTCACATATTATCCCAAAATTTTGACCGACCAATTAAATAACAAATAAGCTTCGGTAGGACACACTAGCGAAGGTTTTACTCGTCTCTCCCCTCCTAGTTCTAATCTCAGATCTCCATCAGTGATCATATCCTTAAGCTCCCAAAATAGGTCTACACAACTCATTCCGAGTCACCAAATACATGATACAGAATTCAAATACACACTTCATTTATACAACTATTAATTGTCGTGTAAAATACGACAAAACATAAGTTGTGAGTTTTAATACAAATATTATCTCGTAGACAATATCCAAACTCAAATAAAGTCCTCATTACAATTATTGTCACATTATTTTACAAAATAGTGAGGACTACTATAATAACAATCTTGGACCTTTACTCCACTCCCCGACTAGTCCCAGCTACATTCTCGCCTCCTGAGAAGAACAATGGAACCAAAAGGAAAAGGGTGAGCTTAACTAGCCCAGTAAAGAATATTATGGCTAAGATAATGTAGAACAAATTATCCTTATTCCTCTACAGGGAAAAATCTGATAGAATACGATAGACAACAAGTTTTAGATCAACAACTGCAGCGGAACAAGCAATCCATTAGAAGAATCAAGTAGAGCATGATGTCTACTATCTTCTATAATTTAAAAGTCCATCATCAATATTTTATCCCTGTAGCACCAATCAATAAATTTTTCAATTCAACAAATTATCCATGCACGACGGGCCAAGGATATTCGTTTGTATCACCAGTGGTCATGATAATGCCAAACACCTGTCCATCTATGCACTACGGGCCAAAGAGGACTTTCACCACAACATTTGTCTGTAACATTACAGGTCATGATTATACCAATACACAATTCCTGGTCATAATCATACCATTATATCAAATCAACACCTTATTATTCAAAATAATATTTAGAGAAAATTAAATCTTTATTCATAAAAACTTGGGGTCTTACAATACTCCCACCGCCACTTTTTAAATATCATTTTAGAGAAGTATTTTTGTCTCTTAATAATTGTCGTTTGAGAATTTCAAGTAAGCATTAATTGCTTAATTTCCAATATCACCCCAAGTATTAAATATAATTTTGATTCTCTCACTATTTTTTACCAATAAATAATACTCTTTTTTTCTAGTACAAGAATAATATAGATAATTGATATTATATTTAATGTTATACAATTATTTTCTTAATATTTTGTGCACAATTCTAAAACGTGATGTATATTAAATGATGTGGGAAGTATTTCATTTAGACGTTTGGTATCCTAAAAATATTTAGTGTGAGCACTTCAATGAAACTTATTTCTTTTATATATTGAGATCACAATTCTTTAATCCTTCAAGTGAGGGTGTAAATGTGTGACGCCCCCAAAATAGGTATACACCACCAATTCCGAGTCGCCAAATACATGGTACAGAAACAACTACAACTTCATTAATATAATTATCGCGCAAAATATGGCAACACATAAACTGTGAGTTTAAATACAAATATTATCTTCTAGATAATATCCACACTCAAATAAGTCCTCATTACAATTATTGATACACTATTTTACAAAAATAGTGAGGAATTATAAAACAACTGTCTAGGACTATCACTCTATACCCCGACTGGTTCCTGCTATATTCTCGCTTCCTGAGAAGAAAAATTGAACAAAAAGGAAAAGGGTGAGCTCAACTAGTCCAGTAAAGAATATTATGACTAAGATAATGAACAACAAATTATCGTTAGCCTTCAACAAATCAGATAAAATATAATGGACAACAAGTTTTAGATCAATATTCGCAGCGGAAATAACAATTCATTAGAAGAGTTTAGTAGAGAATAAAATCTACTATTTTCTATGATTTAAAAGTCCATCATCAATATTTTATCCCTGTAACATCAATCAATATACATCTTGAATCAAATATTCATCTTTGAAATATGGGCCAAAGATATTCATTAGGTAATCATTCATCTTTGCACTACAGGCCAAAGATATTCATCAAGTATCACCATTAAGAACCGAGGATGATGAAAAATATTTTAAAGAACAAATCCAGTGAGATAAAAGGACAAAGATTAGGGATTTGTACTTTAGATAATCCAAGTTCAAAAATACTCTTTAATAAACCATAGTGGAGTAAAATTCAAGAATGACGATCAAAACATGGATACAATCAAAGATAGTAACCATAATAGACATCTGGGACAAAAAAGAGAAAATTTCATTTTTTGGTAAATAGTGTTGTATTTGTGAATAGTGTCATATACGTGAATATTGTCGTATACTTGAATAGTAATCCCAACACGAAAAGGTAGAAATTCCACAAGAAAAATCACACTTCGTGAACAATACTCGTGAACTATATTCGTGAATAGTGCCGTATACGTGAATAGTGTCGTATACGTGAATAGTAACCTTGACATGAAAAGGTAAAAATTTCAAAATAAAATTCATACTAATATTTTAGTATAATGATATTGAGAGAATAACATCATTTATGAAGAAAATAACATCCCTTACCTCAAAAGAACAGTACTTCTGACTGGAATATCGGATATAATGCTAAAAAAAACTTGCACTGAATAGCAACTCTCAAAGTATCTAAATACTCACAAGAATACGCTCGATAATATAGAGAGAGAAAACTTCAGATTCTGGTGTGATTTTCAATTCTAACCTAAGCACCTATTTATAGAAAAATGCCAGAACGTCAAAGCAGACTAAATTAATAAAATAATATTTTTTCAAAAATTTTCTATGCACACCTCTTAGACCAAAATTCAGCCACCACCAGTGGGTCCCACCAAAATTTAGATTTTCCACACCAACCAAAAGTGGGGCCTACCCATGTTTTTACTAAAAAATATTTATTTCCGAGAGTAATGATCTAATAAGTGTATTTTAAACAGAAAATGCCTCCAAGATGTCAACCAATACAACGATGCTAATGCTAACCCAATTTAGCATTTGGTGACATTACTAACTGGAGCACTGCAGAAGCAACCGCAGAATCAAGCTGCGACCTTTAAAGATTTTAAGGCGGTTGGACCACAAGAGTTTCGTAGATCCATGAATCTATTTGAGGCACAGACCTGGATCATGGAAATAGAAAAGGTTTTTGATGTTGCTAGAGTTGATGAAGACCAGAAGACTGCTTTTGAAACATTTATGTTGAAAGCAGAAGATAGCTAGTGGTTGTAGGCAAACAAAACCTGAGGAGGTCAAGGAGTAATGGCGTGGAATAGGTTTATAGAAATATTTTTCAAGACCTATTTTCTAGAGAGTTCAAAGAACCAGATGGAAGTTCAATTTTTAGAATTGAAGCATGGTAAGATGACTGTGTCAAAGTATGCAACAAAATTCAATGAGTTAACG
Organism: Panax quinquefolius; assembly: GCA_020205615.1. Lineage (NCBI taxonomy): Eukaryota > Viridiplantae > Streptophyta > Magnoliopsida > Apiales > Araliaceae > Panax > Panax quinquefolius. Next base: position 85,379,359 of record CM035173.1, read on the forward strand.
AGGTTTGCGCAGTATCAAGTTAACACAGACGAGAGTAATGAAAAAAGATTTGAACAGGAACTGAAGCCCTGGTTGTACAACAGAGTCTCTGGGTTTCAACTAAAGACGTTTGCAGCAGTGCTTGAGAAGGCGATTGTCGCGGAAGGTGGAAGCGATGCTTTAACGAAGTACAATCAGGAACAGAGAAAGAAGAAGAATGAGAGTGAAGGAAAAAATGGTGGTAGTAATGGAGGAAATAACAACCTAAAAAGGAATTGGAATGAGGGTGCATGAACTGGAAGTCAGCAGAGTAGCCAACAAAAAAGGAAATTTGAAGCCTATGCTACCCGTGGGAGAATTCACATTGGCGTGTGCTTGAGGGGTAAGCGAGTGTGCTTTAACTGTGGCCAAGAGGGTCAGATTGCTCTGAATTGCCATCAACCAAAAGAGAATGCTTGTTACACATGTGGGTCGAGGATCATTTAGCTCGTGAGTGTCCCAAAAAGAAAGCTTGAGATGCAACTAGAAGCAAGGAAGATGGAAGTGGAGGTACATTGGCTATTACTGGACCAACATCATCGAGCAAAACCACAGCCAGAACCTTCAACATGACTTTGCAAGATGCAGTGAAATCAAAAGATGTTGTGTCAGGTATCATTGCAATCAATGATATAAATGCATATGTGTTATTTGATTCGGGTTCTACTTGTTCATTTATATCTGATGATTTTGCTAAGAGTTTAGGATTGCCTAGAGAGGAGTTGAATTTCTCTTTGAACATAGAAATTGCGAATAGGGAGGTGATTCTGGTTAAATTCGTATATAAGAATTGTAAGGTGAATATTAAGAGAAATATTATGATAGTAGATTTAATCCCAATTAAACTTGGGGAATTTGATGTTATATTGGGGATGGATTGGCTATTCAATTATGGAGCAATAATTGATTGCCAAAAGAAATGTGTAAACCTTATGACTCCGTCAAATGTAGTTTTCTATGGTATAAAATCGCCTAGAAAAGCAAGTTGTTTGACGATTATGCAAGCCAATAAGTTATTGAGACAAGGCTATGTAGGATATTTAGCTTACAGTCGATACTCAGAAGAAGGGTGTAAAAATGGAAGAGATACCAGTTGTTAGGGATTTTGTGGATGTATTTTTGAGTGATTTGCCAGGACTTCTGCCTGATAGAGAGATTGAGTTCTTTATCGATTTAGCACCAGGGACTTCTCTAACATCGAAGGCCCCGTACAGGATGGCTCTGATAGAGATGAAGGAATTGATTGTGCAACTGCAAGAGCTGCTAGACAAGAAATATATTCATCCGAGTGTATCGTCGTGGGGGGCGCCAATGTTGTCTGTGAAAAAGAAGGATGGGTCAATGCGTCTTTACATTGATTATAGGGAATTAAACAAATTCACTATTAAGAATAAGTATTCGTTTCCAAGAATAGATTACTTGTTTGATCAGTTGAAGGGAGCTAGATACTTCTCGAAGATAGATTTGAGAAGTGGGTATCATCAACTAAAGGTAAGGAAGGAGGATGTACCAAAGACGAAATTCAGAACTCGGTATGGACATTACGAGTATCTGGTAATGTTATTTGGTTTGACCAATGCCCCTACATCAATAATGGATTTGATGAACAGGGTGTTTAAACCATTCTTAGATAAGTTTGTAGTGGTATTCATTGATGATATCCTGGTGTACTCAAAATCTTAAGAAGAACACGTGGAACATTTACGTTTGACGTTGGAGACGCTAAGAAGGGAAAAGTTGTACGCGAAATTCTCTAAGTGTGAATTCTGGCTAGAACGTGTACAATTTCTTGGGCATGTGATTGACAAAGATGGGATTTTGGTCGATCCGTCAAAGGTCGAAGCTGTAATAAATTGGGAACAACCAAGGACTCCATCAGAGGTGAGGAGTTTCTTGGGACTGGCAGATTACTATAGACGGTTTATTCAAAACTTTTTCAAGATTGCCACTTCATTGACAAATTTGACAAGGAAATCTGTAAAATTTGTTTGGACGGAGAAGTGGTAAGAGAGTTTTCCGGAGTAGAAAAAGAAGCTAAGCATGGCACATGTGTTGTCATTACCGGATAATACAGGAAACTTTGTGGTGTATAGTGATGCATCATGTAAGACCCCAACTTTTTTGAATAAAGAATAATTTTTCTCGAAATATATTTTTGAATATTATTGTTTGGATATGATATAATGTTATAGTTGAGAGTAATATTTAAAAATTTTGCAAAGTAAGCAAGTTGATATAAAATATTCATTGTGTCGGGGAATATTCGATTGGTCGGGGAATATTCGTTTTAAGTTTTAACAGGGAATATTCGTACGACGGCACAATTATTGGTGGACCCCACAACGGAAGTATTGTCATAGTTAGAAAATGAAAGAATTATCTTTTTATAAAAATAACGGCGAAAGTTTTACTGTTAAACTGTTGAACTACCCGGTGATAAAAGTACAGTAATACGCGTGGTTGTATAGTAGCACACGATATTGATTATTGATGCTTATGTGATAAGTCACTCAGTTATGCTCAATTATTACTACAGTAATTGTTGCATAATATCTCTCATATTATTAATTCAATTATTGTCACAATATTAATATTTTATATTATTATTTGCAATGTTGACGATGTCTAGAAAGTTCTATCAAGGAGAGGTTTGGTCACCTAATTGTGCGCCAATAGGGAGAAATCCTTATAGGAAAGCCCCCTCTTTCCTGGGAATGATCTGGTTCTTAAATATTATGAGTTATAATATTAATGATGAATAATTGTTAATAGATTAAAAATGTGTTTATTAAAGATAAATAATTTATGGTAAATATTTATTCAATTTTTGATATAAATATATAGATTGTTATAAGACGTTTGTTGTAAGTTTGACTTAGTATTCCATGGGAAGATTTACTAATTTTATGGACCGTCGATGATGGTTTTAATACATAACCAATCTGGACCATTGATGGTGGTTTTAATAGTTATTCAATCTGGACCATTGATGGTGGTTGTAATAATAAATCAATGTGGACCATTGATGGTGGTTTTAATAGTAAATCAATCTGGATCGTCGGTGGTGGTTTTAAAAGTAAATCAATCTGGACCGTCGGTGGTGGTTTTAAAAGTAAATCAATCTGGACCGTCGGTTGTGGTTTTAATAATAATCAATATGACCCGTACGTTCTAATAGTAAATCAATCTAGACAGTTCATGAATCAGTTATTATTTAGTCCATTCTCCTATAAATAGAAGCTTAATTCTTTTTTCATTCTCACTAATTCACTGATATTCACAAGAGACACTATAGAGAGAGAAACTATAGAGAGCAAGAAGAAGAGTATTCTGCTACTTCACTATTGCAGTACCCAGTCTTCTACTAAGGTAAGGGGTATTATTTCTTTCGTATTCATAAGGAATACTATTTTTTGTATTCTTCCTTTAATATGTCGGAATAACCTGTCTATGCAGATTACGTATCGTATGACAGGTGAAAATTGATTTGCTGTTTCGTATGTTATTTATTTTCATATTCTTAAATCTAAATTTACTATGGTAAGTATTGCTTCTATTATCCTTGAAATTAGTGGAATATCCTTGAGTTTTGCGCTTCATCCAGTATCGTTTCATTAAAATATTGATCTAAAATTTCTTATTAAATATCAATATTTTCACCCATAGTACTATTCACGGGTTACTATGTAACGATCAAGAAATTTGTAATTTAATTTAAATATTTATTGAATTAAATAAATATATTAAATAATTTATTTGTTGAGGAGAATAAATAATTGATGAATTGTGGTGAATTAATATAGTAACTAAATTAATTAATGTTAATTAAATTGAATAATGATAATTTTATCTCAAGGATTTTAAGAAATAATTAAATTAAATCAATTGCTTAATATTTAAGGAAATAATTAAATTAAATCAATTGTTTAATATTAAAGGAAATAAATAAATTAAATAAAGTGATGTGTCTATTTTATTAATTAAATTAGATATATAATTATTTATTATTCATAAATATAATTATAATAGAAATGATTTTAATTACCATTACAAGTTATTTAAATTAATTAAGCTAAAGTTATTTAATTAACTAGAGTGTGACACATGAAATCATATAATATAATATTATTAAAATAATTTAGTTTGGGAAATAGGTGCTTAGCCAAACAAGGCCTTATGGCCTTTGGCTTATTCAACTGACGCCTTTTTGTTTTTTTAACTGATAACCACGATTATCAGTTGGGTTATTTCATACTTCGCGTCTTATTTTTTTCTAAGGCCAAAATAACATAGTTTTGAGAGAGAGAGCTTGGAGGAAGAGAGAAAAAAACACATTGTGATATTGAGGGTTGGAGAAGAAGGGTTTGGAAAGGATTTCTATCATCTTTTGCTAGCCAACAATCAAAGGAACAAGGTATAGCCTACTTTAATATTAACCCTTGTTTTTGAAATTTCTATTGTTAATTGTGTTTGATTGATACATATATATGTATGTAGAGTTTATAATCTATTATTTATTATATGTAAGTGTTATTTGATGATTAAAGGCATGGAATTGGGTTGTAATAGAAGGTTTTATATATCAGTGTTTATGTTGTTGGATATGGCTTAGAAAGTACAAAATTTCGTGATTAATACTTGTTATAATCTGTAATTTATTGATGGATTATGTTAGTATGTTAAGAAACAAAAGCGACATAGTTCGAATCATGTTAATTGGTTAAGAAACAAGTTCGTGGCGATCGAATTCGCTAAATATGTGAAAATGATGAAATTTGGAAAAATTGGGGTTTTGATCCCTTAAACTTGAATATATATGATGTTTTTGTATGTAGAATGGTGTATAACATGCTTAACTATGTTATTACAGAGTTTTAGATGTTTAGTTTTGTGAATTTTATAGTGTTTAGGTTGAATTGGGTGGCTATGTAATGTAGCAAGCTGCTACTACTGATTCATAATACAATAAGTACGCAGTACGCCACTTGTAGTTATACCCTGTAAAAGCAACACAACAAGCATACTAATCGATTTTCAGAGTCGAGCACCGGTAGCAATTACCGATGTTAAGGCAAGGGAAGGGAGACGGCCTTGTTGCTGTGTGTCCCGATCCTGAGTAGTGACTTCACTTTTTATTTGCGAGTTATGATTTATGGACTTGGGTTGGTTACGCATGCATGTTAATGATGTTTAAAACATAATATAAACTATAATAACAGATTGTAATGTGTTGTAATGCTAAGTGTAAAGATTTTAAATAATTATTTAAATAAGTTAGAAAATGAAACCAAATGTGATGTTTTTAAAAGTTGTAGATAAACGATAAGGTTTATGTTGATCAATGTGTGATTTCAGAGGCATTAAGGATGTTAACCAATATGGTTAGGTGCTAAGTGTTGGTTGATTTCGCAATCGATAAACACGCGCAAGTATACGAGGTCAACAAGTAACATAATGATAAGAGAGTTGTCGAACCCACGAGGACAAAGACTTAAAAGGAAACAAATACTAAGGCAAAGTCGTTACTAATCTTATCAAAACGAGTAAAAAACAGTGGTTGGATTAAGATTATAAGACTATAAAATTAAGAGAAGTAGTTGTGCTAAGAAGTCAAGATAGGATTACAACTCCCCTAATGCGTCGCCTAATCTCCTAACTTTCCAAATTACAAACAAATCAAGGAATGGTCAACCGAGAACACCAAATACGCATAAGCTTCTATCGAAGGTCAAATGCACATCCCTAACCGTCTAAATCATAATATGTCTATTGGCGACAAGAACTAGGTCAAGGTCATTAAGCTAAGTCTCAAGGTCATGCAAGGTAAATAAGGATAGCACATTATGCACACATTCCAATGTCATGATCATAACAGGTGTTGTTGTATTTAAAGATAGATAATAACATCCATTTATCAATTTCCATCACTATCAATACCAATTTCTTTATCAAGCAATCAGACATTAAATATGAAATACAACAACCCATTCCAAAATGATTCATTATATAAAATAGGAGAGAAAGTTGATTAAGCTAATCATAAGGTTACATTGCAATCCTAAAAATGGAGTTAGTTCATAACTATGGTACTAACACGCATTTTCAATACATTACACATTATCAGACAAATATAAATAAATGGGAGATTTGGATTAAGAAAACCCCTGTTTTAAAGTGTTCTTCCTCCAAATCTTCTCTTCATGTGCAAACCTCTGAGTATGTGTTAGATGTAATAGCTCTTCTTCTAATCCACAGCTTCTTTCTCTTCTAGAAATGAAAATGACAGAAATAAAATCCTATTCTAAAACTGTAATAAGTTCTCTGTCGATATCTCTGATATTCGATAATGAATACAGCAGCTTCGCTTTCTATATATAGTCGTCCCCTCTTTCTTCTAGGTCATTAAAGACTGCTTACTATTTGGGATCAAGACTCATGTGCAACATGAGCCTAAACCTATAAGTAGTGGTTGGTAGGCCAGATGGTATTTGACGCCTTGGCTCTCAAGTCTTAGGGTAGCGAGTTTCTAGTAGCACATAGCTACATCCAGCGCTGCGGCGAGAATCATTACAATGTCAATGGCGTCGGTAGCGAGTTTCCGATGGGAGTTCGGTAATAGCCATATTGCTGTACTTCTAAAAGTGTAACAACTCTTGGTGACAAGCACCAAGACAAGAAAAAATGCCCAAGAAAGCTGGAATAATCTGTAAAGCCTACTTGTAGAGAACTTAAACTTAAATACAAATATATATATATATATATATATATATATATAAAAGCTAACTAAAGAATGAAAACAGGACACAACTTAAGCAACAAAAGGTATAAATCGTGGGTATAAAACCCACTCATCACTAAGTTAGGGTTATGACCTAAATGATGGTTTAAACCCCTAAAGCTAATATTCATACAACTAATTGTTGTTGCGATTTCAATGATATGTGTAGGGTAATTGGAGAATATTTTACACTTGTGTAGCTTACATACAAGGCAGGTTTCTAAACCTTAACTCTTTACATTGAGCAAGCTTTCTAACTTCATTCTTTTGTTAATGAATGCAAGTTCCTAAATTTTATTGAGCAAGACTATTGATTCTATCTTTATGGACGATTGAATAAGCTCTTGTAACCTAATTCGTTACCTCGAGCGAGTGTTACTTTTCTAAACCTTGATATTATTATTCAAAGCATATATTATTCTAATACATCGATTCAAATGAGATTGTTCTAACTCTTTTGGATATAGCACTTTGCATGTATATCATGTTTATTCAATTATATATTGTTGATATCCGATCTTTGACTTTGATAGCCTTCTTCAGTTATACATTCTTGTATTAAAACTTCAAGTAGAAAGCAAACTCTTATTGATTGAACTAGTCTATAATTGAATAGTGTTCTAAAGTTCTAGAAACACTAATAAGTGAGTTCCGAGCTAAACTTTTTTTAGTACAGGAATTTTAAATTCAAACTAAGTTGAACAACCTTAACATAGGGGATTTTGTACGTGTAACGTTTAGATATTTGTGCACAATACATGGTACAAAAGGTTGATCCCCCTAAGTACGTTAAGAAGGGTCCGTATAGTCTAAATGACTGTTAAGGTTGGGTAATAATACCTAAGTACCAAGGACATAGTTCGTGGTCTTAAGACCCTAAAATATTAAAGTTCGAACTTGTTTTCTATTTTTGATTCATAGAACAAGTTCATTATTGTTCAAGAATTCGTTGTTCATTCTCATGTTGTTATCATTACTAATTTCTATATCAGTGAGCATTTGTTTGCTCACTCTTTCAATTAACACTGCAGCTAAAGTGGAGAACGTTGATGAGCCATCTACTAGCAAAAGAAATGGCAAAATGTCCAAATATTGAAGACTCATGAGAAATTTATTTAAATGTTTTATGTTACCAGACTTGTTTTATTTTATGATGTATTCCGTAAACTGATGTAATAAATTTAAGGTTAGATTACCTTGGAATTGTTTTTGAGATGATGTAACCCTTTAATGGGAAAGATTATTGTTTAAGTTATTTAAATTATGTCTTTATCCTTTATGATGGGTAGTTAGATGTAATGGTTTTGGATAATGAGCACCAAATTCTGTGGGAATGGAGTACCCGGATTTGGGGGTGTCACAGGTTGGTATCAAAGCCTTAGGTTATGAACCTTAGGTGGGGAAACCTTAGGAAGTAACCTTTAAGGAGACAGAAAATATAGAGGTGTCTAACTCTTATCGAGTTTAAGGAATGGATTAAGGTATCCATTGAAGCTAACAAAAACATTATGTGCTCGCTCGTATCAAAAATGTTAAGTAAAACTTAAAATATTTTGTTGTCAGGATGTCTAACGATGGAGGATCCAATTCAGCTAGGGAAGTGATACCTCAGATACCTAGAGACGACGAACCCCAGGATATTCATGTTGTGCGGGAAAAGTTGATCCAGGAGGATGAGCCTGTGACCGATCCCGAGGAGGATAGTTCTGAGGAGATAGAGGAGGATGAGGAGGAAGAGGACCTTGAGGAGTTTCCACCAAACTCCATATCTGCTGAGATGTATGACGCTCTATAAGACCATAAAATAGAATTACAGGATAAAGTTGAGGAGCTGAAGGAGATGGTTGAGATGCATCACGCTTCGATGGAGCAGAAGGATGCGGAGATTCAAGAACTCGACTCACGCCTTGGAAACACGAAGTGGGACCTAGTTCATACCAAAGGTCAGCATGAAGACCTATTGGCAGTAAACGAGAAGATGAAGACTGACATTGAGAAATTAAAAGATGACTTTAAAGAGGAATCAACTAAGCGTGGAAGAGCAGATGATGCTTGGGTGAAGGCGACTCAACGTGCAGACTGGGTCAAGGCTAAGGTCCAAGTGAAGAAGGCCAAGATGTATGAGATGGATTACGCTTTTAATTCTGCGATTGATAGGGCCCAGGATCGAGTATTTTATTATCCACCTCAGTTTGAAGATTCGCCGTGGTTCGTGATGGATCGTAGAACGACGTACCGTATCATGGAAGAAGAGCGTCGAGAAGCCTTACGACGTCTTAATATGCCTAGATAGAATAAGAGTGATAATAATATATGGTTAATTGTGTGAATAAGTAAACTGTGAGTCCCTTATTTTGAGATAAATAAAGGGATAGTATGAGTATGTATTCCTGAAACTTGTTTAGTTCAGGAAAGTGGATGTTTATAGCGGTTATGCTATTTTTAATATGTTTTAAAATGTTATGAATGAATTAAATATCAAAATTTATTTGAAATGCTACGTGTTATAGCTTTAATCTTGGAATGTTTAAGATAAACCTCAAATACCCAAGAAGTTGAGTGATGAACTAATAAGCATATATTTTAACAGAAAATGCCTCCTTGAAGAAGACAACCACGTCAACAAGCACCTCCTGAGGGGTCTACTAATAATAACAACGAGGCTAATGCTAGTCCGGATCAGCAGTTAGTAGCTCTGTTGATGGGTGCACTAGCGAATCAACTGCAAGCTCAAGTCACGACCTTTAAAGAATTCAAAGCTGTTGGACCGCCAGAGTTTCAAGGGTCTATGAATCCAGTGGAAGCCCAAACCTGGATCACGGAAATGGAGAAGGTGTTCGACGTTGCTAGAGTTAATAAAGATCAGAAGACTGCGTTCGCAATGTTTATGCTGAAGTCTGAAGCTAGCTACTGGTGGTAGGAAAATAAAGTTCATGGAGGACAAGGAGTGATAGCGTGGGATAGATTTAAGGAGATGTTTTTCGAAATGTACTTTCCAGCGAGTTCTCGGAATCAGTTGGAAGTACAATTTTTGGAGCTGAAGCAAGGAACAATGACGGTGCCAGAATATGCTGTGAAGTTTAATGAATTTGCAAGGTTTGCCACTTACCAAGTTAATACTGATGAACGCAAAGCGAGAAGGTTCGAACAAGGATTGAAACCCTGACTGTATAGCAAGGTTTCAATGTTCCAGCTGAATACATTTGCGGCCGTACTAGAAAAGGAAATTATCGTGAAAGGTGGAAGCGATGCCTTAACCAAGTACAATCAATAACAGAAGAAGAGGAAGAAAGAGAATGAGGATAAGGCGGGTGGTAGTAATATTGGAAGTAGCAGTCAGAAGAGGAAGTGGAGTGAGAATTTGACTGCGGGAGGACAGCAGGGAAATCAGCAGAAGAAAAAGTTTGAAGCTTGTGCGACGTGTGGAAAGAACCATGTTGGAGTATGTTTGAAGGGAAAGAGGGTGTGTTTCAACTATGGTCAGGAGGGACACATTGCACCGAACTGTTTTAGTCCAAAGAAAGGAGCATGCTTTACCTGCGGTTCGAAGGATCACATGCTCGTGATTGTCCTAAAAAGCCAGCGGGAAGTGCAAGTGGTGGAAAAGGAAACAACAACGGTGGTGGTGCATTGACTATCACTGGACCAGCACAGTCAAGTCGACCTACTGCGAGGACTTTCAATAAAATATTCACTAAAATATTAACTTGGGGGTGTCACATACTATTCACCCGGTTACTATTCACTAAAATATTATTCACTCGGGTATTCGGGGTACTTTTTATGTTGGGGTACTATTCACAAGTTACTATTCACCAGATTACTATTCACTCAAATATTGTTCACTAGGGTATTCGGGGCACCTTTTATGTCGGGGTACTATTCCCGAAGTACTATTCATAGGATACTATTCACGGGGTACTATTCACCAAAAAATTTATTTCTTTTCTGTCTAAATTATTTTTGATACATGGCTATTATTCTTGAAGTTTACTCCACAAAGCAGTATCATGTTGACAATTTGGACATTATTGAATTCTGGATAAATTAAATTATAAATCTTTAAAAATTTATCCTTTGCTTTCTTTTAATTGAATTCTTATATCATTGTCATCATCCTCATGCTTATATTGTGGTGAAAGTCATCTTTGGCTTACGTGTATAGATGGACTGTTTATAGGTATGATTATGACCAGGGATAATTCGGTATGACCATTGATGATTACACGAATATTCTTGGGCCGTAGTGTAGGAATAATTTGTGGATGTGATACTAATGAATATCCTTGGCCCATAGTACAGGGATGATTCGATAATGTGATTTATTTATTAAGTTGAGTCCCAACGTTAAAGTTAATGATAAACTTTTTAAATCATAGAAGATAGTAGATATCATGTTCTACTTGACTCTTCTAATGGATTGCTTGTTCTGCTGCAGTTAAACTTGTTGTCTATTATATTCTATCAGTTTAACATTGTTGAAGGTTAGTGATAACTTATTCTGCATTATCTTAGTCATAATATTTCTTACTGGGCTAGTTGAGCTTACCCTTTTACTTTCATTGTTCTCTTCAGGAAAAGAGAACGTAGCCAAAACTAGTCGGGGAACGGAGTGATGGTCCGAGATGGTGTTATAGTAGTCCTAACTATTCTATAAAATAGTGTGAAAATAAATGTAATGAGGACTCCATTTGAGTTTGGATATTATCTAGAAGACAATATTCGTGTAAAAACTCTCAGCTCATGTTGTATAATTAAGTTTGTATTTGTATTCAGTACCATGTATTTGGCGACCCAAGATGGGTGATGTATACCTATTTTGGGGGCGTCACACATCACATAAAGGACTAGGCTATGTGCTTATGCAAAAGGGAAAAGTCATTGCGTATGCATCAAGGCAACTGAAGGACTATGAGAAAGGATACCTGACTCATGATTTAGAGTTGGCTGCGGTGGTATTTGCTCTGAAGATATGGAGACATTATCTCTATGGGGAGAAATATGAGATATATACAGACCATAAACGTTTGAAATATATTTTCACACAGAAGGATCTAAACATGCATCAGAGGCGATGGTTAGAATTGATAAAAGATTATGATTGTAAAATCTTTTACCGTCCAGGTAAAGAAAATGTAGTTGCCGATGCCTTGAGTAGAAAGGGTCGGGATAAGTTGATGTTATTAACTGCCCAGGAGGAACTCATTTTAAATATGGCAAAATTAGAGTTGGAAATAAAATTTTTGAAAGAATCCGATAAAAGATTGTTCCAGATGAAGGCTGGTGCAACTTTAGTGGACAGGGTAAAGAACGCTCAACTACAAGATGAATGATGCAAGAAAATCAAAGAAAAGGCATTTGAGGGTAGTGGGATGAAGTTCAAGATCGATGTCGAAGGACTACTAAGGTTTGAGGGAAGGATTTGGGTTCCAGCAGTACCTAAAATTAAAGACAAAATTTTGACTGAAGCTCATAACTCAAAATATTCAATTCACCCGTGGAGTACGAAGATGTATCAGGATTTACGAAGGCATTTTTGGTGGCCAAATATGAAAAGAGATGTTGCAGAATGTGTCGCGAAATACTTGACATGACAAAGAGTCAAGACCGAGCATCAGAGACCAAGCGGATTACTTCAACCGTTAGATATACCGGAATGGAAGTGGGAGAATATCACAATGGATTTTGTGGTAGGTCTTCCGACTACTTAGAAAGAGTACGATGCAATTTGGGTGATAGTTGATAGGCTGACGAAATCATCACACTTTTTTCTGATAAAGATTAGATTTAATCTTAATCGGTTGGCAAGGTTGTACGTTAAAGAGATCGTTTCAAGGTATGGAGTTCCATTGTCAATCGTGTCAGACAGAGATTCGCGATTCATGTTAAACTTCTGGAAGAGACTACAAGAATGCATGGGAACACAGTTGAGAATGAGTACGACATATCATCCTCAAACAGACAGCCAAAGCGAACGAACAATCTATACGTTAGAGGACATGCTGAGAGCGTGCATTATGGATTTCAAAGGAAACTGGGATGATTATTTACCGTTGGCCGAATTTGCCTACAATAACAACTACCACACGAGCATTGGCATGCCGCCTTACGAAGCATTGTATGGCAGAAAGTGCAGAACTCCACTGTGCTGGGATGAAGTTGGTGAACGTAAATTTTTAGTACCAAAAATGGTACAGTAGACCATTGAGGTTGTCAAAATTATCAGGGCAAGATTGATAGCTATTCAAGACAAACACAAGAAATACACTGATCAACACTGTAACGACCGAGAAATTCGGATTTTATTGTAAAATAATTTTATTGAATTAAATAATAAATAAAATTATATTCTATGTGTCAAGATGGTTGTCATTGTATAACCTAATAATGTGGGAATGTCATAGTATTTTAGCTACCTGGAAGAATTAGAGTGTTTAAATTTCCAAGACGAAAATAAAAGTTTTCCGAGAAATTTTCTGAAAAACACTATTCATCGGTATTTGCTCGAGAATTATTTCTGAACTTTCGAGAAATACGTAATGATAGAATGTCAAGGTAAGATGGATTATGTAATAATAATCTAATTATGAAAAGTGCAATATTTCGCTTGCGGACTTAATTTGAGAATGTTAAGGAAAAGGAAGAATTAATGAGTTAAGTAATAATCGTAGGATACGTAAGTATTGTACGAGGTAATAAATACGAGTATAATACAAGGTATTATACGAGTTTGTATGAATGAAGGTATATCGTATATAACAAAGTTGTATATGAGATAGAATACGAGAATGATATGTAAACAATACGTTATATGTATTGAGCAATAGTATTGGACTTGTAGGATTTGTTAGAAATTGTTACAAGCCCAAGTGAATTAATGGTAATGCCCAAATGTTAATTAATGAACAAGTTAATGTTTATTAATGCAAGCCCAAAAGCTAAGTTAATTTAAGCCCAAGCTAGGATCCATAAGTTGTAGTGACCCATGGGGCAAACCATGTTAATATGGTTAATCTTGGTAATCAAGTATAATGTGTGATGACCAAGTATTAGGTGTAATGACCAAGCAAGAGATAAGAGTTGTGTTAACCAAGTAATGAATAGTAAGGAGGTGACTTAAGGAGGTGGGTTAGCCTAATGACTAAACTACCCTAGCCTTGTGAATTCTATAAATAAGAGGAGCTTGCTAGTCATTTGTTAATTGTTCAACTCATCCAATCAACTTAAAGTGCTTAAGTGTTAAAGAGAATAAGCTACTTTCATTTGAGAAGAAAAAGAAGACTTATTCCAAGGAACTTCAAGGGTAAGAATTCTTGTCCATTAATCTTCTATCTCTACCATGATAGGTTGATAAGAAAAGTATGGATTAAGAAACATGGATGTTAAGAAGTAAGAAGAATGATTAATCACTTAAGCCACATAAGTCAAAAATAAGTCATTTAAATTTACATAAGTTATAAACTTATGAAGAAGCTATATGAACTTGTTATAAGTTTACCTTAAGAATTTGTATAAAAATAAAGAACTTGTAGGAACATGTATCTAGTATACATGAATAAAACTATATGTTGAGATCATATAAGGATTATGATTAAAAGACTTTAATTATCATAAGTTATGAACAATGAAGCTATAAGTAGTTTATACTTTAACAAGTTATAAGCTCATGGTAGAATAAGTCAAAATCCAACATGAAGATAAGTTGTAGTAAGAAGTATGTTGAGATGTTCATTTGATGAATTGAATTCATTTGGAGTAATGAACAAATCATAAGTAATGAAGATTTGCCAGAAATTGCACGATTGGACGATAATCGTCGAATTCGTGAAATTCTCGGAATAGAAGTCAAATTTTGTGTTTGAATTCGGAAATGTTGGTTTTTGATGGAGACAAGTCATATTTGGCATTATAGAGTTGTGGACTCAAAAATGACCGAATTCCTACTTAGAACGAAGAAACGAGCGTTGAACGTTCACGAACGTTTATTATTTTCGTTAAAAAATGAACCAATAGGTGAATTTTTAGCAAACGAAGTCAATTAGATAAAATTCTTGCATGAACGCGTAGAGTATGTAATTTGTGAACCGTAGGCTTTTGAACGAGCCAATTCGGACTTATAACGAAGAAGTTATAAGCCCGGGAAGTTCGCAAAGTTAAACCGTTGTCAAAATTTACGGTGCCAGAGTTGGCCATGCATAAACCTGGCAGATATATTGGTGGCGCCAGTGGCGCCATACAAAGGATCACAAGACATCTTTTGGAAAATCGTGCACAATACGAACATGAGAGTAAAGAATGGTGCCGCAGCTGCAAGTGGGTTCTAGCTATCGCTAACTCATGTAGTAGACGAGATGTAAGTTTATGATCGAAATGCAAATACCAACCCTTGATCAAAGATAGTAAAGAATAATTATAAGCACAAAGCAAGGAATGAGATTAATTCAAAGTAAACCTACCTTAAGGAACTTGAAGTAACATTGTTAAAACTTTGTTAAACCTTAAGGATAGTGCATGAAGGTTGATTATAATCTATTCAACTATGAATGCAAATAGAATGACAAAGCCGAAATTGATAGTAAACAAATCTAATATATGATTAGATTGAGATGAAGGGTAAGATATAGTCATATACATACTTGATTTTATATGACCTAGTGTATGGTGTTATGTAATCATTTATTGTAGAGACTTGAAAGATTCAAACATAAAGTAATTATACCGTAGCAGACGCTGAAGGCAAGTATTCTAACCCTTATTTCAGTTCAATCTGAACAAGCTTTGTAATTCATGTACCCTTACGCATGAATTGATGTATGATGAAGTTAAAGCCAATTCTTCTGGCTAGACTTAATGCATTTGGTGGATTATTGATAATCTATCCAACTGTTATTAAATGTTGTTATCTTTTGTCAACTACTCGATATGGTTTTCAAAAGAAGATTGAGTATGATAAACAAATGTTTTGTCGTCTTACGACAGACACGTGAGGTTGCCACAAGTTAAGCATAAATACGTTTAATGAATGTAGTGTTGATCAACATAGAGTACTATAGGCTGATCACCTAGAAGTGCTCGTAAGTAATACCGGACTTATGGACTTAGTGTCGGGTTGTCCTTTTCAAAGAAAGAATGAAATACTCAAGGTCTTGGACCGGAGTTATGTTTTACTGGATATTATTCATTGTGAAACAATTTGGAAGGAAGATGAAGTGCTATTTTGAATTATCAATAGTACTTCATAAGTATTGTTCAGTTATTGAAGATATACGATTCTTATGTGTCAAACATGTTGTTATTGAAATTGTCATACTTGCTGAGCTAGTTATGCTCACTCTTGCTTAAACCATATGAATGCAGCTAAGACTGAACGTCCTGAAGGATCGAATAAAGATAAAGGAAAGGCTAAAAGCGCACCGTTAAAATCGCTCATGTAATAGTATAGGTATAATGTTGTAATATAATTGATATTATGACAAAGAACGTTTGTAATGGGTATAGAACCTGGGAAATATAAATATTACTTTAAATATATAGAAGACATTGTTTGTACTTTTGAGGCTTTTCAATCGTATGAATGTATAAATGGTAGTACCGTATAGCACCATATGTCGGGTTGGAAGATACCCGAATTTGGGGGCGTTACAAACACCGATAGAATTGCAAATTTGATGTTGGAGGTTTTGTTTTCCTAAAAGTTTCTCCTTAGAAGGGCAAGATACGATTTGGAAAGAAAGGAAAGCTAAGTTCGAGGTTTATTGGACCCTTTGAGGTGTTGCAAAGAGTAGGGGAAGTAGCTTATGAAGTAGTTCTACCTCCTGAATTGGAACATGTTCACAATATTTTTCATGTCTCGGGGTTACAACCGTATAAACCCGATTACAAGCATGTGATCGAGTACGAACCATTATAATTTGATAAAGATTTGTCTTATGAGGAAGTTCCTATCCAGATAGTTGACAAGAAAGAACAAGTGCTTAGGAATAAAGTAATACCTTCTGTAAAGGTGTTACAGAGGAATCACAATGCTGAAGAAGCTATTTGGGAACTCGAAGATAAGATGATGAGAAGCTATCCTGAGTTATTTGTTTGATCTGTGTCTTCGATTCTGGGGACATAATTCTTGTAAGGAGGGAAGAATGTGACGAATTAGTTACTTGAGTTGTGATTGAGTTGTGATTAAGTTGTTTGGTTTGTGATTTTGGGGACAGAATCCTTGTAAGGAGGGAAGGATGTAACATTCCAGAATTTTTATATGTAATTTAAAATATTTATTGAATTAAATAAATATTTTAGTTGATGTGTTTATTGTTAAATAAATACTTGATTGATTTGATTATTTATTATTTAAATAAATAATTCATGAATTGTGGTGGTGGATTAATATAATTTAATTATATTGAAGTTTGAAATTTTGTGATTTAAAATTTTAATTTAATGAGTTGATTAAATTAAATATTAATATGTATTATATGTATATGTTAGTTATATTACGTATATGACATATCATTTATATATTATATTATATCATTTTTATTTACGTTAAGTTAGAAAAGAGAAAAAAGCAGATAAGAGAAAGAAGAAAGAAAAACACAAAGAGAAAATAGAGAAGAAAAAGAAAAAAAGTATCTCCTAGCTAACCTAAGCAAACAATTAAAGGTATAATCATATCTTCTAAAGTTTTAGTTTTTATATATATGAAAAGTTCTCTATAAGATTTATGTGGAGGATTAATTGTTGATTTTATAGGTTGTATATATTAATTTGTTGATATAAACTATTTTAATGTAGTTTATATATGATTTAGAGTAATTTGATCCATGAAATATGTTTTAATATGGAGAAAATCATATTACAGTAAGTTTACAATGATATATGTATGATATGGCTTATTTTGGAATCAAATTTATGTTCAATTCGTATGTTAAACCGCAAATTGATTTTTAAATGTGTTAATTCATGAAGAAACGAAAACAAAGTAATTTAAACGGATTGTTTTGGTGTACTAACAAATTTTTAGTGATTACTTTTGCTAAGGATGTTTAAAAATGGAGCTTTTGCAAAAATATAAAATTTAAAGGATTCAATTTGATTGTTGTTGTTTTGATATTTTAAATCAATATATACATGTTAGGTAATGTTTATATGAAGTTTATGTGATTTGGGTGTATTTAATTTGTTGTTAAATAGTGAAATTTGTGAGTATGGGTTTGAACAGAGCCGAAAAGACGATCACAGTAGTTTACGTCTCACAAGACCAACGCAATTGCTACCGGTGTCAAAAGCGTAAACAACGCAGTGTGCTGAACCGCAATGTAGAGCGGTGATGAGATGTTAATTGTTCAATCACTTAAACTTAGTCTAATCTAGTCTAAAGTTCATGACAATCTGTTAGGCTTATATCAAGATATTATAACAGATTGTTCATGTGTAATTGATGATTTCAAGTTGTAAAAAGTTATAATTGTACTTTTAAGCTATTATTATAAAGCTTTATTATGTGATTAATAAATTTGAATCGTTGACTAAGAAAGAACTTTAGATTGGTTAAGTTTTAACGATTTAAGAAATCAGAATAAGTTAGGTTGACAAGTTATATAAAAGTGGAAGTTGAATCTATGAGATTAATATTATGAGGCTAAAGTTTTGTTACGATGTTAATGGAATGTTTAAGGTGTTCAGGAAGCGTGAGTTATAATTGTGTAGCTAACACACGAGGCAAGTCTTTTATCCCTACTCTTACATTATGCAAGTTTCTTGAATATATTATTCAGTTGAGCAAGATTCAGAACACTAATCTATATTTGAGCTTATCCTACCTTTTGTTGATAATTATGAAAGTTTGTTAATCTATTTTTTTTATAAATTACGCAAGTTCTTGAATTCTATTGAGCAAAGTTCTTAATTATGTTTCGTTATTGGAAAGTGTAACCTTAGCTTACCATTTTTGTTCAAGCAAGGTTGATTATATCTTTTCAATGCTTTGAACTTTATTCTTAAAGTATGACTTTGATGCAGTACAATATTCATTTATGGTTCATAACTACCTTTTATTACGTTGTTGACAACCTTTGCATTACCATTATACTTTTAATTCAACTAATCCTTAGTTGATATTCGTTGAACTCTAAATTACCCTTGCAACTTATCCAAACCAATCTTACTTTGGTGCGAACTTGTATGTTAAAACTAAGATGAACGACCGTATTATAGAGGATTATTTACGTAGAAGCGTTTGGATGTTTGTGCACAATACATGGTACGAAGAATGATCACCCTAAAAGCACGGAGTGCTTACTGATCTAATATTCGCTTAGGTTTAAGTTAAAAAAATACTTATAACCTTGGACATAGTACATGGTCTTGTAACCCTCAGAGAATTTCTAGTATCATTTCTTGATTATCGATATTAAGAAATGTTATTCAATTCAATTGAGTTTATTCATAATATATATAACCATTGCAGCTAAAGTTGAGAAGGTTGACGAGCCAACCACTAGCAAAGGAAAAGTGAAGATGAACAAGTGTTGAAGACTTGTTAATTGTTGAGAATTATGTTTTTAGACTTAATTTTTAAATTATGAGATGTAATTAATTATTTATCCGCAATTGAGTAATGTTTTTAAGGTTAGATAACCTCGGATTTATTGATTAAGTTATGTAACCCTTTAATGGGATGATTTATTGCTTAAAGTTTATTGAATTTGGGTAGTTAGAAATGAATGTTTGAATAGTGAACACCAAATCATGTGAGAATGAAGTACCCAGATTTGGGGGTGTCAGAGTGCCTCTGAGTAAGAAGATAAAAGTTTAATTCGGATTTATAAAGATCTTACTTTTCTTTATAAATAAAGAGTGCTTTTCTATGTTAAACAGATTTAGAAAAGATCTATTTCTTTATATAAATAAAGAATGTGTTTCTATAATAAACAGATCAAACTTTGAGTTCAGATATATAAATTTAAATAACTTATAAAATATAACAATTATTTTATAAATAAATAATGTTGTGTCCAAAATACTTGTAATGACAATTATCAAATATAACAATTTGATCAATTAAACAATACTTGATATAACAAATAAATTTGTTTCACTCAAGTATATATATTATATTATATTTGATCTATGTTGTGAAAATTTAGCCACTTAGGATTTTAAATACTGCTCGTGATAATATTTCTCAGAAAGAAATATCTCCAAATATCGATATCTAATTATCGACCAAATTTGCTTTCACAATATGATATTTATATAAATATTTTCAACAGATCGCTTAAAACTTCAAACATCGTTCGAATAATATTCGTGTTAAAGAATATTTTTAAATATCAATATATAAAATCGATCTATTTTATGATATTTATATAAATAAATTATATCAATGAAGGATCACTTAGAACTTTAAACACCATTCTGGATTATATTTGTGTTACATAATATCTCCAAAATATAGGTATCTAAATTGATCTATTAATTGATAAGAATAGATGAAATATATATATATATATATATATATATATATATATATATTTATATATATAAATATGTATAATAATTTATATTTGTATATCTATAACAATTTATGAGATAAAATAAATAAAGCAATTCAATAACTTATCTCAAATACTTGACCAATTGTTATCTTCTTCAAAAGATTATAACTATGAGTAGAAGATATAGAGAAAGCCTTTTCAGAGAGAAATTATGTAGGCAAGGAGATAGAGCTTTTCTTTGTGAATTGGTAAAAAAAAGAAGTGAAAAAGTTCCTATTTATAGGAGATTTTGAGTCGAGGGTAAACATGTAATTTTAGAAATTTATATTTTAATAAATGGCAGATTTGTTTGACAAAATTCGAAGACTCGGATTAAATGCTAACACACAGATTTATAAATGATAGACCAAATATGTTTTTGACAATCAACTTTTTGGCCAATGGTATTGATTTTACAGCCACACACGCCAGCTAATTCTTGAAAAATCAAAAAGGCTTTAGGCCTTTCTAATTCATATATGCACATCACATTTACATAAACATATATGTATACACACCTGGCACACACTCACATTTATATATGTCATTTACACAACACACACGTTACACATATATATGAAATATTTACTTAGTATACCTATATATATATAATATACTTTATACTTGTATATAAATATATATAGTAATTTCTTTTTGTGGAAATAACTCAAGATGATAATTTTGAAATAAAATTATTTTGAGAATGAATAGGAAATCTCCTTGCCTTAGGAAAGTTACTTTACGAATAAATTTTATTAACACTTGATATTTAAATTATCAAGTTTAACTAAAATAAATTCAAATTTTAGGATGAAAAACATTTTTGATCAAGAGAAAAATAAGATATTTAAATTTTTTTTGAATAAAAACCTATAGAGAAAAATCTACTCATATAAGAAAAATCATATTACTTAAGTATTGTTATCATCAAAACAAACCTAAAGATTTGAAGACCTATCAATATGTCTTGAAAACCGCTATCAAGATACCATTTACTTTTATTCAAATCAGCTCCAAAACATACATACAATATATATATATATATATATATATATATATATATATATATATATATATATATATATTTTTTACTGACCGATAGCCTTAAATATGAAGGGTCCTTTGGGTAAGTTTTCCAATTTATATATGGAACATTTATATTTTTCTTTACAAAACTAGGTACATGATAATTAGTCTTAGGAGAGATAAGTATTCGATGAGTAACAGGATTATAAGATGTATGATAATAATTTTTATGGAACTCTTTTGTTGTAATAGTTGGAGCAGTGAATGTTCCTTTAGGAACCCAAATCATTTTTCCTGTATAATTTTCATTTTGAGCATTACACATATAGAAGGAATAACCATTTCTATTACAATAAGAACATTTAGTAAAAGGAGATGTATAACTTTCTTTTTCTTTACTTTTAACATGATAAAGTCCTTTATTTTTTGTTTTACTTGATTCTCCGATATATCCTACTTCTTCTTTATTAAATCCACATCTTTGCTGATTTAACATAGCATCAAGATTTTTTTTTCTTTTGTGAATTTAAGAACTATGGTATTTAGATCATAACGTTCTTTAGTTAAAATATCAATTAGAGAATTACCTTTTTTCTAATTCTGTTTTTAATTATGAATTCTCATGTTTGAGATTTTTGATATCTTCATTTAATACTTGATCTTGAATTTGAGTATCTTCATTAACTAAAGCAAGTGTTGAATTTTCAATTTTAAGATTTTAAATAGAGATGATAAGTGTTGAATTTTCTATATCAAGAGTCTTATTTATTTTTTAATTTTTCTAACTCTTCTTTTAATGAATCATTTTCTAGTTTTTCTTCAATTAAACTTTCATTATTTATGATTAAATTTGTATTTTCAATTTCAAGATTTTTATTTATTTTTCTTAATTTTTGTAATTCTTCTTTTAATAAAAATTTATTTTCTATTTTTTCTTCATTTAAACTTTCATTAGTTATGATTAAATTAGAATTTTCTATTTCAAGATTTTTGTTAGTTTTAATTAATTTTTCTAAAGAAACTTTTAATCTAATGAAATTTTCTTTGATTATTTCATTATTTTCATATAAATAATTGTAAGCTTCTTATAATTCATAATGTTCTTCATTTATATTTTTTAATGTATATGTGGCAAATGAAGTGTTAGATAATTGATGTTCAAAATTTACCTCAGATCTTGGTGAAGAGTCATTATCTACCATTAAGCAAAGATTAACAATTTCTTCGGTTTGTTCAGCAACTTCTTCTTCGTCACTTAGATCTCAGCCTTCCTCAACTACTAAAACATTGTTATTTACAAGTTTCGGACAATCTTTTTTGAAATATCCAGGTTGATTGCATTCAAAACATGTGTTTGAGTTTTCATTTGAATAGACATTTCTGAAATTATTATTGTTTGCTTTGAAATTTCCTCCTTGTGCCTCCGGCTTGAATATTTGTTTGCTTTTGAAATTGTTGAAGTTGTTGTTGGTTTTCATAAAGCCTTTGCCATATTTCTGGCTTCCTTTTGAATTACTCTGCTAAGTTATCTGGATAATAAAGCAACTTCATTATTATTTAGACTCAAGAGTTCTTCATTTAGTTTTTCATCATTACTTTCTTGATATACAAGTAGATCTTTGAAGGTAATTCCTTTCTTCTTGAGATTTGTGTATAATCTAGCTTTCTCGACTAGCATGTTAACTTCATGGGCACGAAGATTTTCAATAAGGCAGTCAAGAAGATATAAAGTTAGATCTTGCATTTCCTTGATAGTTGTAACTTTCATTTTCCAAATGGATGGAAGGGTTTTGAGAATTCTTTTGTTTTTCTCATTGTTTGTATATGTCTTCCCTAGTTGTTCCAGTTCATCAATGATTCTGAAAAAGCGTGTTTTTATATCAATGATCTTTTCTCCTTCTTCTATCTTGAAACGTTCATACTCTTGAATTAGAGCATCTTTTCTTGTTTCTTTGATATGATTGGTTCATTCATAGGTTATAATCATTTTTTCCATATTTCCTTTACATTTTTACAATTGCTGACTCTTTTGTATTCTTTTTCAATTAGAGCACGTGTTCATCTCGTGAAGCTAAATTCATAGCCTCTTCACCTTCAGTGGTGAACTTATCAATATCTTTCTCAACAATCTTTTTTCCTTGAATTTTAGTTGGAACTTTCACACATTCGATTGCAAACCAAAATTTGATTCCTTGTGACTTGGCATAGATTTTAAATTTGTTCTTCCAGGTGGCAGAGTTGGTGCCATCAAATAGTGGAGGTCTGGACATTGATAGCCCTTCTCCGCAACCAGTAGCATTGTAGGCCATAGATGGATCTACTCTTAGATATGCATGTATTCACTTAACAAACAAGTTAAAGAGTACCATTCTAATACCAATTGAAAGTCCAATAATAATCTAGAAGGAGGGGGTTGAATAAATTATTATAGATTAAAAATAATCTTTGGCCTTTTTGAATTTTTAGGTGAATAATTTGCGGTGTATAGAAATTAATATGTAAGATAATAAAAATTCAATCACACAATGCACAGAGATTTGTTTGGTTCACAACATACATCTCGTGTATGTTTCTATGTCCAGTCTCAAGCTCCTCTCCAGGACTTGAGATCCTATTACCTCCTTTAATAAAAACTCCTACAACAGACGGAGAAGCTTTACAAATTTTTATAGGAAAATTTACAACTATTCCCAACTAATTATCTTAGACAACAAGCTCCCAGCTCCCTCCTCAAGTTTAGTTGTACTTTCTTTTGAGTTTAGTTCTATTCAATGATCTGGTCTTGAAACAACAGTCTCTTCTTCACCTCACAAGACAATAAAGACCCAACTCCCAGCTGACCTCTCTAAGACTTTGGTATTGGTCAAAGAATTACTCGTTTTTCTCACAGGTGCATAAAATAAACTAACTCTAATTTTCACTTTTTATAAATTTTTTGATACAAACATACTTCTAAAATAAGCAAATAACAATTTAAGATCAAGTAATGAAAGTTTAATAACTTTTATATGAGTGAGAAGTGCTGCCGTGTAAGCAGATATAATTTTAGCTTGTAGATATGCTTCTTGATTAAGCAGATAAAATAGTTTAAGTGTATTTTGAAAAAATGCTTCTTAATAAGCGAGATATATAGTTTAATGCACGTTTATAAAGAATTATTTATTCTTTATAACAAAGAATGTGTTTTTATGGATTTAAAAATATATTACTTTATGTTCAAATATTCTAAATGAGTTTATTTTCAAATATTGATGACAGATATCAACTATAATAAATTAATCAAATAGGCAATACTTGATATAACAAATATATTTGTCTAACTCAGAGAATATATAGAAATATCTTATCTATTATGTGAACAATAAATAACTAAGACCACTTAGGATTTTAAAGACTGTTTGAACAATTCACGCTATCAGTTACTCAAAGGTGAAAAGATTCAAATTATTTCGATGTCTAAGTACTGACCAACTTTATAATTTTCACACTTTTATATTTATACAAATATTTCGATATACAACTTGAAATTCAAAGACAGTCCAAATAGTTCTCTATTAGAAGTATCTCAGGGTCGTTTTGACGATCAAGTGTTAAACTATGATATTTATATAAATAATAAATATATGAATTACTTATACAAATATTTTTGATAGATAGATCACTAAGAAATTCAAAGACTGTCCGAATATTTCTCTATTAGAAGTATCTCAGGATCGTTTTGATAATCAAAGTGTTAATCTACTTTATGATATTTATATAAATAATAAATATATGAGATACTTATATAAATATTTTCGATAGATCACTAAGAAATTCAAAAACTGTCCGGATAGTATGATATTTATATAAATAATAAATATATGAGATACTTATATAAATATTTTCGATAGATCACTAAGAAATTCAAAAACTGTCCAGATAGTTCTCTATTAGAGGTATCTCAGAGCTGTTTTGATGATCAAAGTCTATTTTATGATATTTATATAAATAATAAATAGATAATATATATATATATATATATATATAATTGTGTATACCAATTTATATTCTTATAACTATAACAATAAACAAGTAAGAGGTGATTTAATCAAATAATTTAAACAACCTATCTCAAATACTTGTGACTAATTTTCTCTTTTTCAAGTAATCAGAATTTTAAAATAGAAAAGAGATAAAGCTTCTTAGAGAGAGTATATAGGCAAAGAATATGTTTTTTCTTTAATAGTAAATTGGTAAGTTAAAATGAAAGAAAAGTTTTCCTATTTATAGGATTTTTAAGCTTGGGGTAAAATGGTCTTTTTGAAAAATAAAAGGTTGAAAATTATTTGGTTAAAATATAAGATTCGGATGAGTTTAGCAATATTGAGCGCACAGATTGCCCAATCAGTAGACCCACATAAATTGCAAGTTTAGGACTTTTGAAATTTTAACAAGCTTGCTATCGTTAAAGAATAAGTCTAGCTGGACAGGGAATTGGGATCGGATTATTGGACCGGTTAAATATTATTTTTATTTTTATTTTTATTGTGACTCTCAAAAAATGTATAGTATTTATTCCAACAGGAATTTTTATAAAATATAGTGTTTTAGGTGTAATTTGGATACATATACAAATACAGGGTTATACAGACTGTTGGAATAACCTGTCTGTGCGGTCTATCGCATGTCTGGTGATTTCTTTTTTTATTCCATTCTTTATTATACTCAGTTGGTTAAAGTTTTGACTTCTATACTCCATGAAATTAGTGGAATATCCTTGATATTTGCGCTTCATCCAGTATTTTTTCATGAAAATATTCTTCTGAGCATTCTTGAATTTTACTCTACCAAGAAGTATCATGTTAACAATTTGGACATTATTAGTTCTTAAATAAATTAATTTTTGAACTTGTTTTATTGTATTCTTATATCATTATCATCATCCTCATGTTTATTTTATGTTGAAAGTCATCTGTGGCCTGTAGTGCATAGATGGACTTGGTATGATTATGACCAGGGATTAATCGGTTTAATCATGACCGTAATGTTACAAATGATGTGGTAAAAGTCCTCATTGGTCCATAGTGCATTGATGGATAGTTGTTGGCATGATCATGACCATTGATGAACACACGAATATTCTTGGCCCGTAGTGCATGTATAATTTGTGGTTATGATACTAATGAATATCCTTGGTCGTAGTGCAGGGATGATGTGGATTATTTATTAAGCTGAGTCCCAGCGATAAAAGTGATGAAAAATCTTTTAAATCATAAACGATAATAGATTTTATTCTTTACTTGACTCTTTTTATTGGATTACTTGTTCTGCTGTAGTTAAACTTGATGTTTGTTATATTTTATCAGTTTAACATTGTTGAAGACTAATCATAATTTATTCTACATTATCTTAGTCATAATATTTTTTATTGGGCTAGTTGAGCTCACCCCTTTCTTTCACTTTTCTCTTCAGGAAATGAGAACGTAGCCGGGACTAGTAGGGGAACGGAGTGACGGTCCAGATGATAGTATTAGTAGTCCTCACTATTCTGTTAAATAGTGTGACAATAAATGTAATGAAGACTCCTTTGAGTGTGGATATTGTCTAGATGACAATATTCTTATTAAAACTCTCAGTTTATGTTTTGTCATATTTTACACGACAGTTGTATTATTAAGTTGTATTTATATTTTTGTAACATGTATTTGGCAACTCAAGATGGGTGATGTCTACCTATTTTGGGGGCGTCACAGTTGGTATCAAAGCTTAGGGATATGATCCCTGGCTGAGATGTGAGACAAGAACTAGGAGGGGAGAGATGGGGAATTCCTTCTCTAGTATGACCTACCTAAGTTTATTTGGTATTTAATTGGTCGGTCTGATTATAGGGATAATATGTGATATGTCAATTAACCCTTGTTTTGTGGCAGTGTTTGAAAATGGCAGCTGAAAATGTTAACAATGGAGCGAATGACGCGAATGTTTTTAAGAGGTTTGAAACCTGAGATACGTCAATACCTCATTTCTCACAAACTTTGTTTATATCCAGATGTTGTGAATAGAGCTCAGTTATTGGAGCGCGATAATGAGACAGCACAACCAAAAGGCAACAACCAACAACACGATAATAATTGTATGCAGGGCAAATAGCGGCCATCTAACAATGATAACCATTGTGGGAGAAATTATCATGCCAAGAATGGTAACCACTTCGGTAGTAATCATGGCCAAGATAATAGGAGTGGAAATTTCAAGAAGAGGAGGTTCAATAATGATAGAAAGACAGTAGCACCAGAAACCGTTTCAAAGGAAGAAGAACGACCATCGGTCGTATATTTCAAATGCGGACAGGAGGGACACATCCGTCCAAACTGTACGCAGCAATCCATAGCGTGTTTCAATTGCAGAAGAGAAGGTCACCTAGTTCGATTTTATTGTGTAGTGAAGTCAAGTCCAGCTGGGATAGTGATGCCAAAAGATGTCCCAGACAAGTTAAATTCGGTATTTTAAGTGAGAGCGTTTATCGACGAACCCGAACGAAGTTATCATGGGTAAGTTAATCATAAACGCTTACGAAGTCTATACCTTATTCGATACCAGTTCTACCTATTCTTTTATCTCTCTTGCTTGCGTTCAACGTTTAAATTTGACCCAAGAGAAGTTAGACTTTGACTTATTGGTTGAAACTTCGTTAGTAGAAACCTTCGTTACCTCCACTGTTTATAAATCTTGTTTGATTTAAATCGACACTTTCACGTTACCTGTCGATCTTATCTCTTTGAAAATACTTTCCCTTGATGTGATTTTAGGAATCGATTGGTTAACTACTCATCATGCCAAAATTGATTATTTTCGTAAGGTTGTTAGCTTTCATATTCCTAACAAACCTGTTATGCGAATTCAAGCAATCGAACCACTAAAGTCAATCACTGTTATATCAAGCCATAAGTAAAGAGCCCCGAGCCTTTATCTGGTGACTTCCTTGTGTGAAATGCACCGAAGCCAGACTTTCCGTAGGGGACGTCGTGAATAACAGTGACAAGTTAATAGGTATCAATGTGACGTGCTATCCAAGTCTTGGATAAGAATCACAGTTTTGAATGACATTTCTATTATCAATAAATTTCTTGACGTATTCTCTGAAGATTTCCTAGCCTACCCCTAGAGCGTGAAATCGAATTTTGTATTGACCCCGGTACAAAACCCATTTCTAAAACCCTTAAATATTTCTTCAACCAAAACGAATGTATAATGCGCCAAAGACGTTGGCTCGAGCTGTTGAAGATTACGACTATACCATTCAATATCATTATGGAAGAGCGAACGTGGTAGCTGATGCGTTGAGTAGAAGATCGTATGCGTTTACGAGTGCGATGTTGTTACCACAAAAACTCATTTTGTATAACTTTCAAATGATGAGGATAGAGTTAAAAACTCTAGGGACCCACGAGGTGATATCAAATATACGAGTAGAATTGACTTTAATCTATAAAGTTAAAGCCGTGCAAGCTACAGATTCAGAGCTGATGAATGTGAAGAAGAAGGTTCAAGAAGGCGTTATTCTAGAAGCAAGAATAGATGAAGACAGGAAATCTGAACCCTCGATTTTATTGGCCCATTTGAAATCCTCGATCGAGTAGGAACTGTGGCCTATAGACTTGTTTTACCACCAAGTATGTCGCGTGTTCATAACGTTTTTCACGTATCGATGTTACGTAAATATGTGGATGACCCGAACCACGTTATTAAATTAGAACTGGATGAGATAACAGAAGATTTAACGTATGGGGAGATACGTGTTAAAATCTTGGATAAGAAGGATCGTATTCAACACTCAAAGGTAATACCTCAAGAGTTAGAATCTGAAATAAAGTCAAGGTATCCTCATCTCTTCGGCATACCAGGTACGTACGTAAATTTCGAGGGCGAAATTTTATAAGGAGGGGAGATTATGAGACCCCAAATTTTATGAATAAAGATTTACATTTCTCGAATTATTTTTTTCAAAATTATGGTGTGGATTTGAGATAATGTTATAGTTGTGGGTAATATTTATAAATTTTGAAAAGTATGCAAGTTGTTATATAATATTCGATTGGTCGGAGAATATCCGTTTTAACAGGGAATATTCGTACGACGGCACAATCATTGGTGGACCCCACAACTGAATTATTGTCAGATTGAGAAAACGACAAAAATATTTTTATAAAAATAACGGCGGAAGTTGTACCGTTAAAACTGTTGAACTACTCGGTAGTAAAAGTAATACGATGTACGTGTGGTTGCATAGTAACACACGATTGATTATTGATGCTTACGTGAGAAGTCACTCGCTTTTTGTTCAATTATTGCTACAGTAATTGCTGCATAGTATCTCACGTTATTTGATTCAATTATTCTCGATATTTTATATATTATTAAATCAATAATTGAGATGACAGAGTTATTAATATTATTATTTGCAATATTAACGATGTCTAGAAGTTCTGCCAACGAGAGGTTTGGTCACCTAATTGCGCGCCAATAGGGAGAAATCCTTATTGGAAAGCCCACTCTTTCCTAGGAACGACCTGGTCGATTAATAGTGTGAATTATAATAATTATGATAAAGTTTGTTTTATTATTATTGTAAATGTAATAAAACAGAAAACTTTTTATATAAAACAGAATACTTTTAAAAAGTTATTTATTTTATTAGACTATAAATAGAATATATTATATTCTATTATGTATAGTGTTTTGCATAGTAAAAAATCTTTTTATATAAAATGTAATACTTTTATAAAGTTATTTGTTTTATTAGACAATAATTAGAATATATTATATTTTATTATGCATAGTATTTGCATAAGGCTCTCATAGTAATTTTTTTTTATATAAAATGAATACTTTTATAAAGTTATTTGTTTTATTAGACAATAATTAGAATATATTATATTTATTATGCATAGTGTTTTGCATAATGGCTGCGATAAGTGTTAGCATAGTAAAATCTTTTTATATAAAATAGAATACTTTTATAAAGTTATTTGTTTTATTAGACTATAAATAGAATATTTTATATTTTATTTAAAAAATTTTGTTTTATTAGAATATTTTATTAATAATTATAGTAAATTAAAATGGACCGTCTGCTTAAAAGTAAATCAATTTGGACCGCTCATGAATTAGTTACTATTCAAATTCTCCTATAAATAAAAGCTCATTCCTTCATTATTTCTTACGAATTCACTTGAAACTCTAGAGAGAAAACTATAGAGAGAAAGAAGAAAAGTATTCTCGCTACTTCCTACTCTTATATCCAGCTTTCTTCTAGGGTAAGGGATATTATTTGTTGTATTCGTAAAAGGGTATTATTTCTTTTGTATTCATGAAGAGAACTTCATTATTCCATTCTTTATTATTCGCTGGAATAACTTTTGATACGCTGCTACCCTATACTTGGTGAAATTCTTCATTATTCCATTCTTTATCATTATGTTGGAATAACATGTCTATGCTAATCTTATCGCATACATGGTGAAATTCTTCATTATTCCATTCTTTATTATTCTCGTTGGAACATCCCGCCATGCGTTTACGCAATGACTGGTTCCGTTATTTATTATTCGTTGAATATCCCGCTTGCAAGCGTATTACGCTGACCGACGGTTTCATTAATTATTATTCTTTGAATAACCTTTCTATGCGGCCTATCACATGCACGGTGATTTCTATTGTTATTCCATTCTTTATTATTCTGTTAGAATATCTTGTCGGTCGCAATTTCACTTTGACCGGTTCTCGTTATTTATTATTCTGCTGGAATAACTCATCTGCATGCGGCTTATCGCATGCCTGGTGATTTCTTTTGTTATTTCATTCTTTATTATACTCAGTTGGTTAAAGTTTTGACTTCTATACTCCATGAAATTAGTGGAATATCCTTGATATTTGTGCTTCATCCAGTATTTTTTCATGGAAATATTCTTCTGAGCATTCTTAAATTTTACTCTACAAAGAAGTATCATGTTGACAATTTGGACATTATTAGTTCCTGGATAAATTAATTTTTGAACTTGTTTTATTGAATTCTTATATCATTGTCATCATCCTCATGTTTATTTTATGTTGAAAGTCATTTGTGGCCTCAGAGTGCATAGATGGACTTGGTATGATTATGACTGTGGATTAATCGGTATAATCATGATTTAATATTATAAAATGATGTGGTAAAAGTCCTCATTGGCCCGTAGTGCATTGATGGACGCTTGTTGGCATGATCATGACCATTGATGAATACACGAATATCCTTGGCCAAGAGGTGCATGGATAATTTGTGGTTGTGATACTAATGAATATCCTCGCCCAGTAGTGCGGGGATGATGTGGATTATTTATTTATTGTCGAGTCCCAAATGATAAAAGCGATGAAAAATCTTTTAAATCATAAAAGATAGTAGATTTTATTATCTAATTGACTCTTTTAATGGATTGCTTATTCTGCTGCAGTTAAACTTGATGTTTATTATATTTTATCAGTTTAACATTGTTGAAGACTAATGATAATTTATTCTACTTTATCTTAGTCATAATATTTCTTCTTCGGGCTAGTTGAGCTCACCCTTTTTTTCACCGTTCTTCTTGAAATGAGAACGTGGCAGGGACTAGTCGGGGAACGAAGTGACGGTCCAGATGATAGTATTAGTAGTCCTCACTATTTTGTTAAATAGCCTGACAATAAATGTAATGAGGACTCCTTTGAGTGTGGATATTGTCTTGATGACCATATTCTTATTAAAACTCTCAGTTTATGTTTTGTCGTATTTTACACGACAGTTGTATTATTAAGTTATATTTGTATTTTTGTACCATGTATTTGGCGACTCAAGATGGGTTATGTATACCTATTTTAAGGGCATCACAGTTGGTATCAAAGCTTAGGGATATGATCCCTGGCTGAGATGTGAGGCAAGAACTAGGAGGGGAGAGACGGGGAATTCCTTCGCTAGTATGACCTACCTAAGTTTATTAGGTATTTAATTTTTCGGTCATAGTATAGGAATAATATGTGATATGTTAATTAACCCTTGTTTTGTGGCAGTGTTTGAAAATGGCAGCTGAAAATGTTAATAATGGAGCGAATGACGCGAATGTTTTTAAGAGGTTTGAAACCTGAGATACGTCAATACCTCATTTTTCACAAACTTTGTTTATATCCAGATGTTGTGAATAGAGCTCAGTTATTGGAGTGCGATAATGAGACAGCACAACCAAAAGGCAACAACCAACAACACGATAATAATTGTACCGGTGGCAACGGCCATCGGAACAATGATAACCATTGTGGAAGAAATTATCATGCCAAGAATGGTAACCACTTCGGTGGTAATCATGGCCAAGATAATAGGAGTGGAAATTTCAAGAAGAGGAGGTTCAATAATGATAGAAAGACAGTAGCACCAGCAACCGTTTCAAAGGAAGAAGAACGACCACCGGTCGTATGTTTCAAATGCGGACACAAGGGACACATCCGTCCAAACTGTACGCAGCAATCCATAGCGTGTTTCAATTGCAGAAGAGAAGGTCACCTAGCTCAATTTTGTCGTGTAGTGAAGTCAAGTCCAGCTGGGATAGTGATGCCAAAGGATGTCCCAGACAAGTCAAATTCGGTATTTTAAGTGAGAGCGTTTATCGAGGAACTCGAACGAAGTTATCATGGGTAAGTTAATCATAAACGCTTACGAAGTCTATACCTTATTCGATACCAGTTCTACCTATTCTTTTATCTCTCTTGCTTGCGTTCAACGTTTAAATTTGACCCAAGAGAAGTTAGACTTTGACTTATTGGTTGAAACTTCGTTAGTAGAAACCTTCGTTACCTCCACTGTTTATAAATCTTGTTTGATTCAAATCGACACTTTCACGTTACCTGTCAATCTTATCTCTTTGAAAATACTTTCCCTTGATGTGATTTTAGGAATCGATTGGTTAACTACTCATCATGCCAAAATTGATTATTTTTGTAAGGTTGTTAGCTTTCATATTCCTAACCAACCTGTTATGCGAATTCAAGCAATCGAACCACTAAAGTCAATCACTGTTATATCAAGCCATAAGTAAAGAGCCCCGAGCCTTTATCTGGTGACTTCCTTGTGTGGAATGCACTGAAGCCAGACTTTCTGTAGGTGACGTCGTGAATAACTGTGGCAAGTTGATAGGTATCAATGTGACATGCTATCCAAGTCTTGGATGAGAGTCACAGTTTTGAATGACATTTCTATTATCAATAAATTTCTTGACGTATTCTCGGAAGATTTCCTGGCCTACCCCTAGAGCGTGAAATCGAATTTTGTATTGACCCCAGTACAAAACCCATTTCTAAAACCCTTAAATATTTCTTCAACTAAAACAAATGTATAATGCGCCAAAGACGTTGGCTCGAGCTGTTGAAGATTACGACTATACCATTCAATATCATTATGGAAGAGCGAACGTGGTAGCTGATGCGTTGAGTAGAAGATCGTATGCGTTTACGAGTGCGATGTTGTTAACACAAAAATCCATTTCGTATAACTTACAAATGATGAGGATAGAGTTAAAAACTCTAGGGACCCACGTGGTGATATCAAATATACGAGTAGAATCGACTTTAATCGATAAACTTAAAGCTGTGCAAGCTACAGACTCAGAGCTGATGTATGTGAAGAAGAAAGGTCAAGAGGACGTTATTCTAGAAGCAAGAATCGTTGAAGAGAGGAAATCTGAACCCTCAATTTTATTGGCCCATTTGAAATCCTCGATCGAGTAGAAACTGTGGCCTATAGACTCGTTTTACCGCCAAGTATGTCGCGTGTTCATAACGTTTTTCACGTATCGATGTTACGTAAATATGTGGATGACCCGAACCACGTTATTAAATTAGAACTGGATGAGATAGCAGAAGATTTAACGTATGAGGAGATACGTGTTAAAATCTTGGATAAGAAGGATCGTATTCAACACTCAAAGGTTATACCTCAAGAGTTAGAATCTGAAATGAAGTCAATGTATCCTCATCTCTTCGGCATACCAGGTACGTACGTAAATTTCGAGGGCAAAATTTCATAAGAAGGGGAGATTGTGAGACCCCAAATTTTATGAATAAAGATTTTCATTTCTCGAAATATTTTTTTTCAAAATTATGGTGTGGATTTGAGATAATGTTATAGTTGTGGGTAATATTTATAAATTTTGAAAAGTATACAAGTTGTTATATAATATTCGATTGGTCGGGGAATATTCGTTTTAACAGGGAATATTCATACGACAGCACAATCATTGGCGGACCCCATAATAGAATTATTGTTAGATTGAGAAAACGACAAAAATATTTTTATGAAAATAACAGTGGAAGTTTTACCGTTAAAACTGTTGAACTACTCGGTAGTAAAAGTACAATAATACGCGTGGTTGCACACGGTATTGATTGTTGATGCTTACGTGAGAAGTCACTCAGTTTTGTTCAATTATTGCTATAGTAATTACTGCATAGTATCTCACGTTATTTGATTCAATTATTGTCGATATTTTATATATTATTAAATCAATAATTGAGATGACAAAGTTATTAATATTATTATTTGCAATATTAACGATGTCTAAAAGTTCTGCCAAGGAGATGTTTGGTCACCTAATTGCGCGCCAATAGGGAGAAATCCTCATTAGAAAGCCCCCTCTTTCTTGGGAACGACCTGATCGATTAATAGTGTGAATTATAATAATGATGATGAAGTTTGTTTTATTATTATTATAAATGTAATAAAACAGAAAACTTTTTATATAAAACAGAATACTTTTATAAAGTTATTTGTTTTATTAGACTATAAACAGAATATATTATATTCTATTATGCATAGTATTTTGCCTAAGTAATATCTTTTTATATAAAAACAAAAATACTTTTATAAAGTTATTTGTTTTATTGTATAATAATTAGAATATATTATATTTTATTATGCATAGTGTTTGCATAAATGCTCGCATAGTGTTTGCATAGTAAAATATTTTTATATAAAATAGAATAATTTTATAAAGTTATTTATTTTATTAGGCTATAAATAGAATATTTTATATTTTATTTAAAAAATTTTGTTTTATTAGAATATTTTATTAATACTGCTTAGTAAATCAATATGGACCGTCCGTTTAAAAGTAAATCAATCTGGACCATTCATGAATTAGTTACTATTCAGTCCATTCTCCTATAAATAGAAGTTCATTCCTTAATTATTTCTTACGAATTCACTGAAACTCTAGAGAGAGAAACTATAGAGAGAAAGAAGAAAAGTATTATGCTACTTCCCTACTCATATATCCAGTTTCTTCTAAGGTAAGGGATATTATTTGTTGTACCCGTAAGGGATATTATTTCTTTTGTATTCATGAAGAGAACTTCTGTTATTCCATTCTTTATTATTCTGTTGAATAACTCAGATACGCTGCAGCTACCCTATACTTGGTAAAATTCTTCATTATTCCATTCTTTATCATTATGTTGAATAATCATGCCTATGCTGAGTATCGCATACATGGTGAAATTATTCTCGTTATTCCATTCTTTATTATTACATTTGGAACATCCATGCATGCGTGCGTTTACGCACGACCGTTCCGTTATTTATTATTCCGTTGAATATCCCGCTTGCATATTACGCTCGACCGGTTTTCATTAATTATTATTCTGTTGGAATAACCTTTCTATGCGGTCTATCACATGTATGGTGATTTCTATTGTTATTCCATTCTTTATTATTCTGTTAGAATATCTTGTCGGTCGCAATTTCGCTTTGACACGGTTCTCGTTATTTATTATTACGCTGGAATAACTCATGTCTGCAAGGCTTATCGCATGCCCGGTGATTTCTTTTGTTATTTCATTCTTTATTATACTCAACCAGTAAAGTTTTGACTTCTATACTCCATGAAATTAGTGGAATATCCTTGATATTTGTGCTTCATCCTGTATTTTTTCATGGAAATATTCTTCTGAGCATTCTTAAATTTTACTCTACAAAGAAGTATCATGTTGACAATTTGGACATTATTAGTTCCTGGATAAATTAATTTTTGAACTTGTTTTATTGAATTCTTATATCATTGTCATCATCCTCATGTTTATTTTATGTTAAAAGTCATTTGTGGCATGTAATGCATAGATGGACTTGGTATGATTATGACCAGGGATTAATCGGTATAATCATGACCGTAATGTTACAAATGATGTGGTAAAAGTCCTCATTGGCCCGTAGTGCATTGATAGACAGTTGTTGTCATGATCATAACCATTGATTAATACAAGAACATCCTTGGCCCGTAGTGCATGGATAATTTTTGGTTGTGATACTAATGAATATCCTTGGCCGCAGTGCAGGGATGATGTGAATTATTTATTAAACTGAGTCTCAGCGATAAAAGTGATGAAAAACCTTTTAAATCATAAGGGATAGTAGATTTTATTCTTTACTTGACTCTTTTAATGGATTGCTTGTTCCACTGCAGTTAAACTTGATGTTTGTTATATTTTATCAATTTAACATTGTTGAAGACTAATGATAATTTATTCTACATTATCTTAGTCATAATATTGCATACTGGGCTAGTTGAACTCACCCCTTTCTTTCACTGTTCTCTTCCGGAAATGAGAACGTAGCTGGGACTAGTCAGAGAACGAAGTGACGGTCCAGATGATAGTATTAGTAGTCCTCACTATTCTAATAAATAGTGTGACAATAAATATAATGAGGACTCCTTTGAGTGTGGATATTGTCTAGATGACAATATTCTTATTAAAACTCTCAGTTTATGTTTTGTCGTATTTTACACGACAGTTGTATTTGTAATTTTGTACCATGTATTTGGTGACTCAAGATGGGTGATGTATACCTATTTTGGGGGCATCACAACACCTCTCTTCGCTCCCATAGACGTACACAAATTGGAGAACCACGTAAATCTCTGTGTTGATTCTTTACTGTCGTGTGCATGTGTGTGATCTGATTCTAACAGAGAGCCCTTCCTTAATCTGCTCTTTCACTTTTAAATCTTAATGTATTGTTTGTTGTGATTCTGAACCATATGAGCCTAAGAATGAAGTCAAGGCCCTCAGACATCATGTTTAGATGGCATTGACGGAATTCCTGTGATGGACATAGTTGACTGTTGTAATACTTGCAATTCGATCATTGTAAATGTAAAATTCATGCCTTAAAATGATATCGAGCCCGCAAAATTGGATTTAAGACCCCGTGATAGTGGATCTTATGATTGAGAGGTGCTTGGGACTATTTAGATGACTTACATGCCCATGGGTAGCCCCAATTCTATATGTGATGCTTGATTGTATTTCTTGACAAGGCAAAAATAATTTTCAAAAGAAACGACAAAGATCTTGTAAAATTGAATCAATCTAGGTTATTAGATTATTTCTAGGTTAAAATTAGAAGTAATGGAGAACCTCGATTTCGATTTGATGAATGATTTGAAAACAATGTTTTCTCTAAAACGTTACCCAAAATATTTTATCAAATTAAAGCTAAAATAAATTTTTTTTCTTCAAATCAAATTTTTCGTGCATAGGTTCGAAGAGGTTCAAAGTTGCTTTCAAGATAACGCACCCTAGATTCCACAACTTGACCTTAGGAGACGATCCATAGGTTATTTACAATTCAACTTAGCTCTAGGAGGCGATAGATTTTCTCAGCGATGCAACTCATATAGGCACAACACACACATGTCTCACCTTAAGGAAAACATTAAGAAAGCATTAAACGTGTTTTCATGAAAATCGGAGGGTGCCTAACATGTGAGACCTCAAATTTTATGAATAAATATTTAATTTTCTCGAAAATTTTTTTTTTATATTATGGTGTGGATTTAAGATAATGTTATAGTTGTGGGTAATATTTATAAATTTTGAAAAGTAAACAAGTGGTTATAAATATTCTATTGGTCGGGAAATATTCTTTTTATCGGGGAATATCCGTACGACGGCACAATCATTGGTAAACCCCACAACGGAATTATTGTCGGAATGAGAAAATGATAGAAATATCTTTTTATGAAAATAACAGCGGAAGTTTTATCGTTAACTGTTGAACTACCCGGTAGTAAAAGTACAGTAATACGCGTGGTTGCATAGTAGCACACGGTATGACGTCCCCAAAACAGGTATACATCACCTATCTTGAGTCGCCAGAAAAAAACACTATAAAAAAATTATTTACAACTTCATTTATACAACTATCGTGCAAAATACGACGACGTGTATACTGTGAGTTTAAATACAAATACATATACCAACTCTGACTCATGTCACAATTACACCTTACATAAAGGTACAGTCAAAAACTGTTTTAGAAATTAAAATATTTGGAAAGTTCTCAAGGAAACCTTCGTATATAGGAGACCATGAATCTAAGTTATGATAGATATTATATGTCCAGAGAATTATCCTTGGTTGACCCAATAGATCCCAAAGAAAAATGAGAAGATTACTATCATGTTCCTTCCAATGGTGAGTCTTCTCTTGACATATAACTATCTCCACTGTCTCCAAGTGAAAATTATATTTTAAATAAACTTCAAGATCATATAGTTAGTGCTCGTAGATATACTCAGCAAGTGGATGTGTACAACCCTGTCTTATGAT
The DNA here is from genome assembly GCA_020205615.1 of Panax quinquefolius. Lineage (NCBI taxonomy): Eukaryota > Viridiplantae > Streptophyta > Magnoliopsida > Apiales > Araliaceae > Panax > Panax quinquefolius. The sequence continues at coordinate 85,418,359 of CM035173.1, forward strand.
AACACGAGGTTGTATGTCATTAGACATCTTGTATGATAGTGACAAAACACCCTTCCAAAGTTGGGTTTGCCTCACCCTATTCGGTTCACCAAAATTAAATATCAAATGACGTATACAATACGACACACTTATCTAAAGTTCTCAATAAAATTATTTTCATACTATTTAGGGAGAACCTCAACAGCTATAGTGTGAGACCCCAGATTTTATCAATAAAGATTTAAATTTTGTCGAAATAATTTTTAATATTATGGTGTGAATTTGAGATAATATTATAGTTGTGGGTAGTATTTATAAATTTTGCAAAGTATGCAAGTGGTTATATTATATTCGATTGGTCGGGGAATATTCGACTTAGCAGGGAATATTCGTACAACTACTCAATCATTGGTGGACCCCACAACATAATTATTGTTTGATTGAGAAAACGACAAAAATATTTTATTGAAATAATCTGCGGAAGTTTTACTGCTTGATCTTTGTTGAACTACTACTCGGTAGTAAAAGTACAATGTACGTGTGGTTGCATAGTAGCACACAGTATTGATTATTGATGCTTATGTGAGAAGTCACTCGGTTTGATTCCATTATTGTTTATTAATAATATGAATTATTATAACGATAATGACGTTTTGTTTTATTCGTATTATTAACGTAATAAAATGCGAAACATCTTTTATATAAAATGTAATACTTTATTAAAGTTATTCTATAAATAGAATATATTATATTTTATTATGCATAGTGTTGCATAGTGTTTTGCATAGTAAAATGTTTTTATATAAATAGAATATATGATATTTTATTTAAAAGATTTTGCTTTAAATATGGACCGTCGATTAAAAGTAAATCAATCTGGACCATTCATGGATTAATTACTATGCATTCTATTTTCCTATAAATAGAAGCTCATTCCTTCATTATTTTCTTACGAATTCACCGAAAACTCTAGAGAGAGAAATTATAGAGAGAAGCTATAGAGAAAAATCTATAGAGAGAAAGAAGAAGAGTATTCTCGCACTTCACTACTTTGATATCCAAATGTCTTTTACGGTGAGGGATATTATTTGTTGTACCCGTAAGTGGTGTTATTCTTTCTTATTCATGAAGAGAACTTCATTATTCCATTCATTATTATTCATTGGAATAACTCAGTAAAAGTGGCATACCCTATACATAACTCGTATACGCAGATACCCTATACTTGGTGAAATCCTTATATTATTCCATTCTTATTTATTACATTGGAATAACTCAGATACGCTGAATCCCCTATACTTGGTGATCTTCTTCATTATTCCATTTTTTATTATTCCATTGGAATATCCTGTCTCATGTGTTTTACACCGGACCGGTTCCATTGTTTATTATTCCGCATTTATTATTCTCATTGGAATATCACATGCGTGTGTTTTACACCGACACAGTTCCATTGTTTATTATTCGCATTTATTATTCTCGCTGAATATCCTCATGCGTGTGTTTTACACCGGACACAGTTCCATTGTTTATTATTCAAAGCATTTATTATTACATTTGGATCATCCTGCCGGTTGTGAATTTCACGACCTTTGGTTCCGTTATTATTATTCTCATTGGAATAACTTTGCCTACATCTGGCACCGCATGCGTGGTGATTTCTTTTGTTATTCCATTCTTTATTATACCCAAATGGTTAAAACTTTGACTTCTATACTCCATGAAATTAGTAGAATATCCTTGATATTTGCGTTTCATCCAAAGATCTTTTCATGGAAATATTCTTCCGATCATTCTTGAATTTTACTCTACAAAACATTATCTTGTTGACAATTTGGGCGTTACTTAATTCCTCGGATAAAATAATTCTTGAACTTGTTTTATTGAATTATTATGTTATTGTCATCATCCTCATGATATATTATGTTATCTTTGGCTTACGTGCATAGATGAACTTAGTATGATTATGACCGAGGATCATTCTTGTTATAATCATGGCTTGTTATAAATGATGTGATAAAAGTCCTCGATGGCTTTTGTAATGCGTTGATGGATAATTTTTGGTATGATTATGACCAGGGGTGATTTGGTATAGTCATGACCATTGATAATTTGATGAAAATCCTTGACCGTGGTACATGGATGATTAGATATTGTGGTTTATTCATTAAACTGAGTCTTAGTGATAAAAATTGATGAAAACTTTTTAAAACCTAAAAGATAGTAGACTTTATTTTCTACTTGACTCTTTTAATGGATTGTACATTCCATTGCAGCTTAAACCGGTTTGTCTATTGTATTTTATCGCTTTAACACTTATTGAAGGCTAATGATAATTTATTCGCATTATCTTAGTCATAATATTTCTTCTTTGGGCTAGTTGAGCTCACTCACCTTTCTTTCACCGTTCTCTTCGTGAAATGAGAACATAGGTGGAGACGAGTCGGGGAACGAAGTAATGGTCCAGAGGATAGCATTAGTAGTCCTCACTATTCTATGAAATAGTGTGATAATAGTTGTAATGAGGACTTCTTTTGAATTTGTATAATATCTAGTAGACAATATTTGTATTCAAACTCACGCTTTATGTCGTATTGTACACCTACAGCTTATATTAGTAAGTTGTATTTGAATTTATGTACCATGTAAGTGGCGACCCAAGATGGGTGACGATACCTAATTTTGGGGGCGCCACATATGACCAATCGCTTCTATTTCCTCGTTATCCCCGCTCGACTTCAAATTTATACGCTTATTACATGAAAGGAATTGTGAAGCAAAAGGGTGAGCACAACTAGCCCAATAAAGAATATCATAACTACAGATAATTAAATTATCAATAGCTTTTGTCAATAATAAATCAAAGATTTAGAACATATGGTAGATGATAAAACTTTTCAACCATAGGTGCAGCGGAACGAGCAATCCATTAAAAGAGTCAAATAGACCATCAGGTCTATTATCTTCTCCATGTTAAAAGTCCACCAATAATGTTTTATCCCTGTAACATCAATCAACAAGTCCTGTCCACAATTATATGAATAACTCATAATCATAATTGTGATTCTGAATTCCTTTTCGCACCCAGGACGAAGATAATTTTCATCACCTATCTTCACCTGAAACATCAAAAATCATGGTTATACTAAATCACAATCCCTGCTCATAATCATACTAATAAATTCATCTTTGCACTACGACCAAAGATATTCATTAACAATTCATCTTTGCACTACAGGCCAAAGACAAACAACTGTATTTTAGAAGAGTCAAGTAGAGCATAATATCTACTATCTTCTACGAATTTAAAAGTTTATTATCAATATTTTATCACTGAGACTCAGCTTAATAAATAATCCACATCATCGAATAACCCCTGCACTACGGCCAATGATATTCGTTGATATCACATCCATGAATTATCCATGCACTACGGCCAAGGATATTCATTATTATCACATCCATGAATTAATATTTCATTGCTGAGACTCAGCTCAATAATTAATCCACATCATCAATTCATCCATGCACTATAGGCCAAGGACATTCTTTTAGTATCACGACCACGAATTATCCATGCACTATGGGCCAAAGATAATCGTGTTTTCATCAAAGGTCCTGATCATGCCATAAAACAATTCATCTTTGCACCCTTGGCCGAAGAGAATCCATAGCCATAATCATACTAAAAATTGTCCATCAATGCACTACGACTAATGAAGACTTTTTCCACATCATTTGTAATATTACGGTCATAATTATACCGAATAATCTCTGGTCATAATCATACCAAGTCCATCTATGCACTACAGGCCACAGATGACTTTCAACATAATATATACATGAGGATCATGACAACGATATAAAGAATCAATCAAATGAGATAAAGGATAAATATTAAACATTTATAATATAAATTATCCAGGGTTCAAGAATATCCCAATGTTATCAATCACTTAATAATCTCATAATCTAATATCATTAATATTATAACAATATTTTAATTATTTCTTAAACTTAAAAATAATTTATTTTAATTGTTTACACTTTACCAAATAATGCATTTAATCATTCAAAAATGCCATACTAATAAGATTTCATCACCAATGATCAAATCTCTTATCAAAAATCTGCATATACCCTATATAGGATTCCCAAGCCATAAAATCCTATTTATAAATTTTCAACTTCACATAACATATTTAACTCATATACTCATAACTAGTTTATTTTCATAAAAAATACCAAATCAGTCTCAAAAAAATTTCTTTTTTGGGATTTAGCAGAATATAGTCCCATAATGAACATATATTTTTTTCGGAATTTTTAAAATTCATTTACTATTTTTCAAAAAATCAATTTCTAATTAATTTCTTAAGAAATTAGCTACCTCAAGTTTAACTCCAGAAATTCCCAAATCATGGCAGGATCTTACACATGTTAACGTGATCTTCCAGTTTAAATTTCATGGTCATCGGAGTTATAGAACTCCGGTTATAGCGTTTTTCGTCGAAAAAACCTAAATATTGAAATGATCATAACTTGCTCATTTTAAGCGGGACTGAGCTCATTTTTGGACAGGAGGTACTTTATACCATATATTTTCATGTCCCAAAAGGCCGGAAGTTTTCTCACAAATTAAGTGGCTGAAAATGCCCTTTTAAAATTTCTGGCAGTAGCTGTTTTCCCATTTTTCACTTTTTCGTGCTTTGCTAAAATCAGTCCACACGAAAATCTACAACACTTTTTCTAGTGATTCTACTTGGATAAGTTAGGAAACTCATAGATCTAACTCTAGAACTTGACCACACTTAAAAATTCAAAATATAATAAGAGATATGGTCAATTGAATTTCATGTCCATTTTCACCAAAATCTGATTTTTCAACCCTTTGTGATTTCTAAGAAACTTTCATGTTTTCACATAATAACCAACATAACTCATCATAACACTTACTAATACTTCATATACCCATGATTTTGATCAGTCCAATGCTTTTATTATGACTCTCATCATAATCAACGTAACCAGATCATTTCCACAATTTAATAAGGAATGAATATAAATGATCATTCACCATGCATGTGTAATCCACATGATACGAGTTATTCCAATGTAATAATCAAGAATGGAATAATGTATGATTCACTATGCGTGCGATATAGTCATGATGACATGTTATTCCCAATGAATAATAAATAATGGAACCAGTCCCACGTAAACGAATGTATGTGATATTTCGACGAATAATAAAGAACGGAACCAGGTCAGGCGAAATTTGAACCGACAGATGTTCCAACAGAATAATAAAGAATGGAATAACAACAGAAATCACCATGCATGCGGTACTTCGTATAGAAAGGTTATTCTAACAGAATAATAAATAACGGAACTAGGTCAGGCGAAATTCACACCGACAGGATATTCCAATAGAATAATAAAGAATGTAATAAAAGAATTTCACCAAGTATAGGGTAGTCCGCGTATACAGGTTATTCCAACAGAATAATAAAGAATGGAATAACAGAAGTTCTCTTCATGAATATGAAAGAAATAATACCCCTTACGAGTACAACAAATAATATCCCTTACCTTAGAATAAACTGGATAGGAGTAGTGAAGTAGCAGGATACTTTTCTTCTTTCTCTCTATAGTTTCTCTCTCTAGAGTTTCAGTGAATTCGTAAGAAATAATGAAGGAATGAGCTTCTATTTATAGGAAAATGGACTGAATAGTAACCAATCCATGAACGGTCCAGATTGATTTACTTTTAAATGGACGGTCCAGATTGGTTTACAATAAAATATAATATATTCTATTTATAATATAATAAAACGAATAACTTTATAAAAGTTATTCTGTTTTATATAAAAAGATTTTACTATGCAAACACTAGCAGGCACTATGCAAACACTATGCATAATAAAATATAATATATTCTAATTATTGTCTAATAAAATGTATAACTTTATAAAATATTCTGCTTTTATATAAAAAGATTTTACTATTAGCCTAATAAAACAAATAACTTTAAAAAGTATTCGCTTTTATATAAAAAAGCATTTCTATTTTATTACATTAATAATACTAATAAAACAAAACTTCATCATCACTTACTTTGAAAAATTTTCAAATGTCACCCTTAACTTTAAACTTTTATCAATTTAACTATTCACCAAAATAGAAATATTTGAATACTTTTATTTCATAAAATTCGGGGTCTCACACACGGTATTGATTATTGGTGCTTACGTGGGAAGTCACTCAGTGATGGGGAAGATGACTGATTTATGGTGGGCCCCACTTGTGGTGGCTGAATTTTTGTTCAAAGCATGCATGCGTAGAAATAATAATAATATTATTGTATTATTTAGTCTCCTATGGTGTTCTAGCATTTTCCTATAAATAGGCGCTTAGGTTAGAATTGAAAATCACACCAGAAACAAGTTTTCTTTCTCTCTATATTATCGAGCATATTTTTGTGAGTATTTAGATATTTTGAGAGTTGCTATTCAGTACAAGTTTCCTTCGGTTTTATATCCGATATTCCGATCATAACTACTGTTATTTTGAGGTAAGGGATGTTATTTTCTTTGTAAATGATATTATTTTCTTCAATATCATTATGCTGAAATACTGATATAAATTTTATTGTAAAATTTATACCTTTTTGTGTCGGAATTACTATTCACGTATATGACACTATTCACAAATACGATACTATTCACCGAAAAATGAAATTTTCTCTTTTTTCGTCCCAGATGTCTATTATGGTTACTATCATTGATTGTATCCATGTTTTGATCTTCATTCTATACTCATTTTATTAAAATCTTGGCTTCTATACTCCATGAAATTAGTAGAATATCCTTAATATTTGCGCTTCATCTAGTATCTTTTCATGGAAATATTATTCTGAGCATTCTTGATAAGTTTTAACTTTTTCATGTCGGAGTATTATTCACGGGGTTATTATTCCCGAAGTACTATTCACCCGGGGTACTATTCATGATAAAAATTGATTCGTTTTCGGTCAAAATTATTTTTGGTACAATATTATTCTTGAATTTTACTCCACAAAGCAGTATAATGTTGACAATTTGGACGTTATTGATTTCTGGATAAATTAAATTATAAATCTTTAAAAAATTATCCTTGAACTTGTTTTATTGAATTATTATGTCATTGTCATCATCCTCATGCTTATATTGTTATGAAAGTCATCTTTTGCCCGTAGTGCATAGATGGACTTGGTATGATTATGACTAGGGATTATTCGGTATAATCATGACCGTAATGTTACAAAAGATGTGATAAAAGTCCTCATTGGCCCGTAGTGCATTGATGGACAGTTTTTGGTATGATTATGGTCATGGATTCTCTTCGGCCAAGGGTGCAAAGATGAATTATTTTATGGCATGATTATGACCGTTGATGAAAACACGATTATCTTTGGCCAGTAGTGCAAGGATAATTCGTGGTTGTGATACTAAAGAATATCCTTGGCCCGTAGTGCAGGGATGATTCGATGATGTGGATTATTTATTAAGCTGAGTCTCAGCGATAAAATTGATGATAAATCTTTTAAATCACAGAAGATAGTAGATTTTATGCTCTACTTGACTCTTCTAATAGATTGCTTTTCCGCTGCAGTTGTTGATCTAAAACTTGTTGTCTATTATATTCTATCAGTTGTTATACTGTTGAAGGCTAAGGATAATTTATTCTGCATTATCTTAGTCATAATATTTCTTACTGGGCTAGTTGAGCTCACCCTTTCTTTCAATGTTCTCTTCAGGAAGTGAGAATATAGCTGGGACTAGTCGGGGAATGAAATGACGGTCCAGATGGTTGCATTAGTAGTCCTTATTATTCTGTGAAATAGTGTGATAATAAATGTATTGAAGTCTTATTTTGAGTTTGAATACTGTCTAGAAGACAATATTTGTATTAAAACTCAGAGCTCATGTTGTATATTTAAGTTTGTATTTGTATTCTGTACCATGTTTTTGGCGACTCAAAATGGGTGATGTATACTTATTTTGGGGGCGTCATAGTTGGTATCAAAGCTTAGAGATATGATCTCTGGCTAAGATGTGAGACTAGAACTAGGAGGGGAGAGACGGGGAATTCCTTCACTAGTATGACCTACCTAAATTTATTTGGTATTTAATTGGTCGGTCAGAGTATAGGATAATATGTGGCATGTCAATTAACCCTTATTTTGTGACAGTAAAATGGCATCTGAAAATGTTGAGGTAAGCAATGGAGCACATGAGACCATTGAGTCACCGCTGATCAATAGCCAGGATAATATGCATCAGGAAGACAATAATCCTCCTATAAATAACGACACCGACCAAATGACGAATGACGGTACGTTTAGGAGTTTTTTAAAATTCATTCAACACCAAACGAGAGAGACTCCTGTTCATAATGCAGGTAGAAACAATGGCAACACACGGTTGGTCACCGCTAAGCAGTTCAAGGAGCTGGGACCACCGGAGTTTTTGGGAAAGCCAGAACCACTTAAGGTAGAGACGTGGATAAAATAGATCACCAAGATATTTGATGTCTTGGAATGCTCAGAGGAGCAAAAGGTTCCATTCACCACCTTTATGTTGCGTGAAGAAGCAGATCATTGGTGGGAATATGTAAAACGTACCCAGCTTGACGCACTCAAGATGTCTTGGGAGAAGTTCTAAGAATTGTTGAACGACAAGTACTTTCCCAAAAGTATTCGTCACATGAAGGAGGTGGAATTCATCAAACTGGAGCAAAACAATATGACCGTGTCGCAGTACGAGGCTAAGTTTGCGGAGTTGTCCCGGTTTGCATCCCATTTGGTCGATAATGAGGAGCGAATGACGCGAATGTTTCTGCGAGGTTTGAAACCCGAAATACGTCAATACCTTATTTCTCACAAACTTTGTTTATATTCAGATGTTGTGAATAGGGCTCAGTTAGTTGAGCGCGATAATGAGTCAGCACAACCAAAAGGTAACGACCAACAACACGATAATAATCATACCGGTGGCAACGGCCATCGGAACAATGATAACCATCGTGGGGGAAATTATCATGCCAAGAATGGTAATCACTTCGATGGTAATCATGGTCAAAATAATAGAAGTGGAAATTTCAAGAAGAGAAGGTTCAATAATGATGGAAAGACAGCAGCACCGGCACCCGTTGTTAAGGAAGAAGAACGACCACCGGTCGTATGTTTCAAATGCGGACAGGAGGGACACATCTGTCCAAACTGTACGCAGCAACCCAAAGTGTGTTTTAATTACGGAAGAGAAGGTCACCTAGCTCGATTTTATCGTGTAGTGAAGTCAAGTCCAGCTGGGATAGTGACGCCAAAGGATGTCCCAGACAAGTCAAAGCTGGTAGTTTAAGTGAGAGTGTTTGTCAAGGAACCCAAACAAAGTTGTCACGGGCAAGTTAATCATAAACTCTTGCATAGTCTAAACCTTATTCGATATCGGTTCTACCCACTCTTTTATTTCTCCTATTTGCGCTAAACGTTTAAATTTAACTCCGGAGAAATTAAACTTTGACTTATCTGTTGAAACTCCGTTAGGAGAAACCTTCATTTCATGTGTTATCCAAGTCTTGGATGAGAGTCACAGTTTTTAAATGATATTTCTAGCGTTAATAAATTTCCTGACGTATTCCCTGAAGACTTCTTGACCTACCCCAGAGCGTGAAAGTAAATTTTGTATTGACCCCAGTACAAAACCCATTTCTAAAACCCTCAAATATTTCTTCACCCAAAACGAACGTAACATGTGCTGAAGACGTTGGCTCGAGCTGTTGAAGATTATAATTATACCATTCAATACAATCGTGGGATAAGCGAACGTGGTAGCCGACGTGTTGAGTAAAAGAACGTATGCATTTACGAGTGTGAATATACGAACCTACGTGAAGATAGCAAATATACGATTAGAAATGACTTTAAACAATAATGTTAAGGCTGCAGACCTGGAGCTGATGAATGTGAAGAAGAAGGTTCAAGAAGGCGTTATTCTAGAAGCAAGAATCGACGAAGAGAGTTGAAATCCTCGATTGAGTAGGAACTATGGTCTATAGATTCGCTTTACCGCCAAGTATATCGCGTGTTCATAACATTTTTCACGTATCGATGTTACGTAAATATGTGAAAGACCCGAACCACACTATTGATTTAGAACCGGACGAGATAGCGAGAGATTAAACGTTTGAAGAAGTACTTGTTAAAATCTTGGATAAGAAAGAATATATTCTACGCTCAAAGGTTATACCTCAAAAGTTAGAATCTGACGAAGTGTCCTCATCTGTTCGGCATACCAGGTACGTACGTAAATTTTGAGGGCGAAATTTCATAAGGAGGGGAGATTGTGAGACCCCAAATTTTATGAATAAATATTTAATTTTCTCAAAATATTTTTTTTATATTATGGTGTGGATTTGAGATAATGTTATAGTTGTGGGTAATATTTATAAATTTTGAAAATTAAGCAAGTGGTTATAAAATATTCGATTGGTCGGGGAATATCCGTATGACGGTACATCATTGCTGGATCCCACAACAGAATTATTGTCGGAATGAGAAAATGACAGAAATATCTTTTTATGAAAATAACGGCGAATGTTTTACCATTAACTGTTGAACTACCCGGTAGTAAAAGTACAGTAATACTCGTGGTTGCATAGTAGCACACGGAATTGATTATTGGTGCTTACGTGAGAAGTGACTCAGTTTTACTCAATAATTGTTATAACAATTACTGTTCAATATTTTATTGGTTCAATAATTGTTGCGTTGATATTTTATATTATTGTTGTTTCAATAATTGTCATTTCATAGTATTTCCCATTATCAAATCAATAATTCATATTATTTGAATAATATTATTAGATAGCATTATTGGAAATGTCTAGAAAATTATGTTAAGGAGGAGTTTGGTCACCTAATTGCGCGCTAGTAAGGAGAAATCCTTATCGGAAAGCCCCCTCTTTCTTGGGAACGGTCTGGTTGTCATTATTGTGATTCTGTAATATTATTTATGAATAATTATTTATTGATTTATATGATAAGGAAATATTTATTTTATGTGGTTATACATGAAGGAATTAATGTTGAGGTATTTTATCAGTTTTTTGTCGGATTGGAGGTATTAAAAACTCAAATCGGTGTTCTTAAAGCTCTATTGCGTGAGTTATAATTTTAATCCGACCGTTGGATCGTTGTGATTTTTGGATATGTTATGCATATATAAGTTGAGTATATGTCCACAAATTTTGAACCGTTAAAAATTAACGTATGATTTGTTATGAAATTTAAGAGGTATTGAAAATCGTTCGTTTGTGGATTTCAGATATTTTCTATTTGGAATTTGGAAAAACTTTCTTCTGCAAAGTTGTAGAGAATTCAATTTCGTGTGGAATGGACATAAAATTCGTATTTTTTTGATAAAAGGGCTATTTATTATGAATTGTTGAAGTTTCAAAAATTAAAATGTTTTTATTTAAATTATGGGTGGGCCCCACTTTTGGTTGTTGGGGAAGATGGCTGATTTATGGTGGGCCCCACTTGTGGTGGCTGAATTTTTGTTCAAAGCATGCATGCGTAGAAAATAATAATAGTATTATTTTATTATTTAGTCTCCTATGGTGTTCTAGCATTTTCCTGCTTAGGTTAGAATTGAAAATCACATCAGAAACAAGTTTTCTTTCTCTCTATATTATCGAGCGTATTTTTGTGAGTATTTAGATATTTTGAGAGTTCCTATTCAGTACAAGTTTCCTTTGGCTTTACATCCGATAGTCCGATCAGAACTACTGTTATTTTGAGGTAAGGGATGTTATTTTCTTCATAAATGATATTATTTTCTTCAATATCATTATGCTGAAATATTGATATAAATTTTATTGTGGAATTTATACCTTTTTTTGTCGGGGTTACTATTCACGTATACGACACTATTCACAAATACGACACTATTCACCGAAAAATGAAATATTCTTTTTTTTCGCCCCAGATGTCTATTATGGTTACTATCATTGATTGTATCCATATTTTGATCTTCATTCTATACTCATTTTATTAAAATCTTGGCTTCTTTACTCCATGAAATTAGTAGAATATCCTTAATATTTGCGCTTCATCTAATATATTTTCATGGAAATATTATTCTGAGCATTCTTGATAAGTTTTAACTTTTTCATGTCGGAGTACTATTCACGGGGTTATTATTCCCGAAGTACTATTCACCCGGGGTACTATTCATGATAAAAATTGATTCGTTTTCGGTCCAAATTATTTTTGGTACAATATTATTCTTGAATTTTACTCCACAAAGCAGTATAATGTTGACAATTTGGACGTTATTAATTTCTGGATAAATTAAATTATAAATCTTTAAAAATTTATCCTTGAACTTGTTTTATTGAATTATTATGTCATCATCATCATCCTCATGCTTATATTGTTATAAAAGTCATCTTTTGCTTCGTAGTGCGTAGATGGACTTGGTATGATTATGACTGTGGATTATTTGAGATAATCATCGACCATAATGTTACAAAAGATGTGATAAAAGTTCTCATCGTCTGTAGTGCATTGATGGACGCTTTTGGTATGATTATGGTCATGGATTCTCTTCGACAAGGGTGCAAAGATGAATTATTTTATGACATGATTATGATCGCTGATAAAAAAACACGATTATCTTTGGCCCGTGTAGTGCGAGGATAATTCGTGGTTGTGATACTTAAAAGAATATCCTCGCCCGTAGTGCGGGGATGATTCGATGATGTGGATTATTTATTAAGCTGAGTTTCAGCGATAAAATTGATGATAAATCTTTTAAATCATAGAAGATAGTAGATTTTATGCTCTACTTGACTCTTCTAATAGATTGCTTTTCCGCTGCAGTTGTTGATCTAAAACTTGTTGTCTATTATATTCTATCAGTTGTTATACTGTTGAAGGCTAAGGATAATTTGTTCTGCATTATCTTAGTCATAATATTTCTTACTGGGCTAGTTGAGCTCACCCTTTCTTTCAATGTTCTCTTCAGGAAGTGAGAATATAGCTGGGACTAGTTGGGGAATGAAATGACGGTCCAAATGGTTGCATTAGTAGTCCTCACTATTCTGTGAAATAGTGTGATAATAAATGCATTGAAGACTTATTTTGAGTTTGAATACTGTCTTGAAGACAATATTTGTATTAAAACTCACAGCTCATGTTGTACATTTAAGTTTGTATTTGTATTCTGTACCATGTTTTTGACGACTCAGAATGGGTGATGTATACCTATTTTGGGGGCGTCACATAATATCTTCTCCTCGCTTAAGCAACCTCTCAAACTCTATAAATCTAGGTTGAAGAACAATTTTACGGAGTCACATAATGGACCTTTTCGTTTATTTAAATGCTAAAAAATCCGGATGAGTTGGTACATCCATTTAAATCTTTACTAATTGACGACCCTGTCTAATTGGCCCTTCATTAAAATCAACATTTCAAAATCCCGTCAACATTTATGTTGTTTTTTCTCTCCCCAAAAATCACCATTAAAATATAAAAAGTGAACAATAGTAAAAAGGGTTAGACAAGTAGGAAAAAAAAATCTCGGCATCAGGGCCGAACAACCTATTGACCAAGTTTGGTCCGAATTTCACTCCGGGCTTGATTTTTTGTCAAAGTTCGGCTCGACTCACTTTTAAATAGAATTCGAGCGAACTTTTAATGGGCCGAACGATCGGGTTTCAAATTTGACTGACTCAATTGACAGTCTTAAATAAGACTATAAAATGAACCAAACGGGTTGAGCTTGATTTAACTCACTCGACTAAAAGTTCGATTCAAACTCAGCTCAAAATATAAACGATTCAATAATTTTAAAATTCAATAAATTACTCAAATTTTTTCAAATTATACTTTTTTGTTGATCTTCGAATTATATTCGTTTGAAAATTCAAATTATTCGGACTCGATTCGAGATCATGTTTTATATACTTAAAAAATAAGACTTAATCAAATTTTATTTTAAACTCAATAAATTTAATGAGTCAAATATCAGCAATTATACTCGACTCGGTTGATTTACTGTATTTACACCGTAATCCTAGGGAGGGAGTAAGAAATTACACTCTAAAAAGCTTTCTTAAAAGTCTGCAAACCGACCTTTTAATCAGTCTGATTCTGATTATCAAACACACAGGAAAAAAGAGTATCTGCCATGATTCATAAAATGCAAAACAATCATTTATACATATGCAACTAATAAGGTCAAATCTCTAATTTAATCCCCAAAAGCTGAAGTGACCCACATCAGAAAAGTTACAAAAAACACTCGCATATACATTCCAATACACAGTCAGTCGCCGTAATGGCTGCACAACAAGATGAAATCCATGAAAAAGGAAGGAACCCCATTTTAACCAAACAAAACTTGGACCTTTTTTCATCTTATTTAGGCATCAGCTTCACAATATTTCTTGGGTTTCTTCCCAAATCATCAATTTCACTAATCCCATCTCTTCAATCTCGCAATAGAGCTCTTTCTTTCAAGCTTCACCAAGCCGAACTAGAGCTCAAAGAGCTCTATTCCCGAAGAAAAGAAGACTCAAAAGCAAATGCAAGAGTAGTTGAGATCTTTGCTAGCCACAGGCACGCCTGGCAACAAGAGGAGAAGAGACTTCTATATCAGATCGATGCAAATGCTGAGGAAATCGCGCATTTGAGAGCTAAACTTGAAGAATTTGAGAAACTAGAGGTTGATTATAACTCTAATTTGGAGGAAATGAAGAGGGAGGTCTATGAGAGGGATGAAATGTTGAATTTTATGGCGAAAAGGTCATCGGAGTTGGATGATTATAAGGATTTGGGGTCAAGGTTTGGGAAGCTTAGGGTTTCCGAAGGGGTTGAATCAATGGAGGAGTGTTTTGTTGATAGAGGGTTTCATAATTTGGATGAAATGGGTGTTGGGTATGGGCAGAGTAATGGGTTTAATTCAAATTTTGCGGATTTGAACTCAAAGTTTTGGGCTGAAAGAGCAAGTCCCTGGCAGGTTTGAGTCATCTTCCTTTTTGATTTAGTTGGTTTTCTTGGTGATCAAATAAGAATGATAAGAAAACTTTTGAATCTTTTGATAAGTCTTACTTCATTAATTACTTGTGTATTGTGTGTTTTGCTACATTGCTATGACTATGAAGGGATATTTCATTGATTTAGGACTTCTGAAATTTTTAGCTGAAATGATTTAAAGGGAATTCATGTTGAATTACAAATGAAGCCCAGATTGTGGTTCAAAAGATTTTGAATCTTAATTTGGATTGAGATACTTAATGTGATTAGATTCTTGTAACCTGGTTATTTCATTGACTTTTGAAGAATCTTTTATAATATATGATTGAATTTCCTTAGCTAAATATTCATGTGGAAATTATCAAAAGGGAGAAATTGCCTGCTAAATTCTAATTAAATTGTTTGTTACTCTTAGATATTCGACTCCAATTTAACTTTATTTAGTGAAGTTCAGTATAACAGCTCCATATTTGTCTGGTCCTTTATCATTTCGGGTTGCATTTTATCCTTATTCACTTATCCATAACTTGTAGATATTTTGATTTGTTTGGTGCCCACTTCATATATGGTTCTAGTTGTGATGATTTTATGATTTGTCTCATTTTCCGTGTTTCTGTTATTTTCTCTTGTCACTGTACCACCCATATAAAGTACTATATTATTTTTTCAATTATTTTTGTATACTCCAGCAGTCCAACCCCTACTTTGGTGTCTTAGGAGCCCATTATAGTTTTTCTTGGAAGGTGTAGTTTAATAAAAACTTGAAACAAGTGGATATCCCTTCCCTCAACACTGAAAGCCAAGTTACTCTCTAGTCTCGGGTGAGGCAGAAAACCAAGTAACTTAATAGGTACCCATCTGATGTTCAGTAGGATGAATGACCTCTATTTTTTTTTTTTTTTTTTTTATGATCAATATTTTCCATGGACTCGTCTACGTCAGTTAATATATGTTCATTTCTGTCTTGGTGTTTCTTGTTGGTCCTATTCATCTTCGGGTTGTCTTTTCTTTCTTGATCTGTCAATCATGGCATCAATTGGCACTTACTAAAACATGTGTACAGTTGCCATATGACCCATGACAAGCTCTGCTGATGGAAGTCGTCATTCGGAAGGATAACTTTGTTAAATATACATGTCTTCCCAAAGATTTATTCTTTTTGGCATTATAATTAATATAGCAGAAAATTTGGTTTATCTGTTATCATTGCTAACCATTAGGTAATAAGATATTAGATATCTCATATTGTAGAAATATTGAAGCCCCGACTCCTTGTCCAGTCTTAAATGAATAATTTTGATTGGATGTTGACTTTAATACTTGTGGGAGACCAACTGAATTTTATGGTTGAAATTATTTCCAATTGTATGTATATCTCATACATTGACTCTTGTAGGATCTTCAGTATGAATCCGTTGAGTCACTGCATCATTTGAAGCATTTTCTGGCAAGGTAAATTTGATAGTCTAGATATAAATCTTTCTCTAAGTATGCATGTTCATCATGCTTCAACTAATGCAAGAATACATACGTTTCTTATTCAGGAGAGAGTCACCATGGAAAGTGGACGGGGAATCAACTGGAGTTTCCGCTAAACTAAAATTACTTGAACAAGAGCTAGTGAATTTGGAGAGGATCGGTAAGAATGATCTATCAAAGGTACCTTCATTGATGAGAAAACAGGCAAAAAGATATCAAGCTCTTGCGGGGAAGATTGATGATCTTTGTCGAAGAATGGTACTAACCTATTCCTATATTACTGCTTTTGTGATAAGAAACCATATAATTTGTTGCATATCTTTTAATCCTTTCAAAGTTTTGGAGACCATACCTTGTGAGTAAACATGCAAATCTTTTCTTCATACATTCAACACAGAATAATTTGTTCACTGATGATGAAATCATATGTGATGCCATATGTCTAAACACTCATGAACGAATACAAGATGATTGAAATTGGTTGATTAATGATCCCTGAAATCATATTTTTCAACGGTTGTATCAGTAGAGAGTATTAGAAATTATTAAGATGATAGAAGTGTACTTCTGAAAATTCTTATTTCTGGTTTAAGTCAGGACTTGTTTATATGCAGCCCTTCACTGTTCCTAAAAAAGTGTGTAGGGACTTGATGGTTGCTTGTATGTGCATTACTGCATTACTGCTAAGTAATGAGTGAAGCAGATCACTTTATCTTTGTACCTGAAATTTTCTCTTTTGGGATCCGGAGATTTAGGTTGCATCTTAATGGCATGACCTTGATATACTGAAAGGGAAACATTTTTGTCAAGGGGAATTCTGCTGGATATGACCAGTGTCCTCTCTCTCACACACAACACACATGCACACGAGAGGGTGACGGGGCGGTGGATGCTTATATAATTTGTTCGTCCTTTTTTCAGGATTTGGAAGTTTTGGTATTTTCTGCCCTATAAACATTTAAATGAGTCATTTTATTGATTTATTTTACTATTTTATATATTTTACAGCAAGCAGGCGATCCATGTGAACCTGACATCAATCCAGAGTTTCGGACACAAAGGCAGACAGAGTTCTTGCTGGAAGCATTTCGGCTCCAGCAGCGTGCTTCTGAAACTGGACAGAAGTTGATGGCACTACAAACTGAGACGGGAAAGAGTTATTTCGGGGATGAACCGGAAAGTAGGGCCAAACTGGCGACAAGGCGGTTCATGGACTCCATAAGAAACAACTTTAAAGAAATCCAGAGAAACTTGGAGATATGGTTAGCCAGAATCATTGGAGATGTCGAAGGGACGCTTGCCAGAGATGGCGCTTCACGGGCAAAGGAATATTATGTTTCAAGATATCCTTTTGTTCAATAGCTATATCCTGACCGGTACTTTGGAATCTTGATCTACAAATATATTTTCTCTTTTAATAAATTAGTGATTGAAGATGAATGGCTGGTTAGATATGAAGAAATGAACTTACTAGTGAAAATTTGATGCATTATTGGAGTGAATTTAGAGAAAATATTGAATGTAACAGTGATAGCACATAATCAGTTATCACATACATAACAGGAGAAGAGAAAGAAAATGTAGCCACCAGTTAGCTAGTTTGTGACATGAACAAACTCCTAAGGGCTTAGCATCCTCATTCACATCCCTCGCCATCCATCATGAGTGCCTAAGAGAGAGTCAAGGCAAAATATTGGCCATTTTCACCAAGAATACCAAATTTGACCAAGTATGAGAAACCGGTAAGAAAATGGCAAAATATAAAGATCCTCACTATGAAAACTGTCACCGGGTTTAAAAACTGACACTAATTTTTCTTCGTCAAATGTTCAACATGTGATGCAGTGATTTGTTCACTTAAACCATTCAGCAATGTTCACACACAAACACACACATACACACACACACACACACGTCTGTATGTAACTCACAATCTATACACAAGTTACGCACACAAAGCCACACAATTTACAGGACAATGAACTAACCTTTTATTGCTTATCTCAATAACAAAGAATACAATTTGGCTATGGCTTGCAGACTCACACTTGATCAGTGATCTCTGACAATACAAGCCCAACAGTACATATAAATATGCATACAAAATTAGGTTGCAGTTGATATCCCCAATTGCCTAAAATTTTCCTGGCCAATGGCCTTTCAACATTCAAATGTGCAACTGCTCCGAATTGTCCACTAGCAAACTGTCTGCAGATGTGTTGCACCCATGTTCAGCAATTTCAGTTTAAGACATGTCAGCATGTGTGTGGAGGTTGGCTGAGTCAGCAACTGCCCACAACTACTCATCAGTTCGGCCCTTGCTCCAGTCAACCAATCTAACTAGCTTAACGAAGTCATCCCACATTCTTGTTGCCGCAGCCCATGAGTTTGCCCAACATGTGCCACAATGCATTGTCCATCCAGCCCACACAAAAATCCAACTAGGCCACACACTTGCCCAAGGTGCTGCCCAAATCAACTGTACACGCCCAATCCAACTCTAACTTTCTTCACATGCATCAACCTTGCATACTGGGCGCCAGCCCATGCCATGCACTGCCATGCTAGGCACAAGCTGCCCAAATCAACTGAATGTTTTGCCCAAAATTCAGTAACGTTCTTTCCCAATCATGCCTTGCCCATGAAAGGGTCTTTGATCCAATCCAAGCCACTAATTCTTTGTTAGCATTGGTATTAGGGGAGCCCAACAATGCCCCAATGCCCTTACACACATAGGTCATGGCAGCCTGCCCATGGCATGTGTGGACTTTACGGACCACCCCTCCCCTATAGTAGCATATATGAAAAATTCCAACGTGCCAGGAATAGACATCAAGTGTTCTTGAGAAGTCATAATGTAGGGCCTCTGGATCTGCTGGTTTTGGCCAACGCCCCAATTTTTTGTCCAGCGCCGCACAATTCCCCCACGTTGTTGCACAGTGCCCCAAGCTGCCTCATGCTTCCACACATTGTTGCCCAAATTAAGTGTCAAGCTACCTTACCCCACATCAATTGAGTATGTCAAAGCCAACTATTGGCATGTTGTTTGGCCATCCCGCATGCCAACTGCATGTTAACCCGCTAAGAGGCTAACAAACCACCCCCACTAGAAGAGCCCGACGTCCTCATTGGTGGGTGTTTCCAATACTCTGCAATCTGTCTCTGAAATTGCCACAAAGTCACATCCCGTTCCCAACTAGCGTCTAACTCATTTTCACCTTTCCAATGCATAAGATAATATGTCCATTGATTTTTATTGCTCTGACCTTCAGTCCTATGAGCCAAAATCTTCTTAACTATCAAACAATTTTTTGATTATCAACAGAGCCCTCTTGACTTGTTTCTGACCATCATCAAACAATTCATGCTGAAAAGGTTTCAGGTAGCTTACATGAAACGTTGGATGAATTTTCAATCTATTTGGAAGTTTTAGCCTGTAAGACACAACCCCAAATTTCATCATCACCTCAAAGGGATCGTCATACTTCGGAATCAATCCTTTGTGGTGTTAGCTTCAACAACACCATATCTTATACTTTAAACTCAAGCGGCCTTCTATGCGCATCTGCATACTTTTTCATCCGCCTTATTGCTTTACTAAGGTTGTTTCGTGCTACCTCAAACAATTCTATTCTAGCCCTTGCAAACTGATATGGTGCAAGACAATTACCTCCAATACACTGCACAACCACATCATTTGGAGTCGTTGGCTGATAACCCATGCTTAACTCTAGGGACTCACACCTGTTGCAGAGGACCGATGCAAGTTATAACAGAAATGTGTTAGTTCCAACAACTCCAACCAGTTTTTTTGACTTGTAGTCACATAATGTCGTAGATACTCCTCGAGTAACTGGCTAATTGTCTTAGTCTGACCATCTGGTTGTGGATGATTTGTCGTGCTAAACTTCAATTCAGACCCAATCAAACCAAACAGTATTGTCCAAAACCTTCCCGTGAACCAAGTATCCTGATCATTTATTATATCCTCAAGCAACCTAAAGTATTTCACATGTTTGAAAAACAAACCAACAACAACATCTGCAATATGTGGTGCTGGGATGAACACTGCATACTTTGAAAAGCGATCAACTATCACAAAAATCTATCTCATTCCATCAACCATCGGTAACTCGGAAATAAAATCCATTGACATCGACTGCCAGGGTATGTCAGGAATAGGAAGAGGTTGCAACAAGCCAACTTCACTATTCTTTTCAAGTTTGTCTACTTATCACACAAGACAAGACTTGACATACGCCTATACGTCATTCTCTATTTTAGGCCAGTAGCATGAGCGAGACAACAACGCCAACATCCTCTCGATGCCTGGGTGATCAACTCATTTTGTATCATGCGTCTCATGCCTGATCTGTCTCCTCAATCCCCCTCCACAAGGGATATACAACTTACTGCCTTTTTTATAAAGTAACTTATCATTGACCTAGACCTTCCCGTACTTGCACCCGAAGTCTTTGGTACACAACATCATTTTGGGACTATTCTCTAATCTTGTCTAGGAATTCTGTCTGAACCACATTGAGGGCATCAACAAATTCCTGCACCACTTTTCTACTCAATGCATCAACAACTGAATTTTGCCTTCCTGGTTTGTGCACCTGCATGAAATCAAATTCCGCCAGAAATTCTTGCTAACAAGCCTGCATAGGAGTCAACTTTTTTTGAGTCTTGAAGAAGGTGTTGGCTAAATTATCAGTCACCACCATAAACTTCGTACCCAACAAGTAGTTTTTCCATGTCTCCAAGCAATGCACAACTGTGGTCATTTCTTTCTCATGGCTACTGTACCTTTTCTCAACATCTTTCAATTTTTGGCTTTCATAGGCTACTAGGTGACTATCCTGCACAAACACCCCAGCAATAACCTTGTCCGACGTATTAGTATGCACTCCAAAAGGACTGTCAAAATTTGGGAGTCTCAACACCGATTTAGATTGTGACAAACCGAAAAATCGGATTGTCCAGAATTTAAGATTTAAAGAATTAGTTATTAATAAAATAAATTTTTATTAATAATATTCTGTGCTATGTGTTTATTAATCGTTCTAGAACCTAGGATGATTATAATACGGGAGGATTCTGGCTACGAGCTGGATTGAACGTGTAAGAATTTTCAAGACGAAAATAAAATATTTCTGGGAACAAAATATCTCTGAGGAAAAAGACGAAATATGCACTATTCACCCGACGAAAACCTAAGGGTTAGAGTTTGAATAACCTAAGCCTTTTCGAGAGTTCGGTATGTCGAAATGACATTCCGTCGAAAGATTTGACGATAATATATCGTGAAAAGTTAAGTAAGCTGATAAAAGTTTTTCTTGAAAAATGTGCAGAAATTGGACGAAATAAAAACAACGAAAAGTATTGTTATGTACTTTTTATTCGTTTAACTACATTAGGGGAAAATGTGAAGGAAAACGCTTAACGTCAAAAAGTTTTTTTCAGTTTTTCGGAGATCCGAAGAATACGTAAAAGTTAATCGGTAAAGGAAAGACGAAATATCCAAAAATATTTGGATTCTGAGAATCGCAGTTTTCGAACTGTCAGATGAATTCCGTAAGACGGAAGCACGAAGCTTCCAGGAGAAGCTTCGTGAATAGTAAGGAGGTGTGAATAGTAATTTTAGGAGCAAAATGACTATTTTGACCCTAGCTTTGAAAATCTATAAAAGGAAGCCTTAATTCATTTGTTGGTGATTTTGAAAATCACCAACACTTGAGAGAGAGAGAGAGAGAGAGAGAGAGAGAGAGAGAGAGAGAGAGAGAGAGAGTTCGGATGGGAAGGAAAAGGAGGAAAAGCTTTCTCGTGAGCAAACTTTATCCAACGGGAGGAGATTAAAGAAGAAAGGTAATCCGAAACCTAACTTCTATATAATTTTCTTTAAGTTTTATATGTTCGAAACATAGCTTAATGAGAATAAAAGTAATAGATGTTAAGAATGATTTCATATGGTTGAAATCATGAGAAAATGAAGAAAATAAGAATTAGAAGTTTAGTTTATAAATTTCTTAAGGAAATATAAGTTTCGTAATGAATTTGAACGATCAGAATGAATCGTATGAACGATTCGGTGAAATAAGTAAGGAATGGTGTTTTATAACACCGAATTCCAAGAAAAAGTGAAATCAAAATCAAAATATCGATTAAAAATGAAGAACGAACGAAGAACGCGAAGAACACGAAGAACGTTGTTGATGGACAAATTTAAAACCATCGTAGTATAACTTGTTGTTGATGGACAAGTTTAAAACCATTGCGTATAAGTTAGATGCTTATTTCTTGGTTAGGAATGGTAGAAACATTCATGAAGAACGGATTAAAACTTAGCTATAACGAAGTTATGACAAATTTTTTGTAAAAGACAAACGAGAATTAGAAAGTGTGTAAATGAACCCAAAAGTGTAGGGTTTCATAAGAATGTAAGAGAACGTAGAAAACGTGAGTTGTCGACTCAAGAACGAGCGATTTTTGATTTCAGATGACCGAATTACGGACGAACGAACGAAGAAAGTTAATAACGTAAAAATGAACGAAGGATGAAGATTAAGCCAATTGAATGGCATGTTAATGGATTCAGAATGAATTTCTGTCTGAGGGGAATTGAAGTACGTAAGATAAGGAAGAAAATGGCTTTGGAAAGACCTCGTTCCGAGTTATAACGAAGGAGTTGTGAGATTGTGAAGTAAGCGTCTCAAACATTTTCCAACACTTAGAAAAATTTTCTGAGTTTAGGGCCTGGCGCCAGTCATGCCTTGTAGGGCGGCGCCACAGCACCAGCTCGGGGAAGAAGGCATTGCAGAGTGGCACTGCAACACGAGGAAGAGAGAAGGAAGGTGGCGCCAGAGTGCCGCACCGGGAATGAGCTATGAGACTCAAGAGCAAGAGCAGCAATAACAAAGGAGGGTGGCGCATGATCGCGGCAAGTAAGCAGCAGCTGCACCTGAGAAGAGCTTTTAATTGCTCAAATCTTGGGGAAAGTGTAAGGGAAGATAAAGAACATATTGTTCACCTAAAGTAACACTTAAAACAAGTAATTTAAACCTTTAGTAAAGGTTGAACGGAAATATTGAACGAGATTAAAAGAAAAAGAAGATGAACATAATGCTGTTGCGATGAACAATCGGTCTTAGCATATAACGAATCGTATGGCTTTGACATTAAGAAAGAATAATGAACATGGGGTTCATGTAATAGATAACGAAAGAAGTAAGTAAGATATGAACTATCAAGAAAGCCGTAATGAACGGTAATAAGATTAATGAAAGTCGAATGTGAGTCGGATAGAGAATGTTAGAATGAAATGTAATCGTTAAACACTTTAACCAACGTGAAGGTTGAATGTACACAAATATTAAATGGGCAGAACCTACACCCCGTGTATGGTTTGACCGTAGGGTAATGAAGACCAATGATTAAACCTGTGAACGATGAAGAACTGAATTAAAGAAAATAACGTTTAATGTAAAGAAGTCGAGTTAATGATTAACTTGAGTGATTTTTCTGAGTATACAAAAGACTGTATGACTTAGACGATAAGAATGGATCCTGAGGTATGACATTTATTTACCAGAAAGCCATAAGGGATAAGAAATTGACTTAACAAACATTATAGTTTAATGGTTCGGATAAGTTAAGATAAGTTTAGGTTATAGTACAATCATAATCTTTGATGGTAGACATATGGGAGCTGGGCTAAACAATTCCTTCAGAGAGCGAAGGTATATACAAAAACTGGAAACCGATCTAACTCACTGTGAAAGATAGTGTAGATAAGACGGGAACTTGTTTGTTGGTTGTTTGTGGGAAACCACTCAGAGTACCATATGAACTACTAGTAGAGACACGAGGTGTGTTGAGTCCTAGAGGAGTTATAAGAAGAAGATAAGAATTTAAGTCATCAAAGATGATGAATGTATAAGTAAGACATCTCTGTATGTTATGAAGCAGTAAAGCGGTAAAGAAAGTTATCGCGTAAACTTAGATTGCAAGAACGCGAACCCTAAGAATTAAAGTTAAGTAAACCAATGCATAAGTCAAATATACATGACTAATTGGTGTATGTGTTATTTTCCTTATGTTATATATAGGAATTGGAATGAGCGAGCTCAAATAGTAAACTTTAAGTCAGAGTCATGCGTGAAGGCAAGTTTCCTAACTTCATTCATATTTGAAATGAATGCTAGTTTCTTAAACTTTCTCAGATGTTGAACATGAGAAGTTTTACTTATGTGCGAATGTGTGATATTTATACAAGGTGGTAAAACGTATGAGGCCTTGTGCCACAATTTGAACACTTCGGTGTTTCTGTGATTAAACTGTTCAATATGAAAATGTTCTGTTTATACATGAACCGTTATTGTTCAAGTCTGTGCTAATGATTCTAGCCAGACGGAATGTGTATGAAAAAGGTAGAAGAATGAAAGTATTTCAAAGGGAATGTGACTAATTTTTTAAAATGATAGGAATCAGAGTTTATTCCTATTATTCAAGCTGCTTCATAACCTTTGTTCGGTTATCGAAGTTCTAAAGGAATGTTTAAATTCTTAAAGTTTTTTATTCAACTGCTATGACTTGCTGAGCAATTGAATGCTCACACTTGCTTTAAATGAAAAACATTTTCAGAGTACGAGTAGAAGAACTTAAGGATCCCGTAAAGATCAAGCTGATTGGTATCTAGAAGAAGTTCTATTCATTAAACTTAATGAGGAAGATCATCAAGACTCAGATTAAGTATCCGAAGAAAAAAGATGAATGTAATTAAAGATGAAAGAGAATGTAAACTGAATAAATGTAGAATTAAGACTTAAAGAATAGTTTAATTAATTTGTACTATAGAATAGTTTAATTAAACTATAGCATGTATCCTGTATCCTGGTGGCGATGAAAGTCACTCTTGTAAGATGTAAAGAATAATGTAATTATCATTATTTGTAATGAACGAGGTTATAAGGTATTAAAAACTAGGAATTGAGAATGTATATTGTTATATTTAGCTATATAATGATGTATGTTTGGAAAGAAGTAGGATCATGACGTACGGAATTCGGGTGTGAAAATAGACCGGATTTCGGGGCGTTACATTATGGTATTAGAGCTGATAGGTTATAAACCTTAGGTATGAGTACCAAAGGCTATAATCATAGAGAGAAGGATAAGAAGATAGTCGAGTTCAACGATTAAGGAAGAAGATCACCACGTGATCATAGTGAATCGTAATAACAGATGATCTGTTAAATGATGGATGATTTATAGCTAATGCTATAAATGAATGGTACTACCAAGTAGTACGGAAAGAAGAACTCAGATTGAGTTGTAAAGGATAGCATACGAATTAAAGAAAATTTGTATTAAGTGAAGAGAAAGTTAGAAGTTATAAAATTTCAATTGAGGACTCATATGATAGCTGAGTTGTATGAACCTTTGTTATAGACCTGAGGTTTGTGCTTTGATGTAACAACTGCTTAGCTTATTATAGTGATAATCATTGGAATATGTCGCACTATCAATATATATATGACGAGAAGGTGAATCTTTTCTCATGTATATGCTTGATAGGTAGAGAATGATAAGTTAGGTGTGAGTTCTTGAAATTCATACTTATGAAAAGTTTGTGACTCATAGTTATATGCTATGTTTCTGAGCCCTAAGCATATGGATAGTCCTTGATTTGTTCTTGGGTTACATATTGCGAAGATAAGTTCTTAAACACATATGGTTGTGGAAAGTTCTTAAACACATAAAGTGTGGTAAGTTGATGGACTATACTAAGGTATAGGAATGTTTAGACTGAAAACAAGTTATTTTCAGTAGGCTTAGCATTGAAGGTGCTAGAGAAGATTAAGTATTGTCGCAAGTAAGACAATGAAGGAAGATGGAGAAATAGGATATTCCAAGTCATCTAGCTATGCTAGATTTCGAAGTTTATTGAAATCGTGCTTATGTGTGCACGTTTTGAAAAGGAAAGAATTGGTTCAACTTTTGGAACCAATGGATTTTAAAAGAACTATTCTTGGTATGTCTATGCTAATTGTTTCACTAGATGTAAAATTGATTTGAAATATCAAAATGAATTTTATATCATCGGTGCATTTTATGCAAGGATGGTAAAATGATGGAGTTATTAATGCAATTGAACCTAGTGTTGGATGTGATCTTAGGATCAATAACCCGTTATGGTATGATGTATAATGACAAAGTCATAAACTGGCGAAGTCCTCAACGTACAGTGAAAAGTACGGTATCATGACGTCATAAAACGTTTTGATGTATTGCGAAAGAATTTAAAGAAGTAGTCGATGTCAATTGATTTGACTAGACGAATGTTTCAAGTTGATATCCAATTTATTGGTATGGTCTAAGCTATTTGTTTTGGCTAAGACAAATGATATGTCATAGTTAAAAGAAAATCGAGCTTTCTTTGAAGAAGTTATGCCAAACCAAATTATTTTGGTGCAGAATCTAATGATTAAGTCTGAGGTGAACACACCCCGAAATGGGGTTATACGATGGGTTGATCGCCTACGTATGAAAGAGGTAGTTTACCTTCTGGGTGATTGTAAACTGATCGTGAAAGAAGAAGGTTTACTGACGCCAATGTCGTTAAACCTAGTAAGAGTTCATGGTCAATTTGACCCTCAAAGAAAAGTATGAAATGTTTTAAAGGAATTCTTATATTCCTCGTTATTCATTCTACTTCATAATTCTTGATAAGTTATGAAGGTTAGGGAATGTTTGAAAGATAAGAACTTCTTTGAAGAGAAGTTGAGAAGAAGGGTATGTTAAAATTTCGAGGACGAAATTCTGTGAAGAAGGGGTGAATGTGATGACCTGGGTATAGGTGCGGTTTTAAGAAATTCCGAGGACAAAATTTTTATAAGGGAGGAAGAATGTGACAACCCGGAAAATCGGATTGTCCATAATTTAAGATTTAAAGAATTATTTATTAATAAAATGAATTATTATTAATAATATATGTGCTATATGATCATTAATCGTTCTAGAACCTAGGATGATTATAATACAGGAGGATTCTAGCAACGAGCTGGACTGAACGAGTAAGAATTTTCAAGACAAAAATAAAATTTTTCCGGGAACAAAATATTTTCGAGGAAAAAGACGAAATAAGTACTATTCACCCGACGAAACCATAAGGGTTAGGGTTTGAATAACCTAGGCCTTTCCAAGAGTTCGGTATATCGAAATGACATTCTGTCAAAAGATTTGACGATAATATATCGTGAAAAGCTAAGTAAGTCGATAAAAGTTTTTCTCGAAAAACGTGCAGTAATTGGACGAAATATAAATGATGAAAAGTATTGTTATGTACTTTTCATTCGTTTAACTACGTTAGGGGAAAACGTGAAGGAAAACGCTTAATGTCAAAAAGTGTTTTTCATTTTTTCGGAGATCCGAAGAATACGTAAAAGTTAATCGGTAAAGGAAAGACGAAATATCCAAAAATATTTGAATTTCGAGAATCGCAGTTTTCGAACTTTCGGACGAATTCCGCAAGACGGAAGCACGAAGCTTCCAGGAGAAGCTTCGTGAATATTAAGGAGGTTTAGTAAGGAGGAGTGAATAGTAACCTTAGAGGCAGAATGACTATTTTGCCCCTATCTTTGAAAATCTATAAATGGAAGCCTTAATTCATTTGTTGGTGATTTTGAAAAGCACCAACACTTGAGAGAGAGAGAGAGAGAATTTGCATGGGAAGGAAAAGGAGGAGGAAAAGCTTGCTCGTGAGCAAACTTTGTCCAACGGGAGGAGATTAAAGAAGAAAGGTAATCTGAAACCTAACTTCTATATAATTTTCTTAAAGTTTTATATGTTCGAAACATAGCTTAATGAGAATAAAAGTAATAGATGTTAAGAATGATTTCATATGGTTGAAATCATGAGAAAATGAAGAAAATAAGAATTAGAAGTTTAGTTTATAAATTTCTTAAGGAAATATAAGTTTCGTAATGAATTTGAACGATCCGAATGAATCATATGAACGATTCGGTGAAATAAGTAAGGAATGGTGTTTTATAACACCGAATTCCAAGAAAAAGTGAAATCAAAATCAAAATATCGATTAAAAATGAAGAACGAACGAAGAACGCGAAGAACACGAAGAACACGAAGAACGTTGTTGATGGACAAATTTAAAACCATCGTAGTATAACTTATTATTGATGGACAAGTTTAAAACCATCGCGTATAAGTTAGATACTTATTGCTTGGTTAGGAATGGTAGAAAAGTTCATGAAGAATGGATTAAAACTTAGTTATAACAAAAATTTCGTAAAAGACAAATGAGAATTAGAAAGTGTGTAAATGAACCCAAAAGTGTAGGGTTTCATAAAGATGTAAGAGAACGCAGAAAACATGAGTCATGGACTCAAGAACGAGTGAGTTCCGAGTTCAGATGACCGAATTACGGACGAATGAATGAAGAAAGTTAATAACGTAAAAATGAACGAAGGATGAAGATTAAGCCAATCGAATGGCATGTTAACGGTTTCAGAATGAATTTTTGTCCGAGGGGAATTGAAGTACGTAGGATAAGGAAGAGAATGGCTTTGGAACAACCTCGTTCTGAGTTATAACGAAGGAGATGTGAGATTGTGAAGTAAGAGTCTCAAACATTTTCCAACACTAAGAAAAAATTTTCGAAGTTTTCAGTTTAGGCATGGCACATTTAGCCACAATCATGCTTTGAAAGGCGCGTGGCATGATGCCGCACCGGAGGAAGAAGGGGATCGGTGAGAGGTGAGAACTGCAAAGAAGAAGAAGGAAGGTGGTGCCGCATCACCAGACCGGGAATGAAGATATCGGAGACTCAAGGCCAAAAGAAGAGCAATAACAAAGGAGGTGGTGAAAGAGCCACAATGCGTGTAGAGCTGCACCAGAAGAAGAGCTTTTAATTGCTCAACTCTTGGGGAAAGTGTAAGGGAAGATAAAGAACATATTGTTCACCTAAAGTAACACTTAAAACAAGTAATTTAAACCTTTAGTAAAGCTGAAACGAAAAGATTGAACGAGATTAAAAGACAAAGAAGATGAATGCAACACTATTGCGATGAACGATCAGTCTTAGCATACAACGAATCATATGGCTTTGACATTAAGAAAGAATAATGAACGTGGGGTTCATGTAATGGATAACGAAAGAAGTAAGTAAGATATGAACTATCAAGAAAGCCGTAATGAACGGTAATATGATTAATGAAAGCCGAATTTGAGTCGGATAGAGAATGTTAGAATGAAATGTAATCGTTAAACACTTTAACCAACGTGAAGGTTGAGTGTACGCGAATATTAAATGGTAGAACCTACACCCCGTGTATGGTTTGACCGTAGGGTAATGAAGACCAATGATTAAACCTGTGAACGATGAAGAACTGAATTAAAGATAATGACGTTTAACGTAAATAAGCCGAGTTAATTATTAAATTGAATGATCGTTCTGAGTATACAAAAGACTGTATGACTTAGACGATAAAAATGAATCCTGAGGTATGTCATTTATTTGCCAGAAAGCCATAAGGAATAAGAAATTAACTTAACGAACATTATAGTTTAATGGTTTGGATAAGTTAAGATAATTTTAGGTTATAGTATAATTATAATCTTTGATGGTAGACATATGGGAGCTGGGCTAAACAATTCCTTTAGAAAGTGAAGGTATATATGAAACTGGCAACCAATCTAACTCACTGCGAAAGACAGTGTAGATGCGACAAGAACTTGTTTGTTGGAAACCACTTAGAGTACCATATGGACTACTAGCAGAGACACGAGGTGTTCTGAGTCCTAGAGGAGTTATAAGAAGAAGATACGAATGCAAGTCATCAAAGGTGATGAATGTATGGGTAAGGCATCTTTGTATGTCATGAAGCCGTAAAGCGGTAAACAAAGTTGTCGCGTAAACTTAGATTGCAAGAACACGAATCCTAAGAAGTAAAGTTAAGTAAACCAATGCATAAGTCAAATATACATGACTAATTGGTGTATTTGTTATTTTCCTTATGTGATATATAGGAATTGGAATGAGCAGTTCAACATAAACTTTAAGCTGCAGATGTGCGTAAGGCAAGTTTCCTAACTTCATTCCTATTTGAAATGAATGCTAGTTTCTTAAACTTTCTCAGATGTTGAACATGAGAAGTTTTACTTATGTGCGAATGTGTGATATTTGTACAAGGTGGTAGAACGTATAAGGCCTTGTGCCACAATTTGAAAACTTTGGTGTTTCTATGAGATGAACTGTTCTGTGATTGAACTTTCAATATGAAAATGTTCTGTTTTACATGAACCGTTATTGTTCAAGTCTGTCCTAATGATTCTAGCCAGATGGAATGTGTATGAAAAAGGTAGAAGAATGAAAGTATTTCAAAGGGAATGTGACTAATGTTTTAAAATGATAGGAATCAAAGTTTATTCCTATTATTCAAGCTGCTTCATAACCTTTGTTCGGTTATCAAAGTTCTAAAGGAATGTTTAAATTCTTGAAGTTTTTTATTCAACTGCTATGACTTGCTGAGCAATTGAATGCTCACACTTGCTTTAAATGAAAAACATTTTCAGCGTATGAGAAAAAGAACTTAAGGATCCCATAAAGATCAAGCTGTTCGGTATCCAAAAGAAGTTCTATTCATTAGATGAATGAGCGTGAAGATTAAGCGAAGACTTGTAATGTAGAATAGTTTAATTAAACTATAGACTAGTTTAATGAACAATTATGTATCCTTGGTGGTGGATGAAAGTCACTCGTGTAAGATGTAAAGAATAATGTAATTATCATTATTTATAATGAACGAGGTTATAAGGTATTAAAACCTGGGAATTGAGAATGTATGTTGTTATATTTAGCTATATAATGATGTATGTTTGGAAAGAAGTGGGACATCGTGACGCATGTAATCCTGACATTCCAAGATTATCCTTTTTCAAGAAGGAGCTTACCTTCTTTGAGTAACCCTTGATGAACTTTCGATAATAGTTTGCCAATCCTAGAAATGATCTCAAATCTGCCACTTTCGTAGGAGTAGTCCATTCAACAATGACTTGGACCTTTCTGTCATCTATTCGAACCTGTCCTTGGCTAACCCAATGCCCAAGGAACATAATCTCTGCCTTACAGAATTCATAATTTTCCTTTTTCACATACAACTAGTATTCCCTCGGCTTCTAAAATATCAACCTAAGATATCAAGGTGACCATCTAAGGTTTCACTATATACCACAATGTCATCCAAATATACCACCATAAATCTATCCAAATACTCATAAAATACATCACTCATAAGATTACAAAACATAGCAGGAGCATTGGTTAAGCCGAACGACATTACAAGGAATTCATATGAACCATACATTGTCACACAAGTCGTTATGGCCTCATCACCAGCAATAATTTGACTTGCCAATATCTTGATCTCAAGTCCAGCTTGGTAAAATACTTGGCCCGCCACAAATAATCGAACAAATAAACGACATTAGGAATAAGGTACTTATTTTTTACAGTAACCTTATTCAATGCCCTGTACTCTACGCACATCCGCAATGAGCCATCTTGTTTCCTCTAAAACAATATAGGAGCACCATAGGGAGCCTTAGAAGGTAACAGAAAACTAGATTCTAGTAACTCTGTCAGCTATTTTTGCAACTCCACCAACTCAGAATGTGACATCCTGTAAGGGGCTTGAGCAGGGGGTCTTGCACCCGACTCCAATTCAATCTAATGATCCACCACACGTCTGGGAGGAAATGTCTTTGGGAGTTCTGGGGGCATCACATCCTTGAACTCCTCCTGTAAATCACTAATAGTATCTGACACATCTTCAACCTTGCCCTACTTGATCTCAATTAAGGACACAAGTAGGTCTCCTCACCACGTTTGAGTCCAGGCTTTAGCTGCACTGCAGACAACAAACCATTCTTTTATTTTCCTTCCTTCTTCTCTAAGTTTAAGTATACAATGTTTACAAGACCTAACATTTTCTCATCTATGATCATCAAACCACCTAGATGAGGCACCACCATGCATTTTTCCGTTTTCAAAAAATTAATTCCTAGGATGAGATCGAAATCATCGAAAGGAACAACCATCAAAATGCATTTTCCTTCCCACGGACCAAACCTCAAATCCACCACCGATGTGACACGAATTTGTTAGGCCTCAGAATTTATAAATCTTACTTGTATTCTGCCGCAAGTCTAATTTCAGATTTTCTACCTCCCTTTCTACAACAAAATTATTGGAAGCACCGGTATCCACCATAGCCAATACTTCTTTTCCATTGACAATCACGGTTATATACATTAGCACACGCGGAGTAGGTGTCTTTTCCTTTTGGGTCTGTAAATCACTCAACAGTTGCAGAAGGTTCATTCTAGGACCATTTGATGTTCTTTCCCCATCATTCGAGTCATTAGCAACCAGAGCATTTACTTTCTCACGTTTTGGGCATTCCTACATCCGATGGGGGCCACCACACAGAAAGAAACCCTTATTCTTTTCTTTGGATTGTCCATCACTTTTGGGTCTTTGTTATTTCCCAAACGCACAATATAGATCTATAAGAGAGGGGGGGGGGGGGTGAATAGATCTTTAAAATTCTTTTGATTAATTTATAAGATTGATTCAATACATACTTAATCAATAAGATCTACTCGTAGTGGATTATAAGTTTGAAAAACTCCACTTAAAAATTCACTCAAAGATCTCAGTTTATAAAACAAGTTATATGAATGATTAATCACATAGCAGATATATCAGTTATAGATTGCATAAAGTAAATGACATAATGTAACATACATGAGACATTTTAAGTGGTTCGGAGACTAAACAACTCCTACTCCACTCTTCTATTCATTAGGATATCCACTAAGGATATATGCCCAATAGACCATTTACATATAAATCCCTATGATTCCTTCGAGTCACAAAGTCTCGACATCGTGTCCCTAGGACTCGGTAATTCAGTCACTAATGAATAGGATCCACTGACCCCAATTTGGCCCTTGAGACCAGGATCCTTCAACCCTAATTCGATCCTTAAGACCAGGATCCACCAACCCAATTTCCTAATTTGTAGAAGTGTGTTTGAGGTGTTACTAACATGATTTGAATGCACTTCATCTTATGATACTTAGCAATATTATTAATCATCTTCCTGGTGTTTGCTGAACTTTGTTGTTGAAACTTGATTTCTTTTGATTATCAGTAGCTACTCATGATTATTGCTGATGTGCTGCTAAATTATTCACTTTAGCTCTTTGTATTTAGTGCTTAACAACATTGAACACTTTCAGGATTGTAGACTTGTGCTCTCAGTCTTCATCTTGTTAATTTTGAGTGTTCCTGCTGAAATTTATAGTTCTGCCTTGAGGTTTTCTTTCTAATTTGCCACTCTCATGTCATCAAAATCAACTACATGGCTTCTACATATCTGGACCTTTCCTTGCACTCATTAACTTTTGTAATCTGACGAGGTAGTGCCAAGATTAACTTTAATCTCCTTCTCTTTTGGGCTTAAAAAATTTAAACATTTATCTGCTCATTGAGCTGTCCTTACTCAACATTTTCTCTTGTTCAGCTCGATGTTCATCTCTGATGTTGATTCTCCTTTTGTATTGACATTCAGTGCTTGTCATCATCTTCTTCTTTTGAAGGATGCTGTCTTTTATACTACTTTGAAATCTTCCCGTTGAAATTTTTTTGTGACGCCCCCAAAATAGGTCTACACAACCCATTTTGAGTTGCCAAATACATGGTACAGAATCCAAATATAAACTTCCTATTTACAATAATTAACTGTCATGCAAAATACGACAAAACATAAGCTGTGAGTTTCAATAAAAATATTGACTCTTAGACAATATCCAAACTCAAATGAAGTCCTCATTAAAATTATTGTACACTATTTTATAAAGTAGTGAGGACTACTATAGTAACCATCTCGGATCATCACTCCATTCCCCGACTAGTCCCAGCTATATTCTCATTTTCTGAAGAGAACAATGAAAGAAAAAGGTGAGATCAACTAGCCCAGTAAAGAATATTATGACTAAGATAATGTAGAAAAAATTATCCTTAGTCCTCAACAGGGAAAAATCTGATAGAATACAATAGACAACAAGATTTAGATCAATAACTGTAGTGAAAATAAAAATCCATTAGAAGAGTCAAGTAGAGCATGATGTTTACTATCTTTTATGATTTAAAATTCCATCATCAATATTTTATCCTTATAACACCGATCAATAATTGTTTCAAACCAACGAATTATCTATGCACTATGGGCCAAAGATATTCGTTTGTATCACCAGTGGTCATGATCATGTCAAACACCTGTCCATCTATACACTACGAGCCAAAGAGAACTTTCACCATAAACCTTTATCTGTAACATTAAAGGTCATGATTATACCAATACACAATTCATAGTCATAATCATACCAATCAACAGGCTATCTTTGCACTACGGGCCAAAGATGACTTTCAACATAATATAAGCACGAGGATGATTTAAAGAATGAATCAATTGAGATCAAGGATAAATATTAGAAATTTATAATTTAATTTATCCAGATTTCAAGAATGTCAAAATTGTCAACATGATTACCAATTGTGGAGTAAAATTTAAAAATGATATTTAAGATTCATATTTCAAAGATAATTTGGACAAAGAAAAAAAACTAATTTCATCGTGAATAGTACTCCGACATGAATAGTAACTCAGATGAATAGTACTCCGACATGAATAGTACCCCAGATGAATAGTATTCTGACATGAATAGTATCTCGAATGAATTGTACTCCAAAATAAAAAGATTAAAATTTAATAAGAAATTGTTAACCAATATTCTAGTGAAATTATATTAGATGAAGCGCACACTATTAAGGATATTCTACTAATTTCAAGGATAATAGAAGCAATACTTATAAAAAGTAAGTGTAGATTTAGGAATATGAAACAAAATAATATCACTTACATACTATAGAGTATGGAAGAAAATAATAATCCTTACGGATATTAAACAAAAATAATATCCCTTACAAGTATGAAAGAATATACGAAACTACAAATGGATTTTCACTCGTCATGTGGTAATCCGCGTAGATAGATCATTTCCACAACTTAATAAAGAATGAATACGAAGGGTTATTCACCAGGCATGCGGTGATCTGCGTAGATAGGTTATTCCCATAGATTAATACAGAATAGAATGACAACCCTTATGAGTATAAAGAAAATAACATCCTTTACCTTAGTAGGAGACTAAATCTAACTGGATAACGGAGATATTCTTGAGGAAATCTAGCACTATTAGTTACACTCAAAGTATTCTTATACTAGAAAGAAATACACACAATATTATAAAAGAAGAATTCTCTGTCTGGTGTAATTTTCATTTCTTAACTAAGCATTCTATTTATAGGAGATTAGCAGGACACTATTTAAATTCTTCACGGATTAACAGAAATGAATTCACAGACGAATTTGGCTAATTTTTCTGATTTTACTATGCAGCGCTATGCAATAAAATATTCTAATAAAACAAAAACTTTATATATAATATAATATATTCTATTTATATTCTAATAAAATAAATAACTTTATATATATTATAAAAAAAATTCTATTTTATTACTATTATAATAATAAAAAAACAAAAATGAGATAACTTTCTACCGATGGTTTGAAAAATTGGTACATGAGAGTCCATGGAATAATAAGCCAAACTTACAACAACCGCTTTATGACAAACCTCTCTATTTATATCAAAAATTGAATAAATATCTCCCATAAATCACTTATCTTCAATCAACCCATTTTTAATCTTTCAACACTCATTCATCATTAATATTATAACTCACAATATTGACAACCAGACCGTTCCCAAGAAAGAGGGGGCTTTCTGATAAACATTTATCATTATTGGCGCACAATCAAATAGCCTAACCCCTTTCCTCGACAGAATTTTCTAGACATTTTCAATATTGCAAATAATAATATGAATAACTGTGTCGTTTTAACTATTGATTTAATAATATAAAATATTGTACAGATGATACTGTGATAATAATTGAATAAATAAAATTAGATACTATGCAACAACTACTCTGATAATTATTAAATAAAACTGAGTGACTTCTTAAGTAAGTATTAATAATCGTAGATACAAAGGTAATCTTGTGTCTATTGTTATGCAATCTCTGCGTACCAATCGCATGCAACAACGCCAGACATTCTTGTACTTTTATCACCGGGTATTTTAATAGTTTAACGGTAAAAGTCTTGTTGTTATTTTATGAAAAGGTTATTTTTGTCGCTTTCTATATTCGATAGTTATTCCATTGTGGGGTCCACCAATGATTGCGTCTTTGTACGAATATTTCCTGATAAAAAGAATATTCCCCGACCAAACGAATATTTTATGACAACTTGCTTACTTTGTAAAATTTGCACATATCACCCATAACTATAACATTATTTCAAATCAACACCTTACTATTCAAAATAATATTTAGAAAAAATTAAAACTTTATTCATAAAAAGTTGTGGTCTTACAGTTTTCGTTGGACCATTTAATGCTTAGATACTTTGATATCTCTGATGTTGACTTTTTGAGGCTCCGTGTCAGTGTACTTTTTGACTTAGGACTTGTTACATCAATTAATATATTTTCTAGCTTTTCAGACATCTTTCTTTTTGGCCAACTAGCTAGTAGATATACTTTTGTTTCCTTCCATAATTACATCTTCTGATACATTGAGATCATCTTATTGCAACGATCCATTTGTCAGTCTCATTGTCAGACCTGATACAGACTCTATGATCTGTTGTTGAAAGAGTCTTAGGATTGAGCCTTACGATTGTTTTGACCTTTCTGTTCTTTTATTCTTTTAACTGTTGATAGTAGAGTGAGGGATGTCTTAGTCTTTTGTTCTGTATCCTCACTACTAATATAGCCTTATCTTCTTTTCTGCTTTTTGATTACTTCATAATGCTTGCAGTTGTTTAGCATACTCTTCTTTATTTTCTTGATACTTTAGCTATCTTGCGAAGTCGATAAAATCTTTTTGAGCGAGTATTGTTCTTTGTTCTCAAGTACTGATTGCTTCTATGCGAATTTCTGATTACTCTATAGTCTTTTCTGAGTTCTGTGATTAGGTAGAATATCCTTAAAGTTGTGACCTTTAGATTTCTTCTGGAGATCTCTTTTTGTGAGAAGTATACTTAGATATCATTAGAGTATATTCTATTTCCATATACTTCTTCTTGAGTAATCTCCACTTTATATCCATGGCACAAACTGAGGTGGGCGATCTCTTCTAATTCGTGTAATCAGCACTTCACATTTTGTTGTACAACTCATATTCGATGAATTCCACAATCCATCACCTAGTATACTCTATACGAGTTTTCTTCTAAGGTTATAACCTAGGTCTTGCATCCTAATATTTATAACCTACAACTTTGATACCAACTTTGTGGCACCCCCAAATTTGGGTTCTCTAATCTAGGATTCAATGCTTATGATCCATCATCAACATACACATTCTATAAACTATTGCGGAATAAGAAACATATATTGTTCATTAGAATATTTCAACAACATAATCCCAAGGTCTTATTAATCTTAACTTAAATACATACCTTAAGTTACACTTAGTAACACAAAAAGTTTACAATACCAATTTAAATAATGATAGTAAAATAGTTAAACATTTTCTCTATTCTTAGACTTTGTCTTTGCCTTTGTCTTTCTTGGAAGGTTCTGGCTTAGTTGAAATAAACGTCATGATATAGCAAGGATAAGCAACTTATTTTCTTAGCAAGTTTAAATAAAAGGGAGAGATATCATGATTAGAAAGGAATTTAATTGTCAATGTTCAACAATATAATTTGATTGTGAAATAACAAGAATTAAGTTTTAATAATTGAATATTCGAATAATTGAATAATAAATGCTGAGTGGTCTGGAATGACCATGAACATATACTAAGATTTTTAGTATTTAAACTGGGCCTTTTAGTTAGTTTTGGTAATTGAGGGGATCAACATCTCATACTTGGTGAATTATGCATAACCACATAATAAACGAGCAACAATTATTTTTCAATATAATGCTTTAATAAAATTATTTTTTTTCTCAGTCAAGAGTCCTTACCAAATCAATTGGGTTGGAACATCTTTTAAAACATATTTATTTTAACAAATTTAAACATGATTGATCTAGCTGATACAACTAGCATATATCTAGCTTATAAATAGTTCATAAATGAAAGAACTTTACTTAATTCACAGTTCAATAATAATAGAACATGAATTCAATTGCACAAAGTGCGAATTTCAATAATCATTATGGATGTGGAATAATCAATAATAATTATTCATTAACATTCTTTAAAAATAATAACTCAAGTTTGAGTTAGAGAATTTGCCTTGTGTGCGGTCTACTGCCACGGGATTTAATTTATCCGCTTAAGCAATTTAACTTAACTTCCTTTGAGAAGACCTATCATTAATATTTGAATTAGCATATCATATATTTACTTATAATATCATTACTCTATATTAAATTGTCTAACATTTAGTCACATAGTTAAAAATTAGACATTACACTAATTCCTTGGTAATATTATCATTCCTTGATAATATTGCTCTCACATAAACATCACCTTAAGCTCATCTAATATTATTATTCTTAATAATATTTTATTCATTTCTTAGTATTATAAATCAATTAATAATACTTTACTCACTTGTTAAAATTATTAATCACTTAATATTATTTTAATTAATTCCTAATATTATTAACCCTTTAATAATATTTTAATCATTTAATAACACTTTACTTCTTTTACTAATATTATTAACCATTTAATAATATTTTAATCATTATCAAATATTATTAATTATTTAATAATATTTTAATCATATACTTATATTATTAATCTTTTAATAATATTTTAATCATTTACTAATATTATTAACCTTTTAATAATATTTTAATCATCATCTAATATTATTAACCATTTAATAATATTTTATTTAATTTTGAATATTATTAATCATTTAATAATAATATAATTATAATATTATTAATCTTTTAATAATATTTTAATCTAATATTATTAATATTTTAAAATAATATTATTACTTATTTAATAATATTTTAATCATTTATTTATGCCTTAATCTAATATTATTAATCATTTAATAATATTTTAATCTAAATATTATTAATTAATTAATAATATTTTATCATTTATTAAACTAAAAACAAATATATTTAATTGTTTACCCTTTTCTAATTCATTTATTTAACAATCCTAAAATGTCATAAATATAACACCTTATCAAAATGACCAAAATACCATCCAAAAATCAGCACAATAATGTTTAGGGTCTTTAAGACATAAAATTATATTTTTATAATTTATGACATCACATAACTTATTATTCTCATTTATTATTTATAACTCAAACATTTACATGAAAAATACCAAAACAGTTCAATTTTTCAATAGAATATGGTATCCTCATGAACATATATATTCTTTCTAGAGTTTTTCAATTTTTTTTTTACTTTTTTTTAAATGGTCTAAAATAATCAGATCTCACAACAATTATCTTAAATCATTCATTTGTCTGAAAATTATGAAATTTTCAGGGTTAGCTCCTGTTATGATCCTCTAACTCCATCAAATATTTTAAAATTTTTAGAGTTACACACAAAAAGTTATTTTGGTTTACTTTTAAAGTAGTCTTTTCTTGTAAAAATCATACCTTTCATTATATACATCCAAAAATCGCCATCTTTGGACTGAACCTTTTTAACTCATCATTAATTTTTAGAGCAAGAAAAACGGACAAAAATAACCCTACAATGAACTGGCCAGAACTGGCATTTTCCTTTTTTTTTTCTTTTAACTGGACTGTTTTGACTAAAACAGTTCTTATGGTAAAATTAACATTTTAGAGTTCTACGACAAGAGTTTAAAAGTTAACTCACACATCTAGCTCCCTCTTTGACGGATCACAAAAAGAAGGTGTATATTTTAAATGGTAGATTTTTAAAGTAGACAAAAGCTAGGGTTTTCTACCTTTAGAAAACTATTTTTCTTTTTCTTTCTTTTGATCAACTTTTAAACACCCAAAATGGTTAGATCTAAACATAATACACCATCTAACTAGTTGATCTAGTGTTCTCATGTTCAAAATCATAAACTCATGATTTAATAAAAGAAATCAAAAGAAATTAAACAAGCTTATAGTTAGGGTTTTTAATTGATACATTGATCTTATAGCAACCTTTCTTTTCCTTCCAAAGTAAGAGATACACTTAGGTAGCACGAGCTAGAACCTCTTCTTCCTCCTCTTTGGTGCCCATAGTTTTTGCTCTCTCTCTATTGTTTTTTTTTTCTTTTGCTAGCTTTTAGGAAAATGGGAAGAAAAAGTTGTTTGTAAATGTAATAAAGGCTATATATTTTTAATAAAAATATATACATACAACTATTATATGTATATATTATCTCCCAACTCTTCTCCATCTTATCTCTTACATTTCTTGTTAATCTAGCTAAAATAAGTGGCTAAATAGGATGATAACAACTAAGGGAGTTAGTAAACTACTTTTGACAAATGAGAGAAATCAAATAATTATCCCATGTGCCCAAAAATCACCCCCCTATACCCGGCCACATCATGTTATTTTTTCTCAATTTTTGATTTATTTTATTTGTCAAATTTGCTTAATAAAATGACTAAAAAGTCCCTCACTAGTTGGACTAAGACTTGGGCTTCCATTTAGTGGTTTGAGCTCTCTAATTAAAATGATTGGGCCATGTGAATTAGCATGGTCCAATACTTTAATTTTATCTTACCCTAATTAATTAATTAGGATTTTTATTCCACTCATTTTAGAATTTAAATAATTATTCATGTAAATTTAATTATATAACTCAATTAGACCTTCTTTAATTAAGTTATTGTAAGGATCGAGAATTTTATATAATTATATATGTAACTTTTTATGAATACATTTTTTTTTAGAAAGTACTTGGACCATATAAGTGAATATGTGAATTAAGAAAGATATATAGTTAATTTATTTATTTTAAGTTAACTAAGGTGAATTAACATAACTTGAATGTTAACCTTGAATGGTAAATTAAAAAGATTTACAAATCTTTAAGTGATTAATTATTTATATGAATTATATATAGTGATTACATGAGCGGTAATAACTTATCAAGCCAAATAGGGATAATTAAGTTAATAAATTAATAGAATATGTTATGACTTATGTAGATTATGTAGGTAATTAAATAAATATATAAATGTGTATATATTTATTATATAAAGAGAATCAAAAGGAAAGCTACATAACCTAATTATACATTAGGTATGGAAATTAAATAACCTAAGGGTTATAATATGTAAGAATGTTAGTATTTAAAATATATACTAACCTTAAGAGATTTATTTTATGTATCTCAATTAGTTAACTTTATATAACTTAATTAAAGCAAGTCTAATTGGGTAAAAAAATTAAATATACATGAGTAATTATTTAAATTATAATTGAGTGAATGAAAACCCTAATTAAATGATTAGGGTAAGATAAAATTAAAAGTGTTGGACCTAATCTAATTTACATGGCCCAAGAAATTATTTAGGAAGTCCAATAGAATTAAGGAATTAGCCCAAACTTTAGCACACTTGTTAAGGAATTTTTGGACATTTGAGTAAGCAAAATATTACATTAAAATTAAACCAAATTGGGAGAATAAAAGGCCCAAATTTTGGCCCAACAAGGGAGGAGAAAAGGAGAGCATGTGGTGTAATGATTCATTTTACCAACTCCCTTACTAACTCTCACCAACTCTTCACATGTGTCAAGTTTCTACTCAACCAACACTTTTAGACCAAAATGGCAAGTAACCTCAAACTTACAAGCAACATCAACATGATTAGGGAGAGAAGGAGCAAGGAAGGTGGGGGATGTATGTAGATATACATAATATATCTAAATATATTTTACTAACACTAAACCATTCATTTCTCTCTCATCTCATTTCATAACTTAGTAAAACAAAAGAGAGAGAAAGAGAGAAAGAGAGAGAGAGAGAGAGAGAGAGAGAGAGAGAGAGAGAGAGAGAGAGAGGATATTTCGAGCAGCCCTTAAGGAAGAGAGAAAGAGAGTTTTTGCAAGTCATCTAGCTCCATAAGAAAACTTAGGAAGAAAAAGAGGGAAGAACTCAAGCAAAGGTATACCCCTAAACTAGTTTTTATAATTTATTTTGATTATTCTCAATCAAAATTTGGATCTATGATTCCAAACTTCAAAACCTTATATCTACATGTTAATAAGTGTTTTATGTTTAGATCTAACCCTTTTGAGTGTCAAAATTTTGTTTAGAAGCATAGAAATGAAAACTAGATTTTCAAAAGTTAGAAAACCCTAACTTTTTACTACTTTAAAAGGTTATAAGTTGAGATCTATAACTTTTTTTTGTGATCCATTGAAGAGGAGTACTAGATATATAAGTTCACTACTAAACCCAAGTAGTAGCACTAAAAAAATGTGTTTTCAAGCCACGGTGGTTGTTTTAGTCAAAATAGTTCGGATAAAGAAAAGTGGGAAAAAGGGGAAATAAACTTGCTGACCAGCCGCTTCCAGGGGCTGTTTCGTCATGTTTTTGATCTTTAAAAATTTTGGAAACATTTGGAACGATAATATGATGAGTTATCTGAGTCCTCTAAAAGGATGAGAATTTTTGGGCATATAGAATGAGAGTTATGGATTTTACGACAAATGACTATTTTAAAAAGTAAACTTGAATAAATCTTTGTGTGTAACTCAAAAAATTATAAAATGTTTACTGGAAGTAAATATATATAACAGGAACATACCCTGAAAATTTAAGAATTTTTGGACAAATTGTAGATTTATGATAAATGTAGCAAGATTTAGCTATTTTGGACTATTTAAATATAGTAAATGAAATCCAAAAATCCAGAAATATTATATGTTCATGAGGATATTATATTCTGATATATCCCAGAAAAGAAACATTTTTGGAAGTATTTTGTATTTTTCATGGATGTGCCTGAGTTATGAATAAATAATAATAATTAATTATGTGATGTTGAAAATTTGAGAAATATAATTTTATGGCTTGAGAACCCTATATATGCTATATGTAGATTTTTGATAAGTATTCTTGGTCATTTATGATGATATATTATATTTATGGCATTTTAGGTTTATTAAACAAGTGAATTAGTAAGGATTAAACAATTAAAATAAATTTTTATAAGTTTAATAAATGATTAAAATACTATCAAATGATTAATAATATTAGACTAAAATGTTATTAAGTAATTAATAATATTTAGATTAAATTTAAATTAAAATATTATTAAATGATTAATATTATTATAGTATAAGTAAGATATTATTAAATTATTAATAATATTATGTGGTGAGTAAGACATTATGAAATGATTAATAATACTTGTGAATGAATAAAATATTATTAAATAATTAATAATATTAATTGAGAGTTTAAAATGAATAATAAAGACAAGTTAAGTATTTTAAGAATATAGTAGGATTGGACATTCAATATGCTAAATTGGGTTTATAGTATGTTGAAAATGATAATCCAGCTTGCTGGATTGGTTAATCCAGGTTGCTGAATTGGATAATCGAGGTTGCTGGATTGATCTGTTTGTATAATCCAAATTACTGTATTAGTATTCGACTTACTGAATTATAAATAAGAACTTATAAAATGAAAGAGCAAGTGTTAAATCTTAATGTATATGGTTTAGTGATTGAAATATTATCAAAGGATAATACTATTACTAAAGATTTAAGGTGTTTGATTATGTAATTACATGTTAGATAAATTATTATGGAATAATGGTATAATAAGTGAGATATGCGATGCTAATTAATAGATCAATCTTATTAATGATATGTCTTTCAAAAAAAGTCATATTAAATTGTGTAGTGGTAAACAGCGATCAAGGCAAATTTCTATACTCTTTTATTGTGCAAGTATCTAAACCTTACGCGCTACTTTTATTTTGTGCAAACATGTATATGTTATGCAAAATATCCTTTC
This sequence comes from Panax quinquefolius, assembly GCA_020205615.1. NCBI lineage: Eukaryota > Viridiplantae > Streptophyta > Magnoliopsida > Apiales > Araliaceae > Panax > Panax quinquefolius. The sequence goes on from CM035173.1 coordinate 85,463,061, forward strand.
TTTATCGGATTTCTTTCGGTTCGTTCATTGTTTACAAGTATATTATTACTGTCTTCATATGATTCATATATAATCAAAATTGTTCTGTTCTTTGTAAGCTAAGTTTGGTTATGCAAGTGTCCTCACTTGTATAAATTGTTATATTTGAACAAGTTTTGATACATACTATTGAATTTTGGTATGTAAACATGGTTTAAAAGCTGTCTAAGCTATTTGACTCGGATAAACATAATTGTAAATGTATCATTGAATATTATTATTTATGATAAAGTCGTCCAACTGAATTAATTTGGTTCGGACTCTAGACTGAGTATGAACATCCCTAAATTGGGAAATTTTTATGTGCCAAAGGCGGTTATGATGAACGTGAATGTCGTTCCAGTATGTAGTGTTGATCAATACAGGGCATAACGAGCTGATCACCCTCCGTGCCCTTAAGTCAGCCGGTTTACAGATGAATTTCGATACAAACCTTTTTAAAATTGAAAATAATGGTTCATGGTCTATTGAACGCTCAACATTGTATAGTCGCTATGTCGTTTAAAAAAAATGAAATGTCTTGATATGTTGTTTAAAATTGTTTCAAATGGCTTCACAACTATTGATTAGTTGTAGAAGTATACCTCAAGTAAAACATTTATTTTTTTCAGCTGATGTTTATTATCTGCTATTACTTGTTGAGCAATTAAATGCTCATTCTTGCTTTAAATTAAATGTTTTCAGCTAAGCGAGATCGACCGGAAGGTTCTGTCAAGGATAAGGGAACGAAGAAGCTGAAGGAATAGTTATAAGGTGTTATTTGTAATAAGTAGACTTTTGTATGGTGATAATATAATATTTATCATATAATAATGTACTTAAAAGTCATCGTACCTGAGGATTAGACAACTCTGTTATAATCTTTTTAAATATGTAATATATTTAGCAGTTTAATGAAGGTATCGTGTAGCGCCAAGTACGGGTTACATGTACCTGGATTTTGGTTTGTCACAATTATAATAATTACTTAGTTGAGATATATAAAATGAATCTCTTCTGGTTAGTTTACTAGTATATGTATTAAATACTAGCATTCTTCAATTACAATAACACTTAGGTTATTTAATTCTCATATCTAATGTGTGTATTAGGTTATGTAACTTTTTTTCTATTTATATAATCAATATATATATATATATATATACATATATATATATATATATATATATATATATTCAATATATTTATTTATTTAATCTCATACATACTTCACATGAGTCACAACATATTTATCATTATTGATAAATAATTATTATATTCGTTTAATCACATATCCATTCACTATATGTCACAACGTTTTCAATATCATTAATATTTAACTAATATATTTATTTACAATGTGACTTAAAATTCTTGGTTATTACAAAATTCCCATGTTTGGATCATCAGCATGCCCGCACTCACATCATCCTCAGTCCGAGTTTGCTGCCATAAATTAGCATCCTCCATCAAGTACATGCTAGTAATGGTAACTCTCTCCTTGTCTAGGATATGTGTAGCCACGAAGTATTTCTCTATGTACCATAAGAAATTCTCTAATTCCATAGCATTTCGACTGCCCTTAAATGCTTTGGGTTCAGGAACCTTTACTTTCGAGTGCCCATCACCATCATTAATTGGCCTAGCAGCCACGACACGTCGTACCAATGCCATATCTTCAGCCAATTTCTTAAATCGTTCAGTCACTTCGAGAGTCCATTTTGTTGTGGCCAATAGATCCATGGTCATGTTGTCCATCTTCTTATTGAACTCTATGATATGATCTGCAACTTCAGAATGAAGGTTCTCCAATAGAGCATTTGATGCACTAACTTGGTCTGCTAACGAACCTTCTTCACTAACCAACCACATAGCCATAAAATTTTCTAGTGACTGCAATCTCTCTTGCAAATCGTGGATCCAAATTTTGTTCTTTGTCGTCGTTCTCTAATGAAGCTCTGATACTAATTATCAAAGGATCTATAAACTAACACAAATTTTTCTTCGTAAAATATTTTACGTACGATGCACATATTTGTTCACTCAAACCAGTTAGCAATATTCACACACAAACACACGCACGTTTGAATGTAACTTACAGTCTATACACAAGCTAAACACAAATTACAAGACAATGTCCCAACCTTTTATTACTTCTCTAAATAAAAAAGAATATAATTTGGCTAGGGCTTGCAGACTCATACTTGATCAATGATCTTTGCCAATAAAAGCCTAATAGTACATATAAATACAAATACAAAATTAGGCTGCATTTGTTATCCCCATTTGCCTAGAATTTTCTTGGCCAATGGCTTTTCAAGATTAAAATGTGCAACTGCTTAGAATTGCCCACTAGAAAACTACATGCAGATGTGTTGGACCCATGTCCAACAATTTCAGTCTAAGCTGTGCCAATATATGTGGAGGTTGGCTGAGTCAGCAACAACTGCTCATCAATTTGGTCCTTGCTCTAGTCAGCTAATCCAACTAGCCACATTCTTGTTGCCTCAACCCATGAGTTTTCCCATTATGTGCCACAATGCATTGTCCATTCAGCCCACATGAAAAATCCAACTAGGCCATGCACTTGCCTAAAGTGCTTCCCAAATTAACTATGCACTCCCAATCCAACTCTGACTGTCTTCACATGCACCCGCCTTGTATGCTGGGCGCCAGCCCATGCCATGTACTGGCATGCTAGGCCCAAGGTTATGTCATGCCCAACGTTCTTGCCAAATCATGCCCAACCTATAAAAGGTTCTTTGATACAATCCAAGACACCAATCTGTTGTTAACATTGTTGTTAAGAGATCTCAACAATGCCCTAATACCCTGCACACATAGGCCATGACAGCCTGCCCATGACTTGGGAGGACTTCACGGACCACCCCTTCCCTATAGAAGCACTTATGAAAATTTCCAACGTGCCAACAATAGATATAAGGTGTACTTGAGGAGTTATAACGCAGACCCACTAGATTTGCTGGTTTTGGCCAGCATCCCAATTTTCTGCCCAGTGTCGCAAAATGTTGCACAATGCCCCAAGTCGCGTCATCTTGTCACCGCATCTGTCGCCAAATTGTGTGTCAAGCTGTCTTGCCCCACATCAACTGAGTGTGTCAAGGCCAACTGTTGGCATGCTATCTAGCCACCCCACATGCCAACTGCATGTCAACCCGCTAAGGGACTAATAGAAACTAACATAGAGAGAGGCCACGTGACATTGCAAGGCACATTTTTCACCCTCCCTTAGACAAGTAAGAAAAAAATGAGAAAAACGGAGATCAAGTAAGAAAAAACATGTAAAAAAGTAGCTATAAAGGAAACAATTAAGGAAGGAAGCCACCATGAGGGTGAGCCACCCCATAGGGTCGGCCTTAACTTATCCCCTCATGGTGGGGGCTGCTCCAAGTGTCTCTCACCACACTTCACCCTCAAAACGTAGTCAAATTTAAGGAGGAATGCAAGAATGGGGTCAAAATATAAAGGGATTGAGGAAATGACCACCATGGGTTGGAGGCACCCAATAGGGTCGGCCCCAACCCTTACACAGTTGGACCCAACATGGTTAGGGGTTGTCCTAAGGGTTTCCCATCACATAAAAATTTCAATACTTTGACAAATTCAAGGAGTACAAGAAAGGGACAATATAGAAAGAGAGTAAGAAGGTTACCGAATGAGGCCAAGGCACCCTATAGGGTGCCCCAACCTTATAAGGGTCGACCCTAACATGGTGGGGGGGGGGGGTCCCATGACCTCTCATCACACCTTAAGCTCAACACTTAGCCAAAATTTAAAAAAGTTACACAAAGAAGCACTCAAGCAAGAAACAACCAAGGGAAAACCACCATGAGGTGGGAAACGACCCAAAGTTAGTTCCTCATGGTCGACCCTAACATGTACTCCCTCATAAAGGAGGTCCTCACTGTTGGTTTCATAATTAAGAACAAACATACAATTAGATTGCAATTAAGAAGAAACATTACATAAATCATAGTTAAAACTTTCTACAATCCTAAGAATCACCTTATGTGATATTATTAATTGAGCAAGGATAAAAGATATACCTTTACAAAGATGAATCAACTCCTTGATTTGATCTTCAAGTTCCAATCCTTTTCTTCTCTGTACTTCAAATCTTCGGATCAAATATTAGCTACTCAATGTGTGAAGCGCTCTAAACGTGATCTACCAAAAGAATATTGATTGGAGAAGTAAATTTAGGTTTCTCCAAACTTAGGGTGATGTTGATCGATTTCACAATCAATATATGCGTGCAAGAATACACGGTCAACAAGTAATAAAGTGAAAGTAGAGTATCGTTCCCACAAGAAAATATTAATAAAAATTACCAAGTACTAACTCTTAACCAAACTAATTTTATTTAAAAAATCCATTTAAGCTTTTGAATTAAATTATTTAATTAAACTAATACTAATTACCACTAGTTAAAATCAGAGTATGGAGATTTAAGATCACAACTTCACTTATTGCTTCACATATATTAAAACACTTCTTATTAATTTTGCTCACTATTTTGGATTGTTAATCAGGAACTCATTAGTATTTATAACCACCTTTAGATGCATTACAAACATATCAATCCAAATCCACAGTTGATAGAATTGAATCCTAATTAACTAACTCACTGTATCTCTATGTGAATTACAATTAAAGAGAATTTAAAGCAGATGTTCCTTTATCGAGTTACATGCGGTATAGGTATATCTCTATTCTAGAAACAAATCATGAATTCCATTGCCATGCAGAAAACACAATCACACGTTGTTATGGTCATATCTAAATCTATAATTCGTTTCTCAATTTCATATTGTAATAACTTGATATTTTCTATATAAATACATAAGAAATTTTGCATATAATTTTTTTTATTTATTTTAAAGATGAGATATGTGCCAAGTAATGTGTAAGATAAATGAAAATATATTTATTACCTCGAAAAATTATAAATAATTTTAGAATTATTGATCATTATAAAGTATATTCTTATAATAATTAATTTTATAGTAAAAATGTTTTTATTAATTATTTTCCATGAAAATATGATTTTATATTATGTAAATAATATATGAAATGATTATTAAATTATAATAATAAATGTTTTATTATATGAATTTGTTCAACATAATTAAATTATTTATTTTAACTTAATTATTAATGTTGTATATGAAAGATAAATCGATATGGAATCCAAACCCTAAATTTGGATTTTGATCAAGGATGAGAATAATAATATTATATTAATCATATTTCGATCTTTATAAATATATGCAAAGATATGTGTAGATCGATAATGGTCGTTAGTCAATTATGGTGTATCACAACAAACATTAGTATTATTGTCATAAACCATAATTAGAAACTCAAAATCTGAGTTTAAGATCTATTTAAAATTATGTTATATGAATTATGTTACATATTATAAAATTTAAATCATTAATTAGGAAAAAACCTAATTAATATTTGAAAACCTAACTAAAATTAGAAACCCTAATTTGCTAATTAGGAACCCTAATTACTAAAATTAGAAACCATAATTAATAATTTAGTAAATTAAATTATTAATTTGGGAACCCTAATAATATTAAGGAACCCTAATTATTTAATCCCTAATTTTCTATTAAAAAACCCTAATTTTAATTAGTGTGTTTTAATTAAAATTTTATTACACTTTAATTTTAATTTATCAAACCCTAGAAATTATTTGGGAAACCTTAAGGTTTAAAATCTATTGATTAAACCCTAGATTAAAGTACCATGGACAAAAATACCATTAAAATTGATAACCAAATTACCATTATACCCTTTTTATCCCATTTGGTGAATTATTACTAGAAAATCTAGCAAGATCTTGGCAAGCCACCCTAGTCTAAGCTATGAGCCTACAAATTTCCAGCACATCAGCCATATTCAGCTGCATACATTGCATCTACATCACATAAGTAGAATTGGAGAGAGAAACTGTATATTCATGTTCATTTATTTCCAATACTCAAACTTGACTCTCTCTCTCTCTCTAAAACCTCCAAAATTTATTAGTGTACCAGTCTCTAAATCAAGCCCCACGACTTCCAATCACAGATCACAAGCCAAGAAATCAGAATTTGTTCATAAAAAGGTAAACCCTAAACTAGAAATCTGACTTTTCATTTTATGTTAAATGTTGTGTTTTTATGTTAAAACATGTTGTTTGTAGTCTATTTAAGTGATCTGGGTTGGTATCTTGTAGATTTATAACATCTAAGTACTTGAAATTAAAGTTTTCAAAAATTTTGAAAAAGTTTAAAAATGAAGACTGACAACGAATGTCAGGCCTTATATCTCTGTGATCTTTGATGATTTTTGTGTTATGAAAGTTTGTACTTATAGTTTGTTATGAGATCTTTAATATGGAACTTGAATCAGGTCCATATCTGTTGTAGATTAAAAGTTATTCGTGGTCAAAGTGGGTTGACCGACATTGACTGGCTGTTCTGGAAACCCAGATTCTGCCCAGAAAAGTCTGACAGTGACTTTTGAGACCCTAGGTCTTGCTGTTGTTAGTTAGTTATGTTATGTTGTTGTTGTGGTTGTGTATACTGACATGAGAACTATCGAAACATGCCTTTATAACTCCCAGATCATATGTAGAATCGAACTAAATGGTGGTCAAACATTGATAGCCGAAACTGCTCAAGAACATTTCTGGAAAACCCAGAAATGTTCATGAACAGTTACGGGAAGGTACTTTAACCGGCATGTATTTAGCAATTCTGTTGATGTTATAGGTGTTTTAAATATTATATCTCTTCAATTACATGTCGTCTACACACTAAAAATATTAGATCACATAAAGCAAACCTGTAGTGCAAGATATATTAATCGAAAGTAGGACCCTTGAGTTTTTGAGAAACCCAGAAACTCAAGAACATGTTTGACAACAAATTCTGTAGCTTAGATCTGGCAATCTTGTTATAATTTAGTCATGATATCGATTTGTGTTTATTGTATTACATGTATACTACAATATTAAAACAAGTACAATCCTAGAAAGTGTCATGATCATGGAAATTAAACCGGTCAAACATACCTACTTGTAAACTGCCCATGAATTTCAGGGTTTCATCAAGAACACTATCAGCGATAGTTATGTCGCTAAAGCCACTTTTAGCGACAGATAATTTCTGAAATTTATTATTTTATTAAATAAATAGAAAAAAATAGTTTAATTATTAAAAATACATAATAAATTACTAAAAATTATTTTAAATTCCAAAAATTAGTTTTAATTATTTTAAGTATATTTCATATATATTTAATATTTTTGAATATAAAAGGTATTTAATTTATTTAAGTATAATATTAAATAAATAATTTAAAAATGATTTTAATACATGAAAAATCATTTAAAAATATATTATGGTATAAGAAAATATTTTAAGTTATTTTCTATAACTTTTAATATTTTGTGATGAATTTCATTAATAAATTAATATTAATGATAATTAATTTATTTAATAAATGTATTAAATAAATTATGAAAAATAGAATTAATGATTTAAAATTTATATAAAAATGATTTAAAGATTATAAAAATATTTTAGGTTATAAAATATAACTTTTGATATTTTGTCATGAAAAACATTAATATTTTAATATTAAGGATATTAGATTTATTTAATAATTATATTAAGTAAATTAATTTAAAAATGATTTTAATATTAGAAAAATTATTTTAAATGAAAATAAAGAGTTTAATAATATTTTAAGTTATAAAATATAACTTCCAATATTTAAAGGTAAATTTCATTAATTATTTAGTATTAATGATATTAAAGTTATTTAATAATTATATTAAATAAATTAGTTTAAAAATTATTTTAATATTATAAAAATTATTTTAAATGAAAATAAAGTGTTTAAAGATATTTTAAGTTATAAAATATAACTTTTATTTAATATTTAAAGGATAATTTCATTAATAAGTTAATATTAATGATATTTGATTTATTTAATAATTATATAATAATTATATTAAATAAATAGTTTTAGAATGGTTTTATTAATTTAAAAATCATTTAAAAAGGATATAAATGAATTAAAAGTATTTGAAGTTATAATTAATGACTTTTAATATTTTGATAAATAGTAAATTAATATTTAAATATTAATGGTAATTATTTAAAATGATTTTAAATGTTTTAAAAATCATTTAAGGGTAATATTAATACTTTTTAAATATTTTTTGAGTTATTATAAATAACTTTAATATTTTGGCAATGGTTTCATTAATAGTTTAACATTAATTAAATATTAATGATAATAGAATTATTTAATATTTATATCATGTAATAATGATTCTGGTGTTTGAAAAATCATGATAAATTATAATAATTATTTAAAAATTATTATAAGGTTATGAAAGGTAATATGACTAGCATTTAAATTATCTAATCAAATATTGAACTATAGAATAGAGTTTTAGACTCGATAATTACCTGATAAAGCCGTCGGTACACCAAAATATTTCAAAAATTGATCTAAACTTAGATAATTTGACTAGATACGTGTCTGTTGGTGAATCAATGATTGTTAAACTTAAGTAACAATGTGATTAGGTTATGTGTTGACTGTAAATAGCAGTACTATGTGTTATGATAAATTATTCTAATCGAACGAATGATCTTATTAATGATAGGTTTCGGTATAAAAGATAAAACTAAGTTGCGTTATTGTAAGCAGCAGCTCAGGCAAGTATCTTACCTTTGCATTTACTTTATGCAATGGACACGAGTAAGAATATTTTAGAATCTTATTATTATTATTGTGCTAGATTATGAACTCTATTGTTATCGATTATGTATCCAGTCATTCATATTCATACAAGTTCTTAAATTATCCGATCGTTGTTTTTCAATATAGTATCACATTATAATTCAGATATTTATTCTGTTCGTTAAATTCTAATTATGGTTATACAAGTGTCCCAACTTGGATAATCATTGTATTTAATCACATGTTGACACATACTTATTACTTTCCAGTATGTATACGTTGACTTTAAAGCCGTCTAAGCTATTTGCTTTGGCTAGACACAAACTTAGAAATATTGTTGAACAAGATAGAACTTTATTGTATCCAACCAGATTGTTTTGGTTTGGATTCCCGACTAAGTTTGAATATCCCGAATATGGGAAAACTTTTGTGCGCCAAAGGCGGATCAGATGGATGATAATATCGTTCTTGCATGTAGTATTGATCAATACAGGGCATAACGAGCTGATCACCCCCGTGCCTGTAAGTAATGACGATTTACAAATGATGTTCTGTTTAAACCTTTTTGAAAATAGAAAATAATGTTCATAGTCTGTCAACTAATCTCCAGCTATAGTCAGTACGTAGTTTTAAAAATTTGATATAGAATTGATATGTTGTTATTATTGGTTCAGCTTACTTCACAACTGTTGATTCGTTGTAGAAGTGTCATTCAAAGAAAATATTTAATTCTTTTAGCTAATATTTATTGTTGCTATTACTTGCTGGGCACCCAAATGCTCATTCTTGCTTTAAATTTAAATGTTTTCAGTTAAGTATGATCAACCCGAAGGCTCAGGCAAGAACAAGGGGAAAGGAAAGCTGTTCGAATGAGATTTATAATATTCTGTGTAATAGTTATAATTTATCAAGACAATGATACTTACTATCTATGATGTAATGAATGTTTAAAGGTCATGCACCTGGGAGTAGACTTTGATGCATATGTAAATCAAATTTGGTGTTTATATTATTGTTATTATTATTATTAGTATTATTCTGCTCATAGAAATGGTATCGTGAAGCACTGAGTTCGAGTTTCAAGTACCTGAATTTGGGGGCGTCACAGGTTGGTATCAAAGCTTTAGGGTTAGAAACCTTAGGTGGGATAGACCTTAGGCTATAACCTTAGGACAAAGGAAAACGTTGAAAATACAAATAACTCATATAGAGTTTAAAAGGAGATGAATTGAATAAATTCATCGTCAAACAAAATAAAAGATAACTCATATAAAACTATTATTTGCATGTGTATATATATATATGCTAATCGGGATAATTTATGTGTGTATGTCGTGGAAAAAGAATTAGGATACCCTCGGATCGGAGCCAATATCAAAGCCAATAGTGAAATAGAGGCTCATAGTGCAAGAAACCTTGATGAGGTGGTGGTATTGGAAAGCGTAGTACCAGATCCAGAAATGGTGGAACTGATAGATAGTGATTTAGACACTAAAGTTGGAGCTGATCAAGCATCAACGGAGGTTTAGAATTTGAAGAACAAGGTTTCTTCTCTAGAAAAGCTGTGGGAAATAGAAAAGCTACTAAATAACTAATTGCGAAAGGCGTTAATGGAAACTATGGAGGAATAAGATAAGCTTAAAATCTAAATTGATCAAATGGGAACCAGAAGCAACAGACCGTGCACAACTCCAAGCAAGAAGGGGAAAAGAAAGATGAAAGACCGTGACTTAGGAAATAAGTAGGATTAGTAGTTGATTATGTATGTTTGATAATGATCGTGTGTAATGTAATAGTCTCGACTTTTGTGCCCACAAAGGGATAACAGTATGTGCTAGGTTATGTAAAGTACTTTAAATTAATAAATACGAATCCATGTTTGAATAATGGAATAAGTTTTGTATAAAACTTTGTGTTACATGTTAAACTTATACAATAAGGTTTAGAATATAAGTTAAATTTATGATTTTATGTAATCAGATATTGCCGCCAAGACGTCGAACACGAAATCAAAGGGCAGAAGAATCTGTCAACAACGCTGGGGGACAACAGCAAGACCCGATGAAAAACTTTGCAAACATGGTAGCTCAGGCTATATAACTGGGAATACCATCCGCAGGGAACCAACCAGACAATCGCTTGGCAAAATTTAAATTCTTTAAGGCAGTAGGACCACCAGAATTCAGGGGAACAGCTGACCCTATAGAAGCCCAGACATGGGTTAACGAAATAAAAAAGGCGTTCATAATTGCTAGGGTAGATGAGGGGCAAAAGACCGCTTTTGCCACCTATATGATGAAAGGGGAGGCTGACTTTTGGTGGGAGGTAAATCAAACTAGGGCAGGAGAAGGAGTAGTTACTTGGACTAGGTTTAAGACTTTATTTTTTGAAAACTATCTATCAGCTAGTATGCAGGCTAGGATGGAGGTAAAATTTCTGGAGTTGAAGTAGGATAACATGACTATTACGGAGTATGCCGAAAAGTTTAATGAGTTGGCTAGGTTCGCTCCGCATCAAGTTGATACGGAGGCTAGAAAGGCAAGGAGGTTTGAGCTGGGATTAAAACCCTGGCTCTACAACAAGGTGGCGGTGTTGCAGATTAATACTTTTGCAGCACTCATGGAAAAGGCTATTATAGCTGAGGAGGGGAGTGAGGCCATGAGCCTCTACAACAAGGAGAAGAAGAACAAAGGCAAGACGGTAGGAGTTGTGAAGGTAGAAACTAATAGTGGGAATAGGGGTGAAAAGAGGAGAGGGAGCAATATTGGGAATGTTCAGGTGAAATAGGAAGGTGTGAAGAAGCAGGTAGTTCAGTGTGGGAACTGTGGGAAGAATCACTCTGGTGAGTGTCTGAAGGGTAAGTTTGTATGTTACAAGTGCGGGCAGGAGGGCCATATTTCTCCCAACTGCCCCAACCCAAGGATGAACAATGGGTGTTTTCTATGCAAATCGACTGAACATAAGGTGAAGGATTGTCCAAAGAGGAGAATGGAGGCAGGGAGTGTAACCACGGGAAAAGGCAGCGGGACTTTGGCAATCACAGGACCTACCTTAACCAACAACCCAACAAAAGCAACCGCGAGAGTCTTCAACATGACGGTCCAGGATACTGTGGCAGCTTGGAATGGAACTCCAGGTATTATTCGAATAACTTTTATTTTCGTGTATATATATGATTTTCCTATATATAGCAAATTATTTTATAAAGAAATTTTAAAAGAGGGATTTGAGTTCTTTTAGAAATCAATTTTTCGTTTAATCAGATAGACAAGCTTTATGCCGAATAGTTAAATATCAGTTCGATCAAATATGATCGAGATCTACTTGCAATGAATGTGTATGCTATGTAACCTTGTATGTATGAGTTTTAAAACGGTGATTCCAGGGACGGAATCCTTATAAGGGAGGGTGAATGTAATAACCCGATATTTTCTATATAAATAAATAAGAAATTTCGCATATAATTTTTTATTTATTATAAAGATGAGATATGTGCCAAGTAATGTGTATGATAAATGCAAATATATTTATTACCTGAAAAATTATAAATAATTTTAGAATTATTGATCATTTTAAAGTATATTCTTATGATAATTAATTTTATAGTAAAAATGTTTTTATTAATTATTTTCCATGAAAATATGATTTTATATTATGTAAATAATATATGAAATGATTATTAGAATTATAATAATAAATGTTTTATTATATGAATTTGTTAAGCATATTTAAGTTATTTATTTTAACTTAATTATTAATGTTGTACATGAAAGATAAATCAGATATGGAATTCAAACCCTAAATTTGGATTTTGATCATTGATGAGCATAATAATATTATATTAATCATATTTCAGTGCTATAAATATATGCAGTATATGTGTAGACTGATAATGGTCAGGCAATTATGGTGTATCACGACAAACCTTAGTATTACTGTCATAAACCATAACTGGAAACTCAAAATTGGAGTTTAAGATCAGTCAGAAATTGTGTTATATGAATTATGTTACATATTATAAAATTTATGTTAATTAGGAAAACCCTAATTAATATTTAAAAACCCTAACTAAAATTAAAAACCCTAATTTGCTAATTAGGAACCTTAATTGCTAAAATTAGAAATCCTAATTATTATTTTAGTAAATTGAATTGTTAATTTGGGAACCCTAATAATATTAAGGAACCCTAATTATTTAAACCCTAATTTTCTATTAAAAAACCCTAATTTTAATTAGTGTGTTTTAATTAAAATTTTATTACACTTTAATTTTAATTTATCAAACCCTAGAAATTATTTGGGAAACCTTAAGGTTTAAAATCTATTGATTAAACCCTAGATTAAAGTACCATGGACAAAAATACCATTAAAATTGATAACCAAATTACCATTATACCCTTTTTGTCCCATTTGGTGAATTATTGCTAGAAAATCTAGCAAGATCTTGGCAAGCCACCCTAGTCTAAGCTATGAGCCTACAAATTTCCAGCACATCAGCCATATTCAGCTACATATATTGCATCTACATCACATAAGTAGAATTGGAGAGAGAAAGTGTATATTCATGTTAATTTTTTTCCAATACTCAAACTTGACTCTCTCTCTCTCTAAAACCTCCAAAATTTATTAGTGTACCAGTCTCTAAATCAAGCCCCACGACTTCCAATAACAGATCACAAGCCAAGAAATCAGAATTTGTTCATAAAAAGGTAAACCCTAAACTAGAAATTTGACTTTTCATCTTATGTTAAATGTTGTGTTTTTATGTTAAAACATGTTGTTTGTAGTCTATTTAAGTGATCTGGGTTGGTATCTTGTGGATCCATATGTGCCACTATGCATTGTCCATTCAGCCCACACGAAAAATCCAATTAGGCCATGCACTTGCCTAAGGTGCTTCCCAAATTAACTATGCACTCCCAATCCAACTCTGACTGTCTTCACATGCACCTGCCTTGTATGCTGGGCGCCAGCCCATGCCATGTAATGGCATGCTTGGCCCAAGGTTATGTCATGCCCAACGTTCTTGCCCAATCATGCCCAACATATAAAAGGTTCTTTGATACAATCCATGACACCAATCTGTTGTTAGCATTGTTGTTAAGAGATCCCAACAATGCCCTAATACCCTGCACACATAGGCCATGACAGCCTGCCCATGACTTGGGAGGACTTCACGGACCACCCCTTCCCTATAGAAGCACTTATGAAAATTTCCAACGTGCCAAGAATAGACATAAGGTGTACTTGAGGAGTTATAATGCAGACCCACTAGATTTGCTGGTTTTGGCCAGCATCCCAATTTGCTGCCCAGTGTCGCAAAATGTTACACAATGCCCCAAGCTGCATCATGCTGCTGCATACTGTCACCCAAATTGTGTGTCAAGCTGTCTTGCCCCACATCAACTGAGTGTGTCAAGGCCAACTGTTGGCATGCTATCTAGCCACCCCACATGCCAATCAAGTGTCAACCATTAAGGGGACTAATAGAAACTAACATAGAGAGAGGCCATGTGACATTGCAAGGCATATTTTTCACCCTCCCTTAAACAAGTAAGAAAAAAAATGAGAAAAACGGAGATCAAGTAAGAAAAAACATGTAAAAAAGTAGCTATAAAGGAAACAATTAAGGAAGGAAGCCACCATGAGGGTGAGCCACCCCATAGGGTCGGCCTCAATTTATCCTCTCATGGCGGGGGCTGCTCCAAGTGTCTCTCACCACACTTCACCCTCAAAACTTAGTCAAATTTAAGGAGGAATGCAAGAAAGGGGTCAAAATATAAAGGGATTGAGGAAATGACCACCATGGGTTGGAGGCACCCAATAGGGTCGGCCCCAACCCTTACACAGTTGGACCCAACATGGTTAGGGGTTGTCCTAAGGGTTTCCCATCACATAAAAATTTCAATACTTAGACAAATTCAAGGAGTACAAGAAAGGGACAATATAGAAAGAGAGTAAGAAGGTTACCTAATGAGGCCAAGGCACCCTATAGGGTGCCCCAACCTTATAAGGGTCGACCCTAACATGGTGGGGGGGGGGGTCCCATGACCTCTCATCACACCTTAAGCTCAACACTTAGCCAAAATTTAAAAAAGTTACACAAAGAAGCACTCAAGCAAGAAACAACCAAGGGAAAACCACCATGAGGTGGGAAATGACCCAAAGTTGGTTCCTCATGGTTGACCCTAACATGTCCTCCCTCATAAAGGAGGTCCTCACTGTTGGTTTCATAATTAAGAACAAACATACAATTAGATTGCAATTAAGAAGAAACATTACATAAATCATAGTTAAAACTTTCTACAATCCTAAGAATCACCTTATGTGATATTATTAATTGAGCAAGGATAAAAGATATACCTTTACAAAGATGAATCAACTCCTTGATTTGATCTTCAAGTTCAAATCCTTTGCTTCTCTGTACTTCAAATCTTCGGATCAAATATTAGCTACTCAATGTGTGAAGCGCTCTAAACGTGATCTACCAAAAGAATATTGATTGGAGAAGTAAATTTAGGTTTCTCCAAACTTAGGGTGATGTTGATCGATTTCACAATCAATATATGCGTGCAAGAATACACACTATCGACCAAGTAATAAAGTGAAAGTAGAGTATCGTTCCCACAAGAAAATATTAATAAAAATTACCAAGTACTAACTCTTAACCAAACTAATTTTATTTAAAAAATCCATTTAAGCTTTTGAATTAAATTATTTAATTAAACTAATACTAATTACCACTAGTTAAAATCAGAGTATGGAGATTTAAGATCACAACTTCACTTATTGCTTCACATATATTAAAACACTTCTTATTAATTTTGCTCACTATTCTGGATTGTTAATCAGGAACTCATTAGTATTTATAACCACCTTTAGATGCATTACTAACATATCAATCCAAATCCACAATTGATAGAATTGAATCCTAATTAACTAACTCACTGTATCTCTATGTGAATTACAATTAAAGAGAATTTAAAGCAGATGTTCCCTTATCAGATTACATGCGGCGTATAGGTATATCTCTATTCTAGAAACAAATCATGAATTCCATTGCCATGCAGAAAACACAATCACACGTTGTTATGATCATATCTAAATCTATAATTCGTTTCTCAATTTCATATTGTAATAACCTGATATTTTCTATATAAATAAATAAGAAATTTTGCATATAATTTTATTTATTTATTTTAAAGATGAGATATGTGCCAAGTAATGTGTAAGATAAATGAAAATATATTTATTACCTGAAAAATTATAAATAATTTTAGAATTATTGATCATTATAAAGTATATTCTTATAATAATTAATTTTATAGTAAAAATGTTTTTATTAATTATTTTCCATGAAAATATGATTTTATATTATGTAAATAATATATGAAATGATTATTAGAATTATAATAATAAATGTTTTATTATATGAATTTGTTCAACATAATTAAGTTATTTATTTTAACTTAATTATTAATGTTGTATATGAAAGATAAATCAGATATGGAATCCAAACCCTAAATTTGGATTTTGATCAAGGATGAGAATAATAATATTATATTAATCATATTTCAGTGCTACAAATATATGCAGTATATGTGTTGACTGATAATGGTCAGGCAATTATGGTGTATCACAACAAACATTAGTATTACTGTCATAAACCATAACTGAAAACTCAAAACTGGAGTCTAAGATCGGTCAGAAATTATGTTATATGAATTATGTTACATATTATAAAATTTCTGTTAATTAGGAAAACCCTAATTAATATTTGAAAACCCTAACTAAAATTAGAAACCCTAATTTGCTAATTAGGAGCCCTAATTGCTAAAATTAGAAACCATAATTAATAATTTAGTAAATTAAATTATTAATTTGGGAACCCTAATAATATTAAGGAACCCTAATTATTTAAATTCTAATTTTCTATTAAAAAAACCCTAATTTTAATTAGTGTGTTTTAATTAAAATTTTATTACACTTTAATTTTAATTTATCAAACCCTAGAAATTATTTGGGAAACCTTAAGGTTTAAAATCTATTGATTAAACCCTAGATTAAAGTACCATGGACAAAAATACCATTAAAATTGATAACCAAATTACCATTATACCCTTTTTGTCCCATTTGGTGAATTATTACTAGAAAATCTAGCAAGATCTTGGCAAGCCACCCTAGTCTAAGCTATGAGCCTACAAATTTCCAGCACATCAGCCATATTCAGCTGCATACATTGCATCTACATCACATAAGTAGAATTGGAAAGAGAAAGTGTATATTCATGTTCATTTATTTCCAATACTCAAACTTGACTCTCTCTCTCTCTCTAAAACCTCCAAAATTTATTAGTGTACCAGTCTCTAAATCAAGCCCCATGACTTCCAATAACAGATCACAAGCCAAGAAATCAGAATTTGTTCATAAAAAGGTAAACCCTAAACTAAAAATCTGACTTTTCATCTTATGTTAAATGTTGTGTTTTTATGTTAAAACATGTTGTTTGTAGTCTATTTAAGTGATCTGGGTTGGTATATTGTAGATCCATAACATCTAAGTACTTGAAATTAAAGTTTTCAAAAATCTGGAAAAAGTTTAAAAATGAAGGCTGACAACGAATGTCAGGCCTTATATCTTTGTGATCATTGATGATTTTTGTGTTTTGAAAGTTTGTACTTATAGTCTGTTATGAGATCTTTAATATGGAACTTGAATCAGGTCCATATCTGTTGTAGATTAAAAGTTATTCGTGGTCAAAGTGGGTTGACCGACATTGACCATTGCTCGAAACCCAGATTACGCCTGAAAAGTCCGACATGACTTTTGAGACCCTAGATCTTCTTTGTTGTTAGTTAGTTATGTTATGTTTGTTGTTGTGGTTGTGTGGACCGACATGAGAACTATCGAAACATGCCTTTTAACTTCCGGATCATATGTAGAATCGAACTAAATGGTGGTCAAACATTGATAGCCTGAAATCGCCAAGAACATTTTCGAAAAACCGTAAATGTTAAAGAATTAGGGAAGGTACTTTCAATTTAAGCAAGTTTTTAGCAATTCTGTTGATGTTATAGGTGTTTTAAATATTATATCTCTTCAATTACATGTCGTCTACACACTAAAAATATTAGATCACATAAAGCAGACCTGTAGTGCAAGATATATTGATCGAAAATAGGACCCTTGAGTTTTTGAGAAACCCAGAAACTCAAGAACATGTTTGACAACAAATTCTGTAGCTTAGATCTGGCAATCTTGTTATAATTTAGTCATGATATCGATTTGTGTTTATAGTATTACATGTATAGTACAATATTAAATCAAGTACAATCCTAGAAAGTGTCATGATCATGGAAATTAAACCGGTCAAACATACCTATTTGTAAACTGCCCATGAATTTCAGGGTTTCATCAAGAACACTATCAGCGACAGTTTTGTCGCTAAAGCCACTTTTAGCGATAGATAATTTCTGAAATTTATTATTTTATTAAATAAATAGATAATATAGTTTAATTATTAAAAATACATAATAAATTAATAAAAATTATTTAAATTCCAAAAATTAGTTTTTAATTATTTTAAGTATATTTCATATATTTTTAATATTTTTGGAATATATAAGGTATTTAATTTATTTAAGTATAATATTAAACAAATTATTTTAAAATGATTTTAATACATGAAAAATCATTTAAAAATATATTATGGTATAAGAAAATATTTTAAGTTATTTTCTATAATTTTTAATATTTTGTGATGAATTTCATTAATAAATTAATATTAATGATAATTAATTTATTTAATAAATGTATTAAATAAATTATGAAAAATAGAATTAATGATTTAAAATTTATATAAAAATGATTTAAAGATTATAAAAATATTTTAGGTTATAAAATATAACTTTTGATATTTTTTCATGGAAAACATTAATATTTCAATATTAAGGATATTAGATTTATTTTATAATTATATTAAATAAATTAATTTAAAAATGATTTTAATATTAGAAAAATCATTTTAAATTAAAATAAAGAGTTTAATAATATTTTAAGTTATAAAATATAACTTCCAATATTTAAAGGTAAATTTCATTAATTATTTACTAGTAATGATATTGAAGTTATTTAATAATTATATTAAATAAATTAGTTTAAAATGATTTTAATATTACAAAAATCATTTTAAATGGAAATAAAGTGTTTAAAAATATTTTAAGTTATAAAATATAACTTTTAATATTTAAAGGATAATTTCATTAATAAGTTAATATTAATGATATTTGATTTATTTAATAAATATATTAAATAAATAGTTTTAGAATGGTTTTATTAATTTAAAAATCATTTAAAAAGGATATAAATGAATTAAAAGTATTTGAAGTTATAATTAATGACTTTTAATATTTAGATAAATAGTACATTAATATTTAAATATTAATGGTAATTATTTAAAAATGATTTTAAATGTTTTAAAAATCATTTAAGGGTAATATTAATACTTTAAAAATATTTTGAGTTATTATAAAAAACTTTAATATTTTGGCAATGGTTTCATTAATAGTTTAACATTAATTAAATATTAATGATAATAGAATTATTTAATATTTATATCATGTAATAATCATTACGGTGTTTGAAAATCATGATAAATTATAATAATTATTTAAAAATTATTATAAGGTTATGAAAGGTAATATGACTAACATTTAAATTATCTAATCAAATATTGAACTATAGAATAGAGTTTTAGACTCGATAATTACTCGTTAAAGCCGTTGGTACACCAAAATATTTCAGAAATTGATCTAGACTTAGATAATTTGACTAGATATGTGTCTGTTGGTGAATCAATGACTGTTAAACTTAAGTAACAATGTGATTAGGTTATGTGTTGATTGTAAATAGCAGTACTATGTGTTATGATAAATTATTCTAATCGAACGAATGATCTTATTAATGATAGGTTTCATATAAAAGATAAAACTAAGTCATATTATTAGTAGTTAGCAATTTCGGTAAGATATCCTACCTTTGCATTTACTTTATGCAATGGACATGAGTAAGAATATTTCAAAATCTTATTATTATTATTATTGTGCCAGATTATGAACTCTATTGTTATCGATTATGTATCCAGTCATTCATATTTATACAAGTTCTTAAATTATCCGATCATTGTTTATCAATACAGTATCACATTATAATTCAGATATTTTTTCTTTTCATTAAATTTTAATTATGGTTATACAAGTGTCCCCACTTGGATAATCATTGTATTTAATCACATATTGATACATACTTATTAGTTTCCAATATGTATACGTTGACTTTAAAGTCGTCTAAGCTATTTGCTTTGGCTAGAAACAAACTTAGAAATATTGTTGAACAAGATAGAACTTTATTGTATCCAACCAGATTATTTTGGTTCGGATTCCCGACTAAGTATGAACATCCCGAACATGGGAAAACTTTTGTGCGCCAAAGGCGGATCAGATGAACGATAATATCATTCTTGCATGTAGTATTGATCAATACAGGGCATAACGGGCTGATCACCCCCGTGCTTGTAAGTTATGACGGTTTACAGATGAAGTGTTGTTTAAACCTTTATGAATATAGAAAACAATGTTCATAGTCTTTCGACTAATCTTCAGTTATAGTCAGTACGTAGTTTCAAATATTTGATATAGAATTGATATGTTGTTATTATTGGTTCAGCTTACTTCACAACTGTTGATTCGTTGTAGAAGTGTCATTCAAAGAAAATATTTAATTCTTTCAGCTAATATTTATTGTTGCTATTACTTACTAGGCACCTAAATGCTCATTCTTGCTTTAAATTTAAATGTTTTCAGTTAAATATGATCAACCCGAAGGCTCAGGCAAGAACAAGGGGAAAGGAAAGCTGTTCGAATGAGATTTATAATATTCTGTGTAATAGTTATAGTTTATTAAGACATTGATACTTACTATCTATGATGTAATGAATCTTTAAAGGTCACGTACCTGGGAGTAGACTTTGATGCATATGTAAATTAAATTTGGTGTTTATATTATTGTTATTATTATTATTATTAGTATTATTCTTCTCATAGAAATGGTATCGTGAAGCATTGAGTTCAGGTTTGAAGTACTTGAATTTGGGGGCGTCACACATATAGATTATCACGATAATTATTGATCAAACAATTAAGAAATTAAACACAAACCATAATAGACAATCCCACGAATAGATCACCATAATTAACAAAGAAACATACTAAAATAATCTACACAGCAAGATTCATTGCAATCTTAAACAAGAATTTAGTTCATAGTCATTGAATAAAAATTAAGAATCCACAATTTAAAAAACATAGAAACATAAAAGTAGAAGATAAAAAGAGAGTAAAAATTTGTTGTCTGCAACTTTAAGGCTCCCATTCTACTCCTGTTTTGAATCCCCAATGTTAGCCAAGTTGCTTCAATCTCTAATCCAATCTAAACTAGGGTTTTATCCTAAATCTAATGGAATGAGCTCTCCCTAATCCTTGTGAATTCTCCTCCTTTTATATCTCTCTCCACGTGTCTTTTAGCCCTCTTCAAAGTCCTTAAACCAATCAACCAAACAAATTCTTCTCTAAATCAACTTCTGAAGTCACCTCTCTTTCTTCCCGACGAATCCGCCCTGATGGGTTTTTTTACTGGAGATATCCGCCCAAGCGGATTCACTTTATGAATTAGCCCTAGCGGGTTTTTCACACTAGGTAACTCGGCCCCAATGAGTATAGCAGACTAGAATTTATATAAATGACACTAAGCTCCATTTTTCATGTTTTAACCATTCGAAACCGTTTCCTACAACATAAATACAAAAACGATTGAAATGACACTAAAAATACTTAAGGTTAACAAAGAATTAAGCCTAAATGGTTTCCAAATTGTAGGTATAAAACCCACTCATTAGGTGACTAGCCCTAATTCTTTCTCTCCTAACTCCTTAGGTTTTTTGAGAATCCTTACAAGAGTTGCATTAGCATTAGTCCCCAATCTATCATAAGGCATTTCCTTATATAGACTTCTCCTCCTCCTAAACACTTTAGGACTTAAGATTTTAATTTAATTCCCAAACTATTTAGGAACTAAATAATTTATAATAAGACTCATCTTATTAATTTATAATTAGTATTTCTCCAAATACTTAATTATAAATATTAAGATATTTAATTTATTTCATCAATAAATAAAATATACTTAATTTATTATTATTAAGTCAATTACTTCTAAAATAATATTTCTCTTTTATGGTGTTACCCTTTAGGTTCAATATTATACTAGTAGTAGAATAAATAAATTAGAACAATTCTAATATTATTTATAATGAATTAAACTCCTTTAATTTAAATATAAATAAATAATATTTATTTTACATCATGAGTGACACCTCTCAACATATCATGACTATCCGAATAATATGAAATCAACATTTAATCACATAGAACTAATTTAGTAAATAGTTTTCATACAATTCAATCCTTTTACCATACAATGTCCCGATCAAATATAAAACATGAAATTACTGTCATGTTTTATTTATTTAATCATATGCATTTCGATTCTAAAATGCACAACACTAGTTAATGTAAATTAGAAACTCCTTTCTAATTTCCATTCAACCCTGAACATGGATTTCTAAGTTGTTACTTATCAAATCTTATAGGACATTCTCTCCTTTTACTAGAAGTGGTAGATCCTTTATTGATCATTCACCTACCTCCATGTACACTTTATCATACACGAACATACTATTTCCTAAAGAGCCTTAAGGAATATGACAAAGTATAACTCAGAATACAAAAGGTAATATGATGATCTCAAGTTCAAGGATGACATACATTACTATCCCTGTATGAACTCCTATTGACAGATAAGTAAAACTCCTATAACTCAGAATAAACAAGGTACTATTATGATCTCAAATCCAAGGATCAGTTGCACTACTATCACTATATGAACTCCTATTGACATTCAAGTAAAACTCTATTGGGTGTTCCTTAAGCGAGTCACATTCAGTGACATTATTCTCTAATAAGCACTTACATATTTGCTTTAATGTCTCCACTCAAATGATTATGAAATTAATCATCCTCTTTAATAGTGCAAGCATAGTATGTACTAATCTATCTGGAATCAGTAACCCTACATTAGTAATCCAACGATTAGGAATATTTTAATTTTGAGCCATCTAGAATGTAGATTTCATTAGCATGAACTTTTCATGATTCTAAAAATAGTTCTCCAAAACTTGGAGTTTATCAGATTTATTTAATTCAACTAGTTAAACATGGATAAAGAATGCCTTAATTCGATAAATTCTTTTATTAATAAATGAACAAGATCACAAAGTAAGTGCTTATCACATCTAATATGATTGGCTTGAGTGCATACTACTTTTAATCTCTTATTTGCATTAAAGCCAATCGCCCCGGTATATAATACCCATCTTCTCTAAGTTGTGATTAAACTATTTCTGAGACAATGTTTTAGTAAATGGATCTGAAATGTTATTTTGAGAGTTTACTCTCTCTAAGGTGACATCTCTTCTTTCAATAATTTTTCTAATCAAATGAAAACGTTGCAACACATGTTTAGATTTCTAATGAGACCTGGGTTCATTGGCTTGTGTAATAGCCTCGGTCTTGTCACAATATAAAGCCATTGTTCCTTGAATGCTAGGAACCGCTCCAAGTTCTGTAATGATTTCTTCATCCAAACAGCTTCCTTTGCAACTTTACTTACAACTATATACTCTGCCTCTATTACTAAATCAGAAAATGTTTGCTGCTTGGAACTTTTCCAACTCACTGCACCACCGTTTAAGGTAAGCACATACCCTAAAATAGATTTGTTGTCATCTTGGTCAGTCTGAAAACTTGAGTCTGTATAGTCCTCTAGTTTCAAATTAGATCCACCATATACTAGAAACACGTCCTTAATTCTTCTTAATTACTTTAGGATGTTTTTTTATCGCTTTCTAGTATTCTTTTCCAAAATTTGACTGTTATTTGCTTGTCACACTTAGTGCATAAGCAACATCAGGTCTCGTACATATTATCCCATACATGATGGATCCTATTGGTGAAGCATAAGATATCTTACTCATGTGATCTTTCTCTTTCGTTGTCTTAGGGGACATTTTCTTGGAGAGATGTACTCTCTGGCTCATCGGTATGAGACCTCTTTTGAATTTTTTCCATGCTAAACTTCTTTAGCATAGAATCAATATAAGTTTCTTGGGTCAAGAAGAGCATCCTTTTAGATCTATCTCTATAAATCTTTATCCCCATAATATATGATGTTTCTCCCAAATCTTTCATGGAGAAGTGTTGAAACAACCACATCTTTACTGATTATAGCATTGGTATGTCATTCTCAATAGTTAGTATATCATTAACAGATAGTACTAAGAATGTCACTGCACTCCTACTGACCTTCTTGTACACACATGGTTCATCCTTATTTTTGATAAAATTAAAATCTTTGATTGTCTCATCAAAACGGATGTTCCATCTTCGAGAAGCTTGCTTTAATCCATAAATAGATCGTTGTAACTTGCAAACGTGATTTGTTCCATCTCTTAAAAGAAATCCCTCTAGTTATATCATATATACATCTTCCTCAAGTCTCCTAGTGAGAAAGTTCTTCTTTACGTCCATTTGTCAAATCTCGTAATCTTAGTAAGTTGCAATCGCAAGCAAAATTTGAATAAACTTGAGCATTGCTACCGGTAAGAAGGTTTCAACATAGTCAACTCATTCCATTTATTTAAAACTTTTTTACCACTAGTCTGGCCTTATAGGTCTCTAGCTTGCCATCAGCTCCAGTCTTTCTCTTAAAAACTCATGTACACTCTATATGCTTTATGCCTTATAGAGAGTTAACTAAAGTCCACCTTGGTTTTCATACATGGAGTCTATTTTGGATTTCATGGACATTTGCCATTTTTATGAGTCTTTACTACACATAGCCTTATCGTATGTAACTGGATCATCGTCCTTTATGATGCGTGTTATTTCCCAGAGGCACTTACAGATATAGAAGGGGGGTTGAATAGATCTTTAAATTTTTTGATTAGTTAAAAGAAATTACCTAGTAATTTTTTAATAAGATTGATTAAGCACATCGGAATATGATATTTGAAAATCCCCTTAAAGATTAAAAATAAATTTTAGTTCATAATTTAGCTAGATAAGCAACTTTAAATAATATAAACCAACAGATGGAAAGTAAGAAGAGTAAAGTAAAGACACAAAAAATTTTAAGTGGTTCGAAGACTGACTAACTCCTTATCCACTATTCTAATCCACAAGTAGAAATTTTACTAATAGTTTAGTCACACAAACAAGGACACTCTATTCTCTTCAAGCCTTGAAGACTTGAATTTTTAGTCACTAAGACAAGGACACTAAGATCTTTTCAAGCCCAACGAACTTAGATATTTAGTCACTAAGACAAGGACTCTTAGCCCTCTGATGATTTATTGTTTGAATGTTGTTGAGAGGTGATGCTAAGATGGCGTTAAGATTTCCTTCTCAAGTACGTAGCAGCTTGAACTAGCTATCCAGGATCGTAGAGTTCATTTTATTTCTTTTGCTGATATTAGGCTTTTTGGTCAGTATTCATTTTTCTTTTAGTTTGAATCCTTGTTGCCTTTTATAATCTGCTGAAAAATCTTCTCGTTGCTAGATGCCCGTTGGTGAAATTAATGCTCAGATATTATGGGATCCTTGATGTTCACGTTTTAAACTTAGGTGTCAACTCCTTTTTAGCTTGCTTGTCACATCAGTCCAATTTCTCACCTAACACCCTTGACGTGTCACTTTCACCAACCTAGATGGTAGACACATATACTGATCTTCGATCTTAACCAAGGATGTTTGGTGAATGCATGGGGACCATCAATTAGAAACGCTCAAATGTCAATAATTTTGTCAAACTTGACATACTCTATGAAGTTGATGCATTATAGCTTTCACTCTATCACATTTTAAAATTGTTGCCTTACAATTAACTCAGTGAATATTACTTTATTTAACTTTGAGGTTGATATTACGATCTTATGTCTCAGATATTGGAGTACTCTACATTTAGTCTTTTACTCAACGAACTTTGATTGACTTTACGATTCCTTTTTTCACTTTGGGAACTGAAATTTGCTTTATGATTGGTAGTGAACTTTAAAATAATTGCAGAAGCTCTGCGATCCATCTGATGTACTACGATCATCCGTTTACTCTACGATCCTTCTTCACACTATGAATTGGCAGAGAAACTTTACAACTGCTAAAATCCTAACAGTTATACAACCGATCAACTCAAAAAAATTAACCTAACATTATTTGATCTTTCTAGTCTAAGTCCTTGTACATTAAATCAAATCATAAATAAGCAATTTACAAATCATATTGGTACAAATATACATTAAGCACATTTATCATCAAATTAAAATATGCAAACTCTAACAATGCGCACCTCATCATCATTATCCATGATCTATTCATACCTTTCAGGTATCTTTGATACTCTTCCAGATATACGATTTGGTTGTGGTATAATAGGTCTATCTATTGGTTTCTCTATTTGACTTATAGTGCTTTGTGGTTCTTGAACTTCTTCAAGATCTATTTTCCTCCCACTAGCCCCTTCAAGGATAAACTCCTTTTCTAAGAAGGTAATGTGTTTCGTAACAAACACCTTTTACTCAATAGGTTATAAAAATAATACCCTAAAATTTCTTTAGGATATCCCACAAATATGTACTTGTCAGATCCTATCCCAAACATATCATCTTAAAACTTTTTCATATAAGCTGGACAACCCCAAATCTTAACATGCTTAAGACTGAGTTTCTTCCATGTCTATAACACATATGGAGTCTAAGCAATGGATTTTGAAGGTACCTTATTTAGTAGATATACAACCGTTTATAAGGCATAACCTTAAAAGGATACTAAAATATCAGTAAAACTCATCATGGACCGCATCATGTCCATCAAGGTATGACTTCTACTTTCAGATACACCGTTCAACTGTGGCGTACCAGGAAGCGTCCATTTTGAGAAATACCATTATCTTTGATAAGATCTAGAAGATCATTGCTCAAGTATTCCCCTCCTTAATCCGATTGAAAAATATTAATACTCTTGTCAATGTGTTTCTCTACTTCACTTCTGAATTCTTTGAACCTTTGAAATGATTCGAACTTATATTTCATAAAATACACGTATCCAAATATGGAATAATCATTAGTGAATGTAATGAAATATTAATACCCTCCTCTAGCATGTGTTGTCATATGTCCACACACATCTGTATGTACCAACTCTAACAATCCTATAACATTCTTTCTATATCCACTAAATGGAAATTTAGTCATCTTAGTCATGAGACAAGATTCACAAGTTGGATTTGATTTATAATTAAATGTCTCTAAAAGCCCATCTTTATGCAACGTGTTTAGTTTGTTTCATTAAAATGACCGAGTCTACAATTCCACATACAAAGATAGTTCACATAATCACTTTTCCTTTTATTAGTTTGTTCAATTTGCAAAATATTTTCATGTAAGTCAAGTATGTAAAGTCCATCAATTAATCTACCAGTTCCAAACAAAACATTATTATTATAAATAGAACAACCATTATTCTTAAATATAATATAAAAACCTTCCTTGTCCAACAACGAAATAGAAATAATGTTTCATATAAGAACTAGAACATAGTAACAATTTACTAAATTAATTGAATTTCCCATAATCAATGCTAAACTATAAGTTCTTATGGCTAATGCATCAATCTTTGCTCCATTCCACAGGCTTAGGATTACTTCTCCTTTGTTTAGCTTTCTAATTTTTCTTAGGCCCTGCAAAGAATTGCATATGTGAGAAGCACAGTCAGTATCTAAAACCCTAGTAGAACTTAGACTTACAGAAATATTTATTTCAATCATGAAAAAACATGTATCTATAGCCGAAGCTTCACCAAGCTTCCTCTGCTTAGCCTCTGCAAGATACTCCTTGAAGTTTCTTTTCTAGTGTCCAAACTTATTGTAGTGGAAGCAAACTCATTTGCTATCCGCATTAGTTTTCTTTTTCTCCTTTGTCTTTGCCTTTCCATTTGCATTCTTTGAACTTTTCTTCTTTTTAGAAGATCATTTGGCCCTATTCCTTTTCTTGGAAGACTCATCTACCAGTAAGACTTGATGTTTCTTTGCTGGAAAGTGACTATCCGTAGGTTTTAACATGTTAAGATATTCAGGCAAGCTGACATGTAGCTTGCTTATATGAAATTTCACAACAAATTACGAGGAGTCTAGAAGAAACTGCAAGATCAAATCTTGGCTCAACTCTTCATCTATGAAAAATCGCAATTGTCTCAATTTCTCAATCAAATTGATCATCTAAAGGATACGTGTATGTACTGTAGTGTTATTGGTCATTCTAGATCAGAAGAGTTCTCTAGATATCTCATATCTAACCGCCCTACTATGTTCACAATACAAATCTTGAAGGTGCAACAATATGGCACCATCCATTTATTCTATTTATTAATTTATAATTAGTATTTCTCCAAATACTTAATTATAAATATTAAGCTACTTAATTTATTCCACTGATAAATTAAACATACTTAATTTATTATTATTAAGCTAATTACTTCTAAAATAATATTTTTCTTTTATGGTGTGACCCTTTAGTTTTAATATTATACAGGTAGTAGAATAAATAAATTAGAACCATTATAATATTATTTATAATGAATTAAACTCCTTTAATTCAAATATAAATAAATAATATTTATTTTACATCATGAGTGACACCTCTCAGCATATCATGATTATCCGGATAATATGAAATCAACTTTTAATCACATAAAACCTATTCAATAAATAATTACCGTACCATGCAATCGTTCTACCATACAATATCCCGATCAAATATAAAATATGGAATTACTGTTAAGTTTTATTTATTTGATCATATGTATTTTGATTCTAAAATGCATAACTCTAGTTAACGTAAATTAGAAACTCCTTTCTAATTTCCAATTAACACTGGCCAGGGATTTTTAAGTTGTCACTTAACAAACCGCATATATCCTTTGCTGATCATTCACCTACCTCCATATACACTTTATTATACCCTAACATAACTTTTATATACCAAAAGTGACTTAAGAAATATGACAAAGTATAACTCAAAATACACAAGGTACTATGATGATCATCTCAAGTCCAAGGATCACTTGCACTACTATCACTATAGAAACTCCTATTGAAAGGCAAGTAAAACTCCATTGGGTGTTCCTTAAGCGAGTCACATTAACTGAACTTATTCTCTAATAAGCACATACATACTTGCTTTAATGTCTCCACACAAATGATTAAGAGATCAATCATCCTCTTTAACAGAGCAAGCATAATATGTACTAATCCATCCGGAATCAGTAATCCCACAATAGTAATCCAATGATTAGGAACATTTTAGTTTTAACCTCTCTAGAATTTAGATTTTATTAGCATGAAATTTTCATGATTCTAAAAGCATTGCTCCAAAACTATGAGTTTTAATTCAACCAATTAAACATGGATAAAGAATGCATTTAATTAAATATTTTTTTTATTAATAAATGAACAAGATTACAAAGTAATTGCTTATCACAGTCAATGTGATTGGCTTGATGGTATACTACTTTCACTCACATGCTCTACCATCTCCAACACTTAGCTAAATACAAGAAGGTGTGCAAAGAACGAGTAAAACAAAGGAAGACCGAAGGAGAGGCCACCATGGGTTGGAAACAACACTCTAGGGTCAGCGCCAACCTCTCTAGTGTTGGCCCCAACGGTGCTCCACCCCCATGGTAGGATTTCCCTCATGTTCTTCACTACCTCTTATGTTTAACACTTGGTCAAAGGGAAGTTATGGGAAAGGAAAGCAAAGCACGAAAGAGCAAGAGGAAAACCACCACGAGGTGGGAGACCACCTTAGGGTTAGCCCCAACCTCCCTAGGGTAGGCCCCAAGGTGGGCTTTCTCCTCATGGAGGCCTTACACTCACCTCATGATGTTAACACTTAGCTAAGTATTAGAGATATTTCTAACAAAGAGAGTTTCACAGAAGAGCAAGGGCAAGACTTAACATGAAGATATGGACCTCTAAGTTCACACAAGTAGGCCCCAAGTTTACACAAGTCGGCTGAAAATGGGAAAGTCAAGCTTTTAAGTCACCAATTGGCACCATGATCACAATGAGCATGTAAGAGCTTCAAGAATGATGTTCTTTGCTAGGATTATGATGTCTTGGGTAGCCATGGTGACGTTATGCAAAGAAGACTGCTCTTTCTTGATTGTGCCCGATTGAGCCAAAATGAAGAATTACTGTTGACAAGACAGATTACCTCTCTAGCCTCCTGCAAAGGGTTAGAGAGGTCGTTTGAAAGTGAGATTTGATTAGGGTCTTAGATTAGCGGATGGAGATGTAGGGTGAAACATACTCCAAAAAGACATTATTTCACCTAAACTGACATTGTAGTCACAATTTCTAAGTGACAGATAGGTCATGTGCACGAAACATGGGGGACCCCCCATGAAGCCTATAAATACCCCCTCATTCTCATTTAACAGGAGGTTGAAACCTTTGAGAAATCTTGAAAGCTTGAGAGCTTCTCTCTCTAAGAAACTCACTTTCTCTATATATAATATATAAGCACTAAGTTGCTCTCACTAAGAAGACCAACCTTGTGGGCTTGGTTGACTAAGCCTTATACTTTGTTTCCACAAGCCTCAATTTTACTCACTAGGACTTAGTCTCCATGGAGATAAGTCCCCAAGCATACACTCAAACATACAAGACCCTAATACTAGGGGCTCTACCCATAATACTTCAACGAGTATGTCTACATTCTTCTCTCTCATCCATCAGTACTCCACCAAATCATGCATACCTTTGTGGAATTCTCACCTCACCCGATCAATCAATGAACCCAACCGTGAAGGAATTATAATAGTATAAAATATCGTTATATTGTATTTAAAATTTGTAATTATTAAGGATTAATGAGATATCGTTTTCTTAGTCACTCTTGTTTGTTAGTCTTTTAATGTACTTTACATTTTTCGGTCTTACACACACACACAAACATATATATATATATATATATGTATGTATATATATAGGGGATTGATTCATAGTTAACATTGTAAAAAAATGTCTATCCTTAAAACAAATCTTGATCATCCATCCGGATATATAACGACCTATATTGCTCTCGTACGCAGTTTAATTTTCAATATTTTGCAGTTTAATACTGCAGACAGGATAGATGACCAAAAAACGCCAAGAAACTCATATGTATCGTCCGTAGTTTACTACTACTGACGCTAGGTCAAATTAAAAGATGATACATATGAGTTTCTCTCATCCGTAATATTAAACTGCGAACGCTATCTTCCTTTTGAAAATTGTAACATTGTCATTTTGTTTAAACTACCATCCGTAGTATTAAACTACGAATTCTAGGACCCACAAAACTACACCCCAGTTTATTCAAACAACGCCAAGAAACTCATATGTATCGTCCCTAGTTTACTACTACTGACGCTAGGTCAAATTAAAAGACGCACTGAGAAAGTGAGAAGGTTGGAATCTGAGAAGTCTCATCCGCAGTTTAATACCGCGGACACTAGGTCTCTATTAAAAATATTGCAAACTCCATAGTTCAAAGCATGACTTAGTTCGAATTAAGGCTTCCATGTGATGGGACGAGTATAGTTTGATTTAATACGATTAAGTTTTCAATTTGTTCATGAGTATTCTTATCATCATCTAAGATATGATTATGAATCTGCAACAATAATACATATGCAAAATGGAAGACTAATTGCATTAAACAAACTATTCTCGTCTGAAGTGTGCTAAAAATTCATGTTGTTTGTGACGCCCCCAAAATAGGTATACATCACCCATCTTGGGTCGCCAAATACATGGTACATAACTCAAATAAAAGCTTAATTAATGCAACTGTCGTGTAAAATACGAAAAAATATAGCTGAGAGTTTAAACAAGATAAGAAGATAATATCCACACTCAATGGAGTCCTCATTATAATTACTATCACACTATTTTATAAAAATAGTGAGGACTACTATAGCCACCATCTCGAACCATCACTCCATTTTCTGACTAGTCCCAGCTATATATTCTTATTTCCTGACGAGAACAGTGAAAGAAAAGGGTGAGCTCAACTAGCCCAGTAAGAAATATTATAATTAAGATAATGTAGAATAAATTACCGTTAGCCTTCAACAGTATAAAAACTGATAGAATAAAATAGACAACAAGTTTTAGATCAACAACTACAGCGGAACAAGCAATCCATTAGAAGAGTCAAGTAGAGCATGATATCTACTATCTTCAATGATTTAAAAAAGTTTATCATTAATTTTTATCGCTGAGATTCAGCTTAATAAATAATCCACATCATCGAATCATCCTTGCACT
Source organism: Panax quinquefolius (assembly GCA_020205615.1). NCBI lineage: Eukaryota > Viridiplantae > Streptophyta > Magnoliopsida > Apiales > Araliaceae > Panax > Panax quinquefolius. The sequence continues at coordinate 85,495,398 of CM035173.1, forward strand.
ATGGCTAAGGATATTCATTAGTATCACGACCATAAATTATCCATGCACTACGGGCCAAGGATATTCATGTTTTCACCAATGGCCATGATTATACCGAATAATTCCTGGTCATAATCATGCAAATAACTGTCCATCAATGCACTATGGGATAATGACGGCTTTTACCACATCATTTGTAACATTACGGGTCATGATTATACCGAATAATCCCTGGTCATAATCATACCAACCAACAGTTCATCTTTGCACCCTTGGCCGAAGATGACTTTCATCACAATATAAGCATGATGATGATGACAATGATATAAGCATTAATCAAACAAAATCAAGGATAAATATTAAAGACTTTAAATTTATCCAGAGTTTAAAAATATCCAAATTGACAACATGATACTTCTTTGTGGAGTAAAATTCAAGAATAATATTCATGTATCAAAAATAATTTTGGACAGAAAACAAATCAATTTTTGTCGTGAATATTACCCCGTGAATAGTACTTCAGGAAAAGTACCCTGTGAATAGTACCCTGGCATGAAAAGTGCCCTGAATACCCGAGTGAATAATATTTGAGTGAATAGTAACTGGGTGAATAGTAACCTATGAATAGTAACCTGTGAATAGTACCCCGGTATAAAAAGTACACCGAATACCTGAGTGAATAGTAACTGGGTGAATAGTAACCCGTGAATAGTATCCCGGCTGACAGTATGTATATTTAATAAGAAAGTTCAGATCAATATTCTAATGAAATGATACTGGATGAAGCACAAAACTCAAGGATATTCCACTAATTTTAGGGATTATATAAGCAATACTTACCATAGTAAGTATTCAGGAATATCAAAAGAAATAATACCCCTTACGAATATAACAAATAATATCCCTTACGAATACAACAAATAATATCCCATACGAATACAAAAAATAATATCCCTTACCTTAGTAGAATACTGGATACTGCAATAGTGAAGTAGTAGAATACTCTTCTTCTTTCTCTCTATAGTTTACCTCTCTATAGCTTCTCTTATGAGTCTTGGTGAATTGGTGAAAATGAAAGAAGAATTAAGCTTCTAGTTATAGGAGAATGGACTAAATAGTAATTAATTAACGAACGGTCGAGATTGATTTACTATTAAAACCACAACCGACGGTCCAGATTGAATTACTTTTAAAATCACCACCGACGGTCCGGATTGATAAGGATTTCCAATAAGGATTTCTCCCTATTGGTGCGCAATTAGGTGACCCAAACCCCTTTCCTCGACAAAACTTTCTATACATCGTCAATATTGCAAATAATAATATGAATAACTTTGTCGTCTCAGTTATTGATTTAATAATACAAAATATTATGCAGATGATACTATGACAATAATTGAATCAAATAACGTGAGATACTATATAGCAATTACTGTAGCAATAATTGAATAAACTGAGTGACTTCTTACGTCAGCTTCAATAATCAATACCGTGTGCTACTATGCAACCACGCGTATTACTGTTCTTTTGCCATCGGGTATTTCAAAAGTTTAACAGTAAAACTTTCACCGTTTATTTTATAAAATGATATTTCTATCATTTTCTAACTCCGAAAATACTTCCGTTGTGGGGTCCACCAATGATTGTATCGTTGTACAAATATTTCATGTTAAAACGAATATTCCCCGACACAACAAATATTTTATATCAACTTGCTTACTTTGTAAACTTTTCAAATATCACTCTTAACTTTAACCTTTTATTAATTTTACCATTTACTGAATAACATAATAATTATAAGAAAATTGAATACTTTCATTTCATAAAATTTGGGGTCTTACAATCTCCCATCCTTATGAAATTTCGCCCTTGAAATTTACGTACGTACCTGGTATGTCGAAGAGGTGAGGATACCTCGTCAGATTCTAACTCTTGAGGTATAACCTTTGAGCGTAGAATATGATCCTTCTTATCCATGATTTTAACAGGTATCTCCTCATACATTAAATCTTCTGCTATCTCGTCTAGTTCTAATTCAATAATGTGGTTCGGGTCGTCCACATATTTACGTAACATCAATACGTGAGAAACGTTATGAACACGCAACATACTTAGCGGTAACGCGAGTCTATAAGCCACAGTTCCTACTCGATCAAGGATTTCAAATGGACCAATTAAATTGAGGGTTGAGATTTCCTCTCTTCATCGATTCTTACTTATGGAATAACACATTCTTGTACTTTCTTCTTCATATTTATCAGCTCCGGGTTTGTAATTTGAGCGGCTTTAACTTTATCGATTAAAGTCGATTCTAATCGTATATTCGCTATCTTTACGTAGGTTCTTGGAGTTTTTAACTCTATCTCCATCTTTTGTAAGTCATACGAAATGGGTCTTTGTGTTAACAATATCGCACTCGTAAACGCATACGATCTTTTACTCAATGCGTCAGCTACCACGTTTGCTTTTCTAAGATGATATTGAATGGTATTATCGTAATCTTTCAACAGCTCGAGCCAACGTCTTTGGCGCATGATACGTTCATTCTGGGTGAAGAAATATTTGAGGGTTTTAGAAATGGGTTTTATACTGGGGTTAATACAAAATTCAATTTCACGCTCTAGGGGTAGGCCAAAAATTCTTCAGGGAATACGTCAGGAAATTTATTAACGATAAAAATATCATTCAAAACTGTGACTCTCATCCAAGACTTGGATAACACGTCACATTGATACCTATCAACTTGTCAGCGTTGTTCACGGCGTCCCCTACGGAAAGTCTAGCTTTGGTGCATTCCCACACAAGGAAGTCACCAGCGAAAGGCTCGGGGCTCTTTACTTATGGCTTGAAATGAGAGTGATTGACTTTAGTGGTTTGGTTACTTGAATTCGAATAACAGGTTGGTTAGGAATATGAAAACTAACAACCTTACAAAAACAATCAATTTTAGCATGGTGAGTAGTTAACCAGTCAATTCCTAGAATCACATCAAAGGCAAGTATTTTCAAAGAGATAAGATCGACAGGAATTTGAGGGTATCGATTTGAATCAAATAAGATTTATAAATGGTGGATGTAACGAAGGTTTCTCCTAACGAATTTCAACCAATAAGTCAAAGTCTAACTTCTCTGGGGTCAAATTTAAACGTTGAGCACAAGTAGGAGAAATAAAAGAGAGTGGGTAGAACCCAGTATCGAATAAGGTATACACATTGCAAGAGTTTATGATTAACTTACCCGTGATAACTTCATTTGGGTTCCTCGACAAACGCTCTCACTTAAACTATCGACTTTAACTTATCTGGGACATCCTTTGGTGTCATCATTATCGTTGGACTTGACTTTGTTGCATCCCTTTGTTCCACAACCTTTAGCCGTTCTTCACCACTCGCTTTTCTAACTCACGAATACGATCTTGTAGTTCTATATTTTGATCATAAAATCCTCTTGAAATCATTACTTAAAACTCTATATGAGTTCATCTCTTGATTTTCAGATGCCATTCTTAAATACTGCCACAAAATAAGGGTTAATGAAAGAAATTGACATGCCACATATTATCCCTATACTCTGACCAACCAATTAAATAACAACTAAACTTAGGTAGGTCATACTAGTGAAGGAATTACCCGTCTCTTCCCTCCTAGTTCTAGTCTCACATCTCAGCCAGGGATCATATCCCTAAGATTTGATACTAACGTTGACACCCCCAAAATAGGTATACATCACCCATCTTGGGTCGCCAAATATATGGTACATAACTCAAATGCAAATTTAATTAATACAACTGTCGTGTAAAATACGACAAAACATAGTTGAGAGTTTAAACAAGAACATTGTCTTCTAGACAATATCCACACACAGTGGAGTCCTCATTATAATTATTATCACACTATTTTATAAAAATAGTGAGGACTACTATAGCCACCATCTCGGACCATCAATCTATTTCCTGACTAGTCCCAGCTATATATTCTCATTTCACAGAGAGAATAGTGAAAAAAGAAAAGGGTGAGGTCAACTAGACCAAGAAGAAATATTATGACTAAGATAATGTAGAATAAATTATCGTTAGCCTTCAACAAAAGATAACAACCGATAAAATACAATAGACAACAAGTTTTAGATCAACAACTGCAACTGAACAAGCAATCCATTAGAAGAGTCAAGTAGAGCATGATATCTACTATCATCTATGATTTAAAAAAGTTTATCATTAATTTTTATCGCTGAGACTCAGCTTAATAAATAATCCACATCATCGAATCATCCTTGCACTACGGCTAAGGATATTCATTAGTATCACGACCACGAATTATCCATGTACTATGGGCCAAAGATATTCATGTTTTCACCAATGGTCATGATTATACTGAATAATCTCTGGTCATAATCATACCAAAAAATGTCCATCAATGCACTACGGGCCAATGAGGACTTTTACCACATCATTTATAATATTATGGGTCATGATTATAGGGAATGATCCCTGGTCATAATCATACCAATCAACAGTTCATTTTTGCACCCTTGGCTGAAGATGACTTTCATCACAATATAAGCATGAGGATGATGACAATGATATGAGCATTAATCAAACAAAATCAAGGATAAATATTAAAGACTTTAAATTTATCCAGAGTTTAAAAATATCCAAATTGTCAACATGATACTGCTTTGTGGAGTAAAATTCAAGAATAATATTCATGTATCAAAAATAATTTTGGACAGAAAATAAATCAATTTTTATCGTGAATAGTACTTTGGGAATAGTACTTCGTGAATAGGACCCCGGCATGAAAAGTGCCTTGAATACCCAAGTGAATAATATTTGAGTGAATAGTAACCCATGAATAGTACCCACGTATGAAAAGTATCCCGAATACCCGAATGAATAATATTTTAGTGAATAGTAACTGGATAAATAGTAACCCGTGAATAGTACCCCGAGTGACAATATGTATATTTAATAAGAAAGTTCAGATCAATATTCCAATAAAACGATACTAGATAAAGCGCAAAACTCAAGGATATTCCACAAATTTCAGGGATTATAAAAGCAATACTTACCATAGTAAGTTTAGATTTAAGAATATCAAAAGAAATAATATCCCTTACGAATACAATAAATAATATCCCTTACGAATATAACAAATAATATCCCTTACGAATACAACAAATAATATCCCTTACCTTAGTAAAATACTAGATACTGCAATAGTGAAGTAGCAGAATACTCTTCTTCTTTCTCTCTATAGTTTCTCTCTCTATAACTAATTCACGAACGGTCAAGATTGATTTACTATTAGAACAGACGGTAAATATTAATTACTATTAAAACCACAACTGACGGTCCAGATTGATTTACTTTTAAAATCACCACCGACGGTCCAGATTGATTTACTTTTAAAAACACCACCGATGGTCCAGATTGATTTACTATTAAAACCACCACCGATGGTCCAGATTGATTTACTATTAAACCACCATCGATGGTCCAGATTAATTTACTATTAAAACCACCATCGATGGTCAAGATTGATTTACTATTAAAACCTCCATCGACGGTCCATAAAATTAATAAATCTTCCCATGGAATACTAAGTCAAACTTACAACAAACGCCTCATAACAAATCCCTATATTTATATCAAAAATTGAATAAATATTTACCACAAATCATTTATTTTAATAAACACATTTTAATCTATTAACAATTATTCATTATTAATATTATAACTCACAATATTTAACAATCGATCATTCCCGTGAAAGAGGGGTTTCAATAAGGATTTCTCCTATATTGCGTGCGCAATTAGGTGACTAAACCCCTTTCCTCGACAGAACTTTCTATACATCGTCAATATTGTAAATAATAATATGAATAACTTTGTCGTCTCAATTGTTGATTTAATAATATAAAATATTATACAGATGATATTGTAACAATAATTGAATCAAATAACGTGAGATACTATGCAGCAATTACTGTAGCAATAATTGAATAAACTGAGTGGCTTCTTACGCAAGCATCAATAATCAATACTGTGTGCTACTATGCAACCACGCGTATTACTGTTCTTTTACCCTCGGGTATTTAAACAGTTTAACGGGAAAACTTTCACCATTTATTTTATAAAAAGATATTTATGTCATTTTCTAACTCTGAAAATACTTCCGTTGTGGGGTCCACCAATGATTGTGCCGTCGTACGAATATTCCCCGGCACAACGAATATTTTATATCAAATTGCTTACTTTGTAAAATTTTCAAATATCACCCTTAACTTTAACCTTTTATCAATTTAACCATTTACTAAATAACATAATAATTATAAGAAAATTGAATACTTTTATTTCATAAAATTCAGGGTCCTACATTGTTGGGCTAACAATATGAAAGATAAATAAAGGATTTTTAGCTTTAAAATCTAACAAGAAATCCATACAGAGATGTTTCACTAAAATCTATATATAGAAGTTTCAAAAAGCTACCATAGAGTTTAACATTAAACAAGAAATGTGTTACTGTGATGGGTCAATTAATTAGCTCTTTTATGTAAACCCCGGAGTGCCATCACAACATGTTGAGGCTATTCCTGATTAATCTCAACATGTTATGATGGCACTTATAGGGTTTGTATAGAAGATATAAATAATTGACACATCCTGACAGTCTGTTTGACCTATCGTCCGTAGTTTAATATTGCGGACAAGACTTTCTTAAAAAATGACGTCGTTTCCCTTTTCTTTTACAATCTAGAGTCTGCATATTAATACTGCGGATGAGACCTACTGTTCATACTTTCACTCTTAGAAGTAGTAGTCATTTTCGCTGTGAAGAAATTTTTTGAATACACTCCAATCCATTTTTTTAACTCATACAGAGATTTCAACCATTCGTGATTCTGCAGACCGTAGCTTTTAAGCAACAAATTCCATATGTCCTCAAATTTTTGAATAGTCAAACACATAAAGACAGTAGTTAAAATTTGACTTAAAAGTTGGATGTGATGAATAGATATGTCCAAGTTTTTCATGATATTTTTTACTAATGTGCTAGGTACACAATGCATGTTGTGTATTAGGAAAAACACTAGCAATTGCATTAACACGATCTTGATCAGTGACAATGGTTATGGGATGTTTATAATTAATTACTTCAAGTCACTTCTCAAAAAACCATATAAATGTATCCTCAGTCTCATCACTCAAGAGTGCACACTCAAACAATACTAAATGGTAATGATGATTTACACCCATGAAAGAAGAAAACGGCATGAAATATATGTTTGTTCGGTATGTGGTATCAAAAGGAACAACGTTACCAAAATTTTGATGAGCAAGTATTGATCGATAATCCACCCACATAATATATCGATACGATTATCCACGCCTGGTTTAACACTAAAATAAAATCTTCTCAGACTCTCACGCTGCAACTTTCTCAAGTAATTTATTGCACCATGTGAATTATTCGAATCAATAGTATCACGTCTAATATCTCTAACTATATTTCGTACATCTATTTCAGAGAACCCAACATTGCTCATACATTCTTCCAATGAGATCAGAAAATTCATCATCCTACTTGGACCAATCCCAACATTATTAAGGGTTACAATCAAATCTCTAGCAACTCCTGAAATATTTTTGTATGTTTGAATTTGTGAAACTTCACTCGGGTACACAAATTCATTATTGTGATTCAATTCAAGTGTAGACACAAACTATTTATCTTTACTTCTATCATGCACAATATAAAATTTTGCTCTACATTTTGTTATATCAATTAGGTCCCTCCTCCGCTTTCCCTTAACCACATTATTATCTTCATCATCAATGACAATATCATTTTTCTTAACAACCCTATATCCAGCTTTAGGACACTGATATAATCTAGAACAAAAATCCAACACGTTTCACATATTTTTTGTAAAAAAATTTAGCATCTTCCAACGTATCAATTTTGTCTCAGTACTTGATATTGAATGAAATGATTCTTCAGAACACAAATCCACGGCAAAACAAATGAATCGGTTCTAATATATTAAATTGCTGATTATCGATCTTTGGTGATGTTTGTCTGCAGGTATGCTTGCTTGCTAGTCGGCTATACACACTCAAGTAGATTGAACCATTTATTGATGATAGAGAATATCAAAAGTAGTTTGCAATTAGATTTTTATTACTCAGAATCCGTAGTTTAGTTTTGCAGAGGTATGTTTTTATTAACAACAGCAGTGTTTTAATGATAAACCAGCGTCCACAGTATTAAACTGCGGACATGGACTTTAGACAAAAAAAGTTTAATTTAATGCTATTAGTATTCCATTTTCTTGGATATTATTCTTGTAGATTCATCATCTTATTTTACGATGATGAAAATAATACCCATGAGTAAATGAAAACTTAATAAAGACTAAATCAAAATATATTTGTCCCCAGATCCGTACTATAAAAATCAATTAATCAGTTATTGGTTGTTACAGATACAAGTATTATCTACTTCTCTTGGCGTATTGTTACGGGTTGTTACAAATTCAAGTAATCAGTAACAATAATAAATGTAATATCCGAGATTATTATGTAATTTACTAATTATCAAGAAATGAATTTATGTGAAACTCTTGTGTGATTTCTATTATTAAATGTATATGTGTTATACATAAATGTTAAATTTTAAGTATGTGATGAGGTATAGATAAATGGTTGGTTTAGATGAATTTAACTATTTGAGTTAGTTATGTAATTAAATTGATTAATTGCGTGGGAGGGGATTAAAACATGAGATTGATTTCGGAGCAGAATTTAGAGATGTGAACTGCGTATTTGAGTCCGGAACATCAAAATTAGTCAAGATAGACTATAACCACAAAATGTGTCACTGTTGACTTTTTGATCGAAGTCAACTGATTGACTTTTTCGGGTAAAAAGTCAACCACGAATTTCGGGGGCTAATTTGACGAAATGGATAGTCCCATAACGTCCGGAACGTCGCTTTAGTAGGAATTGATATTAGTATTAAATGATTAAATTGATTACATTAATGGTCAAAATAGTTTATTAAATGATTAAATTGATTATATTAATATTTTAATAAGGGAGTGCAGCAGCTGTGGGGCCCACAGGTTAACCAAATAGGAACATGAGAGGGAGTATTAGTATTATAATGTAATAAGGGGGGAAGGAGTTACAAACCCTTTACAAATCCAAGACTCTTTCTTTCTCTAACCCCCACCCCATACTAAATTGAATTTATACAATATAATTAATACATATAACTTATATTGGAGATTGAATGGTTGGGAAAATCATTTGATAACATGTTTTATATATACTCCCAATCCAAGTCTCTTCTTCCTCTTTTAAAAAAAATCCTACCGTGAGTGAAGTTAAGAGTGAGAGAGGAAGGAGCTTGAGAGGGTGGCGAATTCTAGAGTTTTCAGAGACTAATCAAGCAAGGAGAATCATTGGAGGAGTTCGAGCAAGTAGAATTCATCAAAGAGCTAAGTCATGCACTCTCTTTTCCATGTTCTTTAGTAAAAATGAGAGAATATGCTTATTTGACTTTTTGCAAACAATTTATTTTGGACCTTGTGATGCCATGCTACTGTTAGTCGATGTTATGTGGTTGTAAGAACGAAAGTTCGGGTTTAATCATGCCTTAATATCGTAGAGATTCAAGGAATTATGTCATGCATGCCAAATATTTGATAATATGACTCAATGATGCTAATTTGATCATATCTTGGAAATTTAGTGAGTTCAATTTTTGTAACATGTGTATTTATATGAGTATATATGATCTAGACAGTAGGAACTAATTCCCTGCATGCTAAAATCGAAATCATACATTTTGTCAAAGTTGGTTAAAACTTAAAATCTGTGACTTTTCGGGTTTTCCGGAGCCTTGGATTCATGGTTTCTGTGACCGATTATGGTAGGTAATAATTTTGTAAAATACTATGTAGTATGATGTATAACCTGTCCAAATTTCATAAGAAACAGAGTTAAATTGAGCGAGATATGAAATTTGGTAGAAAATTGATGTCCTATTTTTTTGGAACTGTTTTGGATCAGTCAGTCTCGGGGGCATTGTCGTACACTTTTTGTACTTTAAAAATTCTGAAAAATTTGGAGTGTTAATATAAGAAGATATGAATGTCCTATAAAAATTTGAGAATTTTTAGCCATACGGTTTGAGAGTTATGGATTTTACGGCTAATGACACTATTTGAAAAGATACCTGGATAACTCTCTGTGTATTAAGTCCAAATATTACCAAATGTTTACCGGAAGTACATGTATATAACAGGAGCTAACCCTGAAAATTTTAGAATTGTTGGAGCTAATCTCGATTTATGAAAAATCTGAGAATATTTGGCTATTGTGGACTATTTAAAAATAGTAGATGGATTTTAAAAATTCCGGGAAAAATATATGTTCAATGTGAGACTATATTATGCAAAATCCCACAAAAAAATATTTTTGAGACAGATTTGGTATTTTTCATATAAATGATGTTATATGGATAAATAAGTTTAATTAAATATGTGATGTAAAAAATATGGAAAATAAGGTTTTCCAACTTGAGACCCTTAGGCATATTTTATGCAGATTTTTGATGGAGGTTTGGATCGGGTCGGGTCAAAAAAATGTCAAAATTTTATTTTTCCCAGCTTCTTTTATTGAACCACTTGGTCTATACGAAACAACATGATATGTAATTGAATTGTATTTGAATACGTGCGAGTTTAATCATCTTATTAAAATAAAAGGAAACCATTACACTTTGAAGTGGTGTTCGAGAACCTAATTGCTTAACGTGACACATGTGAATAGGTTACGTGAAGGGCTAGTAGATAGTGGTAAATTGTAGAAGATGTATCAGACAAGTTTCCTAACCCTAAGTTTCTATTGAGCAATTATTCAATCTTTACTAATTGTTTTTGCAGTGAGAGTAAGTATCGGACTTGTGCTATTTACTTTTCATACAAGTTCCTTTGTCGTAAAGTTATATAACTGTAATTTCCTTGCAAGCGTTAATGATGATTACTCTGTTAGTATTATAATTGCTATACTTTAAAGTTCTATTTCTTTAATGAACTGTTTCCAAGTATGCTTTCTGGCTTTTTTTCCGGCTAGATATTATTGATGGTAAATGATATAACCTTTGAACAATTCAAATCCTTTGAAGCTATTTAATTATTACCAATCCAAATTGCTTTGGTGCAGTCTCGCATGAATACTAAGATGAACAACCCGAATAATCGAGCAAACAGATGTCGGGCATATAGTCCCATTTATGCTTATGCAATTAAATTTCATACTTGTGCATAATGTAGGGTACGATAGGCTGATCACCTAGAGTACTTGCAGAGACTATTTACAATCTATTTGATTGTTAAATCGTCTGATGGTTTTTGATGAAAAAAAATAATGTTCAGGGTATCTAACACCCCTTAGTATGCTATTGAGAATTCTAAAACTCTTATCTTGATATTCCTATTTATCTCTTGATAATTATTTCAACTGTTGAGAAATATTCATACAAATGTTTCTACTCCTGATGCATGTTTCCAAACTACTTTATATACTTGCTGGGCAATTTGTGCTCATTCTTGCTTAAACCTTTCAGTTAAGGCTGAGAATGTTGAGAGCTCGGGCAATGACAAGGGGAAGTCTAAGATGAAATGATGAGAGTTATTTATGTAACAAGTTATATTTCCTCGTATGATGTAATGTAGCGATAAAAACTAAGTTTAAGTTTTAGTTTATTTAAGGTTGTAAAGACTTGGGATTTTATCTGAATAGGTACGTAACAGTTATTATTATTATTTTCTGAAGTTTATGGAGTTAAATGTTGATGTATGTTGTATCGTGAGCACCATATCCTGTGTTTGGTGTTACACAGATTTGGGGGCGCCACAGGTTGGTATCAAAGCAATAGGTTATAAACCTTAGGTGGGGAACCTTAGACTATAACCTTAGGGAAGTTAGTGGAGAAAATAAGGAGATGAACTCACGTAGAGTTTTAGGGGTTGTGTTAAATCTATTTTTCTAAAAATAAAAACATCTATCTTAAACTACTAACCGAGTTATTTTGTCTTGTTTGAAGGATGTCAGGAGAAGAGGAGGTTAGAGATATCCACGTTGTGAGTGAGCAGTTGGTGATAGTTGTACCTGAGCCTATAGTTTGGCAAAGAATCGACTCGCACCCGCAGGAGTATCCTGAAGAGGAAGAGGAGCCCAAGGAGGACTCCGAAGAAGCACCTGAGGATACTTTTTTGGATGAGTTGATGGATAGGATTACAGAGTTGGACAACAGAGTCCATGAGTTGGAGGAGTCAGATTGGGGAGGACAAGAAGCATGCGATTGCTGAGGCATTGGTGCATCACCTGGTAATCAGGAACGGGGATTTGGCTGACAAGCTGCAGGCATCATACCAGAAGGAGAAGCTATTAGGACCCATTTGGGTCATACACTTAATGGGTTAGAGTCGAGGATACAGAGTCTCCAAACTTACAAGCATATTATTACTACATTCTGGAGAGATGAGAGGAGAGGTCGTGCTCGGGCCGAGAAGCTAACAGGCGAGTTAGAAGGTGAAGTGAGAGATAAGAAGGTTAGGATGGATAGGATGAAGTACGCATTTAAGTCAGCATATGGGAGGTTCCAGAATAGGGTGTTTCACTTTCCACGTAAGGAGTACCGGTCTAGACATACCAAAAGCTGTGGGCTGGTGCTAGAGATGGCGGATGAAGAACATGAAGACGCCATTAGGCGGGGTCTTTAGTTTATTTGTGATGAACTTTTACTATTAGCGTTTAGAACGCTTAGTTATGAAATAAAACTTGGTTTTGGTTTTTACCAAGTACTTTGGTTTAAGTGATGTAAATGGCGTAATGCCATAAGATGATGAGATACTTTGTTATTATGGTTTTTACATCGAGTCTTTAATTTAGTGAGTTCAATTGTTGTAACATGTGTATTTATATGAGTATATATGATCAGGACAGTAGGAACTAATTCCCTGTATGCTAGAATCGAAATCATGCATTTTGTCAAAGTTGGTTAAAACTTGAAATCTGTGACTTTTCAGGTTTTTCAGGGCCTTGGATTCATAGTTTTTGTGACCCGATTATGGTAGGTAATAATTTTGTAAAATACTATGTAGTATGATGTATAACCTGTCCAAATTTCATAAGAAACAGAGTTAAATTGAGCGAGATATGAAATTTGGTAGAAATTTAATGTCCCATTTTCTTGGAACTATTTTGGATCAATCTGTCTTGGGGTTATTTTTGTACACTTTTTGTACTTTACAAATTCTAAAAAAATTTGGAGTGTTAATAAAAGAAGATATGAAGGTCCTGTAAAAATTTGAGAATTTTTGGCCATACGGTTTGAGAGTTATGGATTTTACGGCTAATGACACTATTTGAAAAGATACCCAAATAACTCTCTGTGTATAAGTCCAAATATTACGAAATGTTTACTGGAAGTACATGTATATAACAGGAGCTAACCCTGAAAATTTCTGAATTGTTGGAGCTAATCTCGATTTAAGAAGGTTAGGATGGATAGGATGAAGTACACGTTTAAGTCAGCACATGGGTGGTTCCAGAATAGGGTGTTTCACTTTCCACGTAAGGAGTACCGGTCTAGACATACCATAAGCTGTGGGCTGGTGCTGGAGATGGCGGATGAAGAACATGAAGACGCCATTAGGCGGGGTCTTTAGTTTATTCGTGATGAACTTTTACTATTAGCGTTTACAACGATTAGTTATGAAATAAAACTTGGTTTCGGTTTTTACCAAGTACTTTGGTTTAAGTGATGTAAATAGCTTAATGCCATAAGATGATGAGATACTTTGTTATTATGTATTGTAAATAAATATGCTTTTATTTAAATATGTGATGTGATGATTAAGTTTTATATGAATTATAAATGCTGTAGAGAAAGTTATAAGATGATAACATTAAGTTTATTTAAACAGGAAGATGGCTAGAGGAAGACGTTGTCAAACACCCGAGGGGTCAGGCGTTAATGCTGGGGATCCACCAAACCCCATGCAATAATTCGTAGAAATGTTAATGGGGGCACTTTAGAATCGAACCCCGAATACCAATAACCCTCCAGCGGCCCAAGTAGAACACTTTAAGGACTTCAAAAGCACGGGACCCCCTGAGTTCAATGGAACCACCGAACCCATCGAAGCCCAAACATGGATCAAAGAAATAGAAAAGGCGTTCGCTATCGCCCGAGTTTGAGAGGAATAAAAGACAATTTTCGCTACATATATGCTGAAAGGTGAAGCCAACTTCTGGTGGGAGGCAAACCAGACTAGGGCTGGAAAAGGTGTAATACTGTGGGAGGGGTTTAAGAATATTTTCTTTGAAAACTACTTTCATGTGAGTATGCAGAGTCGCGTGGAGATGTGATTGAAAGTAGTATGCACACAAGCCAATCATGTTTGATGATAAAGCATATACTTTGAAACAATCTTATTCATCTATTAATAAAAAGTATTAATTTATTAAAGGCTTTTAATTATCTACATGATGCTGTTTTATAATATGTGATAAACCCATAGTTTTAAGCAATGCTTTTAGAATAATGATGATGATCATTCTAATGAGATATAAATTCTTAGAAAGCTTAAAACTAAAATAGTTCCCAATCGTTGGATTACTAAATTGGGGATTAGTGAATCCGGATAGATTGGTACATACATTGCTTTCTCATTGGATGAGGATGATTGATCTCATGATCATTTGTGTGGAAACACTAAAGCAAGTATGTAGGTACTTATTAGAGAATAAGTTCACTGAACGTGGCTCGCTAAGGAATACCTAATGGAGTTTTACTTGCCTGTCAATAGGAATTCCTGTAGTGATAGTAGTACAAGTGATCCTTGGACTTGAGATCATCATAGTATCTTGTGTATGATGAGTTATACTTTGACTTATTCCTTAAGACCCTTAGGGTATATCAAAGGGTATGCTTGGGTTATAATAAGTTGTACATGGAGATAATGTATGATCAATAAAGAATCTACCACTTATTAAAAAAAGAAGAGAATGTCCTATGTGATTCGATAAATGACAATCCAAAGAGTCCTTGGCGGGTAGAATGAAATTAGAAAGGAGTTTCTAATTTGCATTATTTGAGTCAGGCATTTAAGAGTCGAAATACATATAATTAAATAAAATAAGACTTGACGATAATTTCATGTCTTATATTTAATTGGGACATTGTATGGTGGAAGGATTGAATTGTATGCGGTAACTATTTACTCAAAGGTTCTTTTATGATTAATGTTGAAATCTATATTATCCGGAAAGTCGCTGATCATTTATGGAGGCTTATCCCTATTGTAGAATAAATATTATTTATTTAAATAAATTAATTGTTTAATTTATTTATTTAAATAAGATTAGAATTGTTCTAATTGATTTATTCACAACCCTAAGTTTAATATGGAGAACCTAAAGGGTCACACCATAAAAAAGGAAGAATAATTATTTAAGAAGTTAATGGCATAATCGTAATAATATATTATGTATATTTAATTTAATCTATGGTGATAGAATAAATTAAATAGCTTAATATTATTATTTAATATTTTAGAAATATTAAATATAAATTAATAAGAGGAGTCTTATTAATATTATTACAATTATTATTATTATTTTAATTTCTAAAAGAGTTTAGGAATTAATTTAATATAAGTACTTTTATTTATTCCTAATTGGATTAGGAAGGAAAATTAGTTAAAGGAGTTTAATTAATTATCCCTAATAAGATTAGGGAGCCCCTTTAATTAAAAGGGTTTAATTAAATAATACCTTATTTTAATAGGGTTACTTGATATTTTTATAAGAGGAGTCTTATATCGGATATAAAAAGAATACGTTATAATTCCAATGGTTGGAGAGTACGCCCTTTTCTATGTAGATAGATAAAAAACTAGGGTTTAGCCAACCACCCATCTTCTTGAATCCTTCTTCTTCCTTGGTGGATTACCTCTAGAGGACAAACACTTGGGTGGCTAACGTTGATCAAAGGAAGGAACCAAACCTGGTGAATTCAAGTTGAACGCGAAAAGAATTGGAGGTGAACTTGTACCTGAGGAAGCTCGGATCCTCAAGGGTATGATTCTTCTTCTTCAATTTTTCGTTTAATTAATAATTGTGCATAAAGGGTGATCCGGGTATATGATTTGTAAAAATTTTAAACTCTGATTTTTACACGTTTCCGCTTATTTTTGCAATTTAATTGCGTTCATGAATATTACAAACCTAACAGTGTCATCAGAGCCAAACCTTTATGCGAATTATTAATTGTTTTGATTTGATATGTATATTGATGTGTTTAGAACAATTTAATTGGGCATAGTTTTATTGTATAAAATTTATTTATAAAAAAAAAACAACGAAACCTGTTTTGATTTTTATCCGTGATTTCGCTGTATCAATATCCTGTTAAGGACGCTTGATTTGGTTCATATTATGATAATATAAATCTTTTCAGTTCACGTGACATCATCTTTCTCGCTACTTATAATTATAATAGTTATATATTATATATAATACATCCTGGTCACGTGAACAACTTTCAAAGGAAATCATATGAGCTTAAATTTTGAAGCAACAGGAAATCACGGAAAACAATAAAAAAAAAAAAAAAAGAAATCCGGCAGCGTGGACAAGAGGCAACCATGTTATCAAGTATCAGGATTCTTAGTTAACATATATATCAAATATATATATATATACGGTTAATATATATATATATATATATATATATATATATATATTAACGTAATATATATATTATTCTCAATTATTTTATAATTAAAATAAATAGTTTATTTTAATTTTAAAATATAAAGTTTATTTTAATTTTAAAATATAAAGTTTATTTTAATTTTAAAATTAGAATTTCATGTTAATTAATTAGAGTTGGAATTGGATTCCATGATAACTAATTGGAGTTGAAATTGGATTATATGTTTCCTTAAATAAAGGAGTTTATTTAGATATGAAATAAGATTTCATATTATTCAAAATAAAGGAGTTTATTTGTGAATAGAAAAGAGAATCATAATTTCCTTAAATAAAAGAGTTTATTTAGATATGAAATATGATTTCATATTATTCAAAATAAAGGAGTTTATTTGTGAATAGGAAAGAGAATCCGTGTTTTCTTTTAATAAAGGATTTTTATATATGGAATTGGATTCCATAATTAATTAAAATAAAGGAGTTTATTTTGATTAAAATTTTGATTAAAATAAAATAGTTTATTTTATTCAAAATTGGATAAATTAAAATAAAATAGTTTTATTTTGATTTAAATTTGGATTAAAATAAAGGAGTTTATTTTGATTCAAAATTGGATTTTATACTAACTAAATTTGCCCATTAAATGATATCAATATATATATTGAATGTTTATTATTCATAAGATGAATGTTATTTATTGATGCATATGGTGATGTGTATGATAATATATGGGATTGATTATGGACTATTGACCAATGTGATTGGATTTTATTTTAGTTGGATGCATGAATGTATAAGTTTTATTAAATGGGTCTCACAGACTCGCCTTCTCTAATTTTTCTTAATGTAAATTCTATCTCCCTCCTATGTACTTCCCCTTGACTGTTAATCAAGGTTTCTATTTATTTTAAATAATTTTGTAATAGGAATAGTTAGAATTAATTTTGAAAAATTGGAGATCAAGGGGCAAGGAGCGCTTGAAGACCCGTTTGTAATGGAGCCCGGGTTTAAATGTAATAGTTATATTTAAATATTATTTCTTGTACCCCTAGGGTTTGACCTTTTGGTTCACTTGGTGGCTCTAGTGAACCAAACTAGAATAAAAGTCCATAATCAATCCGGGTAGAATATAGTATTCTATATGTGCATTCTTATACTATATATATTATATATTATGCAAACATGTTTCGCATGTTCATTAATATAACGCGTATTTTATATATATATATATGTATAATGCCGCTAAACAAGATGAGATAAATTAATAACAAACCCCTCATTTTTATATTAAGTCCTAAGCGCTCAAAGATATTTGGAATATCGAACGTCAGCTTTCTAGCATGATAAAATTAATAGAGTATTAAATATTTAATATGAGTTTGTTGTGTCACCACAAGGCAAGTATTAAGTATTTAAGATGTTAATTTATCACATTTGATGCTTATAAAGAAAATTGAACAATATTGTTTTTTGTGTCACCACAAGGATGATATTTTCTTTTTTTGAATATATGGAGTGCTAGGTTTGGACTTAACTTGGATAATTTTGATTCGGATGTGCCACAACTTGATCAAAATAATCTAAGAGGCAAAAGAAAAGGAGTTGCATAGTTGATGTAATTGATAAAAGTTGTCTACCTATTTATTTATATATAGTTTGTTGTGTCACCACAAGGCTATATACATTTGAAATAGGATCCTTATTCTCACTAGCAAATCTTTAATTAGATTTTGGCTTAACTATATAAGTGAGGGTAATATAGTTTGAAGAAAATAGTGGGAGATACCAATTTAAAACAAGACCTAATTTATTTTGGTAATTAATAAAAGAATGTATGTTAAAATGTTGTTAATTACAAATTCATTTACAAAATTTTACAATGTCTAAATTACTATCACTGCGAAACATATTAGATGTTATTTAACCAAACCGTATTAAACGGATTGGTTAAGGAATTTGAGAATAGTTCTCATAGCTGAAAAGCTATCTTATGTCCTTAATACGCCTATCCCTGCAATGGTTGCAGATAATGTCTCTGAGGAAGACATTGCTACTTTTAGAAAGTGGCAAGATGATGCACAGTTGGCTCAATGCATCATGCTCGCATCTATGAGTAACGAGCTTCAGCGTCAGCATGAAACTATGGATGCTCCTACTATATTCCTGCACATCAAGTAGTTGATGGTGAGGAAAGTAGGACTAATTGACATCAGATATCTAAGGAGCTCTTCCGATCTAGAATGACTAATGACACTACAGTATAGACAAAAGTCCTTAACATAATCAATTTGATTGATCAATTAGGACAATGGGTTTTGTCATGGATGGAGAGTTGAGCCAAGATTTGATCTTGCACTCACTCCCGGACTCCTTTCATAATTGTTGTGAATTTTTCATATGAACAAGCTAGATATCAGCCTCGCTGATTTTCTTAACAAATTGAAAAATGTTGAGAGTCACTTTCCAACCAAGAAAGATCAAGTCTTACTGGTAGGGGCCAAAGGATCTTTTGAAAAGAAGAACGATTCAAAGAAGGTAAATAGAAAGGCATAAACAAAGGATAATAAGAACAAAACTGATGCGGATAGCAAAGGAGCTTGCTTCCACTGCAATAAGCCTAGACACTGGAAAGAAACTGCGAGAAGTATCTTGCAGAGGCTAACCAAAGAAGCTTAGTGAAGTTTCGGTTATAAATACAAATTTGTTCATGATTTAAAATAAAATTTTCTTTAAGTCAAGGTTCTACTTGGGTATTGGATACCGACTTTAGTTATCATAAATATAGATTTATGAAGGGACCAAGCAGAAGTAAAAAGCTAAACAAATATAAGTAATCCTATGTGTGGGAAATGAAGCAAAGGTTACTGCATTAGCCATAGAAACTTATAGTTTAGCATTGCCTACGGGCAAATTTATTAAGTCAATAAGTTGTTATTATATTCCAATTCTCGTTGGAAACATTATTTTCATTTTGTTGTTGGACAATGAAATTTGATATTATAATTAAGAACAATTGTTGTTCTATTTATAATAATAATATTTTGTATAGAACTGGAATATTACTTAATAAATTTTGTATACTTGACTTACATGAAAATAATTTTGCATATTGAACAAATTAGTATAAGAAAAGGAGATGATCATTCAAAGAGTTGAATGTGTGTATTTGTTTGAAATACAAGTATGAATTATTTGAAAGGTTCAAAGAATTCGTAAGTGAAACAAATTGACAATGTATTAAGATTCTTTGATTAGATCAAGGAATAAATACTTGTGAAATAAGTTTCTAGATCATCTCAAATGGTTTTCTCATAATGGATGCCTCTCGATACATAATAATTGATTGATGTATCTGAAAGGAAAAATCGTACCTATTTGAACATGGTGCGATCCATAATGATTTTACCGACATTCCAAAGATCCTTCAGGATCATGTCCTAGAAATGGTCGCATATCTACGAAAAGGTAATCTCTAAATCGACCCCAAGACTCCATAAAAGTTATGGATGGGAGGATTCCTAATCTTAAGTATGTTAAGATAAGGGGTTGTCCAACTTATGAAAGCGGTTTCAAAGGATAAGCTTGGGACAAGATTTGACAAATACAGATTTGTGGGACATCCTAAAGTAAGTTTAGGGTAAATGTTCTATAATCCTACTTAGCAAAAGGTGTTTATTATGAAACACGCTTCTTCTAAGATAAAGGTGTTTATCATTGAAGGGGCTAGTGGGAGGATAATAGATCTTGAAGAGTTCAAGAACCACAAAACACTATAAGTTAAATAAGAGGAACCTGTAGATAGACCTATTATACCACAACTGAATCGTAAATCTGGAATAGTACCGAAGATACCTGGGAGGTATGGATTCATCATGGATGATGATGATGAGGTACATATCATAGAAGATGATGATCCAGAGTTACATACGATGAGGTAAGAGTTCTAGTGTGTACAAAAGGGTCAGTGGGAGCATCGTGAAGTTTCTAGTATTATATGTTGATATACTATGGATGAGGAATAACATATCAATGCTACAATCAGTAAAGATAAAGTTGTCTAAACATTCCTCCATGAATGATTTGGGAAGAATATCTTAATTGGGGATATAAATCTATATAGATAGATTTAAGAGGATGCTCGACTTAACCCAAGGAACGTATATTCATTTGATGCTAAAGTCGTTTAGCATGGCAAACTCCAAGAGATGTCTCATGTTGATGAGCCATGGAGTGTATCTCTTAATAGTCCCCACAGACTCTCGAAAGAGAGGTCGCATGAGTGACAATCATGTATGCAATGAAATGTACGAGACCGATGTTGATCGATCATATTATGGAGAAGTTCACTATGAGTCCATGAAAAACATCTTAAAGTGCTTGGCCAAGACTAAGGATGTGATCATATTCATGGTGGGTCTAAATTAAAACTAGAGGGCTTAACGCACTCAAGTTTTTCGACGGCACCAAGATGACGTAAAAAATCCACTTTAAGGTAAAGCGTTATCTTGAACAAAGGTGCGAAGAATTGAAAGGTTCCAAACAAAGAAAGAGTTCTTTGGTTTAGTGATAAAGACAAAGTATATAGCTATAAATGAAGTCGCAAGTTAATTGTTTGGATTAAAAGTTCTTTCGTAACTAGAATAGTTCCTAAGTCTCATCTTGGATCTAAACATGTGTTGTGGCACTTTCATTTGATTATTAGAATCATTGAAAGATGGGAAATCACTATAGAGATAGTGGACTCTCATGAACAACATTACATATCCATTAACTAAAGCTTATCCAACAAAGAGGATAATCGCCACTTAGAGAGAAGAAGAGTATGAGATACCATGGCGATTGGCTTTAGTGCAAGTGGGAGATTGAAAGTAGTATGCACACAAGCCAATCATGTTTGATGATAAAGCATATACTTTGAAACAATCTTATTCATTTATTAATAAAAAGTATTAATTTATTAAAGGCTTTTAATTATCTACATGATGCTGTTTTATAATATGTGATAAACCCATAGTTTTAAGCAATGCTTTTAGAATAATGATGATGATCATTCTAATGAGATATAAATTCTTAGAAAGCTTAAAACTAAAATAGTTCCCAATCGTTGGATTACTAAATTGGGGATTAGTGAATCCGGATAGATTGGTACATACGTTGCTTTCTCATTGGATGAGGATGATTGATCTCATGATCATTTGTGTGGAAACACTAAAGCAAGTATGTAGGTGCTTATTAGAGAATAAGTTCATCGAATTGTGGCTCGCTAAGGAATACCTAATGGAGTTTTACTTGCCTGTCAATAGGAATTCCTGTAGTGATAGTAGTACAAGTGATCCTTGGACTTGAGATCATCATAGTATCTTGTGTATGATGAGTTATACTTTGACTTATTCCTTAAGACCCTTAGGGTATATCAAAGGGTATGCTTGGGTTATAATAAGTTGTATACGGAGATAATGTATGATCAATAAAGAATCTACCACTTCTATTAAAAGAAGAGAAATGTCCTATGTGATTCGATAAATGACAACCCAAAGAGTCCTTGGCGAGGTAGAATGAAATTAGAAAGGAGTTTCTAATTTGCATTATTTGAGTTGTGCATTTAAGAGTCGAAATACATATAATTAAATAAAATAAGACTTGACAAGAATTCCATGCCTTATATTTAATTGGGACATCAGATGGTGGAAGGATTGAATTGTAGACGGTAACTATTTACTCAAAGGTTCTTTTATGATTAATGTTGAAATCTATATTATCCGGAAAGTCGTTGATCGCATGGAGGCTTATCCCTATCAGTAGAATAAATATTATTTATTTAAATAAATTAATTATTTAATTTATTTATTTAAATAAGATTAGAATTGTTCTAATTGATTTATTCACAACCTGTTTAATATGGAGAACCTAAAGGGTCACACCATAAAAAAGGAAGAATAATTATTTAAGAAGTTAATGGCATAATCGTAATAATATAAGTTATGTATATTTAATTTAATCTATGGTGATAGAATAAATTAAATAGCTTAATATTTATTATTTAATATTTTAGAAATATTAAATATAAATTAATAAGAGGAGTCTTATTAATATTATTACAATTATTATTATTATTTTAATTTCTAAAAGAGTTTAGGAATTAATTTAATATAAGTATTTCTCATTTATTCCTAATTGGATTAGGAAGGAAAATTAGTTAAAGGAGTTTAATTAATTATCCCTAATAAGATTAGGGAGCCCCTTTAATTAAAAGGGTTTAATTAAATAATACCTTATTTTAATAGGGTTACTTGATATCTTTATAAGAGGAGTCTTATATCAGATATAAAGAATACGTTATAATTCCAATGGTTGGAGAGTACGCTCCTTTTCTATAGAGATAGAAAAACTAGGGTTTAGCCAACCACCCATCTTCTTGAATCCTTCTTCTTCCTTGGTGGATCACCTCTAGAGGACAAACACTTGGGTGGCTAACGTTGATCAAAGGAAGGAACCAAACCCGGTGAATTCAAGTTGAACGCGAAAAGAATTGGAGGTGAACTTGTACCTGAGGAAGCTCGAATCCTCAAGGGTATGATTCTTCTTCTTCAATTTTTCTTTTAATTAATAATTGTGCATAAAGGGTGATCCGGGTATATGGTTTGTAAAAATTTTAAACTCTGATTTTTACACGTTTCCGCTTATTTTTGCAATTTGATTGCGTTCATGAATATTACAAACCTAACAGTGATTCCTGGAGCTGAAGCAAGACGACATGACAGTACCTCAATACGCCGCAAAGTTCAATGAGCTGGCGAGGTTCGTGCCTCATCAGGTCAACACTGAGGAGAGGAAAACGAGGAGATTTGAGCAGGGCCTCAAACCACGGTTATACAGTAGACTTTCAGTGTTGCAAACGAACAACTTCGCGACTCTCCTGGAGAAAGCTATAATTGCTGAGGGCTGAAGCGAAGCCCTGATGAAATTTAACAAGGAGAAAAAGAAGAAGAATGAAGGAGGGAATCGTGGGGAAAGTAGCAGCGGCAGTGGTGCAAACAAAAGGAAGTGGAACAACAACAACAACAACAACAATAATAATTTTAATTCGGTAAACCCTGGGGGCAAACCAGGGGAAGCAAAGAAGAGGACTGAGACATGCAAGGAGTGTGGGAGGAATCACTCGGGTGCGTGTCTAAAAGGGAAGAATGTTTGTTTCAATTGCGGGCAAGAGGGGCACATGTAAGACCCCAACTTTTAAGAATAAAGATGAATTTTTCTATAAATATCATTTTTAAATATTATGGTATGGTTTTAATATAATGTTATAGTTATGGGTAATATTTACAAATTTTGCAAAGTATGCAAGTTGTTATATAATATTCGATTGGTCGGAAAATATTCATTTTAACAGGGAATATTTGTACGACAGCACAATCATTGGTGGACCCCATAATAGAATTATTGTTGGAATGAGAAAACGATAAAAATATATTTTTATAATAAATAACGACGAAAGTTTTATCGTTAACTGTTGAAATACCCGGTGTTAAAAGTACAGTAATACGTATTGATTATTGATGCTTACGTGAGAAGTCACTTAGTTATATTAAATTATTGCCACAGTAATTGCTGCATAGTATCTCACGTTATTTGATTCAATTATTGTCAATATTTAATATATTATTAAATCAATAATTGAGACGACAAAGTTATTTATATTATTATTTAAAATATTGACGATGTCTAGAAAGTTTTGTCGATGAGAGGTTTGGTCACCTAATTGAGCGCCAATAGGAAGAAATCCTTATCGGAAAGCCCCCTCTTTCTTGGGAACGATATGGTTGTTAAATATTGCAAATTATAATAATGATGATAAATGTTCTTAAAAATAGTGAGGGAATTTTTTTAAAGTATTTGATGTAAATTTTGTGTATTATTTGGATCCCCACTTAGCCATTTCTCAAAATAGTCAAGAGAAAGATATCTAAGTTTTCGTTATATATATATATATATATATATATATATATATATATATATATATAGGTTTGAAAAAGTAGTCAGGGGTGGAATAAAATGAATTCACAGGGGAGTACGGTGTTGTTATTATTATTATTATTATTATTATTATTATTATTATTATTATTATTATTATTATTATTATATATATATTATATAAGTTTTATTTTATTAGATTATGAATATAATATGTTATATTTTATTTAAAGTTTTTGTTTTATTAGAATATTTTATTGCATAGTGTTATATAGTAAATCAATTTTTTTTTTCAGAAATCAACCGAATTCGCGTGTGCCCGTGATTGTACTGTGCGTCCGTGATTTTCTAAATTCAAATAGTATCATTCCATTCTCCTATAAATAGGATGCTTACTTAGAATTGAAAATCACATCAGAATCAGAGAATTCTTCTTCTATAATATTGAGCGTATTTCTTTAGAGTTTTAAGAAGCTTTGAGCGTAGAAAACAGTGAAATTTTTCTTCAAGAATATCCCCGCTATACCAGTTGGAATACTCTTCTTTTTAAGGTAAAGGATATTATTTTTATTCAGTATTCATATGAAATAATATTTTCTTCCATACTCTGTAGTATGTAAGTAATATTATTTCGTTTCAAATTTCGAATTCTACACTCATTTTGTTAAAGTTTTGGCTTCTATACTCCATGAAATTAGTAGAATATCCTTGATATTTATGTTTCATCCAGTATCTTTTCATGAAAATATTATTCTGAGCATTCTTGATAGGTTTTAACTTTTTTATGCCGGAGTACTATTCACGGAGTTACTATTCTCGAAGTACTATTCACGGGGTACTATTCAGTTGGTTACTATTCACCCGAGGTACTATTCATGACAAAAATTAGTTTCTTTTCTGTCTAAATCATTTTTGATACACTATTATTCTTGAATTTTACTCCAAAAAGCAGTATCATGTTGACAATTTGGACATTATTGAATTCTGAATAAATTAAATTATAAATCTTTAAAAAATTATCCTTTGCTTTCTTTTAATTGAATTCTTATATCATTGTCATCATCCTCATGCTTATATTGGTATGAAAGTCATCTTTGGTCCGTAGTGCATAGATGGACTTGGTATAATTATGACCAGGGATTATTTGGTATAATCATGACCGTAATGTTACAAATGATGTGGTAAAAGTTATCATTGGCCTGTAGTGCATTGATGGACAGTTGTTGGCATAATCATGACCATTAATAAAAACATGAATATCCTTGGCCCGTAGTGCATGGATAATTTGTGGTAGTGATACTAATGAATATCCTTGGCCGTAGTGCAGGGATGATTCGATGATGTGGATTATTTATTAAGCTGAGTCTCAGTGATAAAACTGTTGATAAACTTTTTAAATCATAGAAGATAGTAGATATCATGCTCTACTTGACTCTTCTAATAGATTGCTTATTCTGCTGTAGTTAAACTTGATGTCTATTGTATTTTATCAGTTTAACGCTGTTGAAGGCTAACGATAAATTATTTTGTATTATCTTAGTCATAATATTTCTTACTGGGCTAGTTGAGCTCACCCTTTGATTTCATTGTTCCCTTCAATAAATGAGAATATAGCTGGGACTAGTCGGGGAACGGAGTGACGGTCCAGATGTTTGCATTAGTAGGCCTCACTATTTTGTGAAATAGTGTGCAAATAAATGTAATAATATTGAATTTGAGTTTGGATATTGTATAGAAGATAATATTTGTGTAAAAACTCTCAACTACGCTTTTGGTCGTATTATATAATTAAGTTTATATTTGAATTTTGTACCATGTATTTGGCGACTCGGAATAGGTGATGTATACCTATTTTGGGGGCGTCACAGTTGGTATCAAAGCTTAGGGATATGATCCCTAACTAAGATGTGAGACTAGAACTAGGGCGAGAGACAGGGAAAACCTTCGCTAGTATGACCTACCTAAGTTTATTTGTTATTTAATTGGTCGATCAGAATATAGGGATAATATGTGGCATGTCAATTAACCCTTGTTTTGTGGAAGTATTTGATAATGACATCCGAGAATGTTGAGAATAGCAATGGAGCACATGAGATCGTTGAATCACCAACGATCAATAACCAGGAGAATGTGCATCAAGAAGGCAACAATCCTCATGCAAACAACAACACCGGCCAAATGATTAACGATGGAATGTTTAGGGGTTTTCTGCAATTCATGCAACATCAGGCGAGAGAGACTCCTGTCCAAAATGCGGGTGGAAATACTGAAAACTCTCGGACGGTCACCGCTAAGTAGTTCAAGGAGCTGGGACCACCAGAGTTTTTGGGAGAGCCAAAACCACTTAAGGCGGAGACGTGGATAAAGCAGATCACCAAGATATTTGATATCTTTGGATGCTCCGAGGAGTAAAAGGTTCCCTTTGCCACCTTCATGTTGCGAGGAGAGGCAGATTACTGGTGGGAATCTGTAAAGCGTACTCAACCTGCCGCATTGAAGATGTCTTGGGAGAAGTTCCAAGAACTGTTCAATGACAAGTACTTTCTCGAAAGTATTCATCACATGAAGGAGGTAGAGTTCATCAAGCTATAGAAAAACAATATGATCGTGTCGCATTACGAAGCTAAGTTTGCCGAGTTGTCACGGTTTCCGTCCCACTTAGTTGATAATGAAGAGAGAATGACGAGGATGTTTCTAAGAGTTTTGAAACCCAAGATACGTCAATACCTTATCTCTTACAAACTGTGTTTATATTCAGATGTTGTAAATAGGGCTCAGTTATTGAAGCGTGATAATGAGTCAACCCAACCAAGAGAGCGTAGCCGGCAAGTCGATAATACCAGTGGTAGCAGTCATCGAAGCGGTGACAACAAACGTGGAGGGAATCAACATGCTAGAAATGGTAACCACTTCGGTGGTAATCATGTCCAAAACAATAAAAGTGGATATTTCAAGAAAAGGAGATTCAACAATGATGGAAAGACGTCAGCACCAGCACCCGTTGTTAAGGAAGGAGAACGATCACCTATCATATGCTTCAAATACGGAGGGGAGGGACACATTAGTCCAAACTGCGCAGCAGTCCAAAATATGTTACAATTATGGAAGAGAAGGTCGCCTAGCTAGATTTTGTCATATGGGGAAGCCAAGTCCAGTTGGAACGGTGACACCAAATGTCGTCCCAGACAAGTCAAAACTAGTAGTTCAAGGGAGAGCGTTTGTCGTGACCTCCCAGAAAGCAAGGAACCTAAACGAGGTCATCAAGGGTAAGCTAATCATAAACTCTAGCGAAGTCTATACCTTATTTGATACCGGTTCTACCCATTCTTTTATTTCTCCTACTTGCGTTCAACGTTTAAATTTGACTCTGGAGAAATTAGAGTTTGACTTATCTGTTGAAACTCCGTTAGGAGAAACCTTCATTACATCCATTGTTTATAAGTCTTGTTTGGTTCAAATCGATACCCTCACATTACCTGTCGATCTTATTTCATTAAAAATACTTATATTCGACGTAATTCTAGGGATTGATTGGTTAACTACTCATCATGCAAAAATTAATTATTTTCGTAAGGTTGTTAGCTTTCATATTCCTAACCAACCTATTATGCGAATTCAAGTAACTAAACCATTAAAATCAATCACTGTCATCTCAAGCCATAAAGCTATTCGTTTATTGAAAAATGGATGTCACGCTTTGTTAGCTCATGTCACGGATTTAAACAAAAATACGTCAGTTTTGAATGATATTTCTATTGTTAATAAATTTCCTGACGTATTCCCAAAGAACTTCCTGCCTACCCCAGGCGTGAAATTGAATTTTGTATCGACCTTGAACCCGGTACAAAACCCATTTCCAAAGCCCTATATCGAATGGCTCCTATTGAACTTCAGGAGTTAAAGACCCAACTACAGGAGTTATTAGACATCCGTTTCATTCATCCTAGTACGTCTCCTTGGGGTGCTCCTATTCTATTCATAAAGAAGAAAGATGGGAGTATGCGACTTTGTATTGATTATTGAGAGTTGAATCACGTCACCATCAAAAATAGGTACCCGTTGCCTCGTATTGATGATATGTTTGACCAGTTGCAAGGTGACAAATTCTTTTCAAAGATCGATCTTCGTTCCGGATATCATCAGTTGAAGATTAAAACTGATGACATTCCAAAGACTGCTTTCAGAACTCGGTACGGGCATTATGAATTCCTAGTTATGTCTTTTGGATTGACTAATGCTCCCGCTGCCTTCATGGATATGATGAACCGAGTATTCAAGGAATATTTGGATCACTTTGTGGTCGTCTTTATTGATGACATCCTCATTTACTCCAAAAGCTGTGAAGATCATGAGCAACACTTGAGGCTGATACTCCAAAAGCTTTGTGAGAACAAGTTATATGCAAAGTTAAAGAAATGCGAGTTCTGGCTTGAGGAAGTAGCATTTCTTGGGCATGTGATATCAAGTCACGGAATATCTATTGACCCGAAAAAGATTGAAGCAATTCAAAGCTGGGAGCAACCTAAATCAGTGACCAAAGTACGTAGCTTTCTCGGCTTAGCTGGTTATTATCAGAGATTCGTAGAAAAGTTTTCTTGAATCGATACTCCATTAACTCAGCTGACTCGAAAAGATACAAAATTCGGTTGGAACGAGGAA
Organism: Panax quinquefolius; assembly: GCA_020205615.1. NCBI lineage: Eukaryota > Viridiplantae > Streptophyta > Magnoliopsida > Apiales > Araliaceae > Panax > Panax quinquefolius. The sequence goes on from CM035173.1 coordinate 85,524,801, forward strand.
TGTGAGAAGAGTTTTCAAGAACTCAAGAGGAGACTCATTTCAGCACTTGTTCTGACAATAACATCTGGTTCGGAGGGATTTGTCATCTACAGTGATGCTTCAGGCAAAGGTTTAGGATGTGTTCTCCTGCAACATGGGAAAGTCATAGCCTATGCCTCACGATAACTCAAAGAATATGAGAGGAATTATCCTACTCATGATCTAGAGTTGGCAGTTGTTGTCTTCGCACTTAAAATTTAGAGGCATTACCTGTATGGAAAGAAAGTGGAGATCTATACGGATCATAAAAGACTCAAATATTTCTTCACTCAAAAGGAACTCAACATGCGGCAACGATGTTGGCTCGAACTGTTGAAAGATTATGATCATACTATTCAATACCATTTTGAAAAAGCGAACGTGGTTGTTGACGCGTTGAGTAGAAGATCATATGTGAGTACGAGTGCGATATTATCAACGCAAAGGCCCATTTTGTATGACTTGCAAAGGATGGAGATAGAGTTAATGTGACGCCCCCAAAATAGGTATACATCACCCATTCTGAGTTGTCAATACATGGTACAGAAACAACTACAACTTTATTATTACAACATATAAACTGTGAGTTTGAATACAGATATTGCCATCTAGACAATATCCACACGCAAATAAATCCCCATCATAATTATTGATACATTATTTTATAAAAATGGTGAGGACTACTAAATAACTCTCTCTAGAACCTTCCTTCCATACCCCGACTAGTACTCGCTACATTCTCGCCTCCTGAGAAGAAAAATGAAACAACAAGGAAAAGGGTGAGCTCAACTAGCCCAATAAAGAATATTAAGACTAAGATAATATACCACAAATTATCATTAGTCTTCAACAGGAAAAAAAACTAATAGAATACAATAGACAACAAGTTTTAAACCAATATTCGCAGCGGAAATAATAATTCATTAGAAGAGTTAAGTAGAGAATGCAAACTACTATCTTCTATGTATGAATTTAAAAGTTCGTCGCTCTATCTTTTATCCCCAGTAACATCAATCAATATACATCCGAATCAAATATTCATCTTTGCACTACAAGCCAAAGATATTCATCAGTTGGTCATGTTCATCTAAACACCTGTTCATCTTTGCACTACGGACCAAAGATATTCATTAGAAATCATTCATCTTTGCACTACAGGCCGAAGATATTCAATAATATCATCATTTAAGACTGAGGATGATGAAAAATATTTTTAAAGAAACGAATCCAGTTAAACAAAATGACAAGGATTAAAGATTCGTACTTTGTTTTATCCATGTCCAACAATACCTCAAAAATAATCATAGTGGTGTAAAATTCAAGAATGATCAAAACATGGATACAATCAAAGCTAGTATCCAGAATAGATATTTTGGATGAAAAGAAAAATTTTCATTTTTCGATGAATAGTGTCGTATTCAGAATAATGTCGATATCGTGAATAAAGGCCAGATATCGTGAATAAGAATCTCGACACCAAAAGTTCCAAATTTGATAAAAACTTGATCAATATTTCAAAGATAATGATATTGAAGAAATAATATCATTACGAAAAAAAATAATATCCCTTACCTCACAAAGACAAGATTTAGTCGAAACACCTTGATATAAAGCTATGACTTGAACTTGCACCGTATATAGCAATACTCAAAATATACTCAAAATACTCACAAGAATACGCCGATAATATAGAGAGAAAAACTTCAGCTTCGTGTGATTTTCAATTCTAACCTAAGCACCCTATTTATAGGAAAATGCTTAGAACACCAAAGCGTAAAATTTAATAAATTAATATATATATATATATATATATATATATATATATATCAAATTCATACGCCCACTTTAGAATTCAAATCCTAGCATTTCCCACATGCCACCTTCTAGAAAAGTAAGAAAAAAAAACGTTTTTCATAAAATAAATAATTAAAACTTTCAAAAATCAATTATTTCGGAGCTTCAGAACTTCAATAATTCATAATAAATAGCCCTTTTATCAGAAAATTCGAATCACGCGAATTTTTATAGGAAATTCAATTCTCTACAACTTTACAGAAGAAAATTTTCCCAAATTCCAAATAGAAATTTACCGAAATCCACAAACGGGCGATTTTACAAGCTATAATCAAATTTCAGTCAGTAAATGGGGTCCAAAGACATGTTTAACATGTTTTAAACATTTATTGTAACAAAAATACTCTTCCTCCTCGTATACTCATATATCCCACATTCGTTGTAAAAATATCACCATTATTATATTATTAAAATATAATAATATATTTAAATGAATTATTTTATCAAAAAAAGATAAAATTTTAATTTTCAACAATTGTCACATTAAAAATTTTCTCCATCTATATCCACATAAAATCAATATTTTCCTCATCATATGAATCAATAATTAATTATTCACAAATAATATTACAGAATCACAATATCGACAACCAAGCGCCTCCTGAGAGAGGGGGCTTTCCAATAAGAATTTCTCCTCATCGGGCGCAATTAGGTGACCAAACCTCTCCTGTATGTAACTTTCTAGACATTGCCAATAATGTTATCTAATAATATTATTCGTATAATATGAATTATTGCTCGATAATGAAAAATACCGTAAATGACAATTATCAAACAACAAAGAATATAAAATATCAACGCAAAGAATTATTAAATCAATAAAATAAAATATCGAATAAAGAATTTCATCGTAACCATTATTGAGTAGTGCCTTCACGTAAGAATCAATAATTGGTGCAATACCGCAAAGCATCGTATTTTAACCACCGAGTATTTTAACAAGATTAATGGTAACAACAACGTCGTTATTTTTAAACAACTTATATTTGTCGCTTTTCTTCATCCAATCGCTTTCAGTTATGGGGCCCACAAAAAGATCAAGGTCGTCGCATTTAATATTCCCCGACAAAGAAGAATATTCCACGACCAAACGAATATTCCCCGACAACAATGAATATTTTTAACCACTTGCTTATTTTGAAATATTTATGTATTTTACCCATAACTATCCACATTAATCAAATCAACCCTTACTATTTCAAAATAGATAAAATTAAATTTCATTAATAATAAGTTGGGGTCTTACAACCTCCCCTCCTTATGAAATTTCGTCCTCGAAATTAATGTACGTACCTGGTGTTTCGAAAAGGTGAGGATACCTCGCTTTCATTTCCGTTTCCAATTCCCAGGTCATTTCCTCTATAAAGCATAATTCCTCCACAAAACTTTAACTTGTGGTATGACCTTTCATACAGAGGGCATGCTCCTTCCTATCCAAGATCTTAACAGTACCTCGTCATACGTTAAGTCTTTGGCTATTTTGTCCTGCTTCTAACTCTATAACGTGATTCGGTCTTTCACATATTTACGAAGTATGATATGTGAAACACATTATGAACACGAGACATACTTTGAGGTAACGCAAGTCTATAGGCTACATTTCCTACTCTCGGTCAAGAATTTGAAATGGACCAATAAATCGTGGATTGAGCTTTCCTCTCTTCCCAAATCTTGTAACTCCCTTCTATGGAGCAACTCGCAACAATACATGATCCCCTATACTAAATTCCACGTCCTTTTGATGAAGATCCGCATATCTCTTTTGTCGATCTTGTGCCGTTTGTATACGTTGTTGAATCATTTGGATCTTTTCTGTAGTCATACGTACCAACTCGGGTCCCAACAATGTTGCTTCACCCACCTCGTCCCAACATACTGGAGAGCGACATTTTCGTCTATATAATGTTTCGAATGGAGCCAAACCTATACTTGCCTGATAACTGTTGTTGTAGGAGAATTCCACCAATGGTAAATACTTATCCCAACTGCCCTTGAAGTCTAGGACATAGAGTCTTAATAGATCTTCAAGAGTTTGAATAGTCCTCTCTCGATTGTCCGTCTGCTTGAGGATGGTATGCCGAATCAATCGTAAATCTGCGCTCCATAGCTTTTTGCAAGCTAACCCAAAATCTTGAAGTGAATCTTGGGTCACGATCCGAAACTATGGATACAGTGCATGCCATGCAACCTCACAATCTCATTCACGCATATACTAGCAAGACGCTTCAAGGAATAAGTCTCCGTGACGGCAAGAAATGAGCGGACTTGGTTAATCTATCAACAATAACCCAAATAGCATTAATGCCTTGAGAAACCGTAGGAAGACCCGTAAACGAAATCCATGGTAATGTGTTCCCACTTCCATTTCGAATCTCAAGTGGTTCCAACGGACCCTTAGGTACTAGATGCTCCGCCTTTACACGCTGACAAGTTAAACACATCGAGATAAACTTTGCAATCTCTCTCTTTATATTGTTCCACCAAAATGTATGTCAAGATCACGATACATTTTAGTACTTCCAGATGGATTGCAAATGGTGTATTGTGTGCCTCCATCATAATCTTGTACTTCAAATCGTAGTCGTTAGGAACACAAAGTCTAGAGTGGACTCAAGTATTCCTTCTTCATCAATTCTCGCCCTAATAGCTCCTTCTTGTACTTTCTTCTTCATACGCATCAGCTCCGGGTCGGTGGCTTGAGCAACCTTAACTTTTTCTATTAAAGTTGGTTCTATGCGTATACTTGACATCATCGCACTTGTTCCTGCATATGATCTTCTACTCAACGCGTCAGCTACCACGTTCACTTTTCCAAGATGGTATTGAATAGTGTGGTCGTAGTCTTTCAATAGCTCGAGCCAACGTCATTTGCGCCAGCATGTTGAGTTCTTTTTGAGTGAAGAAATATTTAAGGCTTTTATGGTCCGAATATATCTCCACTTTCTCCCCATATAGATAGTGCCTCCGGATCTTTAAGCGCTGAAAACGATCGCCGCTAACTCTAGATCATGAGTAGGATAATTCCTCTCATATTCTTTAAGTTGTCATGAGGCATAGGCTATGACTTTTTCCCACGCTGCATGAGAACACATCCTAACCCTTTGCTCAAGCATCATCAGAGATAACAAATCCATCCGAACCAAATGGTATTGTTAGAACAGGTGCCGAAATAAGTCTCCTCTTAAGCTCTTGGAAACTCTTCTCGCATTCTTCGCTCCAAACGAATTTCGTATCCTTCCGAGTTAGCTGGGAAATTTCAGGGAATACGTCAGGAAATTTATTAACGATAAAAATATCATTCAAAACTGTGACTCTCATCCAAGACTTGGATAACACGTCACATTGATACCTATCAACTTGTCAGCGTTGTTCACGGCGTCCCCTACGGAAAGTCTAGCTTTGGTGCATTCCCACACAAGGAAGTCACCAGCGAAAGGCTCGGGGCTCTTTACTTATGGCTTGAAATGAGAGTGATTGACTTTAGTGGTTTGGTTACTTGAATTCGAATAACAGGTTGGTTAGGAATATGAAAACTAACAACCTTACAAAAACAATCAATTTTAGCATGGTGAGTAGTTAACCAGTCAATTCCTAGAATCACATCAAAGGCAAGTATTTTCAAAGAGATAAGATCGACAGGAATTTGAGGGTATCGATTTGAATCAAATAAGATTTATAAATGGTGGATGTAACGAAGGTTTCTCCTAACGGAATTTCAACCAATAAGTCAAAGTCTAACTTCTCTGGGGTCAAATTTAAACGTTGAGCGCAAGTAGGAGAAATAAAAGAGTGGGTAGAACCGGTATCGAATAAGGTATACACATTGCAAGAGTTTATGATTAACTTACCCGTGATAACTTCATTTGGGTTCCTCGACAAACGCTCTCACTTAAACTATCGACTTTAACTTATCTGGGACATCCTTTGGTGTCATCATTATCGTTGGACTTGACTTTGTTGCATCCCTTTGTTCCACAACCGCCTGCCGTTCTTCACCCTGCTTTTCTAACTCACGAATACGATCTTGTAGTTCTATATTTTGATCATAAAATCCTCTTAAAATCATTACTTAAAACTCTATATGAGTTCATCTCTTGATTTTCAGATGCCATTCTTAAATACTGCCACAAAATAAGGGTTAATGAAAGAAATTGACATGCCACATATTATCCCTATACTCTGACCAACCAATTAAATAACAACTAAACTTAGGTAGGTCATACTAGTGAAGGAATTACCCGTCTCTTCCCTCCTAGTTCTAGTCTCACATCTCAGCCAGGGATCATATCCCTAAGATTTGATACTAACGTTGACACCCCCAAAATAGGTATACATCACCCATCTTGGGTCGCCAAATATATGGTACATAACTCAAATACAAATTTAATTAATACAACTGTCGTGTAAAATACGACAAAACATAGTTGAGAGTTTAAACAAGAACATTGTCTTCTAGACAATATCCACACACAGTGGAGTCCTCATTATAATTATTATCACACTATTTTATAAAAATAGTGAGGACTACTATAGCCACCATCTCGGACCATCAATCTATTTCCTGACTAGTCCCAGCTATATATTCTCATTTCCTGAAGAGAATAGTGAAAGAAAAGGGTGAGGTCAACTAGACCAGTAAGAAATATTATGACTAAGATAATGTAGAATAAATTATCGTTAGCCTTCAACAGTATAACAACTGATAAAATACAATAGACAACAAGTTTTAGATCAACAACTGCAACGGAACAAGCAATCCATTAGAAGAGTCAAGTAGAGCATGATATCTACTATCATCTATGATTTAAAAAAGTTTATCATTAATTTTTGTCGCTGAGACTCAGCTTAATAAATAATCCACATCATCGAATCATCCTTGCACTACGACTAAGGATATTCATTAGTATCACGACCACGAATTATCCATGTACTATAGGCCAAAGATATTCATGTTTTCACCAATGGTCATGATTATACTGAATAATCTCTGGTCATAATCATACCAAAAAATGTCCATCAATGCACTACGGGCCAATGAGGACTTTTACCACATCATTTATAATATTATGGGTCATGATTATAGGGAATGATCCCTGGTCATAATCATACCAATCAACAGTTCATTTTGCACCCTCGTCAAGATGACTTTCATCACAATATAAGCATGAGGATGATGACAATGATATGAGCATTAATCAAACAAAATCAAGGATAAATATTAAAGACTTTAAATTTATCCGAGTTTAAAAATATCCAAATTGTCAACACGATCATCGCTTTGTGGAGTAAAATTCAAGAATAATATTCATGTATCAAAAATAATTTTGGACAGAAAATAAATCAATTTTTATCGTGAATAGTACTTTGGGAATAGTACTTCGTGAATAGGACCCCGGCATGAAAAGTGCCTTGAATACCCAAGTGAATAATATTTGAGTGAATAGTAACCCATGAATAGTACCCACGTATGAAAAGTATCCCGAATACCCGAATGAATAATATTTTAGTGAATAGTAACTGGATAAATAGTAACCCGTGAATAGTACCCCGAGTGACAATATGTATATTTAATAAGAAAGTTCAGATCAATATTCCAATAAAACGATACTAGATAAAGCGCAAAACTCAAGGATATTCCACAAATTTCAGGGATTATAAAAGCAATACTTACCATAGTAAGTTTAGATTTAAGAATATCAAAAGAAATAATATCCCTTACGAATACAATAAATAATATCCCTTACGAATATAACAAATAATATCCCTTAAGAATACAACAAATAATATCCCTTACCTTAGTAAAATACTAGATACTGCAATAGTGAAGTAGCAGAATACTCTTCTTCTTTCTCTCTATAGTTTCTCTCTCTATAACTAATTCACGAACGGTCAAGATTGATTTACTATTAGAACAGACGGTAAATATTAATTACTATTAAAACCACAACTGACGGTCCAGATTGATTTACTTTTAAAATCACCACCGACGGTCCAGATTGATTTACTTTTAAAAACACCACCGATGGTCCAGATTGATTTACTATTAAAACCACCACCGATGGTCCAGATTGATTTACTATTAAACCACCATCGATGGTCCAGATTAATTTACTATTAAAACCACCATCGATGGTCAAGATTGATTTACTATTAAAACCTCCATCGACGGTCCATAAAATTAATAAATCTTCCCATGGAATACTAAGTCAAACTTACAACAAACGCCTCATAACAAATCCCTATATTTATATCAAAAATTGAATAAATATTTACCACAAATCATTTATTTTTAATAAACACATTTTTAATCTATTAACAATTATTCATTATTAATATTATAACTCACAATATTTAACAATCAGATCATTCCCAGGAAAGAGGGGGTTTCCAATAAGGATTTCTCCCTATTGGTGCGCAATTAGGTGACTAAACCCCTTTCCTCGACAGAACTTTCTATACATCGTCAATATTGTAAATAATAATATGAATAACTTTGTCGTCTCAATTGTTGATTTAATAATATAAAATATTATACAGATGATATTGTAACAATAATTGAATCAAATAACGTGAGATACTATGCAGCAATTACTGTAGCAATAATTGAATAAACTGAGTGGCTTCTTACGCAAGCATCAATAATCAATACCGTGTGCTACTATATGCACCACGCCAGACATCGTTCTTTTTACCCTCGGGTATTTAAACAGCTTTAACGGAAAACTTTCACCATTTATTTTATAAAAGATATTTATGTCATTTTCTAACTCTGAAAATACTTCCGCTGTAGGGTCCACCAATGATTGTGCTTGGTCGTCATATTAATATTCCCCAAGACAACGAATATTTTATATCAAATTGCTTACTTTGTAAAATTTTCAAATATCACCCTTAACTTTAACCTTTTATCAATTTAACCATTTACTAAATAACATAATAATTATAAGAAAATTGAATACTTTTATTTCATAAAATTCAGGGTCCTACATTGTTGGGCTAACAATATGAAAGATAAATAAAGGATTTTTAGCTTTAAAATCTAACAAGAAATCCATACAGAGATGTTTCACTAAAATCTATATATAGAAGTTTCAAAAAGCTACCATAGAGTTTAACATTAAACAAGAAATGTGTTACTGTGATGGGTCAATTAATTAGCTCTTTTATGTAAACCGCGGAGTGCCATCACAACATGTTGAGGCTATTCCTGATTAATCTCAACATGTTATGATGGCACTTATAGGGTTTGTATAGAAGATATAAATAATTGACACATCCTGACAGTCTGTTTGACCTATCGTCCGTAGTTTAATATTGCGGACAAGACTTTCTTAAAAAAAATGACGCTGCTTCCTTTTCTTTTACAATCTAGAGTCTCGCATATTAATCTGCATGATGAGACCTCATCGCTCATACTTTCACTCTTAGAAGTAGTAGTCATTTTCGCTGTGAAGAAATTTTTTGAATACACTCCAATCCATTTTTTTAACTCATACAGAGATTTCAACCATTCGTGATTCTGCAGACCGTAGCTTTTAAGCAACAAATTCCATATGTCCTCAAATTTTTGAATAGTCAAACACATAAAGACAGTAGTTAAAATTTGACTTAAAAGTTGGATGTGATGAATAGATATGTCCAAGTTTTTCATGATATTTTTACTAATGTGCTAGTACACAATGATGCATGTTGTGTATTAGGAAAAACACTAGCAATTGCATTAACACGATCTTGATCAGTGACAATGGTTATGGGATGTTTATAATTAATTACTTCAAGTCACTTCTCAAAAAACCATATAAATGTATCCTCAGTCTCATCACTCAAGAGTGCACACTCAAACAATACTAAATGGTAATGATGATTTACACCCATGAAAGAAGAAAACGGCATGAAATATATGTTTGTTCGGTATGTGGTATCAAAAGGAACAACGTTACCAAAATTTTGATGAGCAAGTATTGATCGATAATCCACCCACATAATATATCGATACGATTATCCACGCCTGGTTTAACACTAAAATAAAATCTTCTCAGACTCTCACGCTGCAACTTTCTCAAGTAATTTATTGCACCATGTGAATTATTCGAATCAATAGTATCACGTCTAATATCTCTAACTATATTTCGTACATCTATTTCAGAGAACCCAACATTGCTCATACATTCTTCCAATGAGATCAGAAAATTCATCATCCTACTTGGACCAATCCCAACATTATTAAGGGTTACAATCAAATCTCTAAAGAACTCCCGAAATATTTTTGTATGTTTGAATTTGTGAAACTTCACTCGCATACAAAATTCATTATTGTGATTCAATTCAAGTGTAGACACAAACTATTTATCTTTACTTCTATCATGCACAATATAAAATTTTGCTCTACATTTTGTTATATCAATTAGGTCCTCCTCCGCTTTCCCTTAACCACATTATTATCTTCATCATCAATGACAATATCATTTTTCTTAACAACCCTATATCCAAATTTTAGGACAATCGATATAATCTAGAACAAAAATCCAACACGCTTCACATATTTTTTGTAAAAAATTTAGCATCTTCCAACGTATCAATTTTGTCTCAGTACTTGATATTGAATGAAATGATTCTTCAGAACACAAATCCACGGCAAAACAAATGAATCGGTTCTAATATATTAAATTGCTGATTATCGATCTTTGGTGATGTTTGTCTGCAGGTATGCTTGCTTGCTAGTCGGCTATACACACTCAAGTAGATTGAACCATTTATTGATGATAGAGAATATCAAAAGTAGTTTGCAATTAGATTTTTATTACTCAGAATCCGTAGTTTAGTTTTGCAGAGGTATGTTTTTATTAACAACAGCAGTGTTTTAATGATAAACCAGCGTCCACAGTATTAAACTGCGGACATGGACTTTAGACAAAAAAAGTTTAATTTAATGCTATTAGTATTCCATTTTCTTGGATATTATTCTTGTAGATTCATCATCTTATTTTACGATGATGAAAATAATACCCATGAGTAAATGAAAAACTTAATAGCACTAAATCAAAATATATTTGTCCCAGATCCGTACTATAAAAATCAATTAATCAGTTATTGGTTGTTACAGATACAAGTATTATCTACTTCTCTTGGCGTATTGTTACGGGTTGTTACAAATTCAAGTAATCAGTAACAATAATAAATGTAATATCCGAGATTATTATGTAATTTACTAATTATCAATAAATGAATTTATGTGAAACTCTTGTGTGATTTCTATTATTAAATGTATATGTGTTATACATAAATGTTAAATTTTAAGTATGTGATGAGGTATAGATAAATGGTTGGTTTAGATGAATTTAACTATTTGAGTTAGTTATGTAATTAAATTGATTAATTGCGTGGGAGGGGATTAAAACATGAGATTGATTTCGGAGCAGAATTTAGAGATGTGAACTGCGTATTTGAGTCCGGAACATCAAAATTAGTCAAGATAGACTATAACCACAAAATGTGTCACTGTTGACTTTTTGATCGAAGTCAACTGATTGACTTTTTCGGGTAAAAAGTCAACCACGAATTTCGGGGGCTAATTTGACGAAATGGATAGTCCCATAACGTCCGGAACGTCGCTTTAGTAGGAATTGATATTAGTATTAAATGATTAAATTGATTACATTAATGGTCAAAATAGTTTATTAAATGATTAAATTGATTATATTAATATTTTAATAAGGGAGTCAAAGAAATTGTGGGGCCCACAGGTTAACCAAATAGGAACATGAGAGGGAGTATTAGTATTATAATGTAATAAGGAGGGAAGGAGTTACAAACCCTTTACAAATCCAAGACTCTTTCTTTCTCTAACCCCCACCCCATACTAAATTGAATTTATACAATATAATTAATACATATAACTTATATTGGAGATTGAATGGTTGGGAAAATCATTTGATAACATGTTTTATATATACTCCCAATCCAAGTCTCTTCTTCCTCTTTTAAAAAAAATCCTACCGTGAGTGAAGTTAAGAGTGAGAGAGGAAGGAGCTTGAGAGGGTGGCGAATTCTAGAGTTTTCAGAGACTAATCAAGCAAGGAGAATCATTGGAGGAGTTCAAGCAAGTAGAATTCATCAAAGAGCTAAGTCATGCACTCTCTTTTCCATGTTCTTTAGTAAAAATGAGAGAATATGCTTATTTGACTTTTTGCAAACAATTTATTTTGGACCTTGTGATGCCATGCTACTGTTAGTCGATGTTATGTGGTTGTAAGAACGAAAGTTCGGGTTTAATCATGCCTTAATATCGTAGAGATTCAAGGAATTATGTCATGCATGCCAAATATTTGATAATATGACTCAATGATGCTAATTTGATCATATCTTGGAAATTTAGTGAGTTCAATTTTTGTAACATGTGTATTTATATGAGTATATATGATCTAGACAGTAGGAACTAATTCCCTGCATGCTAAAATCGAAATCATGCATTTTGTTAAAGTTGGTTAAAACTTAAAATCATGACTTTTCGGGGTTTTCCTGAGCCTTGGATTCATGGTTTCGTGTGACCTTGGATTTATGGTAGGTAATAATTTTGTAAAATACTATGTAGTATGATGTATAACCTGTCCAAATTTCATAAGAAACAGAGTTAAATTGAGCGAGATATGAAATTTGGTAGAAAATTGATGTCCTATTTTTTTGGAACTGTTTTGGATCAGTCAGTCTCGGGGGCATTGTCGTACACTTTTTGTACTTTAAAAATTCTGAAAAATTTGGAGTGTTAATATAAGAAGATATAAAGGTCCTATAAAAATTTGAGAATTTTTAGCCATACGGTTTGAGAGTTATGGATTTTACGGCTAATGACACTATTTGAAAAGATACCTGGATAACTCTCTGTGTATTAAGTCCAAATATTACCAAATGTTTACCGGAAGTACATGTATATAACAGGAGCTAACCCTGAAAATTTTAGAATTGTTGGAGCTAATCTCAATTTATGAAAAATCTGAGAATATTTGGCTATTGTGGACTATTTAAAAATAGTAGATGGATTTTAAAAATTCCGGGAAAAATATATGTTCAATGTGAGACTATATTATGCAAAATCCCACAAAAAAAATATTTTTGAGACAGAATTGAATTGGTAACGATTTGAGAAAACCCTTCCACGAATCTCCGATAATAACCAGCTAAGCCCAAAAAGCTACGTGATCACCACCGACTTGGTTGCTCCCAACTTTGTATTGCTTCAATCTTCACGGATCAACAGATACTCCATGTTTTTGACACCATTATGCCCAAGGAATGCTACTTCCTCAAGCCGTAACTCGCATTTCTTTAATTTGGCATATAGTTTGTTTTCACGAAGCCTTTGGAGTACCAGCTTCAAATGGTGCTCATGATCTTCACGACTTTTGGAATATATGAGGATGTCATCAATAAAAACAACAACGAGCTGATCTAAATATTCCTTAAATACTCGGTTCATCATATCCATAAAAGCCGCAGGAGCATTAGTCAATCCGAAAGACATGACTAAGAATTCATAATGCCCGTCTTCAGTTCTAAAGGCGCTTTGAATATCCTCGCCTAATCTTCACCGATGATATCCGAATCGAAGATCGATTTTTGAAAGAATTGTGCCTTGCAATCGGTCAAACAAGTCATCAATACAAGGTAGAGGATACCTATTCTTGATGGTGACATGGTTCAATTCCGATAGTCAATACAAAAGTCGCATACTCCGCCTTTCTTCTTTACTTAATAAAAACAGAGCACCCCAAGGAGATGTACTTGGGACGAATGAAACCGATGTCCAACAATTCCTCGTAGTTGGACCTTTAACTCCCAAGTTCAATAAGAGCCATTCGATATGGGGTTTTAGAAATGGACTTTGTACCAGTGTTTAAGATCAATAAAGAATTCAACTTCACGCTCGGGGTAGACCGGAAGTTCTTCAGAAATACGCGTGGAAGTCAATAACAACAGAATATTATTCAAATTTGACGTGTCTTTATTCAAATCCATAACATGGGCTAAGAAAGCTTGATATCCGTTTTTCAATAAACGAATAGCTTTATGATTAGATATGACAAAGGATTGATTTTAATGGTTTAGTTGCTTGAATTGCATAATAGGTTGGTTAGAATATGAAAACTAACAACCTTACGAAAAACAATCAATTTTGGCATGATGAGTAGTTAACCAATCAATCCCTAAAATCACATCAAAAGCAAGTATCTTTAAAGAGATAAGGTCAACGGTAAGGTGATGGTGCCAACTTGAATCAAACAAGATTTATAACCAAATGGATGTGATGAAAGTTTCTCCTAACGGAGTTTCCACAGATAGGTCAAAGTCTAATTTCTCCTGAGTCAATTTTAAACGCTGAGCACAAGTAGGAGAGATAAATGAATGGGTAGCACCGTATCAAGTAAGGTATAAACTTCACAAGAATTTATAAATAGCTTACCCGTGATCACCTCGTTTGGGTTCCTCGATTTTGACCACCACAACAAACGCTCTTCCGAGAATCGTTGACTTTGACTTTTCTCCGATGATCTTTTTTGAGTCACCGTCCCACTGAACTAGGTTTCGCTACCGTATAATCTCGAAAGCGATATGTCCTTCCTTACCATAATTATAGCATACCTTGAACTCGCTAGGGCGCTTTGACCGATATGTCCTCTTTCCGCATTTATAATAGCATATGACCGGTGGGTCATTCTCCTCCTTAGAACCAGTTGTTGCAAAGACCGCTGCCTCTTCACATGGTCATTTGTTAAATCTCCTCTTTTAAAATCTCCTCCCGACTCGCTTCTTCTATTTTCATGGCCATGATTACCACCAGTAGTGGTTACCATTTTGTCCGTCTGTTTTTTCTCCGTTTGGTTATCGTTATTCGATCCCCGGTTATGGTCCTTGGTCGAACATACTCGTTATCTCGCTCTAACAATTGAGCCACATTAACAACATCCTGAATAGAGAGAAAATTTATGAGAAATGAGATATTGTCGTATCCGAAGTTTCAAACCTCTCGTAAACATCCGCGTCATCGCTCCTCATTCTCCACCAAATGAGGTGCAAACTCGATAACTCTGCAAACTTTGCCTCATCTTGAGACACCGCCATGTTGTTTTGTTCTAATCGATGAACTCCACTTCCTTCATATAATGAACACTTTCGTGAAAGTATTTGTCATTAAATAGTTTTTGAAACGCGTCTCCCAAGACATACCGAAAAGGCTTTGGATGTATACGCTTACGGACTCTCACCAAGAGTCCGCCTCGCCACGGAACATAAAGGTGGCGAATAGAACCTTCTGTTCCTCCGTGCATCCCAAGACATCGAATATCTTGGTAATTTGCTTGACCCATGTTTCGCCATGATCGGATCTGGCTTTCCTTAAATTCGTGGTCCCAACTCTTTGAACCTTGGTCGTGACAACCCGTGAATTGCTATTATTTTCTCCTCAGATTTTGAACACGAAGTTTCCTCGTTCGATTTTGCATGAACTACAAAAAGCTTCTAAACTTCCCTCGCTCATCATCTCGCTCAAAGGTGTTGTTCACAGGAGGAACATTGCCACTGCTGCACGCTCTCCTCGTTGGTGAGTACAGCGTCTCCAAGGTCTCATTTCCATTTTAATATTCTCGATCGACATTCTCAAATCATCACATATAAAACAAGGGTTAATTAAGGAAATCAATATATCACATAATATCCCTATATACCCGATTAACTAACAAATAAGCTTAGGTAGGACACACTAGCGAAGGATTTACACGCCTCTCCTCCTAGTTCTATTCCCCATCTCTCGCCAGAGATCATAACCCTAAGCTCGATACCAACCGTGACGCCCCAAAATAGGTATACATCACCCATTCTGAGTTGTCAATACATGGTACAGAAATAACTACAACTTTATTATTACAACATATAAACTGTGAGTTTGAATACAGATATTGTCATCTAGGCAATATCCACACGCAAATAAATCCCCATCATAATTATTGATACATTATTTTACAAAAATGGTGAGGACTACTAAACAACTCTCTCTAGAACCTTCCTTCCATACCCCGACTAGTACTCGCTACATTCTCGCCTCCTAAGAAGAAAAATGGAACAACAAGGAAAAGGGTGAGCTCAACTAGCCCAGTAAAGAATATTAAGACTAAGATAATATACCACAAATTATCATTAGTCTTCAACAGGAAAAAAAACTAATAGAATACAAAAGACAACAAGTTTTAAACCAATATTTGCAGCGGAAATAATAATTCATTAGAAGAGTTAAGTAGAGAATGCAAACTACTATCTTCTATGTATGAATTTAAAAGTTCGTCGTCTATCTTTTATCCCTGTAATATCAATCAATATACATCTGGAATCAAATATTCATCTTTGCACTACAAGCCAAAGATATTCATCATTAATCATGTTCATCTAAACGCTGCTCATCTTCTTTGCACTACTACTACCAAAGATATTCATAAAAATCATTCATCTTTTGCACTACAGTGCCAAAGATATTCAATAATATCATCATTTAAGACCGAGGATGATGAAAATATTTTTAAAGAAACGAATCCAGTGAAACAAAATGACAAGGATTAAGGATTCCTACTTTGTTTTATCCATGTCCAACAATACCTCAAAAATAATCATAGTGGTGTAAAATTCAAGAATGATCAAAACATGGATACAATCAAAGCTAGTATCCGAATAGATATTTTGGACGAAAAAGGAAAATTTTCATTTTTCGATGAATAGTGCCGATATTCAGAAATAGTGTCGATATCGTGAATAAATCCGATATCGTGAATAAGAATCTCACACACCAAAAGTTCCAAATTTGATAAAACTTCAGATCAATATTTCAAAGATAATGATATTGAAGAAATAATATCATTACGAAAAAAATAATATCCCTTACCTCACAAAGACAAGATTTAGTTGAAACACCTGATATAAAGCTATGACTTGAACTTGCACAAAGATAGCAATACTCAAAATATACTCAAAATACTCACAAGAATACACTCGATAATATAGAGAGAAAACTTCAGCCTCGTGTGATTTTCAATTCTAACCTAAGCACCCTATTTATAGGAAAATGCTTAACAACACCAAAGCAGAAAATTTAATAAATTAATATATATATATATATATATATCAAATTCATACGCCCACTTTAGAATTCAGCTCCTAGCATTTCCCACATGCCACCTTCTAGAAAAGTAAGAAAAAAAAAACGATTTTCATAAAATAAATAATTAAAACTTTCAAAAATCAATTATTTCGGAGCTTCAGAACTTCAATAATTCATAATAAATAGCCCTTTTATCAGAAAATTCGAATCTCGCGAATTTTTATATGAAATTCAATTCTCTACAACTTTGAAGAAGAAAGTTTTCCCAAATTCCAAATAGAAATTGACCGAAATCCACAAACGGGCGATTTTACAAGCTATAATCAAATTTCAACCAAGAATGGGGTCCAATTTACATGTTTAACATGTTTTTAAACATTTATTGCAACAAAAATACTCTTCCTCCTCGTATACTCATATATCCCACATTCGTTGTAAAAATATCACCATTATTATATTATTAAAATATAATAATATATTTAAATGAATTATTTTATCGTAAAAGATAAAATTTTAATTTTCAACAATTGTCACATTAAAAATTTTCTCCATCTATATCCACATAAAATCAATATTTTCCTCATCATATGAATCAATAATTAATTATTCACAAATAATATTACGTAATCACAATATTGACAACCGTGTAGTTCCCAGAAAGAGGGGCTTTCCAATAAGAATTTCTCCTCATCAAGCGCGCAATTAGGTGACCAAACCTCTCCTTAGATGTAACTTTCTAGACATTGCCAATAATGTTATCTAATAATATTATTCAGATAATATGAATTATTGCTTCGATAATGAAAATAATGTGTAATGACAATTATCAAAACAACAAAGAATATAAAATATCAACGCAAAGAATTATTAAATCAATAAAATAAAATACTTTGAGCAATAATTCATCGTAACCATTATCGAGTAGTGTCTTCTTACGTAAGAATCAATAATTGGTGTAATCTGCCGTGCTCTTCTGTTTTAACCACCGAGTATTTTAACAAAGATAATCTGTAATAACTACGCCGTTATTTCTAAACAACTTATATTTGTCGCTTTCTTCATCCAATCGCTTTTTGTTATGGGGCCCACAAAAGATCAAGTCGTCAGCATTTAATATTCCCGACGCGGAAGAATATTCCACGACCAAACGAATATTCCCCGACAATAATGAATATTTTATAACCACTTGCTTATTTTGAAATATTTGCGTATTTTACCCATAACTATCCACATTAATCAAATCAACCCTTACTATTTCAAAATAGAGAAAATTAAATTTCATTAATAATAAGTTGGGGTCTTACAGTTAAAGACTCAAGGGACCAACGTGATGATGGCAAATATACGAGTAGAACCAACTTTAATCTATAAAGTTAAAGCTGCTCAAGCTACAGACCTGGAGCTGATGCGTATGAGGAAGAAAGTACAAGAAGGTGTTGTCCCAGAAGCAAGAATCGATGAAGAAGGAATACTACGAGTCAACTCTAGACTTTGTGTTCCTAACGACCCTGATTTAAAGTATAAAATCATGATGGAGGCGCACAACACACCGTTTGCAATCCATCCTGGAAGTACCAAAATGTATCGTGATCTTCGACATATATTTTGGTGGAGCAATATAAAGAGAGAGATCGCGGAGTTTATCTTAAGGTGTCTAACTTGTCAACGAGTCAATGCGGAGCATCAAGTGCCAAAAGGTCCATTGCAACCACTTAAAATTTCGGAATGGAAGTGGGAGCACATTACCATGGATTTCGTTACTGGTCTTCCCAAGGTTTCTCAATGAATTGATGCAATTTGGGTCAATATTGATAGATTGACCAAGTCTGCTCATTTCTTACCTATACTAAAAACTTATTCACTTGAACGTCTTTCTCGTATGTACATAAACGAGATTGTAAGATTGCATGGTATGCCAGTATCTATAGTGTGACGCCCCCAAAATAGGTATACACCACCCATCTTGAGTCGCCAAATACATGGTACAAAATTCAAATATAACTTAATTATACAACAGTCGTGTAAAATATGACATAACATAATCTAAGATTTTTAATAAAAATATTGTCATCTAGACAATATCCACACTCAATGGAGTCCTCATTATATTTATTGTCACACTATTTTATAGAATAGTGAGGACTACTAAAACAACCATCTGGACCGTCAATCCATTCCCCGACTCGTCCCCAAATATATTCTCATCTCCTCAAGAGAACAAAGAAAAGAAAGGGTGAGCTCAACTAGCCCAAAGAAGAAATATTATGTCTAAGATAATGCGTAATAAATTATCCTTAGCCTTCAACAAAGATAACAACCGATAGAATATAATAGACAACAAGTTTTAGATCAACAATCGCAGCTGAATAAGCAATCCATTAGAAGAGTCAAGTAGAGCATAAAATCTACTATCTTCTATGATTTAAAAAGTTTTTCATCAACTTTATCGCCGAGACTCAAAACAACAAATAAAATCGAATCATCCCTGCATCACGGCCAAGGATATTCATGTAATCATCAATGGTCATGATTATACCAAATAATCCCTGGTCATAATCATACCACAATTGTCCATCAACGAACTACAAGCCAATGAGGACTTTCACCACTTCATTCGTCACATTACGGTCATGATTATACCTAAAAATCCCTGGTCATAATCATACCAAGTCCATCTATGCACATAAGCCAAAGATGACTTTCATCACAATATAAGCATGAGGATGATGACAATGACATAATAGTTCAATAAAACAGGTTCAAGGATAAATTTTAAAGATTTATAATTTAATTTATCCAGAAATCAACAACGTCCAAATTGTCAACATGATACTGCTTTATGGAGTAAAATTCAAGAATGCTCAGAAGAATATTTCCATGAAAAGATACTAGATGAAGCGCAAATATCCAGGATATTCTACTAATTTCACGGAGTATAGAAGCCAAAACTTTAACCAACTAAGTATAATAGAATATATGAAATCGCAAATGTATTTTTGCTCGCCATGCGATAATCCACGTGAAACGGATCATTTCCACAATTTAATAAGGAATGAATACGAAGGATCATTCACCATGCATGCGATAATCCACATGTATGTGTTATTCCAATGTAATAATAAAGACCGGAATAATGTAAGAATTCTCCGTGCATGCGATAGATCGCATAGACAAAGTTATTCCAATAGAATAATAAAGAATGGAATAATGTAAGAATTCACCGTGCATGCGATAGATCGCATGCATGTTATTCCAATGTAATAATAAAGAATGGAATAATGTAAGAATTCACCGTGCATGCGATAGACCGCATTGCATGAAGTTATTCCAATGTAATAATAAAGAATGGAATAATGTAAGAATTCACCAGTATGCGATAGACAAAGATAGACGTAAAGTTATTCCAATAGAATAATAAAGAATGGAATAATAAAAGAATTCATCAGGCATATTCCAACAGAATAATAAAGAATGGTATAACAACCCTTACGAATATTGAAAGAAGTAACTCTCTTCATGAATACGAAAGAAATAATACCTCTTACCTTAGAAGAAAATTGGATACTGGAATAGTGAGGTAGCAGACTTCTCTTCTTCTTTCTCTCTATAATAATTGCTCTATAGCTTTAGTGAATTGGTGAGAAATGAAGGAAGAATGAGCTTCTATTTATAGGAAAATATAGTTTCAATAATTGCACGTTTTGGGGCTCGAAATATTACAGTATAATACCTTCCTCTTTTTCTTTATTTTTAATTTAGGCTTGCAAGTATTATCAAACTTGCACCACCTCCCCTAATAGTAAATCATGTGAATTAATAGTTCATTCATGTGACTAAATAGTATAATCATTTGAAAAAACTAATTACAGTATTGTACCTTTAACTATACCTCCATTTCTAATTTAGTCATGCAAGTATTATCAATCTTGCACCAACTCCCCTAATAGTAAATCATGTGAATCAATAGTACACATATATGAACACATAGTTATAAGCATGTGAATTAATAGCAATTAATTGCTCATTTATCCGGTTAATTACCCAATTGGTCAATATAACCTCCAGACATCAATTATTATTGAAATAAATGTTTTTCACTAACACTAATAATTCCAACACAATGGAACTATCAATTTCATCTTTAATCAACACGAACTTATTCATCATTAATATTATAATTCACAATATTTAACAACCAGGTCGTTCCCAAGAAAGAGGGGGCTTTTCGATAAGGATTTCTCCTCATTGGCGGGCAAATAGATGACCAAACCTCTCCTTAACAGAACTTCTAGACATTGTCAATATTGCAAATAATAATATGAATAACTTGCCGTCTCAATTATTGATTTAATAATATATATTGCACAGATGATATTGTGACAATAATTGAATCAATAATATGAGAGATATGATATAGCAATTATTGTAGCAATAATTGAGTATAACTGAGTGACTTCTCACGTAAGCATCAATAATCAATACTGTGTGCTACTATGCAACCACGAGTATTACTATACTTTTACTACCGGGTAGTTCAACAGTTTTAATGGTAACACTTTCGTCATTATTTTTATAAAAAGATAATTCTGTCGTTTTCTAACTACGACAATACTTCCGTTATGGGGTTCACCAATGATTGTGTCGTCGTACGAATATTTCCTGTTAAAATGAATATTCCCTGACAAATCGAATATTATATAACCACTTGCATACTTTGCAAAATTTGTAAATATTTTCCAAAACTATAACATTATATCAAATCCACATCATAATATTCAATAATATATTTCGAGAAAATTATTCTTTATTCATAAAAGTTGGGGTCTTACAACCTCCCCTTCTTATAAAATTTCTTCCTCGAAATTAGGGTACGTACCTGGTATATCAAAGAGGTGAGGATATCTTGACTTCATCTCAGATTCTAACTCCCAAATCATTTCTTCCACATCGTGGTTTCTCCATAAAACTTTGACTTGAGGTATAACCTTAGAACGTAGAATATGATCCTTCTTATCCAAGATTTTAACAGGTACCTCTTCATATGTTAAATCTTCCTCTATCTCATCTGGTTCTAATTCAATAATGTGGTTTGGGTCTTTCACATATTTACGTAACATAGATATGTGAAAAAAGTTATGAACACGAGACATACTTGGCGGTAAGGCGAGTCTATAGGCCACAGTTCCTAATCGTTCGAGAATTATAAATGGGCCAATGAATGGAGGATTGAGCTTTCCTCTCTTTCCAAATCTCGTAACTCCTTTCCATGGAGCAACACGTAACAACACATGATCTCCAATATTGAATTCCACGTCCTTTCGATGAAGATCGGCATAACTCTTTTGTCGATCTTGTGAGGTTTTTATACATTATCGGATCGTTTGAATCTTTTCCGTAGACATACGTACCAACTCCGGTCCTAACAATGTTGCTTCACCCACCTCATCCCAAAGATACCGGAGAACGACACTTTCTTCCATACAACGCCTCAAATGGAGCCATGCCAATACTTGCTTGATAACTATTATTGTAGGAAAACTCCACCAATGGTAAGAACTTGTCCCAACTTCCCTTGAAGTCAAGGACACAGAGTCTTAATAAATCTTCAAGAGTTTAAATAGTCCTTTCCGACTGCCCATCCGTTTGAGGATGATATGCCGAACTAAATCGTAAATCTATGCCCATAGCTTTTTGTAAACTAACCCAAAATCTTGGGTCTCGATCAGAAACTATGGATACTGGCATACCATACAATCTTACAATCTCATTTATGTACATATTAGCAAGACGTTTAAGTGTATAAGTTTCTCGTATCGGTAAGAAATGAGCAGACTTGGTCAATCTATCAATAATGACCCAAATCGCATCTATGCCTTGAGAAACCTTGGAAAGACTAGTAACGAAATCCATGGTAATGTGCTCCCACTTCCATTCTAGAATTTCAAGTGGTTGCAATGGACCTTTTGACACTTGATGCTCCGCCTTAACTCGTTGACAAGTTAGACACCTTGAGATAAACCCCGCTATCTCTCTCTTCATATTGCTCCACCAAAATGTATGTCGAAGATCATGATACATTTTGGTACTCCCAAGATGGATTGCAAATGGTGTGTTGTGCGCCTCCATCATGATTTTATACTTCAAGTCAGAATTATTAGGAACACAAAGTCTGGAGTTGACTCGAAGTATTCCTTCTTCATCGATTCTTGCTTCCGGAATAGCACCTTCTTGCACTTTCTTCCTCATACGCGGCTCGCCCCAGTCCATAAGTTGAAAGCGACTTTAACTTTATCAATTAAAGTCGGTTCTACTCGTATATTCACTATCATCACATGGGTCCATGGAGTCTTTAACTCTATTTTCATCCTTTCCAAGTCATGCAAAATGGGCCTTTGCGTTGACAATATTGCACTCATACCCGCATATGATCTTCTACTCAATGCGTCAGCTACTACGTTCGCTTTTCCAAGATGGTATTGGATGGTATGATCATAATCTTTCAATAACTCAAGCCATCGTCGTTGCCGCATGTTGAGTTCCTTTTGAGTGAAGAAATATTTGAGGCTTTTATGATCCGTATAGATCTCTACCTTCTCTCTATACAGGTAATGCCTCCAAATCTTAAGCGCAAAAACGACTGCTGCCAACTCTAAATCATGAGTAGGATAATTCCTCTCATATTCTTTGAGTTGTCGAGAGGCATAGGCTATGACTTTCCCATGTTGCATGAGAACACATCCTAACCCTTTGCCTGAAGCATCACTATAGATGACAAATCCCTCCGAGCCAGATGGTATTGTCAGAACAAGTGCTGAAATGAGTCTTCTCTTGAGTTCTTGAAAACTCTTCTCACATTCCTCACTCCAACTGAACTTTGTATACTTTTGAGTCAGCTGAGTTAATGGAGTAGCGATTCTAGAAAATCCTTCCACGAATCTCCGACAATAACCAACTAAGCCGAGAAAGCTATGTACTTCGGTCACTAACTTTGGTTGCTCCCAGCTTTGAATTTCTTCAATCTTCACTGGGTCAACAGATATTCCATGATTTGATATCACGTGCGCAAGGAATGCAACTTCCTCAAGCCAGAACTCACATTTCTTCAACTTGGCATATAGCTTATTTTCACGAAGCTTTTGGAGTATCAGTCTCAAGTGTTGCTCATGGTCTTCACGGGTTTTGGAGTATATGAGGATGTCATCAATAAAGATGACCACAAAGTGATCCAAATATTCCTTGAATACTCGATTCATCATGTCCATGAAGGCAGCAGGAGCATTAGTCAATCCATAAGACATGACTAGGAATTCATAATGCACGCATCGAAGTTCTACGAAAGCGCCTTTGAATGTCATCGCTTTTAATCTTCAACCGATGATATCCTAATGAAGATCAATCTTTGAAAAGAATTTGGCTCAGAATCGTCAAATAGGTCATCAATGCGAGAGTAACGGTGGACGCCCCAAAAAATTATACATCACCCATCTTGAGTCGCCAAATACATGGTACAAAATTTAAATACAACTTAATTATACAACAATGCGTAAAAATACGACAAAACATAATCTAAGAGTTTTAATAAGAATATTGTCATCTAGACAATATCCACACTCAATAGAGTCCTCATTACATTTATTATCACACTATTTAACAGAATAGTGAGGACTACTAATGTTATCATCAGGACCGTCACTCCATTCCCCGACTAGTCCCGGTTACGTTCTCATTTCCTGAAGAGAACAGTGAAAGAAAGGGTGAGCTCAACTAGCCTAGTAAGAAATATTATGACTAAGATAATGCAGAATAAATTATCATTAGCCTTCAACAATGTTAAACTGATAGAATATACTCCCTCCGTCCAAAATTATCTGATGTTTTAGCAGAAAAAATTTATCCCACAATATCTGCTTTTTCAAGATTTCAATGAATTTTTTCCCTTTGTTTTCCAAGTTTTCCCCTTTACCTTAATTGTTGATAGTCATTACTCATTCAAGTCTCTCCTCTTTCTTAAGCATCCTTTTTATATTCCCACCAATAAGAATGTGATTGCCAAAGTTATGCTTCTTAAAAGACCTTGGCACACTCTTCCATGGACAATCTCCTTTTACTAAAGCCTTAATTGCATAAAACAAAAAATTAGCACATAAGGGTATTTTAGTATTTTTATCACACATATTGGTATGTGTGTAGAACTCTAGAACAGCAGATAATTTGGGACGGATGGAGTAATAGACAACAAGTTTTACTGCAGCGGAACAAGCAATCCATTAGAAGAGTCAAGTAGAACATAAAATATATTATCTTCTATGATTTAAAAAGTTTTTCATCAACTTTATCGCTGAGACTCAGCTTAATAAATAAAATTGAATCATCCCTGCATCACGGCCAAGGATATTTATGTAATCATCAATGGTCATGACTATACCAAATAATCCCTGGTCATAATCACACCAACAGCTGTCCATCAATGAACTACAGGTCAATGAGGACTTTTAACACATCATTCGTCACATTACGATCATGATTATACCGAATAATCTTTGGTCATAATCATACCAAGTCCATCTATGCACGTAAGCTAAAGATGACTTTCATCACAATATAAGCATGAGGATTGTGACAACCCGAATTTTTAAAAGTTATTAAAGTAAGAATTTAATAATTAAAAATTCTTATTATGAGATGTATATATTTTGAATTATATGTGTTTGTGTGAAAAAAAATAAATTTTTTATGAGATTTAATAGTTGATTAAACTATTAAAGGAAATAAAAGAAATTAGTCACGACAAGGAATTTGGTGGCAAGGGAAATTAACCCTATAAATATTGGGTAATTTAAATTAAGTTGAAACTATATTATGGAATAATATTGTTTGAATATTAAAACCTTACTTGGTTGTGGTGTTGTAGTAAAGTGGATAAAAGAGTTAATTCATTAATTAAATAGTGAGTTAATATATGAGTTTTGCTACTTAAATTTGGTATTCTTAATATATATTACATGTCATGGTAATTTATGAAAAGGTTTAGTACCTTGAATGATGTTAATAAAATATAAATTGATGGCGAGAGAAGAAAAAACAATATACCTATAAATAATTATTGGTTAGAGATTAATAAATTGAGTTAATATTTAAGTAGTGATTAGATGTAGGGATTAAATAAATTGTATTGAGACAATTTATGCGAGGAAAGGAATTAAATAATTATATATTATGATTGTATGATTCATTTGAGTTAATTAAAATAATTAATGGAATAAATATTAATTATTTTAATGGAAAGGTTTATTTTAAGTTGAGATGTTATGAATATAATTTACGTAATATATGGAGTAATAGTTATACATATTATAATTGTATTATTCAGTGCAGTTAGCTAAATAATTTAGCAACATAGTTAAAGTGTGACATTTAGAGAAAAGAAGATATATCATATAATAAGGAGAATTATTAAAATAAATTCAAAGGACATTAATGGTTCTAGCCAAACAAGGCCTTGTGACCTTTTCCCTTTGTAACACCCACATTAAGCCATCGGTTGTAACATCCACATTAAGGCATCAGTTTATTTTGTTTACGTGGAGTAACAAAATAAAGAGAAAGAGAGAAAACACAGAGAGAAAGATGGAGCTTAGAAAGAAATTGAGAAGAGGGAAGAGACACTCTGCGAATCAAAAGGAAAAAGAGGATTAAACAAGGAATTTCAATTATCTAACTAGAGCTTAGAGGAATCAAAGGTAAATTCCTAAGTTTCTAGTTTTTGGTTTTTGTTTTCTAAAGTCTTTGTAATTAGGTTTTTGTTGAAGTACAATTTGTATATGTTTATGGGTATATATATTATGTTATATATCATCTATAAGCAATTTTTAGGTAATTGAACTCATAAAACTATGCTAAAGATGAAGAACTTGTGTTCTTAATGAAACATGTATGTTATGGCTTTAGAAAGTATAAAATTTCATGTTTAATATGTGTTATAATCTTTAAATTGATGTTGGATTATGTTAGTATGTTAAGAAATGAAAACAACATAGTTTAAATCGTATCAATTGATTAAGAAACGAAGTCGTGGCGATCAAATTCGCTAGAGATGTTAAAAAATAAAAATAGAGTATGAACATGTGTTTTGGGTCAAATTTTAGGTTGGTTAATATTTTTATAAATTTTTAGAATTCTAGTATATTATATTTATATGAATTACAAATCCATAGAATCAAAAACGGACTAATTTGGATGTGTATAACTCAAGTTATGAAGATTAGTAGGAGAAAAAGGGTCAAAAATCGCGAAGAACGGTAGCTCAGTGTCCCGCTTTTTGCTAAGCAATGAATTGCATATGCCCTAAATCATTTGGGGCACAATTTATCTTTGTGAGGGCATAAATGCTGCTATGCCTAATTTTAATTGGCAATGCTACTTAAAGTATGTCAGGTGTGACTGTTTTGATCTATTTTAGTAAAATAGGCATAACATTTTCATACGAACTCCGATTGAGGTGATTCAAGAGGATCCGGAAAGAGAACGAATAGACCTAAAACTTTTATTCTTTAAGTGTTTCAATTTGAGGTCGGGAAAGGTAGTAAAAATGGTCGTCTATGTGACTGATGAGTATTCGGAGGCAATCGGAGGGCGTCGGACATGCACATACTCAAGTATAGTGATGTTGACGATAATAGATGTTGTTCTAAGTTATAGAACATGAATATTATGAAGTATAATGATACTTAACATTAATAAATGATATATTAGATAAGTTGTATACGCATACTAAGCACACACAAGAGAGACAAATTGGGCGTGTGACGAATAAATGTCAAAACGCTGTGATAAGTGTTAATGAACGTAAAAAGTGTTTTAAATCAAATGAATTGAATATTATAAGATATTGAATAGGGTTAATATAAAACCAATAAGTAGTCCTAGTAAGACTTAAACACTTGAATGAACTTTGAATATGAAATACAGTGAGATATAAGTTGAAAGTTAACACAATCAAATTGAACATTGTGTATCTATGATAGGAAGAGTTATGAGGTGTAGAGTAAAGTTTACATTACAACTAATATGTGTTGCTATGTGACTAATAGTTAATGTGAATGATTATATAATTGTGTAGGGCACATAAAGTGCAGATATCTGTAAGTTGTTAAACTGTTATTGGTAAACAACGATCAAGGAAAGTCTTTCAGTTCCTATTTGTTATGTGAACTTGATAATTAATTGTTTTAAATCTTTATTGCAAAGAGCATGATGTGTAAGACCCCAACTTTTATGAATAAAGAATAATTTTCTCGAAATATATTTTTGAATATTATGGTGTGGATTTAATATAATGTTATAGTCGTGGGTAATATTTATAAATTTTGCAAAGTAAGCAAGTGGTTATATAATATTCGATTGGTCGGGAAATATTCGTTTTAACAGGGAATATTCTTACGACGACACAATCATTGGTGGACCCCACAACAGAAGTATTGTCGTAGTTAGAAAACGACAGAATTATCTTTTTATAAAAATAACGGCGGAAGTTTTACCGTTAAACTGTTGAACTAACCCTAAGTAATACGATGAATACGTGTGGTTGCATAGTAGCACACGGTATTGATTATTGATGCTTACGTGAGAACTCACTCAGTTATACTCAATTATTGCTACAGTAATTGTTGCATCATATCTCTTATATTATTGATTTGATTATTGTCACAGTATCATCTGCATAATATGATATATTATTAAATCAATAATTGAGACGACAAAGTCTTTCATATTATTAAATTGCAATATTTACAATGTCTAGAAGTTCATCGAGGAGGAGAGATTTGGTCATCTAATTACGCAATAAGGAGAAATCCTTATCTAAAGCCCCCTCTTTCCTAGGAACGACCGTTTGTTAAATATTGTGAGTTATAATATTAATGATGAATAAGTTCGTGTTGATTAAAGATGAAATTGATAGTTCCATTGTGTTGGAATTATTAGTGTTAGTGGAAATCGACATTTATTTCGATATTAATTGATGTCTGGAAGTTATACTGATCAGTCGGGTAATTAACCGGATAAATGAGCAATTAATTGCTATTAATTCACATGTTTATATAACTATTTGTTCACATGTGTGTACTATTGAATCACATTCATGTACTACTAGGGGAGTTGGTGCAAGATTGATAATACTTTCATGACTAAGTTAAAAATGGAGGTATAGATGGAGGTATTATACTGTAATTCATATTTTTACATGATTATAACTATTGATTCACATGATTGAACTATTGATTCACATTATTTACTATTAGGGGAGGTGGTGCAAGTTTGATAATACTTGCAAGACTAAATTAAAAATGAAAGAAAAGTTGAAGGTATTGTACTGTAATATTTCGAGCTCCAAAACATGCAATTATCGAAACTATTTTTTCCTATAAATAGGTGCTCATTCTTCCTTCATTTCTCACGAATTCACTAAAGCTATAGAGAAATTATTATAGAGAGAAAGAAGAAGAGAAGTCTGTTAACTCTCTACTCCAGTATCCAGTTTCTTTCTAAGGTAAGGGGTATTATTTCTTTCGTATTCATGAAGAGAGCTTCTGTTATTCCATTCTTTATTATTATGTTGGAATATCCTGTCTATACAAAGTACCGCATACATGGTGAAATTCTTCAGTTATTCCATTCTTTATTATTACATTGGAATATCCCATGCTGCATTTTGATTCGCATGACCCGGTTCCATTCTTTATTATTATGTTGGAATAACTTTGCCTACATGTGATTATCACATGCATGGTGAATGATCCTTCGATTCATTCATTCCTTATTAAATTGTGGAAATAATGCATCTACGTGGATTACCGCATGGCGGATGAAAATCCATTTACGCTTTCATATATTCTATGATACTCATTTGGTTAAAGTTTTGGCTTCTATACTCCATGAAATTAGTAGAATATCCCGGATATTTAAGCTTCATCCCAGATCTTTTCATGGAAATATTCTTCCGAGCATTCTTGAATTTTACTCCACAAAGCAGTATCATGTTTACAATTTGGACGTAATTGATTTCAAGATAAATTAACTTATAAATCTTTAAAATTTGTTCTTGAACTTGTTCTATTGAATTATTATGTTATTGTCATCATCCTCATGCTTATATTGTAATGAAAGTCATCTTTGGCTTACGTGTATAGATGGACTTGGTATGATTATGACCAGAGATTATTCGGTATAATCATGACCAATAATGTTATAAATGATGTGGTAAAAGTCCTCAGTAGTCTGTAGTGCATTGATGGACAGTTTTTGGTATGATTATGACCAGGGATTATTCGGTATAGTCATGACCATTGATGATTTAATGAATATCCTTGGCCCATAGTGCAAGGATGCCTCGATGATGTGGTTTATTTATTAAGCTGAGTCTCAGCGATAAAAATTGATGAAAATATTTTAAATCATAGAAGATAGTAGATATCATACTCTACTTGACTCTTCTAATGGATTGTTTATTCCGTTGCAATTAAACTTGATGTCTATTGTATTTTATCGGTTTAACATTGTTGAAGACTAATGATAATTTATTCTCGCATTATCTTAGTCATAATATTTCTTCTTGGGCTAGTTGAGCTCACCCTTTCTTTCACTATTCTCTTCGTGAAATGAGAACGTAATGGACTAGTCGGAACGGAGTGACGGTCCGATGATGATAGCATTAGTAGTCCTCACTATTCTCATTAAATAGTGTGACAATAAATGTAATGAGGACTCCATTGAGTGTGGATATTGTCTAGATGACAATATTCTTACTAAAACTCTTAGATTATGTTTTGTCGTATTTTACACGACTGTTGTATAATTAAGTTGTATTTGAATTTTGTACCATGTATTTGGCGACTCAAGATGGGTGATGTATACCTATTTTGGGGGCGTCACATGATGTGTTATATATGTTGAATGTATGAAACATTAAAGTCAATTTATGACTACGTTAATTGAGTAATGAATGCTGATTGAGTAAAGAACTCAATCTTTAGACTTGTTATGTGAACTGCAGCATGTTTGTTATGTTAGTTTAATTTTTATGAGATGTATGATAAGCATGTTATTATATACTTACGTGATGCATGAAAAGCTGTTAGATTTCTTTGGGGTACATCGAGCTCAACCCTGCAAATAACCATTTTTGCAAGTTAAGGATTGAAGGTAACACTATGTGCAACTTGAATGACGTGGATCAGAAATAATACACGAAGATTCATATTTTAGCTAAAGTTGTTATTTCTTTAAACCATGACTAAGATTCATGAGATGTACTAAATGTTTTATGATGTATAGTTTTATGTTGAGTTGTAAAGTTAAAGTTTGAGTTATCTGATATGCAAAGGTTATCGAATTGAAATGTAAAATTTTATATAATAACTGTGATGAAGTGAATCATGGATTATATATGATTCAAAGACAAGTAGCTGATAAAGGTTTTGATTCAGGGAATTAAAGTAAGAAAATAGAAAAGTTTAAATTATTCCACATTTTATAAAGTTTAAAATCGAATAAGGATGTAAAATTAGAAGGTAGATGTGTTATTAACGACCGAAGTTGAGAATTATATTGTACGAATTTTTGGGTCGTTACAGTTGGTATCAAAGCTAATAGGTTAGAAACCTTAGGTAAGAGTACCTTAGGCAATAACCTTAGAGAATAGAGGTGAAGATAATGAAAGAATACGCTCAAATAGAGTTTGAACAATAAGAAATATTTTAAGAAATGTATAAAGGAGGGATTAAAACATGCGTGAAAGGATTCAAAGAAGAATCTCGCAGAGTTATAAGGAATATTAATGTGGGGTTACCCAACTCCAATAATAAGGATTTAAGGTGATAATAAATAGACAATGTCTATAAGAAGATAGTGATAAAGAAGTTAAGAATCAAAAAGTTATATCTAAGTGTGGTACAATCGTACTCTTTAATAGTTAATGTATGGTATCTGGGCTAAACGATTCCTTCATGGAGTGGAGGTATATACGAACTAGCAACTCGGAACCTAGTTTGTTGGTTGTTTGTGGGAAACCACTCAGCGTACCATATTGAAACTATTAGAGACTCGATGTGTAACAAGTATAGAAAATAGATATATATGATGAAAAAGGAAAGAAAGAGGATCGTAAAACAAAACGATCACGAGTTAATAAAAGAATTTTAAGGGAGATGATTATAGAATAAGATCACGACGTGATCAGTTTAAGTTATAAAAGAAAGATGGTCTGTAATGTTTGAATAATTATAGCTTGATGCTATGAAGATGATGTACTATGAAATAGTACGAGATAACTCACGAGGAGTTATAGATGAAGTGATACGATGAATTCGTATCGAGCAAAGAGCAAGTTATAAGCAAGATAGAGTTAGGTGGGATTTCAATTAAGGACTCATATGATGGCTAAGTTGTGCAAATCTTTGTATGGGCGAGGGTTTTGTGCTTGCACTCAGTTTATCATATTGATAATCATTAGAATGTTGGTGTTGTGCTATCAATTAATATGTGGTGAAAAGGTGATTCTTTTCTCATGTGTATATTTGATAGTTAGAAACTATTAAGATTAGTCAGATATTATTAGGATTAGGTGCGGTTCTTAAAACTAATGCATATGGTAAGTTCGTGACTCATAATAATATGGTATGTTTTGAACCCCTCAGCGAATGGACGCCTATGGTCTGACTAGGATAAGTTCTTAAACCCATATTATTGTGGCAAGTTCCTGAACTTCCAATGTGCGGTAAGTTTGATGAACTATACTGGGGATATATGCGGATTATAAGTTAAAATACAAGAATATTTAGTGTAAAGATTGAAATTGCTGGAGAAAATTAGGTATTCCAAATCTTCTAGCTTTGCTAGATTTTCGAAATTTATTGACTTCGTCGTTTAGATGGTTATACTTTTGATTTTTTGAAAAAATGTCATCACACTAGTGAACCAAAAAGAATTTTTAAAATAGTGTTATTATTCGTATGTCTATGCTAATTGCTTTGGCTAGACAAAAATGATTTGAAATATATCAAAAAATATTTTTTTTTTTTATATATCATCAATGCATCATGGAACCCAAATGCGAGAGATGATAAAAACGATAGAGTCATCAATGCAATATTACTTAGTGTTGGATGTGATCTAAGGATTGTCGACCCACTATGGTATGATGTAGTATGATAAAATTACCAAATGATGAATCCTCAAACCAAATTTGTAAATACGGTCAGTATGTATCATGACGTCATAAAAAGATTTTAAAGATTTCTTTAAGATATGAGAATATATATATATATATATATTTCGATTGATGTTTGAATTGTTGTAAAAGTCTATGCTATTTGATTCAGCTAGACGAATATTGAAAGATGTTCATGAAATTCAAGCGTTTCTTGAGAAGTTATGCCAAACCAAATTGTTTTGGTGCGGATTCAGATGTTGAAAAGCTGAGATGAACAACCCTTTTTAATAGGGGATTACGCGGAAGCGTTTAGATGTTTGTGCACAATATATGGTACGAAGGACTGATCCCCCTAAGTACGAGGAGTCCCTATAGTCTTATGACTGTTAAAGTTTAAGTTGAAAGAATACTTATTACTATGGACATATACGCATAGCGTTTAGATGTTTGTGCATAATACATTGTACGAAGGGCTTAACATCCTAAGTACAGGAGTCCCTATAGTGTAATGACTGTTAAGGTTTAAGTTGAAAGAGTACTTATAACCGTGGACGTAGTTCAAGGTCTTATGACCCCTCAGCATGATTTGGAATCTTTTAAATTCCTGTTTTTAATATTGTTTCCCAATTATTGAGCAATTGTGGAAGATTCTTATTATTCTGAAAGGTGAAAGTGGAAAGGATGAGAAAATTAAGCAAAATATAATAATTTCAAGAAAGAATTGAAACTCCAGAAAGAAGAAAAATGTGAAACTCTTAGAAGAGGAAGAGGTGAGGAATATGATGATCTTAGAAAGATCCTTAGAGAAAGAATTTAGTTGCAGAACCTAATGAATAAATAGATATAAACATAAAATCTATTTTGATAAATGGAATGAATGAATAAAGTATTAACGCAAAAATCTATTTTGATAGATTGAATGAATAAATATTAATAAATAAAAATTTCGAGGACAAAATTCTTAGAAGAAAGGGTGAATGTAATATCCCGAGTGTTTATGATAACGATCCTTAGAAAATGAAATGAATGGGTTAAAGAATATATAATATTTGATATATGACTGTGTTTAATTGAAGGTTATGTAATAAAACCTAAAAGTTGTTGAAGAAGTGAATGAAGTATATATATATGTAAAAAACTTTGCTAACTTAACGTGTTGAAGTTATTCAACAATAATTGTGAAAGAGATTTTGTGAAAACCTTAGTAAGGTAGGGTTTCGGTGATTCCAAGGACGGAATCCTTATAAGGGGGGAAAGATGTGACAACCTGAATTTTTAAAAGTTATTAAAGTAAGAATTTAATAATTAAAAATTCTTATTATGAGATGTATATATTTTGAATTATGTGTGTTGGTGTGAAAATAAAAATAAAATTTTTATAAGATTTAATTGTTGATTAAACTATTAAAGAAAATAAAAGAAATTAGTCACGACAAGGAATTTGGTGGCAAGGGAAATTAACCCTATAAATATTGGGTAATTTAAATTAAGTTGAAACTATATTATGGAATAATATTGTTTGAATATTAAAACCTTACTTGGTTGTGGTGTTGTAGTAAAGTGGATAAAAGAGTTAATTCATTAATTAAATAGTGACTTAATATATGAGTTTTGCTACTTAAATTTGGTATTCTTAATATATATTACATGTCATGGTAATATATATGAAAAGGTTTAAGTACCTTGAATGATGTTAATAAAATATAAATTGATGGCGAGAGAAAAAAACAATATACCTATAAATAATTATTGGTTAGAGATTAATAAATTGAGTTAATATTTAAGTAATTTGATTAGATGTATGGATTAAATAAATTGTATTGAGACAAATTATGCGACGAAAGGAATTAAATAATTATATATTATGATTGTATGATTCATTTGAGTTAATTAAAATAATTAATGAAATAAATATTAATTATTTTAATGGAAAGGTTTATTTTAAGTTGAGATGTTATGAATATAATTTCATAATATATGGAGTAATAGTTATACATAGTGCAATTAGCTAAATAATTTAGCAACATAGTTAAAGTGTGACATTTAGAGAAAAGAAGATATATCATATGATAAGGAGAATTATTAAAATAAATTAAAAGGACATTAATGGTTCTAGCCAAACATGGCCTTGTGACCTTTTCCCTTTGTAACACCCAAATTAAGCCATCAGTTGTAACATCCACATTAAGGCATCAGTTTATTTTGTTTACGTGGTGTAGCAAAATAGAGAGAAAACACAGAGAGAAAGATGGAGCTTAGAAAGAAATTGAGAAGAGGGAAGAGACACTCTGCGAATCAAAAGGAAAAAGAGGATTAACAAGGACTTTCAATTATCTAACTAGAGCTTAGAGGAATCAAAGGTAAATTCCTAAGTTTCTAGTTTTTGGTTTTTGTTTTCTAAAGTCTTTGTAATTAGGTTTTTGTTGAAGTACAATTTATATATTGTGAGACCCCAGATTTTATTAATAAAGATTTAAATTTGGTCGAAATAATTTTTTAATATTATGGTGTGAATTTGAGATAATATTATAGTTGTGGATAGTATTTATAAATTTTGAAAAGTATGAAAGTGGTTATATTATATTCGATTGGTCGGGGAATATTCGGTTTAGCAGAGAATATTCGTACAACGGCTCAATCATTGGTGGACCCCACAACAGAATTATTGTCGGATTGAGAAAACGACAAAAATATTTTATTAAAATAATGGCGGAAGTTTTACCGGTTGATCTTTGTTGAACTACCCTTAGTAAAAAATACGATGTCATACGTGTGGTCGCATAGTAGTAGCACCACGGTATTGATTATTGATGCCTATGTGAGAAGTCACTCGGTTTGATTCCATTATTGTCAATTAATAATATGAATTATTATAGCGATAATGACGTTTTGTTTTATTTGTATTATTAACGTAATAAAATAAAACATCTTTTTATATAAAATAGAATACTTTATTAAAGTTATTCTATAAATAGAATATATTATATTTTATTATGCATAGTGTTGCATAGTGTTTTTGCATAGTATTGCATAGTGTTTGCATAATAAAATGTTTTTATATAAATAGAATATATTATATTTTATTTAAAATATTTTTCTTTAACTATGGACCGTCGATTAAAGTAAATCAATCTGACCGTTCATGGATTAATTCTTATGCATTCCATTTTCCTATAAATAGAAGCTCATTCCTTCATTATTTTCTTACGAATTCATTGAAACTCTAGCGAGAGAAATTATAGAGAGAAGCTATAGAGAAAATTATAGAAAAGAAGAAAGTATTCTGCTACTTCACTACTTCTATATTAGGTTCTTTTTACTAGTGGGGTGTTATTCTTTCTTCTTGAAGAGAACTTCATTATTCCATTCATTATTATTTTGTTGGAATAAACAGTAAAAGTGGTATACCCTATACATAACCTTGTATATATGCGGCGTATCCTATACTTGGTGAAATCCTTATGTTATTCCATTCTTATTTATTCTCATTGGAATAACTTTTGTATACGCTATTTACCTATACTTGGTGACATTCTTCTATTATTACATTGGAACATCCTCATGCATGTGTTTTACACCGACTGGTTCCGCTTTTATTATTCTCTGTTGGAACATCCTCGTCATGTGTTTTACACCGGACTGGTTTCGCTCTTTATCATTCTGTTGGAATATCCTATCTCGTGTGTTTTACACCGGATCCGGGTTCCATCTTTATTATTCATTGGAACATCCCGCTTGATTGTGAATTTCACCCGACCGTTCCGTTATTATTATTACTTTGGAATAACTCGCTCTGTCAAGTACCGCATGCATGGTGATTTCTTTTGTTATTCCATTCTTTATTATACCCAGTTGGTTAAAACTTTGACTTCTATACTCCATGAAATTAGTAGAATATCCTTGATATTTGCGTTTCATCCAAAGATCTTTTCACGGAAATATTCTTCCGATCATTCTTGAATTTTACTCTATGAAACAAAGATTATGTTGACAATTTGGGCGTTAATAATTCGTGGATTAAATAATTCTTGAACTTGTTTTATTGAATTATTATGTCATTATCATCATCCTCATGTTATATTATATTATCTTTGCTTACGTGCATAGATGAACTTAGTATGATTATGACCGAGGATCATTCGGTATAATCATGACTTGATATAAATGATGTGACAAAAGTCCTCGATTGGCACAATGCAATGATGGATAGTTTTTGGTATGATTATGACCGGGGGTGATTCGGTATAGTCATGACCATTGATAATTTGATGAAAATCCTTGACCGTAGTAATGCGAGGATGATTAGATGTGGTGGTTTATTTATTAAAATCGAGTCTCGGCGATAAAAATTGATGAAAACCTTTTAAAACCTAAAAGATAGTAGACTTTATTCTCTACTTGACTCTTTTAATGAATTGCTTATTCCGGCAGATTAAACCGGTTGTGTATTGTATTTTATCGGTTTAACATTGTTGAAGGCTAATGATAATTTATTCGCATTATCTTAGTCATAATATTTCTTCTTTGGGCTAGTTGAGCTCACCCTTTCTTTCACTTTGTTCTCTTGAAATGAGAACATATTTGGACGACAGTCGGGGAACGAAAGTAATGGTCCGAGGATAGCATTAGTAGTCCTCACTATTCAGTGAAATAGTGTGATAATAGTTGTAATGAGGACTCCTTTTGAGTTTGTATAATATCTAGTAGATAATATTTGTATTCAAACTCACGCTTTATGTCGTATTGTACAGCTACCTGGCGCTTATATTAGTAAGTTGTATTTGAATTTATGTACCATGTAAGTGGCGACCCAAGATGGGTGACGTATACCTAATTTTGGGGGCGTCACAGTTGGTATCAGAGCCATAAGTGTGAAGAGCCCCGAGCCTCTCACTGGTGACTTCCTGTTGATGGGGAATGCAAAAAGCCGGACTCTCCGTAGGGGCCGCCGAGTTTTCGGTGCAAAGTGATAGGTACCAATGTGAGGTGCTGACATAAGTTGGTGTCCAGAGTCACAGTTGGTATCAGAGCCATAAGTGTGAAGAGCCCCGAGCCTCTCGCTGGTGACTTCCTGTTGATGGGGAATGCACCGAAGCCAGACTCTCCGTAGGGGACGCCGTCTTTCGGTGGCAAGCTGATAGGTACCAATGTGAGGTGCTGACACAAGTTGGTGTCCAGAGTCACAGTTGGTATCAGAGCTTAGGGATATGATCCCTGGCTAAGATGCGAGATAAGAACTAGGAGGGGAGAGACGGGGAATTCCTTCGCTAGTATGACCTACCTAAGTTTATTTGGTATTTGATTGGTCGGTCAGAGTATAGTGATAATATGTTGCATGTCAATTAACCCTTATTTTATGGCAGTGTTTGAAAATGGCATCCGAGAATGTTGAAAATAAGCAATGAAGCACATGAGAGTGTTGATTCAGCTCAAACAAAAGGTAACGACCAACAACACGATAATTATCATACTGGTGGCAACGACTATCAGAACAATGATAACCATCGTGGGGGAAATTATCATGCTAAGAATGGTAACCACTTCGGTGGTAATCATGGCAAAGATAATAGAAGTGGAAATTTCAAGAAGAGAAGGTCATTTAGCTCGATTTTGTCGTATAGTGAAGTCAAGTCCAGCTGGGATAGTGGCACCAAAGGCGGATACGGACAAAACAAAGTCGGTGGTTTCGGAAGAGCGTTTTTTGACTTCTCAAAAGTGGGTAACCCGAACGAAGTTAGCACGGGTTAGTTAATTATAAATTCTTGCGAAGTCTATACCTTATTAGATACTTTGGGTTCTACCCATTCTTTTATCTCTCTTGCTTGCGTTCAACGTTTAAATTTGACTCGGAGAAATTAGACTTTGATTTATCTATTGAAACTTCGTTGGGAGAAACCTTCGTTACCTCCACTTGTTTTATTAATCTTGTTGTTTCAAATAAACACTTTCACGCTACACTGTCGATCTTATCTCTTTGAAAATACTTGCCTTTGAGGTAATTTTTGAAAACGATTGATTAACTACTTATTATTCTTTTAAATAAGGTTGTTAGCTTTTATATTTATAACAACCCCATTATACTGAATTCAAAGTAACCAAACCCTAAAGCTAATCATTGTAATATCAAGCCATAGGTAAAGAGCTCCGAACCTTTCGTTGTTGACTTCCTTGTGTGGAATGCACCGGGCCGGACTTTCTAGGCGGCGACATCGTGAATGAAGATGGCAAGGTTATAGGTATCATTGTGAGGTACTATCTAGGTTAAGGGATAGAAGTCACAGTTGGTATCAATGTGACGTACTATCCAAGTCTTGGATAAGAGTCACAGTATTGAATGATATTTCTATTATCAATAAATTTCCTGGCGTATTCTTGAAGACTTCTTAGACTACTTAGAGCGTAAAATCGAATTTTGTATTGACCCCAGTACAAAAACCCATTTCTTAAACCCTCAAATATTTCTTCAACTAAAAGGATCTGTTTACGAGGATTATGATGAAAGTCATAATAAAAGCATTGGATTAATGAAAATCATGGGTATATGAAGTATTAGTAAGTGTTATGATGAGTTATGTTGGTTATTATGTGAAAACATGAAAGTTTCTTAGAAATCACAAAGAGTTGAAAATCAGATTTTGGTGAAAAACGTAACATGAAATTCAATTGACCATATCTCCTATTATATTTTGAATTTTTGAGCGTGGTCAAGTCCTAGAGTTAGATCTATGAGTTACCTAACTAATCCAAGTGGAATTACTGGAAAAGGTGTTGTAGATTTTTGTGTGGACTGATTTTAGCAAAGGAGGCCATAGCTGTAAATTTTGAAAATGCTACTGCCCAGAAACTTTAAGGGACTGTTTCGGCCACTTAAATTATGAGAAAAATTCTGGCCTTTTGGGACATGAAAGTATATGGTATAAAGTACATCCTGTCCAAAAATGAGCTCATTCTGACTTAAAATGAGCAAGTTATGACTATTTCAATATTTAGGTTTTTCCGATTTAAAAACGCTATAACCGGAGTTCTATAACTCAGGATGACCATGAAATTTAAACTGGAGGCTCACGTTAACATGTGTAAGGTCCCGACAAGATTTGGGAATTTTGGAGTTAAACTTGAGGTAGCTAATTTCTTAAGGAATTAATTAGAATTTGATTTTGAAAAATAGTAAATGAATTTTAAAAATTAGAAAAATATATTTCATTATGGGACTATATTATGCTAAATCCCGAAAAAGAAATATTTTTGGGACTAATTTGGTATTTTTCATGAAAATAGTTTAGTTACGAACATATGAGTTAAATATGTTATGTGAAGTAACAAAGTTGAAAATAGGATTTTATGGCTAAAGAATCCTATATAGAGTATATGCATATTTTTTGATGAGGGATTTGATAATTGGTGATGATATTTTATGAGTATGGCATTTTTGAATGATTAAATGCATTATATGGTAAAGCGTAAACAATTAAGATAAATTATTTATAAATTTAAGAAGTGATTAAAATATTGTTATAATATTAATGTTATTAGATTATGAGATTATTAAGTGATTGATAACATGGGGATATTCTTGAATCCTGGATAAATTATATTATAAATGTTTAATATTTATCCTTTATCTCATTTGATTGATTCTTTATATCATTATCCTCATGTTTATATTATGTTGAAAGTCATCTCATGCATGGCTTTTGTAGTGCATAGATGGACTTGGTGTGATTATGACGAGGATTGTTTTATAATCATAACCGTAATTGAAAACACAATTATCTTTGGCCGTAGTACATGGATAATTCGTGGTCGTGATACTAATGAATACACAATTATCTTTGGCCGTAGTGCATGGATAATTTGTGGTCGTGATACTAATGAATACACAATTATCTTTGGCCGTAGTGCATGGATATACACAATTATCTTTGGCCGTAGTGCATGGATAATTTGTGGTCGTGATACTAATGAATACACGATTATCTTTGGCCGTAGTGCATGGATAATTTGTGGTCGTGATACTAATGAATACACAATTATCTTTGGCTGTAGTACTTGGATAATTTGTGGTCGTGATACTAATGAATACACAATTATCTTTGGCTGTAGTGTATGGATAATTTGTGGTCGTGATACTAATGATTATCCTTGGCCTGTAGTGCAGGGATGATTCGATGATATGGATTAATTATTGAGCTGAGTCTCAACAATGAAATATTAATTCATGGATGTGGTAAAAGTCATCTTTGGCCGTAGTGCATTGATAGACTTGGTATGATTATGACCAAGGATTATTCGGTATAATCATGACCGTAATTGAAAACACGAATATCCTTGGCCAGTGGTGCATGGATAATTCGTGGTCGTGATACTATTAAGCTGCGTCTCAGCATTATTGGTTTTACAGTTGTATATCTTTAGCCTGTAGTGCAAAGATGAATTGTTAATGAATAGCTTTGGCAGATTTCAAAGATGAATTTAATATTTTTAAACGATAAAGGTATTCAAGGTATCCTCATCTCTTTATCATACCAGTACATACCCTAATTTCGAGGGCCAAATTCCATAAGGAGGGAGATTGTGAGACCCCAGTTTTATTAATAAAGATTTAAATTTGGTGAAATAATTTTTAATATTATGGTGTGAATTTGAGATAATATTATAGTTGTGGGTAGTATTTATAAATTTTGCAAAGTATGCAAGTGGTTATATTATATTCGATTGGTCTGGGAATATTCGATTTAGCGAGAATATTCGTGACAACTACTCAATCATTGGTGGACCCCACAACAGAATTATTGTCGGATTGAGAAAACGACAAAAATATTTTATTAAAATAACGGCGAAAGTTTTACCGTTGATACTGTTGAACTACTCGGTAGTAAAAGTAATGCGATGTCGTGTGGTTGCATAGTAGCACTAAAGTATTGATTATTGATGCCTATGTGAGAAGTCACTCAGTTTGATTCCATTATTGTCGATTAATAATATGAATTATTATAGCGATAATGACGTTTTGTTTTATTTGTATTATTAACGTAATAAAACAGAAACATCTTTTTATATAAAATAGAATACTTTATTAAAGTTATTCTATAAATAGAATATATTATATTTTATTATGCATAATGTTGCATAGTGTTTTGCATAGTATTGCATAGTGTTTGCATAGTAAAATGTTTTTATATAAATAGAATATATTATATTTTATTTAAAATATTTTTCTTTAACTATGGACCGTCGATTAAAAGTAAATCAATCTGACCGCTCATGGATTAGTTACTATGCATTCCATTTTCCTATAAATAGAAGCTCATTCCTTCATTATTTTCTTACTAATTCATTGAAACTCTAGAGAGAGAAATTATAGAGAGAAGCTATAGAGAAAATTATAGAAAGAAGAAGAGTATTACGCTACTTCACTACTTCTATATTCAGGTTCTTTTACTGTGAAGGGTGTTATTCTTTCTTCTTGAAGAGAACTTCATTATTCCATTCATTATTATTTTGTTGGAATAACTTTTAAAAAGTGGTATACCCTATACATAACCTCGTATATACTGGCATATCCTATACTTGGTGAAATCCTTATGTTATTCCATTCTTATTTATTACATTGGAATAACTTTTGTACGCTGTGATTTACCCTATACTTGGTGACATTCTTCTATTATTACTCATTGGAACATCCATGTATGTGTGTTTTACAGGACCTAGTTCCGCTTTTATTATTCTGTTGGAACATCCTGTCATGTGTTTTACACCGGACTGGTTCCGCTCTTTATCATTCTGTTGAATATCCTATCTCGTGTGTTTTACACCCGATCGGTTCCATCTTTATTATTCATTGGAACATCCTCGCTTGGTGTGAATTTCACACGACTTTGTTCCGTTATTATTATTCTGTTGAATAACTTTTGTCTTGCGCTGCAATCGCATGCATGGTGATTTCTTTTGTTATTCCATTCTTTATTATACCCAAATGGTTAAAACTTTGACTTCTATACTCCATGAAATTAGTAGAATATCCTTGATATTTGCGTTTCATCCATATCTTTTCACGGAAATATTCTTCCGATCATTCTTGAATTTTACTCTAAAAGCATATTATGTTGACAATTTGGACGTTAATAATTCGTGGATTAAATAATTCTTGAACTTGTTTTATTGAATTATTATGTCATTATCATCATCCTCATGTTATATTATGTTATCTTTGGCTTACGTGCATAGATGAACTTAGTATGATTATGACCAGGGATCATTCTAGGTATAATCATGACTTGATATAAATGATGTGACAAAAGTCCTCGATGGCACTGTGAATGCGTTGATGGATAGTTTTTGGTATGATTATGACCAGGGGTGATTCGGTATAGTCATGACCATTGATAATTTGATGAAAATCCTTGACCGTGGTACAAGGATGATTAGATGTGGTGGTTTATTTATTAAGTCGAGTCTCGTGATAAAAAATTGATGAAAACCTTTTAAAACCTAAAAGATAGTAGACTTTATTCTCTACTTGACTCTTTTAATGAATTGCTTATTCCGCTGCAGTTAAACTGTTTGTCTATTGTATTTTATCAGTTTAACACTGTTGAAGGCTAATGATAATTTATTCTGCATTATCTTAGTCATAATATTTCTT
Source organism: Panax quinquefolius (assembly GCA_020205615.1). Lineage (NCBI taxonomy): Eukaryota > Viridiplantae > Streptophyta > Magnoliopsida > Apiales > Araliaceae > Panax > Panax quinquefolius. Next base: position 85,568,664 of record CM035173.1, read on the forward strand.
CTTTGGGCTAGTTGAGCTCACCCTTTCTTTCACCGTTCTCTTGTGAAATGAGAACATAGCCGGAGACGAGTCGAACGCAAGTAATGGTCGAGAGGATAGCATTAGTAGTCCTCACTATTACGTGAAATAGTATGATAATAGTTGTAATGAGGACTCCTTTTGAGTTTGTATAATATCTAGTAGATAATATTTGTATTCAAACTCACGCTTTATGTCGTATTGCATACCTACGCTTATATTAAGTAAGTTGTATTTGAATTTATGTACCATGTAAGTGGCGACCCAAGATGGGTGACGTATACCTAATTTTGGGGGCGTCACATATATGTTTAAGGGTATATATATTATGTTATATATCATCTATAAGCAATTTTTAGGTAATTGAACTCATGAAACTATGCTAAAGATGAAGAACTTGTGTTCTTATTGAAACATGTATGCTATGGCTTTAGAAAGTATAAAATTTCATGTTTAATATGTGTTATAATCTGTAGATTGATGTTGGATTATGTTAGTATGTGAAGAAACAAAAACAACATAGTTTAAATCGTGTCAATTGATTAAGAAACGAAGTCATGGCGATCGAATTCACTAGAGATGTTAAAACATGAAAATAGAGTATGAACATGTGTTTTGGGTAACATTTTAGGTTGGTTAATGTTTTTATAAATTTTTAGAATTCTAGTATGTTGTAGTTCTAGGAATTACAAATCCATAGAATCGAAAACGGACTAATTTGGATGTGTATAACTCAAGTTATGAAGATTAGTAGAGAAAATGGGTCAAAATCGCTAAAACGGTAGCTTGAGTCCTGTTTTTCTACTAATCCATGAATGAAGCTGTGCCCTAAATCATTTGGGGCGCAGTTGTACTGTGCCCAAGGCTTAATTGGGTGCAGTTGCGCCCAAAGTATGTCAGGTGTGACTATTTTGATCTATTTTAGTAAAATAGGCATAACGTTTTCATACAAACTCCGATTGAGGTGATTCAAGATGATCCGAAACGAGAACGAATAGACCTAAAACTTTTATTCTTTAAGTGTTTCAATTTGAGGTCGGGAAAGGTAGTAAAAATGGTCATCTATGTGACTGATGAGTATTCAGAGGCAATCGGAGGGCGTCGGACATGCACATACTCAAGTATAGTGATGTTGATGATAATAGATGTTGTTCTAAGTTATAGAACATGAATATTATGAAGTATAATGATACTTAACATTAATAAATGATATATTAGATAAGTTGTATACGCATACTAAGCACACACAAGAAAGACAAATTGGGCGTGTGACGAATAAATGTCAAAACGCTGTGATAAGTGTTAATGAACGTCCAAAGTGTTTTAAATCAAATGAAATGAATATTATAAGATATTGAATAGGGTTAATATAAAACCAATAAGTAGTCCTAGTAAGACTTAAACACTTGAATGAACTTCGAATATGAAATACAGTGAGATATAAGTTGAAAGTTAACACAATCAAATTGAACATTATGTATATATGATAGGAAAGGTTATGAGGTGTAGAGTAAAGTTTACATTAAAACTAATATGTGTTGCTATGTGACTAATAAGCAATGTGAATGATTATATAATTGTGTAGGGCACGTGAAGTGCAGATATCTGTAAGTTGTTAAACTGTTATTAGTAAACAACGATCAAGGCAAGTCTTTCAGTTCTTATTTGTTATGTGAACTTGATAATTAACTGTTTTAAATCTTTATTGCAAAGAGCATGATGTGTTATATATGTTGAATGTATGAAACATTAAAGTCAATTTATGACTACGTTAATTGAGTAATGAATGTTGATTGAGTAAGGAACTCAATCTTTAGACTTGTTATGTGAACTGCAGCATATTTGTTATGTTAGTTTAATGTTTATGAGATGTATGATAAGCATGTTATTATGTGGTACGTGATGCATGAAAACTGTTAGATTTGCTGGGCTGTCGAGCTCAACCTTGTAAATAACCATTTTTGCAGGTTAAGGATTAAAGGTAACTGTAAGACCCCGAATTTTATGAAATAAAAGTATTCAATTTTTCTTATAATTACTATTCAGTAAATGGTTAAATTGATAAAAGGTTTAAATACGCAAGTGGTTATAAAATACTCATTGTTGTTGGGGAATATTCGTTTGGTCGTGGAATATTCTTCGTCCGAGAAATATTCGCATTTACTGCCAGCAGCACCAAATAGGGGCCCCATAATGTAATAATTGTCGAATGAAGAAAATGACAAGTTTGAGTTTTTATAAATAACAGGCGTAGTTATTACCTGGTTAACATTTGTTGGAATACACGGTGGTTAAAATACAAGATGTCTGCGTGGTCGCACAAAGAGTCTACCAGACGTATTACAAGATTTTTGAATTATTGATTATTACGTATGGAGGCACTACTCAATAATTATTATAGTAATTATTGTTCAATATTTTATTTTATTGATTCAATAATTGTTGCGTTGATATTTTATATTATTGTTGTTTCAATAATTATCATTGCACGGTATTTCCCATTATCAGATCAATAATTCATATTAATTAAATAATATTATTAGATAGCATTATTGGCAATGTCTAGAAAGTTCTGTCAAAGAGAGGTTTGGTCATCTAATTGCGCGTCAGTAAGAAGAAATCCTTATCGGAAAGCCCCCTCTTTCCTGTGAACCACTTGGTTGTCATTAGTGTGATTCTATAATATTATTTGTGAATAATTAATTATTGATTTATATGATAAGGAAATATTTATTTGATATGGATATAAATGATGGATTTATTTATGTGGTTATAAATGAAGGAATTAATGTTAAGGTATTTTATCAGTATTTTGTCGGATTGGAGGTATTAAAAGATCAAATCGGTGTTCTTAAAACTCTATTGCGTGAGTTATAATTTTAATCCGACCGTTGGATCGTTGTGATTTTTGGATATGTTATACATATATAAGTTAAGTTGAGTATATGTCCACAAATTTTGAACCGTTAAAAATTAAAGTATGATTTGTTATGAATTTTAAAAAGGTGTTAAAAATCATCCGTTTGTGGATTTCGGATATTTTCTGTCTGGAATTTGGAAAAACTTAAATTTATAAAGTTGTAGAGAATTCGATTTCGTGTGGAATGGATATAAAATTCGTATTTTTCTGATAAACGGCCTATTTTCTAAGAATTACTGAAGTTTCAGAAAATAAATTAATTTTTATTAAATTTGGATGGGACCCACTTTAGTTGGTGTAGAAAAAAATGTGCTGAATTAAGTTTCAATTATGGTGGCTATTAATTTTCCAAGGTTGGCATGCGTAGATGATAAGAAAGAAATATTATTATTTTATTAATTTAGTCTCCTTTGGCGTTCTAGCATTTTCCTATAAATAGGTGCTTATGTTAGAATTGAAAATCACACCAGAAACAAGTTTTTTTCTCTCAATATTGTCGGGCGTATTTTTGTGAGTATCTAAATACTTGGAGAGTTGTTATTCAGTGCAAGTTTTCTTTGGCTTTACATCCGATATTTCAATCAGAAATACTTCAATTTTGAGGTATGGGATTTTAAGGATTATTATGTTTTTCAGTTTCGTAATTTTTCCGAACCCTCAAAAATTCTGGAAAAATTTGAAATGATAATTTGATGAGTTTTCTTGATTGTGTCCAAAAATGGTGATTTTTGGATGTATATTAAGAGTTATGAATTTTATGAGAAAAAATTATTTTAAAAGTAAACCCTTATAACCCCTTGTGGTTAACTCCAAAATTGATAAAATTTTTATTGGAAGTACATGTATATAACAGAAGTATACTCTGTAAATTTCGAAATTTTTGGATAAAAATACAGTTTATGATAAATGTCTAAATATTCGGTTGTTTTGGCCATATGAAAAATAGTAAATGAATTTTAAAAATTTTGAGAAAAATATATGTTCAATATGAAACTATATTCTGCTAAATCTCAGAAAAGAAAATTTGTTTGTACTGATTTGGTATTTTTCATGAAAATAGACTAGTTATGAGTAAATGAATTAAATATGTTATGTGAAGTAAGAAAATTGGAAAATATGATTGTATGGCTTGAGAATCATATATGAGGTATATGCAGATTTTTGATGAGGGTTTTGGTTATTGGTGATGAAATCTTATGAGTTTGGCATTTAAGATGATTAAATGCATTAATTAGTAAAGTGTAAACAATTGGAATAAATTGTTTATAAGTTTAAGAAATGATTAAAATATTGTTATAATATTAATAATATTAGATTTTGATGTTATTAAGTGATTTATAACATTTGGATTAAGGTGTTATAAAACTTTATTTATTTTTTGTCGAGGTTACTATTCACGAGTTACTATTCACGGGGTACTATTCACAACAAAATTGGTTTCTTTTTCTGACCAAATTATCGTTGATTTATGAATCTTACTCTTGAAATTAAATCCATGTTTTGATAATATTGTTTTTATTATCATATATAACATTTTTATAATCCTGGTGAAGAAATTTCTTTTTGACTTGAGTGTAAAGATGGGTAGATTATTGGTATGATCGTGACTATGGGTTCTCTTTGGCGATGAAAAAAAGTGAATCGTTGACTAGTATGATCATGACCATTGAATTTACAATTGAATATTTTTAGCTTAAGTGCAAAGGTGAATCGATCAACATAGTTATAATTATGGTTTATATAAATTCTGAAATGATTATGTATTTCTTTGAGATATTAATATCTTTGGCTTGTAGTGCAAATATTTATTATTGATGAATATCTTTAGCCCGTAGTGCAAAGATGACCTGTTGTTGAATATCTTTAGCCTGTAGTACAAAGATGATCTGTTTTTGAATATCTTTGGCCCGTAGTACAAAGATGACTTGTTGATGAATATCTTTGGGCCGTAGTGCAAAGATGACTTGTTGATGAATATCTTTGGTCCATAGTGCAAAGATGAATTTTGTGACGCCCCCAAAATTAGGTATACGTCACCCATCTTGGGTCGCCACTTACATGGTACATAAATTCAAATACAACTTACTAATATAACTGTCATGTACAATACGACATAAACTGTGAGTTTGAATACAAATATTGTCTACTAGATATTATACAAACTCAAAAGGAGTCCTCATTACAACTATTATCACACTATTTCACAGAATAGTGAGGACTACTAATGCTATCCTCTGGACCATTACTCCGCTCCCCGACTCGTCTCAAATTATGTTCTCATTTCAAGAGAGAATAAAGTGAAAGAAAGGGTGAGCTCAACTAGCCCTAAGAAGAAATATTATGACTAAGATAATGCGAAAAAAAAATCATTAGCCTTCAACAAAAGATGTTAAACCGATAAAATACAAAAGACAACCAGCTTTAATCTGCAGCTGAATATGCAATCCATTAAAAGAGTCAAGTAGAAAATAAAGTCTACTATCTTTTAGGTTTTAAAAGGTTTTCATCAATTTTTATCATCGAGACTCAAACAATAAATAAACCACCACATCTAATCATCCCCGTACTACTGGTCAAGGATTTTCATCAAATTATCAATGGTCATGACTATATACCGAATCACCACTTGGTCATAATCATACCAAAAACTATCCATCATCGCATTACAAAGCCACCGAGGACTTTTGTCACATCATTTATATCAAGCCATGATTATACCGAATGATCTCTGGTCATAATCACACTAAGTTCATCTATGCACGTAAGCCAAAGATAACATAATATAACATGAGGATGATGACAATGACATAATAATTCAATAAAACAAGTTCAAGAATTATTTAATCCAGAATTATTAACGTCCAAATTGTCAACATGATATCGTTTTGTAGAGTAAAATTCAAGAATAATCGTAAGAATATTTTCATGAAAAGATATCGATGAAACGCAAATATCAAAGATATTCTACTAATTTCATGGAGTATAAAGTCAAAGTTTTAACCAACCGGGTATAATAAAGAATGGAATAACAAAAGAAATCACCATGCATGCGGTATTTAGATGTATGTGTTATTCCAATAGAATAATAATAACGGAACTGTGTCGTGAAATTCACAATCAACAGTGATGATCCAATGTAATAATAAATGTCAATAATAAACAATGGAACCAGTCCTGTAAAACACACGCATGTGATATTTCAAATGTAATAATAAATGCGGAATAATAAACAATGGAATCAAGTCCTGTAAAACACACGCATGTGATATTCCAATGTAATAATAAAGAATGGAATAATGTAAGAAGATCACCAAGTATAGGGGATTCACAGAGATACAAAGTTATTCCAATGTAATAAATAAGAATGGAATAATATAAGGATTTCACCAAGTATAGGGTATGCCACAGATACAAAGTTATGTATAGGCATGCCACTTTTTACAAAAGTTATTCCAATGTAATAATAATGAATGGAATAACCAAGTTCTCTTCATGAATAAGAAAGAATAACACCTTACACGGTACAACAAAAATAATATCCCTACCGTAAAAGACACTTGGATATCAAAGTAGTGAAGTACCAAAATACTCTTCTTCTTTCTCTCTCTATAGATTTTCTCTCTATAGCTTCTCTATATAATTTCTCTCTGTAGTTTCAAAGAATTCGTAAGAAAATAATGAAGGAATGAGCTTCTATTTATAGGAAAATAGAATGCATAATAATTAATCCATGAATCGGTCCAGATTGATTTACTTTAATCGACGGTCCATATTTAAAGCAAAATCTTTTAAATAAAATATCATATATTCTATTTATATAAAAACATTTTAGTATGCAAACACTATGCAACATGCAAAACACTATAAAACACTATGCATAATAAAATATAATATATTCTATTTATAGAATAACTTTAATAAAGTATTACGCTTTATTACGTTAATAATACGAATAAAACAAAACGCCATTATCGCTATAATAATTCATATTATTAATCGACAATAATGGAATCAAACCGAGTGACTTCTCACATAAGCATCAATAATCAATACCGCAGCGCTACTATGCAACCACACGTATTCTTTGTACTTTTTACTACCGAAGTAGTTCAACAAGATCAACGGTAAAACTTCCGCCGTTATTTCAATAAAATATTTTTGTCGCTTTCTCAATCCGACAATAATTACATTAGGGGTCCACCAATGATTGAGTCATTGTATTTAATATTCCCCGCTAAACCGAATATTCCCCACCAATCGAATATAATATAACCACTTGCATACTTTGCAAAATTTATAAATACTACCCACAACTATAATATTATCTCAAATTCACACCATAATATTAAAAATTATTTCGACAAAATTTAAATCTTTATTGATAAAATCTGGGTCTCACAATCTTCCCTCCTTATAAAATTTCGCCCTCTAAATTAGGGTACGACGCACTGTATGATAAAGAGGTGAGGATACCTTGAATACCTTTATCGTTAAAAATATTAAATTCATCTTCGCAATCCTACCAAAGATATTCATTAACAATTCATCTTTGCACTACAGCCAAAGATATACAACTCAGAAAACCAATAATGCCGAGACGCAATTTAATAGATATCACAACCACGAATTATCCATGCACCATCGCCAAGGATATTCGTGTTTTCAATTACTATCATGATTATACCGAATAATCCGTGGTCATAATCATACCAAGTCTATCAATGCACTACTACCAAAGATGACTTTTACCACATCCATGAATTAATATTTCATTCTTTGAGACTCACCAATAATTAATCCATATCATCGAATCATCCCCGCACTACAAAAGCCAAGTATATTCATTAAGATCACGACCACGAATTATCCATGCACTACTACCAAAGATAATCGTGTATTCATTAAGATATCACGACCACAAATTATCCATGCACTACTACCAAAGATAATCGTGTATTCATTAGTATCACGACCACAAATTATCCATGCACTACTACCAAAGATAATCGTGTATTCATTAGTATCACGACCACCAATTATCCATGCACTACTACCAAAGATAATCGTGTTTTCATTAAGATCACGACCACCAATTATCCATGCACTACTACCAAAGATAATCGTGTTTTCATTAGTATCACGACCACCAATTATCCATGTACTACTACCAAAGATAATCGTGTATTCATTAGTATCACGATCACAAATTATCCATGCACTACTACCAAAGATAATCGTGTATTCATTAAGATCACGACCACAAATTATCCATGCACTACTACCAAAGATAATCGTGTATTCATTAGTATCACGACCAAAAATTATCCATGCACTACTACCAAAGATAATCATGTATTCATTAGTATCACGACCACAAATTATCCATGCACTACTACCAAAGATAATCGTGTATTCATTAATATCACGACCACAAATTATTCATGACTACTACTACAAAGATAATCGTGTTTTCATTAGTATCACGACCACAAATTATTCATGCACTACTACCAAAGATAATCGTGTTTTTCAATTACGGTTATGATTATACCGAACAACCCCTCGTCATAATCATACCAAGTCCATCTATGCACTACAGCCACGAGATGACTTTCAACATAATATAAGCAATGAGGATAATGATATAAAGAATCAATCAAATGAGATAAAGGATAAATATTAAACATTTATAATATAATTTATCCAGATTCAAGAATATCCCCATGTTATCAATCACTTAATAATCTTATAATCTAATATCATTAATATTATAACAATATTTTAATCACTTCTTAAATTTATAAACAATTTATTTCAATTGTTTACGCTTTACCATATAATGCATTTAATCATTCAAAAATGCCATACTCATAAGATATCATCACTAATGATCAAATCCCTCATTAAAAAAAATATGCATATACTCTATATAGGATTCTCTAGCCATAAAATCCTATTTTCAACTTTGTTACTTCACATAACATATTTAACTCATATGTTCATAACTAAATTATTTTCATGAAAAATACCAAATCAGTCCCAAAAATATTTCTTTTCTGGGATTTAGCATAATATAGTCTCATAATGAAAATATATTTTTCTTGGAATTTTTAAAATTCATTTACTATTTTTCAAAAATCAATTTCTAATTAATTCCTTAAGAAATTAGCTACCTCAAGTTTAACTCCAAAAATTCCCAAATCTTGGCAGGACCTTACACATGTTAATGTGAGCCTCCAGTTTAAATTTCATGGTCATCGGAGTTGTAGAACTCTGGTTATATCATTTTTCATCGGAAAAACTTAAATATTGAAATGGTCATAACTTGCTCATTTTAAGTCAGAATAAGCTCATTTTTGGACAGGAGTTACCTTATACCATATACTTTCATTTCCCAAAAGGCTAGAATTTTTCTCATAATTTAAGTGGCCGAAAATGCCCTTTTAAAAATAAAATCAGTTGCTTTTTGAAATTTTCAGCTTTTTCATTCTTTATTAAAATCAGTCCACACGTAAATCTACAACACCTTTTCCAGAGATTCCACTTGGAGATGCTACAAAACTCATAGATCTAACTCTAGAACTTGACCACACTCGAAAAATTCAAATATATTAGGAAGATATGGTCAATTGAATTTTATGTTACGTTTTTCACAAAATCTGATTTTCAACTCTTTGTGATTTCTAAGAAACTTTCATGTTTTCTCATAATAACCAACATAACTCATTATAACACTTACTAATACCACGTATACCCATGATTTTCATTAGTCCAATGCTTTTATTATGACTTTCATCATAATCCACGTAAACAGATCCTTTTAGTTGAAGAAATATTTGAGGGTTTAAGAAATGGGTTTTTGTACTGGGGTCAATACAAAATTCGATTTCACGCTCTAGGGTAGGCTAGAAAGTCTTCAAGAATACGTCAAGAAATTTATTAATGATAGAAATATCATTCAAAACTGTGATTCTCATCCAAAACTTGGATAATACGTCACATTGATACCAACTGTGACTTCTATCCTTTAACCTAGATAGCACCTCATAATGATGCCTATCAACTCGCCATCTTCTTTCATGATGTCGCCTAGAAAAAGTCTGGCCTCGATGCATTCCACACAAGGAAGTCAACAACGAAAGGTTCAGGGATCTTTACTTATGGCTTGGTATGACAATAATTGACTTTAGTAGTTTGGTTACTTGAATTCGCACAACAGGTTGGTTATGAATATAAAAGCTAACAACCTTACGAAAAGCATGATGAGTAGTTAACCAATTGATTCCTAAAATCACATCAAAGGCAAGTATTTTCAAAAAGATAATATCGACAGGTAACGTGAAAGTGTTTATTTGAATCAAACAAGATTTAAAAAATAGTGGAGGTAACGAAGGCTCCTACTAACGAGGTTTCAACCAACAAGTCAAAGTCTAACTTCTCCGGAGTCAAATTTAAACGTTGAACACAACTAGGTGAAATAAAAGAGTGGGTAGAACTTGTATTGAATAAAGTATAGACTTCGCATTAATTTATAATTAATTTACCTGTAATAACTTCGTTCGGGTTTCTTCTCACAAACGCTTCTTGCTTAAATTATCGAAGTTGACTTTTTACTATAGGGTACATTCCACCCTTAAATGCTTCTTCACATTCTCGATCCATGATTTGAATCATTATTCTTCGATCCATATCGAATTCGGGTTGACCATCGCTATGCATGTGGTAATTCCGAATTCGATGTTGGGTTCTCCCAATTCTTCATTCAAAAAGCAAAGTCCATTTCATCTATTTTGGCTTTATTGATCTACATCTTTTTCTACCCTATCAACGTGTTGTGCGCTTTTTACCCATGCATCGCTCATTCTCCTTCGTTCGCTTGTTTCTTCTTTCGCTTGATCTTTGATTTTTAAATTCTCGATTCCAACTTTAATATCTTACACCTCACAAAGCGTGATTTTGTTCGAGCATCACATATCGGGTAACCCAATTTTGAATTGTTGTATCCCTTTATTCCACGACCGCTTGCCGCTCTTCAACTTCGTTCTTCTAGCTCACGAACACGATTTTGTAATTCTAAGTTTTGGTCATAAACTTCTTCTAACCAATTCTCCTCGGTTCCTTCTTCTTCTTCTTCTTCCTCTTCTTCCTCACTCTCACCGCTACCTCTGCAACTAGCTCTAAAAGCAACAATTAGTTCTTCATTCACTACGTGGATATCTCTAATTTGTTCCTCGTCTGACACTGCATTAACCTGATTAGTGATTAAAGGTGTCACAACGGTCACATTCACTCCATTGTGAATATTTTCATCTGCCATTTCCAAACACTGCCACAACACAAGGGTTAATTAATATATCAAATATTATCCCTATACTCTGATCGACCAATTAAATAACAAATAAACTTAGGTAGGTCATACTAGCGAAGGAATTCCCCGTCTCTCCTCCTAGTTCTTATCTCCCATCTTAGCCAGGATCATATCCTAAGCTCGATACCAACCGTGACGCCCCAAAATTAGGTATACGTCACCCATCTTGGGTCGCCACTTACATGGTACATAAATTCAAATACAACTTACTAATATAATAACGTGCTGTACAATACGACATAAAACGTGAGTTTGAATACAAATATTGTCTACTAGATATTATACAAACTCAAAAGGAGTCCTCATTACAACTATTATCACACTATTTCACGTAATAGTGAGGACTACTAATGCTATCCTCCGGACCATTACTCCGCTCCCCGACTCGTCCCAAATATGTTCTCATTTCAAAAAAGAACAAAAAAGAAAGGTGAGCTCAACTAGCCCAAAGAAGAAATATTATGACTAAGATAATGCGTAATAAATTATCATTAGCCTTCAACAAAGGTTAAACCGATAAAATACAATAGACAACCAGCTTTAATCTGCAATGAAATATGCAATCCATTAAAAGAGTCAAGTAGAAAATAAAGTCTACTATCTTTTAGGTTTTAAAAGGTTTTCATCAATTTTATCACCGAGACTCAAATTTAATAAATAAACCACCACATCTAATCATCCCCGTACCACCTGTCAAGGATTTTCATCAAATTATCAATGGTAATGACTATACCGAATCACCATCGGGTCATAATCATACCAAAACTATCCATCATCGCATTACATAAGCCACCGAGGACTTTTGTCACATCATTTATATCAAACCATGATTATACCGAATGATCCTCGGTCATAATCACACTAAGTTCATCTATGCACGTAAGCCAAAGATAACATAATATAACATGAGGATGATGACAATGACATAATAATTCAATAAAACAAGTTCAAGAATTATTTAATCCGTAAATTATTAACGTCCAAATTGTCAACATGATCTTGTTTTGTAGAGTAAAATTCAAGAATAATCGTAAGAATATTTTCATGAAAAGATATCGATGAAACGCAAATATCAAAGATATTCTACTAATTTCATGGAGTATAAAGTCAAAGTTTTAACTAACCGGGTATAATAAAGAATGGAATAACAAAAGAAATCACCATGCATGCAGATTGCGATGTAGACAAAGTTATTCCAATAGAATAATAATAATGTAACCGTGTCGTGAAATTCACAATCGGCTGTGATGATCCAAATGTAATAATAAATGCTTTGAATAATAAACAATGGAACCAGTCCTGTAAAACACACGACGCATGTGATATTCCAAATGTAATAATAAATGCGAATAATAAACAATGGAATCGAATCCTGTAAAACACACGCATGTGATATTCCAACGTAATAATAAAGAATGGAATAATGTAAGAAGATCACCAAGTATAGGGGATTCCACATATACAAAGTTATTCCAATGTAATAAATAAGAATGGAATAATATAAGGATTTCACCAAGTATAGGGTATGCCATGATACAGTTATGTATAGGCATGCCACTTTTACAAAAGTTATTCCAATGTAATAATAATGAATGAAATAACCAAGTTCTCTTCATGAATAAGAAAGAATAACACCCCTTACGGGTACAACAAATAATATCCCTCACTGTAAAAGACACTCGGATATCAAAGTAGTGAAGTACCGTATACTCTTCTTCTTTCTCTCTATAGATTTTCTCTATAGCTTCTCTCTATAATTTCTCTCTCAGAGTTTTGAAGTGAATTAAGTAAGAAAATAATGAAGGAACGAGCTTCTATTTATAGGAAAAAATAATGCATAGTAATTAATCCATGAATCTGGTCAGTATTGATTTACTTTAATCTGACGGTCCATATTTAAAGCAAAATCTTTTAAATAAAATATCATATATTCTATTTATATAAAAACATTTTACTATGCAAACACTATATGCAACACTACGCAAAACACTATGCAACATTATGCATAATAAAATATAATATATTCTATTTATAGAATAACTTTAATAAAGTATTCTGCTTATATAAAAAGATGTTTCGCTTTTATTACGTTAATAATACTGAATAAAACAAAACGTCATTATCGCTATAATAATTCATATTATTAATCGACAATAATGGAATCAAACCGAGTGACTTCTCACATAAGCATCAATAATCAATACCGGTGTACTACTATGCAACCACACGTATTCTTCAGACTTTTACTACTGAGTAGTTCAACAAAGATCAACCAGTAAAACTTCCGCCCGTTATTTCAATAAAATATTTTTGTCGCTTTCTCAATCCGACAATAATTACGCTAGGGTCCACCAATGATTGAGCTAGTTATACGTTAATATTCCCTCGCTAAACCGAATATTCCCGACCAATCGAATATAATATAACCACTTGCATACTTTGCAAAATTTATAAATACTACCCACAACTATAATATTATCTCAAATTCACACCATAATATTAAAAATTATTTCGACAAAATTTAAATCTTTATTGATAAAATCTGGGGTCTCACAAATTTATTAGTATGAGTATGAACAGGAATTGTTATTTGGTATAACTATGATCTTTGATGTTTCAGGTAAAGACAAATGATGATAATTATCATTGTCCTGGATGAGAAGAGGAATTTAGAACCACAATTATGATTATGAGTTATTCATATGATTGTGGAAAGGAACTGTTGATTAATGTTACAGGGATAAAACATTGTTGGTGGACTTTTAACGTGGAGAAGATAATAGACTTTATGGTCTATTTGACTCTTCTAATGGATTGCTCGTTCCGCTGCAACTATGGTTGAAAAGTTTTATCATCTACCATATGTTCTAAATCTCTGATTTATTACTGATGAAGGCTATTGATAATTTAATTATCTTTAGTCATGGTATTCTTTACTGAGCTAGTTGTGTTCACCCTTTTGCTTTACTATTCCTTTCAGGTAATAAGAGTGTAGCTGGGTCGAGCGGGGATAACAGAGGAATAGAACGATGATCTATAGCTGATGAGGCTCTCCCTAAATAGTATGGAAATAATTTTATTGAGAACTTTAGATAAGTGTGTCGTATTGTATACGTCATTTGATATTTAATTTTGGTAAACCGAATAGGGTGAAGTGAACCCAACTTTGGAAGGGGTTTTCCCACTATCATACAAGATGTCTAATGACATACAACCTAGTGTTATCATAAGACAGGGTTGTGCACATCCACTTGCTAAGTATATCTACGAGCACTACCTATATGATCTTGGAGTTTAGTTGAAATGTAATTCTCAATTGCAGACAGTGAAGATAGTTATATGTCAAGAGAAGACTCACCATTGGAAGGAACATGATAGTAATCTTCTCATTTTTCTTTGGGGTCTATTGGGTCAACCAAGAATAATTCTCAAGTCATATGATATCTATCATAACCTAGACGCATGGCCTCCTATGTACGAAGGTTTCCTTGAGCACTTCCCAAAGATTTTAATTTCTAAAATAGTTATTGACTGTACCTTTATGTAATGTATCAATGTGAAGTGTTGTCCATAGTTGGGACATGAGTCACAGTTGGTATTAAAACTCACAGTATATGTGTTGTTGTATTTTGCACGACAATTGTAGTAATAAAGTTGTAGTTATTTTTTGTACCATGTATTTGGCGACTCAGAATAGGTTGAATGGATTTGACCTATTTTGGGGGCGTCACAGTAACACTATGTTCTACTTGAGTGACGTGGATCAGAAATAATACACGAAGATTCATATTTTAGCTAAAGTTGTTATTTCTTTAAACCATGACTAAGATTCATGAGATGTACTAAATGTTTTATGATGTATAGTTTTATGTTGAGTTGTAAAGTTAAAGTTTGAGTTATCTGATATGCAAAGGTTATCGAATTGAAATGTAAAATTTTATATAATAACTGTGATGAAGTGAATCATGGATTATATATAATTCAAAGACAAGTAGATGATAAAGGTTTTGATTCAGGGAATTAAATTAAGAAGATAGAAAAGTTTAAATTATTCCGCATTTTATAAAGTTTAACATCGAATAAAGATGTAAAATTAGAAGGTAGATGTGTTATTAACGACCGAAGTTGAGAATTATATTGTATGAATTTTGGGGTCGTTACAAGGATGATGACAATGACATAATAATTCAATAAAACAAGTTCAAGGATAAATTTTAAAGATTTATAATTTTAATTAATCCAAAAATCAATAACATTCAAATTGTCAACATGATACTTCTTTGTGGAGTAAAATTCAAGAATGCTCAGAAGAATATTTTCATGAAAAGATACTGGATGAAGCGCAAATATCAAGGATATTCCACTAATTTCATGGAGTATAGAAGCCAAAACTTTAACCAACTGAGTATAATAGAATATATGAAACTGCAAATGGATTTTTGCCCGCCATGCGGTAATCCACGTAGAAAGATCATTTACACAATTTAATAAGGAATGAATACGAAGGATCATTCACCATGTATCTGCATAATCCACATAAACAAAGTTATTCCAATGTAATAATAAAGAATGAAAAATAGAAGAATTCACCAGTGATGCATGTAATCCGCATGATGACGTGTTATTTATTCAACGTAATAATAAAGAATGGCAATGTGCATGTAATACGCATGAGATAGGATATTCCAATAGAATAATAAAGAATGGAACTAGGTCATGCGTAATCCGCACAGATAGGATATTCCAACAGAATAATAAAGAATGGAATAACAACTGAATTCACCAGGCATGCGATAGATCGCATGCAGACGGAGTTATTCAAATGTAATAATAAAGAATGGAATAATGTAAGAATTTCACCATGTATGCGGTGCCATGAGCATGATGCGGAGTTATTCCAACATAATAATATATAAAGAAAGGAATAACAACCCTTACGAGTATTAAAAAAAATAACTCTCTTCATGAATACGAAAGAATAATACCCCTTACCTTAGAATAAAACTGGATACTGGAATAGTGAGGTAGCAGACTTCTCTTCTTCTTTCTCTATATAATTTCTCTCTATAATAATTGCTCTATAGCTTTAGTGAATTGGTGAGAAATTAAGGAAGAATGAGCTTCTATTTCTAGGAAAATATAGTTTCGATAATTGCACGTTTTGGGGCTCAAAATATTAGAGTATAATACCTTCCTCTTTTTCTTTATTTTTAATTTAGTCCTGCAAGTATTATTAAACTTGCACCACCTCCCCTAATAGTAAATCATGTGAATTAATAGTTCATTCATGTGACTCAATAGTATAATCATGTGAAAAAACTAATTACAGTATAGTACCTTCAACTATACCTCCATTTCTAATTTAGTCATGCAAGTATTATCAATCTTGCACCAACTCCCCTAATAGTAAATCATGTAAATTAATAGTACACACATGTAAACACATAGTTATAAGCATGTGAATTAATAGCAATTAATTGCTCATTTATCCGGTTAATTACCCGATTGGTCAATATAACCTCCAGACATCAATTATTATCGAAATAAATTTCGATTTTCACTAACACTAATAATTCCAACACAATGGAACTATCAATTTCATCTTTAATCAACACGAACTTATTCATCATTAATATTATAATTCACAATATTTAACAACCAGGTCGTTCCCAGGAAAGAGGGGGCTTTCTGATAAGGATTTCTCCTTATTGGCGCTCAATTAGGTGACCAAACCTCTCCTTGACATAACTTCTAGACATTATCAATATTGCAAATAATAATATGAATAACTTTGCCGTCTCAATTATTGATTTAATAATATATATTATACGATGATGATCTTGTGACAATAATTGAATCAATAATATGAGAGATATGATGCGCCAATTCTTGTAGAAATAATTGAGTATAAGCGAGTGACTTCTCACGTAAGCATCAATAATCAATATCTTGTCTACTATGCAACCACGCGCGTATTCATCGTACTTTTACTACTAAATAGTTCAACAGTTTTAACGGTAACACTTTCGCCGTTATTTTTTTAAAAAGATAATTCTGTCATTTTCTAACTACGACAATACTTTCGTTGTGGGGTCCACCAATGATTGTGCCGTCATACGAATATTCCCTATGAAAACGAATATTCCCCGACCAATCGAATATTATATAACCACTTGCTTACTTTGCAAAATTTGTAAATATTACCCACAACTATAACATTATATCCAATCCACACCATAATATTCAAAAATATATTTCGAGAAAATTATTATTTATTCATAAAAGATGGGGTCTTACATATAGTTTCTGATCGAGACCCAAGATTCACTTCACGATTTTGGGTTAGTTTGCAAAAAGCTATGGGCACAGATTTATGATTTAGTTCGGCATATCATCCTCAAACGGACGGACAGTCGGAGAGGACTATTCAAACTCTTGAGGATCTATTAAGACTCTATGTCCTTGACTTCAAAGGAAGTTGAGACAAGTTCTTGCCATTAGTGGAATTCTCCTACAACAACTGTTATCAAGCAAGTATCGGCATGGCTCCATTTGAGGCGTTGTATGGAAGAAAGTGTCGTTCTCCACTATGCTAGGATGAGGTGGGTGAAGCAACGTTATTGGGACCAGAATTGGAAAGTATGACTACGGAGAAGATTCAAATGATCTGACAACGTATAAAAACCTCACAAGATTGACAAAAGAGTTATGATGATCTTCATCGGAAGGACGTGGAATTCAATGTTGGAGAACATGTGTTGTTACGTGTTGCTTCATGGAATGGAGTTACGAGATTTGGAAAGAGAGGAAAGCTCAATCCTCGATTCATTGGCCCATTTGAAATCCTTGACCGAGTAGGAACTGTTACCTATAGACTTGCTTTACCGCCAAGTATGTCTTGTGTTCATAACGTTTTTCACATATCCATGTTACGTAAATATGTGGAAGACCCAAACCACATTATTGAGTTAGAACCGGACGAAATAGCGGAAGATTTAACATATGAATAGGTTCCTGTTAAAATCTTGGATAAGAAGAAACATATTCTACGCTCCAAGGTTATACCTCAAGTCAAAGTTTTGTGGAGAAATCACGATGTTGAGGAAATGACCTGGGAGTTAGAATCTGAAATGAAATCAAGGTATCCTCACCTCTTCAACATACCAGGTACGTACCCTAATTTCGAGGGCGAAATTTCATAAGAATGGGAGGTTGTAAGACCCCAACTTTTATGAATAAAGATGAATTTTTCTATAAATATCATTTTTGAATATTATGGTGTGGATTTAATATAATGTTATAGTTGTGGGTAATATTTAAAAATTTTGCAAAGTATGAAAGTTGTTATATAATATTCGATTGGTCGGGGAATATTCATTTTAACAGGGAATATTCGTACGATGGCACAATCATTGGTGGACCCAACAACGGAATTATTGTCGGAATGAAAAAATGACAAAAATATCTTTTTATAAAAAATAACAGCGAAAGTTTTACCGTTAACTGTTAAAATACCCTGTTAAAGTATGCGATGTCTGGCGTGGTTTGCATAGTAGCACACTAATATTGATTATTGATGCTTACGTGAGAAGTCACTCATTTATATTCAATTATTGCTATAGTAACTGTTGCATAGTATCTCACGTTATTTGATTCAATTATTGTCCATATTTTATATATTATTAAATCAATAATTGATACGACAAAGTTATTCATATTATTATTTGCAATATTGACGATGTCTAGAAAGTTCTTTCGAGGAGAGGTTTGGTCACCTAATTGCGCGTCAATAGGGAGAAATCCTTATCAAAAAGCCCCATCTTTTCTGGGAATGATCTGGTTGTTAAATATAACGAATTATAATAATGATGATAAATGTTGTTAAAAATAGTGAGGGAATTTTTATGAAGTATTTGATGTAAATTTTGCTTATTATTTGGATCCCCACTTACCCATTTTTCAAAATAGTCAGGAGAAAGATATCTCAGTTTTCATTTTATGTATATATATGAAAGGTGGGGGGGTTTTGGTGGCACGGGAAGGAGTACTATTATGTATTATATATATGTTTGAAAAAGTTGTCAAGGTGGAATAAAATGAATTCACGGGGGAGTACGGTGTTATTATTATTATTATATATATTATATATAAGTTTTATTTTATTAGATTATAAATAAAATATATTATATTTTATTTAAAGTTTTTGTTTTATTAGAATATTTTATTGCATAGTGCTGCATAGTAAATCAAATTTTTTTCGTAAATCACTAGAATTAAGCATGACGCCCATGATTGATCTTTATCGTCTCGTGATTTTCTAAATTCAAATAGTATCCTTCCATTCTCCTATAAATAGGATACTTAGTTAGAATTAAAAATCACACCAGAAACGGAGAATTCTTCTTCTATAATATTAAGCATATTTCTTTAAAGTTTTAAGAAGCTTTGAGCGTAAAAACCAGTGAAAGTTTTCTTCAAGAATATCCTCGTTATACCAGTTGGAATACTCTTCTTTTTAAGATAAGGGATATTATTTTTGTTCAGTATTCATATGAAATAATATTTTCTTCCATACTCTGTAGTATGTAAGTAATATTATTTCATTTCAAATTTCAAATTTTACACTCATTTTGTTAAATTTTTGGCTTCTATACTTTATGAAATTAGTAGAATATCCTTGATATTTGTGCTTCATCCAGTATCTTTTCATGAAAATATTATTCTGAGCATTCTTGATAAGTTTTAACTTTTTTATGTCGAAGTACTATTCACGGGGTTACTATTCCCGAAGAACTATTCACAGGGTACTATTCACTCAATTACTATTCACCCGGGATACTATTCATGATAAAAATTGATTTCTTTTCAGTCCAAATCATATTTGATACAATATTATTCTTGAATTTTACTCCACAAAGCAGTATCATGTTGACAATTTGGACATTATTGAATTCTGGATAAATTAAATTATAAATCTTTAAAAATTTATCCTTTGCTTTCTTTTAATTAAATTCTTATATCATTGTCATCATCCTCATGCTTATATTGTTATGAAAGTCATCTTTGGCCCGTAGTGCATAGATGGACTTGGTATGATTATGACCAGGGATTATTCGGTATAATCATGACCGTAATGTTACAAATGTTGTGGTAAAAGTTCTCATTGGCCTGTAGTACATTGATGGACAGTTGTTGGCATGATCATGACCATTGACGAAAACACGAATATCCTTGGCCCGTAGTGCATGGATAATTTGTGGTCGTGATACTAATGAATATCCTTGGTCGTAGTGCAGGGATGATTCGATGATGTGAATTATTTATTAAGCTGAGTCTCAGCGATAAAACTGTTGATAAACTTTTTAAATCATAGAAGATAGTAGATATCATGCTCTACTTGACTCTTTTAATGGATTGCTTGTTCCGCTGCAGTTAAACTTGATGTATATTTATTTTATCAGTTTAACACTGTTGAAGGCTAACAATAAATTATTCTGTATTATCTTAGTCATAATATTTCTTACTGGGCTAGTTGAGCTCACCCTTTGATTTCATTGTTCTCTTCAGGAAATGAGAATATAGTTGGGACTAGTCGACGAACGGAGTGACAGTTCAGATGTTTGCATTAGTAGTCCGCATTATTTTGTGAAATAGTGTGAAAATAAATGTAATAATATTGAATTTGAGTTTGGATATTGTCTAGAAGACAATATTCATTTAAAAACTCTCAACTACACTTTTGGTCATATTGTATAATTAAGTTTGTATTTGAATTTTGTACCATGTATTTGGCGACTCAGAATAGGTGATGTATACCTATTTTGGGGGCGTCACGGCACATTTCTCCTAATTGCTCTGCACCAAAGAGAAATGGATGTTTCAACTGTGGAGCACTAGATCATCAGGCAAGGAATTGCCCAAAGAAGAACTCAGCAGGAGGGAATGGAGGAAGGGGATCAAGCGGTGGAAATCTCACAATTACTGGACCACCAACTCAGAATCGACTAACAACAAGGACTTTCAACATGACAGTTCAGGATGCGGTCGCATCCAAGGACGTGGTTTCAAGTATCATTCCGATCAATGATATATCTGCTTACGTATTATTCAATTCAGGTGCTACTTGTTCCTTCATATCGCATGAATTCTCCTAATGATTAAATTTACCCCAGGAAGAATTAGAATATCCTATGAATATAGAATTTGCTAATAAGGAAGTCATTCCCGTTAGCCATATTTATAGGAATTGTGTTGTAGATATCAGGGGGTATATGTTACTTGTGGATTTAATTCCGATTCCATTAGGAAAATTTGATGTAATTCTAGGAATGGATTGGTTATTTAACCATGGAGCGATGATAGATTGCCAGAACGAATTTCTGAATGTATTTCCGGATGAATTGCTAGGTATTCCACCGGATAGGGAGGTCGAATTTGTTATAGATTTAGTACCGGGAACGACCCCAATTTTAAAAGCCCCATACAGAATAGCACCAGCGGAGATGAAGGAGTTGATCGTACAGTTGCAGGAATTATTGGATAGGAAGTATATTCAACCGAGTGTGTATCCCTGGGGAGCACCAGTTTTATTTGTGAAAAATAAGGATGGATCGATGAGACTTTGCATATACTATCGGGAGCTGAACAAGGTGACGATCAAGAACAAGTACCCGTTATTCAGGATAGATGATTTGTTCGATCAGTTGAGAGGAGCAAAATATTTTCCCAATATCGACTTGAGGACGGGATATCACCAGTTGAAGGTGAGGAAGGAAGATTTGCCTAAGACAGCATTCAGTACTCGTTACGGACACTACGAGTTCCTGGTGATGTCATTTGGGTTAACGAACGCGTCGGCAACATTTATGGACATGATGAATCGGGTGTTCAAGCAATACTTAGATAAGTTCATAGTTGTGTTTATAGATGATATCCTGATCTATTCCAAGACTCAAGAAGATCATGTTGAACATTTAAGAATGGTATTGGAGGCGTTGAGAAAGAATAAGTTATATGCAAAATTTTCGAAGTGTGAGTTCTGGTTGGAGAAAGATCAATTTCTAGGGCACGTAATCGACAAGAACGGAATCTCTATGGATTCAGCAAAGGTGGAAGTAGTGCAGAATTGGGAACAGCCGAAGACACAGACTGAAGTAAGAAGTTTCTTAGGATTGGCAGGCTATTATAGACGGTTTATCCAAGATTTTTCAAAAATAGCAGGAACTTTGACGAATCTAATAAAGAAGTCGGTAAAATTTGTCTAGACGGAGAAGTGTGAAGAAAGTTTCAAGGAACTCAAGAAAAGACTGAGTGAAGCACCGGTGTTATCTTTACCTGATGACATAGGTGATTTTGTAATTTTCAGTGATGCGTCACACAAAGGACTTGGTTGTGTGCTTATGCAACATGGTAAAGTTATTGCGTACGCGTTGCATCAATTGAAGGATTACGAAAAGGGATACCATACACATGACTTGGAATTGGCAGCGGTAGTATTGCCCTAAATATTTGGAGGCACTATTTATATGGTGTAAGATATGAAATATACACAGACCATAAAAGTCTGAAGTATATCTTAACGCAGAAGGAGTTG
The DNA here is from genome assembly GCA_020205615.1 of Panax quinquefolius. NCBI lineage: Eukaryota > Viridiplantae > Streptophyta > Magnoliopsida > Apiales > Araliaceae > Panax > Panax quinquefolius. The sequence goes on from CM035173.1 coordinate 85,591,563, forward strand.
AATATGAGACAAAGAAGATGGTTGGAACTTATAAAGGATTATGATTGTGACATTTTATATCATCCGGGGAAAGCTAACGTGGTAGCAGATGCGCTAAGCAGAAAGAGCAGTGGTAAGTTGGCAATGCTAACAACTCAGGAGGAGTTAGTTAAGGAGATGACTAGATTGGAACTCGAGATAAAGAGCTTGAGGGAGTCAAATGAGAATTTGTTCGTGATGGAGGTTCGTCCGACTCTTTTGGACAGAATCAAGGAAGCATAAAGTAGCGATGAAGAATGTGAGAAGGTGAGGAAAAGAATTTTCGAGGGGGAAGAGCTTAAATTCAGCGTGGGTGGTGATGGACTATTAAGATTTAAGAAGAGAATTTGGGTGCTAGCGATATCTGAATTAAAGGAAGAGATTTTGCAGGAAGCTCATAGTTCAAGTTACTCAATCCACCCGGGAAGCACAAAGATGTACCAGGATCTTCGCCTACATTATTGGTGGCCCAATATGAAGAGAGAAGTCACAGAGTGTGTCAGCAAATGTTTAACATGCCAGAGAGTTAAGGCTGAACATCATAAACCGAGAGGGTTACTTCAACCCTTAGAAATTCTAGAATGGAAGTGAGAGCATATCACGATGGACTTCGTGGTAGGACTTCCAACTACACAGAAGGGATACGATGCAGTATGGGTGATTGTTGATCGATTGACCAAGTCAGTGCATTTCTTGCCAATCAAGATCAGATATAACTTGGATTAGCTGACAAAGCTTTACATCAAAGAGATCGTTTCCAGGCACGGTGTGCCGGTATTAATTGTGTTAAATCGCGATCCGTGATTCACAGTAAATTTCTGGAAAAGCTTTCAAGAACGCATGGGAACACAACTGAGGTTGAGCACCGCGTATCATCCTTAAACAGATGGGCAAAGTGAGAGAACTATTCAGACATTGGAAGACATTCTGAGAGCATGTGTTATGGACTTCAAAGGAAACTGGGATGATCACCTTCCGTTGGTGGCATTTGCATACAACAACAATTATCATGCGAGCATCGGTATGCCACCTTATGAAGCCTTATATGGAAGGAGATGCAGAACGCCATTGTGATAGGATGAAATAGGAGAACGTCAATTGCTAGGGCCAGAATTGGTGCAGCAAATTGCTGATGTGATCAAAACGATACGAGCAAGATTAGTGATGGCTCAGGATCGACAGAAGAAATATGCTGATCAACATCGGCAACAACGAGACTTCGACTTCAGCACTTATGTGTTCCTAAAGGTTTCACCTTGGAAAGGGAAAATGAGGTTTGGGAAGAAGGGAAAACTTAGTCCCATATTCATAGGACCCTTTGAAGTGTTAAGGCGAGTCGGTGAGGTAGCTTATGAAATAGCCTTACCTCCGGAGTTAGAGCATGTACACAATGTGTTCCATATATCGGTTTTACGACCCTATAAGCAAGACTACAAGAATGTCATAGAGTATGAACCCATCCAATTTTAAAAGGACTTAACCTATGAAGAGGTTCCTATTCAGATAATTGATAGAAAAGAACAAGTGTTACAAAATAAGATAATACCTTCTGTTAAGGTAGTATGGAGGAACCACAATGCCGAGGAGGCTATGTAAGAACTCGAGGAGAAAATGATGAAAAATTACCCTAGTCTTTTTGTTTAACTTGTAATGATTCCGGGGACGGAATCCTTTTAAGGGAGGGTGAATGTAATATCCGAGATTATTATGTAATTTACTAATTATCAATAAATGAATTTATGTGAAACTCTTGTGTGATTTCTATTATTCGATGTATATGTGTTATACATACATGTTTAATTTTAAGTTATGTGATGAGGTATGTGTAAATGGTTGGTTTAGATGAATTTAACTATTTGAGTCAGTTATGTAATTAAATTGATTAATTGCGTGGGAGGGGATTAAAACATGAGATTGATTTCGGAGTGGAATTTAGAGACATGAACTGCATATTTGAGTCCGGAACGTCAAAATTATTCAAGACTGTAACCACAAAATGTGTCGCGGTTGACTTTTTCGGGTAAAAAGTCAACCATGAATTTCGGAGGCTAATTTGACAAAATGGATAGTCCCATGACGTCCGGAACGTCGATTTAGTAGGAATCGATATTAGTATCGAAACGTTTGGCTACAGAGGGCAAAATGGTCAAAATAGTTTATTAAATGTTTAATTGATTATATTAATATTTTAATAAGGGAGTGTAGCAGCTGTGGGGCCCATGGGTCAACCAAATTGGGACAAGAGAGGGAGTATTAGTATTATAATGTAATGAGGGGGAGGGAGTTACAAACCCTTTACAAATCCAAGACTCTTCCTTTCTCTAACCCCCACCCCATACTAAATTGAATTTATAAAATATATTTAATACATATAACTTATATTGGAGATGGAATGGTTGGGAAAATCATTTGATAACATGTTTTATATATACTCCCAATCCAAGTCTCTTCTTCCTCTTTGAGAGTGAGAGAGGAAGGAGCTTGAGAGGGTGGCGAATTCTGGAGTTTTCAGAGACTAATCAAGCAAGGAGAATCATTGGAGGAGTTCGAGCAAGTAGAATTCATCAAAGAGGTAAGCCGTGAACTCTCTTTTCCATGTTCTTTAGTAAAAATGAGAGAATATGCTTATGTGACTTTTTGCAAACAGTTTGTTTTGGACCTTATGATGTCATGCTACTGTTAGTTGATGTTATATGGTTGTAAAAACAAAAGTTTGGGTTTAATCATGCCTTAATATCGTAGAAATTCAAGGAATTATGTCATGCATGCTAAATATTTGATAATATGACTCAATGATGCTAATTTGATCATATCATGGAAATCTAGTGACTTCAATTGTTGTAACATGTGTATTTATATGAGTATATATGATCTGGATAGTAGGAACTAATCCTTGCATGCTAGAATTGAAATCATTAATTTTGTCAAAGTTGGTTAAAACTTGAAATCTGTGACTTTTTGGATTTTTCGGAGCCTTGGATTCATGGTTTTTGTGACCCGATTATGGTAGGTAAGAATTTTGTAAAATATATACTATGTAGTATGATGTATAACATGTCCAAATTTCATAAGAAATGGAGTTAAATTGAGCGAGATATGAAATTTGTTAGAAATTTGATGTCCCGTTTTCTTGGAACTATTTTGGATCAGTCTGTCTCGGGGGCATTTTTGTCCACTTTTTGTATTTTAAAAATTCTAAAAAAATTTGGAGTGTTAATATAAGAAGATATGAAGGTCCTGTAAAACTTTGAGAATTTTTGGCCGTACGGTTTGAGAGTTATGGATTTTACGGCTAAGGACACTATTTGAAAAGATACCCGAATAACTCTCTGTGTATAAGTCCAAATATTACGAAATGTTTATTGGAAGTACATATATATAATAGGAGCTAACCCTGATAATTTCAGAATTGTTGGAGCTAATCTCGATTTATGAAAAATCTGAGAATATTTGGCTATTATGGACTATTTAAAAATAGTAGATGGATTTTAAAAATTCCGGAAAAAAATATATGTTCAATGTGGAACTATATTCTACAAAATTCCAGAAAAGAAATATTTTTGAGACTGATTTGGTATTTTTCATATAAATGATGTTATATGGATAAATGAGTTTAATTAAATATGTGATGTCAAAAATATGGAAAATAAGGTTTTCCGACTTGAGACCCTTAGGCATGTTTTATACAATTTTTTGATGGAGGTTTGGGTCAGGTCGAGTCGGGCAGGGCCGGGTCAGAAAAATATCAGACAATTATTTTTCCCAGATTTTTTTATTGAACCACTTGGCCTATACGAAATAACATGTTATGTAATTGAATTGTATTTGAATACGTGCGAGTTTAATCATCTTATTAAAATAAAAGGAAACTATTACACTTCGAAGTGGTGTTCGAGAACCTAATTGCTTAACGTGACACATGTGAATAGGTTACATGAAGGGCTAGTAGATAGTGGTAAATTATAGAAGACGTATCAGGCAAGTTTCCTAACCCTAAGTTTCTATTGAGCAATTATTCAATCTTTACTCATTGTTGTTGCAGTGAGAGTAAGTATCGGACTTGTGCTATTTACTTTTCGTACAAGTTCTTTTGTCGTAAAATTATATAACTGCAATTTTCTTGCAAGCGTTATTGATGATTACTCCGTTAGTATTACAATTGCTATACTTTAAAGTTCTATTTCTTTAACGAACTATTTCCAAGTATGTTTTCTGGCTTTTTGTTTCGGCTAGATATTATTGATGGTAAATGATATAACCTTTGAATAATTCAAATCCTTTGAAGCTATTTAATGTTTACCAATCTAAATTGCTTTGGTGCGGTCTCGCATGAATACTAAGATGAACAGCCCGAATAATCGGGCAAGCAGATGTCGGGCATATAGTCTCATTTATGCTTATGTAGTTAAATTTCATACTTGTGCACAATGTAGGGTACGATAGGCTGATCACCTGGAGCACTTGCAGAGACTGTTTACAATCTATTTGATTGTTAAATCGTCTGATGGTTTTTGATGAAACAAAATAATGTTCAGGGTATCTAACACCCCTTAGTATGCTATTGAGAATTCTAAAACTCTTATCTTGATATTCCTGTTTATCTCTTGATAATTATTTCAACTGTTGAGAAATATTCATACAAATGCTTCTACTCCTGATGCATGTTTCCAAACTACTTTATATACTTGCTGGGCAATTTTTGCTCATTCTTGCTTAAACCTTTCTCGCTAAAAAATTTGAGAATCTTTGAGAGCTCGAAGCAAGGACAAGGGGAAGTCTAAAATGAAATGATGAGAGTTATTTATGTAACAAGTTATATTTCCGCGTATGATGTAATGTAGCGATAAACGCTAAGTTTAAGTTTCAGTTTATTTAAAGTTGTAAAGACTTGGAATTTTATCTGAATTGGTATGTAATAGTTATTATTATTATTTTCCAGAGTTTATGGAGTTAAATGTTGATGTATGTTGTATCGTGAGAACCATATCATGTGTTTGATGTTACACGGATTTGGGGGCATCACAATAACAATACGCAAGAAGAAATAGAAAATTTCTTCAATCTTAATTAGAACTATTATACTTTTCCAAAAGAAACTTTCAAAATGAGATGAGATCCTAAGGTCATTATATGAAGTATGAAGTTTTCAACAGTACTTTATTAATAATCTGACCTAGTGTCCTCGGTATTAAACTGCGAATGGGACTTATGAGTTTCTTGGCATCGTTTGGTTAAACTGGGGTGTTGTTTTGGGGTCCTAGAATTTGTAGTTTAATATTGCGAACGGTAGTTTAAACAAAATGACAACGTTGTAATTTTCAAAAGGAAGTTAGCGTCCACAGTTTAATATTGCGGACGAGTCAATGAGTGATATTTTGGTCATCTGTCCTGTCCGCAATATTAAACTGCATAATACTGAAAATTAAATTGCGGACGGTCGTTAGATATCCTAATGGACGATCATGATTTTTATAAGGATATACACTTTTTTACAATATTAACAATGGATCAGCCCCCGACCATGAAGAAATTGTAATAGTATAGGATATCGTTATATTGTACTTGAAATTTGTAATTATTAAGGATTAATGAAGATATCATTTTCTTAGACAATCTTGTTTTTTAGTCTTTTAATTGTACTTTACATTTTTTTCGGTTTTACACACACACACACACACACACACATATATATATATAGGCCGGTTCAGGAACAATTAGAGAAAGAGAAAGAGGAATGATCTATAGCTTGTGTTAGCTATGTGCACTATTTCAGCTAACTCATTTCCTGTTGTCCAATGGAAGATTTAAGAGTTGGGTTGGGGCCGACTGCTACTCCCTCTAGCGGCCAGTCAAAACGTCGTTTTGATTGGCCGCTAGAGGAAGAATTTGGTTTAATCAGGGATTTAAAATAATTATAATTTAAATTAAAAAATACAGTTAATTAATACTTCATTCCCTAATTGGTTTACAAATATAAAGAATTATAAAACGAGTAGTAGACTAATATAAGGAATAATACTTAATTAGGTAATTTGGGAGTCGTAGTTGAATACGTAATTTGTTTAAGTAAGAATATAATATAAACTTAATCACTATTTCGTATTTATAATTAATAACTATGAGGCGATAATCAATAATTATCCTTATAATGCATTACTATTTTATTAATTAGTATTACTCGATAATCCATATAAGAAATAGTTATTGAGTTTATATTATATTTATACTCAAATAAATTATGTATTCAACTACTACTCCCAAATTACTTAGTCAAGTATTATCCCTTATATTAGTCTACTACTCATTTTATAATTCTTTATATTTGTGAACCAATTAGCGATTGGAGTATTAATTAACTATATTTTTTTAATTTAAATTATAATTATTTTAAGTCCCTGATTAAGTCATTTATGTTGGCCGCTACTCTCTAGAGGAGTAGCGATCGGTCGCAACCCAGCCCTTAGATCTTCTATTGAACGGCAGGAGACGATTTAGCTAAAAAAGTGCCCATAGCTAACTAAAGCTATAGATCATTCCCCAAAAACCTCTATAAATTAATATTGTTGGGACTGAAATTTTTTATTAATTTAGAGAGTTATTATTTAATCGATAAATTAATAATTTATTAATTTAAAGAGTGTTTTTCTATTTGGTGAGTATAAATTTAATTACATTAAAATTATTGCATTTTATTGATGTTTATATCATACTTTTTTTGATGCAATGTATCATACTTATTAAATAAATGTAATAATAGAATTCATTGCAAGTGATATTAATTATTATTAATAATTAAATAATATTGATTGTATCCACTTTTCAAATTACATTCACATTTTATTTCAAAAAAATAATTATATTCACATTAAGTTTAATTAATTTGTATATATAAGTTATTGTACTAGAATTTAATAAATTCCATGTATGATGATAAAGAGAACTACTATATAAACATCAACAAAAATTCTTCAAATCATACTCAATAATTGCTTCTCATCTAAAAGGTGTCTATAAATCCACCATGACAGATCAAATACGCAAGGACATGTACTCAGAAAGATTTACAACAGTGGCTTGATGAATCATATTTTACAAGATTACCCTAGATATATTTGTAATTTAAAAGAATTATTAATTTATGATTTTGATGGGACCATATATTTATATAAGGATCTTTTTAAAAATTATTATTTTATTATTTTATCGAAATTATTAATTTATCCCTTTAAATTTCAAGTCGTGACCTAAAAAAAATATTATTTTAAAAAATTATTAATTTATCGAAGTATTAATTTATAGATATTCTACTATATATATATATATATATATATATATATATATATATATATATGGAAATGATCCATAGCATGTATTTCTTATGGATACAAAATAAAATGAAATAAAGATCTCCACTATACATTACATAAATTAAGGGCTCAGATTTAAAATATAAATACGTCATCCGCTAGTTCAACTAGCGGACGCATAAAAAAGAATTTTCTGACCAAATTACCCCTAAGTCACGGTGAGGCTCCTTCCTTCCACTACTCTTAGAACTGGTGGAAGCGTCTCTATCAGAACAAATGGAAGCCAAGTGAATTCAAATGCAACCCTCAATGCTCCAGGTTAATTTCATATTCATGTCGACGCATCGAGTCTCTTTCAAAAGTTTCAACTTGTATCTCACGCTTTTTTGTAATGTTTTTTGTTTTCTGTCATAAGAGCAGGCAACCAACATCTTGAGTGCAAGGGGAGAGGATCGATTTGTTGGTGAGGCTTGATTTGTTAATGTTGGTAAGCGAGATATCTGGTCTGTCTGATACAGAAAGCCTTACCTGAAATTTTGAAGCGAGATATCTTGAGTGCAAGGGGGAGAGGATTGAGTACAAGATCTGATATTTTCCCCCATATTCATGCTCTGATATTTGCTATTGATTTACAGATATAATATTAGGCGTATTCGAGAATATTCAAGATCTGAGAGGATTGAGTACACGGTCTCAAGATCTGATATTTGATCCATTCTTCTTCTGCTAGTTCAACTAGCGGATATATAAATTTGATTGGCTGGTATTGGCTTGATATGGGGGCAATTTGAAAAGTTTTTGAATGGTGTCCGCCAGTTGAACTAGCGGAAGACGTAATTATGTATTAAATCTCAGTCTTTAATTTATGTAATGGACGGTTATGATGTTATTTACTCATTTTTCATCCATAACAAATACGTGCTATATGCTATGAATTATTTTCCATATATATATATAAGAAAGTGTATCGTTTTATTTATGTTTCTCTAATCACTCTTGCTAAAAGTAGTAGCATCTAAGTTGCAATCATTAGGTGCTCCGTGCTCATGAAGGTATAGTGAAGTTGGTCATTTTCAAGCTGCAGTTGTGTTTTTTATAAAACTTAAGAAAACAGTGTTCTAGCTCAAATCTGATTTAATGACAAGAAACTAAAGCAACATATTAATTCTATCACATTCCATTTCTTAGGATAATTCCAGTATATGGACTTAATTTATCTGATTCAAATAGACAAAGTTTAACACAAATTACAGGCATCATTACTTTAAGCTACCAAAGTACATAAATAATTTATTATTTCCCACAAACAAGTTATCATTCATAATTTAGAAGCATATAATCTCATGAAATTAAGCAGCTTCTTCCAGCAACTGCTTCACCTTAGTGATATAATCACCCATTGCCTCCTCTTTGGATTTTCCTGCCACATAAATGTAATAAAATCACAATTAGCAGTCAAATTTACCCTAGTAGTACATAAAAGACCTAAAATTTGATGAGTATAATAAGATCAGAATATCAAGCATTCTACAGGCAATAGATTAGTGTTCTGGGCATGCTAAAAAATACAATCAACACAGTTTTCTAATAATTGATCAAGGTATGTCTTACTTTTTGACAATTGTGAAGATTTCTTCGACTTACTATTAATGACTGATAAATCGAACATTTTACCCTCTGAATTAAATTACAAAATTAAAAGAATGGAAAATTACAAAATTAAAATAACAAGGCCCTATGACCTTTAAATCTCAGGTTTGAGCCTAACTTGTGTGAGTTTATTTTCTTCTTATTGTGAAGTGTGCTTCCTCATTTACGTGAGACTTGTTTGTGAGTTTATTTCTTCCTCTTCTATGTCAGGTTTGATTAATTCTTGATATTATAATAGTGATTGTGTACTTGACTATTATACTACTCCCTCCGTTCCTTTTACTTGTCTTTTTAGAGAGTGAAATTTGTTATTGTTTACTTATCATTTGTAGATTTCAAGAAAGCAATAATTACTTAGTTTACCATATTATCCTTGCATTAAATACTAAATTGTTTATCTTTTCTCTTTTCAAATGAATTTTGAAGGGTAATATTGAGATTGTATACTCATTTTAATCAATCAAACAAAGCAGTAATAACATTTCTTAATTTTTGTGTTTTCTCTTAAAACGTCAAGTAAAAAGGAATGGAGGGAGTATTATATTGTACTCCCCAAAGTGCGGCTTTAACAAACAAAAAAGATTTTTTTTAAAAAGCACAAAACTATTTTTTTGGGACATTCAAATACAGTAACTAAATGCTTCAGCACAATACCTTCAACAGCCTTCCATGCATCCCACTTTGCCCTATCCCTCATGTTGAAAATACCAGGACGGCCTGTAAATTAAATACAAATATGAATATTAGAGCTGCCACATAAGCACACCTGAAAAGAAATACAGGGCCGCAATTCTATCAGAATGCATTTAACGAGTAAATACTAACTTGTGTTCACTGGTCCAACTGTGGCTTGCTTGTACAATCCATACAATATAAGCTTATTCTCGTTGGTAGTACTCTCTGGCAGGGTCTTTGCTTTCTCAGCATGCTCCTCAAATTCCTCCTGCAGATCCGAAATTGTTAGACTATGAAAAAGAAAAGGAGAACATCAACCAAACTTTTATGCATCCAACAACGGTGAGATTATAAAAAAATGGTGAAATTTTGAGGTTATAAAAAAATGGTGAAATTTTGAGGTTATAACAAAATGGTGAAACAAAAAGCTCACAGTGCCAGAAAATTTCGCTCGCCAATAAAATCAACAACAGAAAGCTGTAAAACTTGAAAATTGTGAAATGATGTGGGATAGCGCCTTCCAGATGGCTCTCCACAAAAATAGAAAAATTCGCATATAGCAGCGCTTACATCATAGAATTATTGTGCTTAAAGTGCCAATAACAAGAAGATGGAATGGGTGTTTAAGTGCTGAGTACTGCACAACTGTGATCCATATTTTCAAAGAGAGCTTACTGAGAAGATCTAAGTCTCAAAAAGCTTTATATGGAATAGATAAACAAGACTATTGATAAAAGAAGAAGGCCATGAAACCACAGTGCAGGATGATGCCTCGGATTTAAAGGACAGCCAGCAAAGACAACTACAAAATTTGGTAAAGTACACAACTGAAATATGAAGCACCTAACCCCAAGTGTTGAAAATGAAGCTTAACACACAAGCACTAGTGATTCACATAGGACTTAACACATTCCCAAACATTTAACTTGATCAAAGTAGCTGATCAGAAGCCCCAACACACATAAATAGTGAGAAAGCAGACAGTTCCTATAATGTATATTCAAACACAGCATAAACACACACACACACATACATATACATATATATATATATATATATATATATATATATATATATAGGGTCCGGTTCCTGTAAGGGCTCCCTTACTTTGTTAAAATGCGGACTCTTTTTTTTTGGGTTTTTTTTGCTTTTTTTTTAAAAACAACTAAAAAAAAGTTTAATATTTTATGGAACTGAAATTTTTTTATAATACAGTGATTTGGATATGTATAACAAAAAGGTCTGCATACAATGCATGCGAGTATATACATTTTTTTATGGATAGTATCCAAATCACGCCCAAAACATTGTATTATGGAAAAATTTCAGTTCCATAAAATATTAAAAAAAAAAATTAGTTGTTTTAAAAAAAAAATTCCGCATTTTAACAAAGTAAGAGGAGCCCTCACCTGATCGGTTCTATATATATATATATATATATATATACACACACACTAAGAAGAATTAAATGTGCACACAGGTCAATAGAAGATTTATAATGACATAGCTAAGCAAAAAAAACTGTAATCAGAGTTTTATTAAAACATATATGAAACATGGATGGAAAATAAGAACAAATCTGTCAATAACAAAACAAACTCATGCGGATTTTCTCAAAATATTTTACTAAAAATCATCACTTTAAACACATCCCAAAAATCAGTCACCACCCAAAACAATATCATCTTCTTAAATGTTTCACAATTCACACAGATTTTATCGAATCCTGAACCAAACCATAGAATTTGAATCCTAAACCACAGCAACAATACCCAAAGAAAAACCAACAGAAGTAAAAAAAGACCCATCTCGCATTACACCCAAAAATAATCTCAATTCCAATGCAATCATCGAATCAAATCTCAAACAAAAGAAGAAAAGCTAAATTAACCCATCAAAACTAAATTCAAAACCGAAATCAGTATTATCATTGGCCTTAAATAAGCCAAAAACAAAAAAAAACTACAATATTTAAACTTCTATATACAGATACAACAAGTAAAATAGAAGATTTAACACCCAAAAAAAAGATCGAAATTTAGAAGTTTTTGCTTAGTAATCAAACCTGCAAACCCATTTTCTCTGTGTAGTATTAGATCTGCCCTGCTATATAACACGCAAGTACAGAGTGTCGTTTGTGTGCGGAGATATATATGAGGACGAGGGTTGGATAAATTTAAATATTTGACGAGGTTAAATGGTAAAAGTTTAATAATAAATTAAAATAAAATTTTATTAAATTCACTTATTCACGAAATCTAAATTTAATAAAATTTGATTACGTAAATTGGGAATCTTTTTTGAAACGCATATTTTTTGGTCTCGATATGTACGAGGCAATTTGGTTGGGAAAGTAGTAGGTTCACAGCTTTTTCTTTTTTAATTTTGTGGTCCCACTACATTTATACCACAAGGATAAGGCACCGTTTGGCTGATGAACACAAAAAAAAATATTCCGATCTTGGTCAAAATGATGTTTTAAGTATATTTTTTAAATTAATACAATTAAACTAAAAAAAAAAAAAGAGAAAGGAAAATTTTTAAATTTACTTTTAATAGCATCATAAAATTAAATAAAAAATTTAAAAATTTATTTTTAATAGTCCACAAAATTATATAAAATTAATAGAATAATGCTGAAGACACAAACTATTCTATAAATATTTTACAAATGGTTGATGTGTCATATTCTACATCAACATATTATGTGGGGCTGAAGACTACATTGAAATAATTTATTGATCAATATACTGAGGTGGACTATGTCACATCAGCAATTTATAAAATATTTGTAAAATAATTTATGTATGTAGCATTACTTAAATTAATAAAATTTGATTACGTAAATTGGGAATCCTTTCTGAAACGCATATTTTTTTCGTCTCGATATGTACGAGGCAATTTTCTTGGGAAAGTAGTAGGTTCACAGCTCTCTTTTTTAATTTTGTGGTCCCACTACATTTATTCCACAAAGAAAAGGCATCGTTTGGCTGATGAACACATAAAAAAATATTTTTATCTTCTCAAAATAATGTTCCAAGTACATTTTTTAAATTAAGAAAATTAAATTAAAAAAAATAAAAAAATTCTTAAATTTATTTTTAGTAAAGAAGTTCTAAATTTTTTTTAGTAAAGAAGTTCTAATAATTACAGATTGAATAAGGTTTAACAATGAAGGTTTAAAGTGCTGTAAATAAAATTGTACCTGATAATGAGAGTGTAACTTTGTATTTATAGTGATCACACTACCTTCTCCAAGACCTTCCTCATATAGGAATAGGATTCCTAATTAGGTAAGATACCTTAATGGGATTAAAGTCAATATTCTTAAGGAAAGGAAATCGGATTGTATCCTGACTCTTTCCCTAAGAGTTGGAATCAAATATAATTAGAAATCTTAGATTCCTTAAAATCATCAACTGCTCAAATAGGTTTCCACGTGGGGTAATTACCTCCATGCGGACTATGGCCCATCGTATCATCTGGGCCCAAATAAACATGCCCTAGCATTGCCCCCCCCCCCCCACTCTCTTTTTTATAAGGAAATTAAAATAAGAGAGTACATCAATTAGTCATAGAAAACGTTAACCGAGGGATGTTATCCATTCAGGAGGACGTTGGGTTGTCCCGAAGGATGCTATCCGTTAGGGAGGATGAGGGTCCGTCCCGAATGATGTTATCCGTTCGGGAAGACGGTGGTCCATCCCGAAAGATGTTATCCTTTCTTATATCATAATAGCCTTCCCGACCCCGTGGGAGGCTTTAATCTGATCTTATAACATTTGATACACAAAACATCAATTATGGACGAAAAACTATCTTTTGGAAAAATTGAATGCTCATTCCTTGAAAAAATTTACAGTCATAAAAGAAAATAACTTGATAATTTTCCCCAAGCCTCCCAGTATGCCAAGTGTTTTTGACTTTTGTACTATCCATTACTCGAGGCCAGTAAGTTCCTGGCCTCAGCACTTCAACCTCGAACCTCTTTGGTTTGATCGATGTGCTTACTGACCCATACTCCCAAAGAGGCTAAAACATTCTGTTAACATCTACTTGCTAAGTCAAGATCCCTAACGACTTCATCGACGCCGTTTGATGTGGGGAACTTTATTTTAAAATGGGGTATGGAAGTCATCGCCTATAGAGCCATCAGAGTCTGTCTCCCGAGTATGGCGTTTTACGACGCATCCACATGTACCACAAAAAATCTACAGATCACTTCCACTTGCCAAGGAGATGTCCCAAAGATGACCGACAGTTCGATGACACCTGCTACTCGAACCGGGTCATTGTCGAATCCGTATAGAGGGGGCTCCTGCCCAATCTCCATCTTCTTTCCCTCTAAATCCATCCTTTGGTACGCATGGGCATACAATATATCGACCAATGAACCGTTATTAATTATGATCCTCTTCATGTCCTCCGATCCAACCTGTGCAATGATCACCAATGCTCCATCATGCGGTTCAATAGGTTCTGATGGATAATCCTCATCAGAAAAAGAGATGACTGTACCAGGATACTGATGGTCCCCCCTCGCAGGCTATTCGGACACTGTGAGTATAGAATCTAGAACCCCACGCCATTTCATCCCGGTCACCTTTCTGACTGAGCCACCTGTTATCATGTCCACCACTCGCCAAACTATTTGTATTTGTTCCGGTTGTGGATAAGGGTTCTGCTCCTGACCAATATTATTATGTCCACTTCCTGCACCTTCTCGACCTGTAACGTACTGAACTAATTTCCCATTCCGAACATTCTTCTCAATTAGATCCTTCAAATCCCTGCAATCTTCTGTAGAGTTTCTGGATGTCTAGTGATAATTATAGTATCTGTTATGATTTCCTCTCTCCAGACGAGTGTTATTTAGGTAAGGCTCAAAATAGGGCTTATCCTTCATTTCCTTCAATATTGTCGTCCGATCCGTGTTGAGAGGAGTATAGATTTTGTTAACTCCATGGTTCGGGAAGGGCGGTCGACCTCCTCCCGAACTCCTATTGTTGAAGTTTTTTGTCTGATTGTCGGACATGCTGTTATTGTCACCCTTGGTGTAACTGTTCTTCTTCTGGTCTTTCGACTTCTTCGTTATGCTTGGCTTCAAACTGTTCATTGCCTCTTCAAATGTTATGAAGCCTTCAGCTCTGTCAAATGCTTCAGCCAAGTCCTTCGGGTGATTGAACATTAGATCCTTCACCAGCTTCTTTGACTTTACGATATCTGAATCATTCTAGAATAGACCAACTGCATGAAGGTCGTTCAAATCCGCAACCTGACCAATTGCTTCCCGAAATCGTTTCATATACTGACCTAAAGTCTCGTTTGAATACTTTCTGATTTGAGATAAGGATCCTCTTGGCTTTCCTCTCCTCTTGTTACTACTGAACCGGGCGTGAAACTTTTCGCAGAGCCCTTTTTCAGGAAAAAATTTAGTTTGGAGCCAGCGTCATCATCCACTACCTAGCATCCTTCTTCAGGTTCATCATAAACATCTGACACTTGGCAGCATCAGAGTAGTTGTAGTAATCCATCAGTCGATCATAAGTCTGACTGTGTTCATAAGGATCCCTCGAACCATTGTAGCTCTCCATGTGAGGTTTTTTTTTGTTCGGATCATCCTTTTCCCGAACAATCTCTGGGGAGAACGGTGATGACGATTTCATCGAGGTTCCTTTATTCTGATCTCCTTTAGTTAATCTTTTCTCCAACTCTCCTACCTTTTTGGCCAATGCCTCTATTTTTCTTCTTCGGAGGGAATGATCTCATCTATCCCGCCTTCTTTTATTTGGAAAGGGAACCCGCCTCCTTCGGTCAGATCGTCCCCTGCATTCAGAGCTTGCTTCCCTGGATCTACTTCGGAGCCTGCTCTCGGTCCGTCAAAAATCGTCCAAACGATGTGTCCTGGATCGATTTCACAGGACCACCCCTCCTTCGATTAAAATTTGAGAGGCACTTAGATTCTTGTGACACCCAAAAATCTGAGTACTTCATTCCTCCAAGATTTGGTGTTCACTGTCTAAACACTCATTTCTAACTACCCAAATATAATAAAGATTAATAATAAACCTTCCCATTAAAGGATTACATCAATAAGTTCAATACAATCTCCCAAGTTATCTAACCTTTAAATATAAACATCAAGTGCGGAAAATAAAGTAATTACATCTCAACAATAAAAACAAAGTCTGACAATATAAAAGTCAACAGATTTACAAGTCTTCAACACTTGTTCATCTTTCCTTTTCCTTTACTGGTGGTAGGTTCATTGACCTTATCAACTTTAGTTGTAATAGTTATATAAGCAAGAGTGAGCAAACAAATGCTCATTGGAAGTGACAACGAATAAAAATATCATAACAACTGTCAAGTGATTAGGTTCAATAGAACTGAATAATATTCTCTACCAATGATAATCAGGAAACAGAATTTAAATATATGTATTTAAGGGTCACAAGACCACAAACTATGTCCAAAGTTATAAGTATTCTTTCAACTTAAACTTAAAACAAATATAAGACTCTAGGGACTTCTCGTCTTGGGGATCAACCCTTAAGACAATGTATTGTGCACAAACATCCAAACGCCTTGCATAAATAATCCCTATAATAGGGTTGTTCATCTCGGTTTTAATATACGAGTCCACATCAATGGAAGTTTGGTTTGGATAAGCTTCAAGGTAATTTAGAGTTCAACAAACATTAACTAAGGATTAGTTGAATCAATATAGTTTGATAACACTTCAAGTGCTCGATAAAAATATGATATGAAATGGTTATGATTTATAAGTGAATCAACATTATACATCGAAATCATGATTTGAAATGAACTAGAAAGCATAGGCATCGAATATTATAACAAACCTTGTCTTGAACAATAATAAGCTAAGGCTATTAATCTTACTCAATAAAAGAAGTGAGTTAATGAACGTGCATGATTAATAACAAGTTGAGGAATAAAAATTTCTCAACATAAGAATAACAGAATTTAGGAACTTGCGTAATAAGAAACAAAATTAAAGATAAGAACCCTTCTCAAAGTAAGAGTTAGGTTGAAGAGTTTGCATGAACACAATCAAGTTAAAATAACTATATAAGTAGGTTTAGGAACTTGTTCAATGCATCAATAAGGTTTAAGCACTTGCACAATCATAAAAGTAGAGTTAGAGAACTTGCCTCTTGCGTAGATTAAACAATCACTACTCACGTTCCCTACAAGTCCTACACATACCATATGTATTGACAATACTCATTAGTTACACTAATATTAGCTTTATGAGTTTCTTTCCCACTTTTAGTATATCTCACTAACTAATTTCAAGTTTTAACAACATCACATCTTTTCATGAGCATCACATTTTAGTTCTATTACAACTAATTAAATTATCATGTCATTGCATCATATACACATTAAAGAACTTGATACAACATCCTATTAAATGTCCAACATGTTATCATTCTCTTTAGATTAGGTTATACAAACACACAAAAAAACTTGCACTTGTATTCGTGTTAGGTTTGTAATATTCATGTATCTTGTAATCAAATTGCAAAATAATGCGGAAGTGAGTAAAATCGAGTTTAAAAATTTTACTAACCATATACCCTTGATCACCCTTTATGCACAATTATTAATTAAACGAAGAATAAGAAATTATGAAATCATACCCTTGTAAACGAGCTTCCTCGTGTACGAAGTTCACCTCCTACTTCTCCATGATCTCTCCTTGAATCCACCGGGTTTGGTTCCTTCCTTTGATCAACGTTAGCCACCCATATGTTTGGCCTCTAGAGGTGATCCACCAAGGAATAATAAGAATTCAAGATGGGATGTTTTGGCTCAAACCCTAGTTTTCTATCTCTATAGAAAGGGCGTATCTCTCCAACTAATTGGAATTATTACGTTGTAAAAGTCAACAACTCCCACCACCCATAATAAGACTCCTCTTATTTATAGATGTGGGCAACCCGCCTTAACAATTAAGGAATTGGGTTTATTTAATTAATTAAATTCTTTTAATTAATTAAGCTCCCTAATCTTATTAGGGATAATTAATTAAACTCTTTTAATTAATTTAACCTCCTAATCTTATTAGGAATAAATGAGAGTACTTATATTAAATTAATTCCTAAACTCTTTTAGAAATTAAAATAATAATAATAATTGTAATAATATTAATAAGACTCCTCTTATTAATTTATATTTAATATTTCTAAAATATTAAATAATAAATATTAAGCTATTTAATTTATTCTATCACCATAGATTAAATTAAATATACATAACATATTATTACGATTTATGCCATTAACTTCTTAAATAATTATTCTTCCTTTTATGGTGTGACCCTTTAGGTTCTCCATATTAAACCTACATTGAATAAATCAATTAGAACAATTCTAATCTTATTTAAATAAATAAATTAAACAATTAATTTATTTAAATAAATAATATTTATTCTACAATAGGATAAGCCTCCCCTAGCGATCAACGACTTTCCGGATAATATAGATTTCAACATTAATCATAAAAGAACCTTTGAGTAAATAGTTACCGTCAATTCAATCCTTCCACCATACAATGTCCCAATTAAATATAAGGCATGGAATTCATCACAAGTCTTATTTTATTTAATTATATGTATTTCGATCCTTAAATGCACAACTCCAAATAATGCAAATTAAAACTCCTTTCTAATTTCATTCCTCCTTGGCCAAGGACTACTGGGTTGTCATTTATCGAATCACATAGACATTTCTCTTCTTTTATTAGAAGTGGTAGATTCTTTATTGATCATACATTATCTCCATATACAACTTATTATACCCAAGCATACCTTTGATATACCCTAAGGGTCTTAAGGAATAAGTCAAAGTATAACTCATCATACATAAGATACTATGATGATCTCAAGTCCAAGGATTATTTGTATTACTATCACTACAGAATTCCTATAGACAGCAAATAAAACTCCATTAGGTATTCCTTAGCGAGCCACGCTCAAAGGAACTTATTCTCTAATAAGCACCTACATACTTGCTTTAGTGTTCCACACAAATGATCATGAGATCAATCATCCTCATCCAATGAAAAAGCAACGTATGTACCAATCTATCCGGATTCACTAATCCCCAATTTAGTAATCCAATGATTGGAAACTATTTTAGTTTTAAGCTTTCTAAGAATTTAGATCTCATTAGAATGATCATCATCATTATTCTAAAAGCATTGCTTAAAACTATGGGTTTATCACATATTATAAAACAAAGATCATGTAAATAATTAAAAGCCTTTAATAAATTAATACTTTTTATTAATAAATGAATAAGATTGTTACAAAGTATATGCTTTATCATCAAACATGATTGGCTTGTGTGCATATTACTTTCAATCTCCCACTTGCACTAAAGCCAATCGTCATGGTATCTCATACTCTTCTTCTAAGTGACGCGATTATCCTGTCATTGGATAAGCTTTAGTTAATGGATATGTAATGTTGTTCATGAGAGTCCACTATCTTTATAGTGATTTTCCATCTTTCAATAATTCTAATAATCAAGTGAAAGTGCCACAACACATGTTTAGATCCAAGATGAGACTTGGAACTATTCTGGAGTTCTCAGAATGAACTTTTATCCAAACAATCAACTTGTAGCTTCATTTATAGCTATATACTTTGTCTTTATCACTAAACCAAAGAACTTTTTGCTGTTTGGAACCTTTCCATTTTATCGCACCATTGCTCAAGGTAACCCTTTACCTTAAAGTGGATTTTTCTGTCGTCTTGTCTGCATGCGAAAACTTGAGTCTCAGTAAAGCCCTCTAGTTTTAATTCAGACCCACCATGTATGCTCACATCCTTAGTGTCAGTTAAGAACTTTAAGATGTTTTTCACTGACTCATAGTGAACTTCTCCAGAATATGACCGATCAACATCAGGTCTCGTATATTTCATTGCATACATGATTGTCATTCATACGACCTCTCTTTTCAGGAGTCTGTGGGGACTATTAAGAGAGATACACTCCATAGCTCATCGACATGAGACATCTCTTGGAGTTTGCCATGCTAAACGACTTTAGCATCAAATGAATATACGTTCCTTGGGTTAAGTCGAGCATCCTTTTAAATCTATCTATATAGATTTATATCCCCAATTAAGATACTCTTCCAAATCATTCATGGAGGAATGTTTAAACAACTTTATCTTTTACCGATTGTAGCATTGGTATGTCATTCCTTATCCGTAGTATATCAATATATAGTACTAGGAATGTCACGATGCTCAATCACTCCCTTTTGTACACACTCAGGTTCATTCTTATTTTGATAAAATCAAACTCTTTTGATTGCCTCATCCAAACGAATGTTCCATTTTTGAGAATATTGCTTCAATCAATTTCTCCGAGTGTCTACAACTCTTAACTCATCGTATGTAATCGGATCATCATCTTCTATGATGTGTACCTCATCATCATCATTTATGATGAATCCATACCTCCTAGGTATCTTGATGTGACTATTCCGCATTTACGATTGATTTGTGGTACAATGGAATTACATCTACGAGTTCCTCTAATTTGACTTATAGTGTTTTGTGGTTCTTGAACTTTTCAAGATCTATTATCCTCCCACTAGCCCCTTCAATGATAAACGCCTTTATCTTAGAAGCGTGTGTTTCGTAACAAACACCTTTTGCTAAGTAGAATTATAGAACATATACCCTAAACTTACTTTAGGATGTCCCACAAATCGACACTTGTCAAATCTTGTCCCAAGCTTATCCTTTGAAACCTTTTCACATAAGTTGGACAACCCCTTATCTTAACATGCTTAAGATTAGAATCCTCCCCATCCATAACTTTTATGGAGTCTTCATACGGGATTTTGAGGTTACCTTTTAGTAGATATACTGACCATTTCTAGGACATTATCCCGTAAGGATCTTTGGAATGTCGGTAAAATCATTATGAACCGCACTATGTCCAACAAAGTACGATTTTTCATTTAGATACATCAATCAAATATTGTGTATCAGGATGTGTCCATTATGAGAAAATCATTTGAGATGATCTAGAAACTTATTGCACAAGTATTTATTCCTTGATCTAATCAAAGAATCTTAATACTTTGCCAATTTGTTTCATTTCTGAATTCTTTGAACCTTTCAAATAATTCATACTTGTATTTCAACAAATACATACATTCAACTCTTTGAATAATCATCTCCTTTTCTTATACTAATTTGTTCAATATGCAAAATTATTTTCATGTAAAGTCAGTATACAAAATTTATTAAGTAATATTCCATTCTATACAAAACATTATTATTATAAATAGAACATCAATTGTTCTTAATTATAATACCATAGATTTCATTGTCCAACAATAAAATGGAAATAATATTTTAACAAAAATTGGAATACAATAACAACTTATTGACTTAATAGATTTGCCTGTGAGTAGCATTGCTAAACTATAAGTTTCTATGGCTAATGCATCGTGACCTTTGCTTCATTTCCCACACATAGGATTACTTACCTTGTTTAACTTTCTACTTCGCTTGGTCCCTTCATAAATCTATATTTATGATAACCAAAGCTCGGTATCCAATACCCAAGTAGAACCTTGACTTAAAGAAAAATTTATT
The DNA here is from genome assembly GCA_020205615.1 of Panax quinquefolius. Taxonomy (NCBI): domain Eukaryota; kingdom Viridiplantae; phylum Streptophyta; class Magnoliopsida; order Apiales; family Araliaceae; genus Panax; species Panax quinquefolius. The sequence goes on from CM035173.1 coordinate 85,612,863, forward strand.
TCAATCATGAACAAAACAGTATTGAAACTTCACTAAGCTTCTTTGGTTAACCTCTCGCAAGATGCTTCTCGCAGCTTCTTTCCGATTGTCCGGGCTTATTGCGATGGAAGCAAACTCCTTTGTTATCCGTATGTCGCTTTTGCTCTTATTATCCTTTGTTTATGCCTTTCTATTTACCTTCTTTGAATGTTCTTCTTTTTTAGAAGATCCTTTGGCCCCTACCATGGAAGACTTGATCTTTCTTGGTTGAAAGTGACTCTCAACATTTTTCAATATGTTAAAGCAAATCAATGGTGATATCTAGCTTGTTTATATGAAAAATTTACAACAATTGTGAAAAGAGTCCGGAGTGAGTCACAAGATCCAATCTTGGCTCAACTCTCCATCCATGACAAAACCAGTTGTCTTAATTGATCAATTAAATTGATAATGTTAAGAACTTTTTGTTGTTAGGTTTGTAATATTTATGAACGCAATCAAATTGCATAAAAGTGCGGAAGCGTGTAAAAATCAGAGTTTAAAAAATTTACAAACCATATACCCGGATCACCCTTTATGCACAATTATTAATTAAACGAAAAGATAAAGAATAAAATCATACCCTTGAAGATCAAGCTTCCTCAGGTACAAGTTCACCTCCAATCCTTTTCGCGTTCAACTTGAATCCACCGGGTTTGGTTCCTTCCTTTGATCAACGTTAGCCACCCATGTGTTTGGCCTCTAGAGGTGATCCACCAAGGAATAAAAGGATTCAAGAAGATGGTGTATTGGCTCAAACCCTAGTTTTTCCTATCTGTATAGAAAGGGCGTACTCTCCAACAAATTGGAATTATTTCGTTGTTGTAAAAGTCAACAACCCCCACACCCATAATAAGACTCCTCTTATTTATAGATGTGGGCAACCCACCTTAACAATTAAGGAATTGGATTTTATTTAATTAATTAAATTCTTTTAATTAATTAAGCTCCCTAATCTTATTAGGGATAATTAATTAAACTCCTTTAACTAATTTTCCTTCCTAATCCAATTAGGAATAAATGAGAGTACTTATATTAAATTAATTCCTAAACTCTTTTAGAAATTAAAATAATAATAATAATTGTAATAATATTAATAAGACTCCTCTTATTAATTTATATTTAATATTTCTAAAATATTAAATAATAAATATTAAGCTATTTAATTTATTCTATCACCATAGATTAAATTAAATATACATAACATATTATTACGATTATGCCATTAACTTCTTAAATAATTATTCTTCCTTTTTATGGTGTGACCCTTTAAGTTCTCCATATTAAACCGGTTGTGAATAAATCAATTAGAACAATTCTAATCTTATTTAAATAAATAAATTAAACAATTAATTTATTTAAATAAATAATATTTATTCTACAATAGGGATAAGCCTCCCAGCGATCAACGACTTTCCGGATAATATAGATTTCAACATTAATCATAAAAGAACCTTTGAGTAAATAATTCTGTAGACAATTCAATCCTTCCACCATGATGTCCCAATTAAATATAAGACATGGAATTCTCAATAAGTCTTATTTTATTTAATTATATGTATTTTATTCTTAAATGCACAACTCCAAATAATGCAAATTAGAAACTCCTTTTTAATTTCATTACGCTTGTGGCAAGGACTACTGGGTTGTCATTTATCGAATCACATAGGACATTTCTCTTTTTTATTAGAAGTGGTAGATTCTTTATTGATCATACATTATCTCCATGCACAACTTATTATACCCAAGCATACCCTTTGATATACCCTAAGGGTCTTAAGGAATAAGTCAAAGTATAACTCATCATACACAAGATACTATGATGATCTCAAGTCCAAGGATCACTTGTACTACTATCACTCTGAGAATTCCTATTGACAGCAAATAAAACTCCATTAGGTATTCCTTAGCGAGCCAATGCTCAATTGAACTTATTCTCTAATAAGCACCTACATACTTGCTTTAGTGTCTCCACACAAATGATCACTGAGATCAATCATCCTCATCCAACGAGCAAGTTAGCGTATGTACCAATCTATCCGGATTCACTAATCCCCAATTTAGTAATCCAACGATTGGGAACTATTTTAGTTTTAAGCTTTCTAAGAATTTAGATCTCATTAGAATGATCATCATCATTATTCTAAAAGCATTGCTTAAAACTATGGGTTTATCACATATTATAAAACAGCATCATGTAGATAATTAAAAGCCTTTAATAAATTAATACTTTTTATTAATAAATGAATAAGATTGTTACAAAATATATGCTTTATCATCAAACATGATTGGCTTGTGTGCATATTACTTTCAATCTCCCACATGATTGCCAATTTGTTTCATTTCTGAATTCTTTGAACCTTTCAAATAATTCATACTTGTATTTCAACAAATACATACATTCAACTCTTTGAATAATCATCTCCTTTTCTTATACTAATTTGTTCAATATGCAAAATTATTTTCATTTAAGTCAAGTATACAAAATTTATTAAGTAATATTCCAGTTCTATACAAAACATTATTATTATAAATAGAACATCAATTGTTCTTAATTATAATACCATAGATTTCATTGTCAACAATAAAAACAAAGTCCTGACAATATAAAAGTCAGCAGATTTACAAGTCTTCAACACTTGTTCGCCTTTTCCTTTTCCTTTCTTCGGGTAGGTTCGTTGACCTTATCAACTTTAGTTGTAATAGTTATATAAGCAAGAGTGAGCAAACAAATGCTCATTGGAAGTGACAACGAATAAAAATATCATAACAACTGTCAAGTGATTAGGTTCAATAGAACTGAATAATATTCTCTACCAATGATAATCAGGAAACAGAATTTAAATATATGTATTTAAGGGTCACAAGACCACAAACTATGTCCAAAGTTATAAGTATTCTTTCAACTTAAACTTAAACAGTCATAAGACTCTAGGGACTTCTCGTACTTAGGGGGATCAACCCTTCGTACAATGTATTGTGCACAAACATCCAAACGCCTTGCATAAATAATCCCCTATAATAGGGTTGTTCATCTCAGTTTTAATATACGAGTCCACATCAATGGAAGTTTGGTTTGGATAAGCTTCAAGGTAATTTAGAGTTCAACAAACATTAACTAAGGATTAGTTGAATCAATATAGTTTGATAACACTTCAAGTGCTCGATAAAAATATGATATGAAATGGTTATGATTTATAAGTGAATCAACATTATACATCGAAATCATGATTTGAAATGAACTAGAAAGCATAGGCATCGAATATTATAACAAACCTTGCTTGAACAATAATAAGCTAAAGGCTATTAATCTTACTCGAATAAAAGAAGTGAGTTAATGAACGCATGATTAATAACAAGTTGAGGAATAAAATTTCTCAACATAAGAATAACAGAATTTAGGAACTTGCGTAATAAGAAACAAAATTAAAGATAAGAACCCTTCTCAAAGTAAGAGTTAGGTTGAAGAGTTTGCATGAACATAATCAAGTTAAAATAACTATATAAGTAGGTTTAGGAACTTGTTCAATGCATCAATAAGGTTTAAGCACTTGCACAATCATAAAAGTAGAGTTAGAGAACTTGCCTCTTGCGTAGATTAAACAATCACTACTCACGTTCCCTACAAGTCCTACACATACCATATGTATTGACAATACTCATTAGTTACACTAATATTAGCTTTATGAGTTTCTTTCCCACTTTTAGTATATCTCACTAACTAATTTCAAGTTTTAACAACATCACATCTTTTCATGAGCATCACATTTTAGTTCTATTACAACTAATTAAATTATCATGTCATTGCATCATATACACATTAGCAACTTGATACAACATCCTATTAAATGTCCAACATGTTATCATTCTCTTTAGATTAGGTTATACAAACACACAAAGGACTGCACTTGTATTCGTGTTAGGTTTGTAATATTCATGTGCGCAATCAAATTGCAAAATAATGCGGAAGCGAGTAAAATCAGAGTTTAAAAAATTTTACTAACCATATACCCGGATCACCCTTTATGCACAATTATTAATTAAACGAAGAATAAGAAATTATGAAATCATACCCTTGTAGAAACGAGCTTCCTCAGGTACGAGTTCACCTCCTACTTCTCCGCGATCTCCTTGAATCCACCGGGTTTGGTTCCTTCCTTTGATCAACGTTAGCCACCCATATGTTTGGCCTCTAGAGGTGATCCACCAAGGAATAATAAGAATTCAAGAAGATGGGATGTTTTGGCTCAAACCCTAGTTTTCTATCTCTATAGAAAGGGCGTACTCTCCAACTAATTGGAATTATTACGTTGTAAAAGTCAACAACTCCCACCACCCATAATAAGACTCCTCTTATTTATAGATGTGGGCAACCCGCCTTAACAATTAAGGAATTGGGTTTATTTAATTAATTAAATTCTTTTAATTAATTAAGCTCCCTAATCTTATTAGGGATAATTAATTAAACTCTTTTAATTAATTTAACCTCCTAATCTTATTAGGAATAAATGAGAGTACTTATATTAAATTAATTCCTAAACTCTTTTAGAAATTAAAATAATAATAATAATTGTAATAATATTAATAAGACTCCTCTTATTAATTTATATTTAATATTTCTAAAATATTAAATAATAAATATTAAAATTATTTAATTTATTCTATCACCATAGATTAAATTAAATATACATAACATATTATTACGATTATGCCATTAACTTCTTAAATAATTATTCTTCCTTTTATGGTGTGACCCTTTAGGTTCTCCATATTAAACCTATTGTGAATAAATCAATTAGAACAATTCTAATCTTATTTAAATAAATAAATTAAACAATTAATTTATTTAAATAAATAATATTTATTCTCTGATAATAGGGATAAGCCTCCTAGCGATCAACGACTTTCCGGATAATATAGATTTCAACATTAATCATAAAAGAACCTTTGAGTAAATAGTTACTGCATACAATTCAATCCTTCCACCATACAATGTCCCAATTAAATATAAGGCATGGAATTCTTCACAAGTCTTATTTTATTTAATTATATGTATTTCGATCCTTAAATGCACTGACTCCAAATAATGCAAATTAGAAACTCCTTTCTAATTTCATTACGCCTTAACCAAGGACTCTTTGGGTTGTCATTTATCGAATCACATAGGACATTTCTCTTCTATTAGAAGTGGTAGATTCTTTATTGATCATACATTATCTCCATGTACAACTTATTATACCCAAGCATACCCTTTGATATACCCTAAGGGTCTTAAGGAATAAGTCAAAGTATAACTCATCATACATAAGATACTATGATGATCTCAAGTCCAAGGATTATTTGTCTTACTATCACTACAGAATTCCTATAGACGGTGCAAAATAAAACTCCATTAGGTATTCCTTGGCGAGCCACGTTCGGTGAACTTATTCTCTAATAAGCACCTACATACTTGCTTTAGTGTCTCCACACAAATGATCGTGAGATCAATCATCCTCATCCAATGAGCAAACAGCGTATGTACCAATCTATCCGGATTCACTAATCCCCAATTTAGTAATCCAATGATTGGAAACTATTTTAGTTTTAAGCTTTCTAAGAATTTAGATCTCATTAGAATGATCATCATCATTATTCTAAAAGCATTGCTTAAAACTATGGGTTTATCACATATTATAAAACAACAGATCATGTAAATAATTAAAAGCCTTTAATAAATTAATACTTTTATTAATAAATGAATAAGATTGTTACAAAGTATATGCTTTATCATCAAACATGATTGGCTTGTGTGCATATTACTTTCAATCTCCCACTTGCACTAAAGCCAATCGTCATGGTATCTCATACTCTTCTTCTCTAAGTGACGATTATCCTGCTGTTGGATAAGCTTTAGTTAATGGATATGTAATGTTGTTCATAAGAGTCCACTATCTTTATAGTGATTTTCCATCTTTCAATAATTCTAATAATCAAGTGAAAGTGCCACAACACATGTTTAGATCCAAGATGAGACTTAGGAACTATTCCTAGTTCTGTAATGAACTTTTATCCAAACAATCAACTTGTAGCTTCATTTATAGCTATATACTTTGTCTTTATCACTAAACCAAAGAACTTTTTGTTGTTTGGAACCTTTCGATTCTTTGCTGCCTTGCTCAAGGTAACCCTTTACCTTAAAGTGGATTTTTCTGTCGTCTTGATGCGTCATCGAAAACTTGAGTCTGTAAAGCCCTCTAGTTTTAATTCGGACCCACCACGTATGCTCACATCCTTAGTGTCGATTAAGAACTTTAAGATGTTTTTCAACGACTCATAGTGAACTTCTCCGAATATGACCGATCAACATCGGTCTCGTATATTTCATTGCATACATGATTGTCATTCATACGACCTCTCTTTTGAGAGTGCTGTGGGGACTATTAAGAGATACACTCCATAGCTCATCGACATGAGACATCTCTTGGAGTTTGCCATGCTAAACGACTTTAGCATCAAATGAATATCGTTCCTTGGGTTAAGTCGAGCATCCTTTTAAATCTATCTATATAGATTTATATCCCCAATTAAGATACTCTTCCAAATCATTCATGGAGGAATGTTTGAACAACTTTATCTTTCTTGATTGTAGCATTGGTATGTCATTCCTTATCCGTAGTATATCAACATATAGTACTAGGAATGTCACGATGCTCCCATTTACCCTTTTGTACACTAGGTTCATTCTTATTTTTGATAAAATCAAACTCTTTTGATTGCCTCATCAAAAGCGAATGTTCCATTTTTGAGAATATTGCTTCAATCAATTTCTCCGAGTGTCTATAACTCTTAACTCATCGTATGTAATCGGATCATCATCTTCTATGATGTGTACCTCATCATCATCATCTATGATGAATCCATACCTCCTAGGTATCTTGATACTATTCCGATTTACGATTGATTTGTGGTACAATAGAATTACATCTACGGTGTTCCTCTAATTTGACTTATAGTGTTTTGTGGTTCTTGAACTTTTCAAGATCTATTATCCTCCCACTAGCCCCTTGAATGATAAACGCCTTTATCTTGTAAGCGCGTGTTTCGTAACAAACACCTTTTGCTAAGTAGAATTATAGAACATATACCCTAAACTTACTTTAGGATGTCCCACAAATCGACACTTGTCAAATCTTGTCCCCAAGCTTATCCTTTGAAACCTTTTCACATAAGTTGGACAACCCTTATCTTAACATGCTTAAGATTAGGAATCCTCCACATCCATAACTTTTATGGAGTCTTGGTAGGATTTTGAGGTTACCTTTTCCGTAGATATCTGACCATTTCTAGGACATTATCCCAGAAGGATACTGGAATGTCGGTAAAATCATTATGAACCGCACCATGTCCAACAAAGTACGATTTTTCATTTAGATACATCAATCAAATATTGTGTATCAGGATGTGTCCATTATGAGAAAATCATTTGAGATGATCTAGAAACTTATTGCACAAGTATTTATTCCTTGATCTAATCAAAGAATCTTAATACTTTGCCAATTTGTTTCATTACAAATTCTTTGAACCTTTCAAATAATTCATACTTGTATTATTCAACAAATACATACATTCAACTCTTTGAATAATCATCTCCTTTTCTTATACTAATTTGTTCAATATGCAAAATTATTTTCATGTAAGTCAAGTATACAAAATTTATTAAGTAATATTCCAGTTCTATACAAAACATTATTATTATAAATAGAACATCAATTGTTCTTAATTATAATACCATAGATTTCATTGTCCAACAATAAAATGGAAATAATATTTTTAACAAAAATTGGAATACAATAACAACTTATTGACTTAATAGATTTGCTAGTAGGCATTGCTAAACTATAAGTTTCTATGGCTAATATCAGTGACCTTTGCTTCATTTCCCACACATAGGATTACTTACCTTGTTTAACTTTCTACTTACCTTGGTCCTTCATAAATCTATATTTATGATAACCAAATCGGTATCAATACCCAAGTAGAACCTTGACTTAAAGAAAATTTATTTCAATCATGAACAAAGCAGCGATTGAAACTTCACTAAGCTTCTTTGGTTAACCTCTGCGCAAGATGCTTCTCATGATTTTTTTTCGATGTCGAGGCTTATTGCGGTGGAAGCAAACTCCTTTGTTATCCGTATCAGTTTTGCTCTTATTATCCTTTGTTTATGCCTTTCTATTTACCTTCTTTGAATGTTCTTCTTTTTAGAAGATCCTTTGGCCCCTACCAGTAAGACTTGATCTTTCTTGGTTGGAAAGTGACTCTCAACATTTTTCAATATGTTAAGCAAATCAGCGAGGCTGATATCTAGCTTGTTTATATGAAAAATTTACAACAATTGTGAAAAGAGTCCGGGAGTGAGTGCAAGATCCAATCTTGGCTCAACTCTCCATCCATGACAAAACCAGTTGTCTTAATTGATCAATTAAATTGATAATGTTAAGAACTTTTTGTTGTTAGGTTTGTAATATTTATGAACCTTGATCAAATTGCATAAAAGTGCGAGCGTGTAAAAATCGAGTTTAAAAATTTACAAACCATATACGGATCACCCTTTATGCACAATTATTAATTAAGCGAAAAGATAAAGAATAAAATCATACCCTTGAAGATCAAGCTTCCTCGGTACAAGTTCACCTCGATCCTTTTCGCGTTCAACTTGAATCCACCGGGTTTGGTTCCTTCCTTTTGATCAACGTTAGCCACCCATGTGTTTGGCCTCTGAGGTGATCCACCATGAATAAAAGGATTCAAGAAGATGGTGTATTATGCTCAAACCCTAGTTTTTCCTATCTTGTATAGAAAGGCGTACTCTCCAACAAATTGGAATTATTTACGTTGTTGTAAAAAGTCAACAACCCCACCCATAATAAGACTCCTCTTATTTATAGATGTAGGCAACCCACCTTAACAATTAAGGAATTGGATTTTATTTAATTAATTAAATTCTTTTAATTAATTAAGCTCCCTAATCTTATTAGGGATAATTAATTAAACTCCTTTAACTAATTTTCCTTCCTAATCCAATTAGGAATAAATGAGAGTACTTATATTAAATTAATTCCTAAACTCTTTTAGAAATTAAAATAATAATAATAATTGTAATAATATTAATAAGACTCCTCTTATTAATTTATATTTAATATTTCTAAAATATTAAATAATAAATATTAAGCTATTTAATTTATTCTATCACCATAGATTAAATTAAATATACATAACTATATTATTACGATTATGCCATTAACTTCTTAAATAATTATTCTTCCTTTTATGGTGTGACCCTTTAAGTTCTCCATATTAAACCTATTGTGAATAAATCAATTAGAACAATTCTAATCTTATTTAAATAAATAAATTAAATAATTAATTTATTAAATAAATAATATTTATTCTCTGATAGGGATAAGCCTCCTAGCGATCAACGACTTTCCGGATAATATAGATTTCAACATTAATCATAAAAGAACCTTTGAGTAAATAGTTACCGTCTGCAATTCAATCCTTCCACCATCTGATGTCCCAATTAAATATAAAGACATGGAATTCTTGTCAAGTCTTATTTTATTTAATTATATGTATTTTAGATTCTTAAATGCATGACTCGAATAATGCAAATTAGAAACTCCTTTCTAATTTCATTACGCCAACCAAGGACTCTTGGGTTGTCATTTATCGAATCACATAGGACATTTCTCTTCTTTTATTAAGTGGTAGATTCTTTATTGATCATACATTATCTCCATATACAACTTATTATACCCAAGCATACCCTTTGATATACCCTAAGGGTCTTAAGGAATAAATCAAAGTATAACTCATCATACACAAGATACTATGATGATCTCAAGTCCAAGGATCACTTGTCTACTATCACTACTGAGAATTCCTATTGACGAAAGTAAATAAAACTCCATTAGGTATTCCTTAGCGAGCCACGTTCGATGAACTTATTCTCTAATAAGCACCTCACATACTTGCTTTAGTGTCTCCACACAAATGATCATGAGATCAATCATCCTCATCCATGAGCAAGCAGCGTATGTACAATCTATCCCATTCACTAATCCCCAATTTAGTAATCCAACGATTGGGAACTATTTTAGTTTTAAGCTTTAAGAATTTAGATCTCATTAGAATGATCATCATCATTATTCTAAAAGCATTGCTTAAAACTATGGGTTTATCACATATTATAAAAACGACATCATGTAGATAATTAAAAGCCTTTAATAAATTAATACTTTTTATTAATAAATGAATAAGATTGTTACAAAATATATGCTTTATCATCAAACATGATTGGCTTGTGTGCATATTACTTTCAATCTCCCATGATTGCTAATTTGTTTCATTTACGAATTCTTTGAACCTTTCAAATAATTCATACTTGTATTCAACAAATACATACATTCAACTCTTTGAATAATCATCTCCTTTTCTTATACTAATTTGTTCGATATGCAAAATTATTTTCATTTAAGTCAAGTATACAAAATTTATTAAGTAATATTCCAGTTCTATACAAAATATTATTATTATAAATAGAACATCAATTGTTCTTAATTATAATACCATAGATTTCATTGTCCAACAATAAAAACAAAGTCTGACAATATAAAAGTCAACAGATTTACAAGTCTTCAACACTTGTTCGTCTTTCCTTTTCCTTTACTGGTGGTAGGTTCGTTGACCTTATCAACTTTAGTTGTAATAGTTATATAAGCAAGAGTGAGCAAACAAATGCTCATTGGAAGTGACAACGAATAAAAATATCATAACAACTGTCAAGTGATTAGGTTCAATAGAACTGAATAATATTCTCTACCAATGATAATCAGGAAACAGAATTTAAATATATGTATTTAAGGGTCACAAGACCACAAACTATGTCCAAAGTTATAAGTATTCTTTCAACTTAAACTTAAACAGTCATAAGACTCTAGGGACTTCTCGTACTTAGGGGGATCAACCCTTCGTACAATGTATTGTGCACAAACATCCAAACGCCTTGCATAAATAATCCCCTATAATAGGGTTGTTCATCTCAGTTTTAATATACGAGTCCACATCAATGGAAGTTTGGTTTGGATAAGCTTCAAGGTAATTTAGAGTTCAACAAACATTAACTAAGGATTAGTTGAATCAATATAGTTTGATAACACTTCAAGTGCTCGATAAAAATATGATATGAAATGGTTATGATTTATAAGTGAATCAACATTATACATCGAAATCATGATTTGGAAATGAACTAGAAAGCATAGGCATCGAATATTATAACAAACCTTGCTTGAACAATAATAAGCTAAGGCTATTAATCTTACTCAATAAAAGAAGTGAGTTAATGAACGTGCATGATTAATAACAAGTTGAGGAATAAAAATTTCTCAACATAAGAATAACAGAATTTAGGAACTTGCGTAATAAGAAACAAAATTAAAGATAAGAACCCTTCTCAAAGTAAGAGTTAGGTTGAAGAGTTTGCATGAACATAATCAAGTTAAAATAACTATATAAGTAGGTTTAGGAACTTGTTCAATGCATCAATAAGGTTTAAGCACTTGCACAATCATAAAAGTAGAGTTAGAGAACTTGCCTCTTGCGTAGATTAAACAATCACTACTCACGTTCCCTGAGTCCTACACATACCATATGTATTGACAATACTCATTAGTTACACTAATATTAGCTTTATGAGTTTCTTTCCCACTTTTAGTATATCTCACTAACTAATTTCAAGTTTTAACAACATCACATCTTTTCATGAGCATCACATTTTAGTTCTATTACAACTAATTAAATTATCATGTCATTGCATCATATACACATTAGCAACTTGATACAACATCCTATTAAATGTCCAACATGTTATCATTCTCTTTAGATTAGGTTATACAAACACAAAAGGATTTGCACTTGTATTCGTGTTAGGTTTGTAATATTCATGTATCTTGTGATCAAATTGCAAAATAATGCGAGCGAGTAAAATCGAGTTTTAAAAATTTTACTAACCATATACCCAGGATCACCCTTTATGCACAATTATTAATTAAACGAAGAATAAGAAATTATGAAATCATACCCTTGTAAAACGAGCTTCCTCGGTGCAGTTCACCTCCTACTTCTCATGATCTCCTTGAATCCACCGGGTTTGGTTCCTTCCTTTGATCAACGTTAGCCACCCATATGTTTGGCCTCTGGGGTGATCCACCAGGAATAATAAAATTCAAGAAGATGGGATGTTTTGGCTCAAACCCTAGTTTTCTATCTACATAGAAAGGCGTCTCTCCAACTAATTGGAATTATTACGTTGTAAAAGTCAACAACTCCACCACCCATAATAAGACTCCTCTTATTTATAGATGTGGGCAACCCGCCAATTAAGGAATTGGGTTTATTTAATTAATTAAATTCTTTTAATTAATTAAGCTCCTAATCTTATTAGGGATAATTAATTAAACTCTTTTAATTAATTTAACCTCCTAATCTTATTAGGAATAAATGAGAGTACTTATATTAAATTAATTCCTAAACTCTTTTAGAAATTAAAATAATAATAATAATTGTAATAATATTAATAAGACTCCTCTTATTAATTTATATTTAATATTTCTAAAATATTAAATAATAAATATTAAGCTATTTAATTTATTCTATCACCATAGATTAAATTAAATATACATAACATATTATTACGATTATGCCATTAACTTCTTAAATAATTATTCTTCCTTTTATGGTGTGACCCTTTAGGTTCTCCATATTAAGCCGGTTGTGAATAAATCAATTAGAACAATTCTAATCTTATTTAAATAAATAAATTAAACAATTAATTTATTTAAATAAATAATATTTATTCTCTGATAGGGATAAACCTCCTAAGCGATCAACGACTTTCCGGATAATATAGATTTCAACATTAATCATAAAAGAACCTTTGAGTAAATAGTTCTGGATCTGATTCAATCCTTCCACCATCTGATGTCCCGATTAAATATAAGACATGGAATTCTTGTCAAGTCTTATTTTATTTAATTATATGTATTTCGATCATTAAATGCCTGACTCAAATAATGCAAATTAGAAACTCCTTTCTAATTTCATTACGCTTTGTAACCAAGGACTCTTTGGGTTGTCATTTATCGAATCACATAGGACATTTCTCTTCTTTTATTAGAAGTGGTAGATTCTTTATTGATCATACATTATCTCCATATACAACTTATTATACCCAAGCATACCCTTTGATATACCCTAAGGGTCTTAAGAATAAGTCAAAGTATAACTCATCATACATAAAGATACTTATGATGATCTCAAGTCCAAGATTACTTGTCTTACTTTCACTACAGAAATTCCTATTGACGAGTGAAATAAAACTCCATTAGGTATTCCTTAGCGAGCCGCGTTCGATGAACTTATTTTCTAATAAGCACCTACATACTTGTTTTAGTGTCTCCACACAAATGATCGTGAGATCAATCATCCTCATCCAATGAAGCAAGACGGCGTATGTACCCAATCTATCCTGGATTCACTAAATCCCCAATTTAGTAATCCAATGATTGGGAACTATTTTAGTTTTAAGCTTTCTAAAATTTAGATCTCATTAGAATGATCATCATCATTATTCTAAAAGCATTGCTTAAAACTATGGGTTTATCACATATTATAAAAGCAACATCGTGTAGATAATTAAAAGCCTTTAATAAATTAATACTTTTATTAATAAATGAATAAGATTGTTACAAAGTATATGCTTTATCATCAAACATGATTGGCTTGTGTGCATATTACTTTCAATTCGTGCATCCCGACGCCCTCCGATGGCCTCCAAATGCACAATAGTCCTAAAAATGGCCATTTTTACCCTTAATAAAGGCATCAAATTGAAAAACTTACAGAATAAAAGTTATAGGTCTATTTGTCCTCGTTCAGGATCATCTTGAATCGCATCAATTGAAGTTCGTATGAAAAGGTTATGCTCATTTTAGTAAAACATATCCGGTCAGATTTATTTATTTTTTCAAAATTTGCAAGACAGAATACCCCCCGTCGGGGCGGGGGTACCTTCTGCAATTTTGCGAATTAATATCACGAACACTATAGAAAGCCAAATTAGGCCTAAAAACTCCTTTCTAATAACCATACCAACCTACCCAAGGTGTAATATATTTACAGAAACATAAACTAATGTTTCTAACACGCTTCTAACCACATAAACATCATAAACATCAAAATTACAACCTTTAATTTCACTATTTCTATTATTTCTTCTTCTTTTGACATTCATAGCGAAATTCTTCACTGTGAATTCGTTTTACAACCAAAACAGTTAGTTTCAATTACGTTGTTTTCGTTTCTTCATATATTTTCACAATCAATAAACAATTTACACTTATACTATGAATTGAGTACCAATTTTATTTCTAATTTAAGTCATATTCAACATATGTCAATGTAAACTTACTGTAATATGATTTCCTCCATAATAAAATATATTACAAGAATCAATTTACTCTAAATCATCTATAAACCACATGAAAACAATTTATATCAACAATTATCATATAAAATCACATAATAACCAATTATTCCTTCATACAAATTTTACAGAGAACTTTTCATGTATATAAAAACAAGAACTTTTAGAAAGTATGATTATACCTTTGATTGCCCGTTCAAACTTTGATAGATGATAAGAATGATCGTTTAATTCTCTTCTTCATTCTCCTCACTCTCTCAAAACACAGAGAATTTCTTCTCTTCTTTTCTCCCTCAAACTCTCTAGTGCTCTCTATTTTCTTTCTTCTACTAACTTAACGTAGAAATAAAAGACTAACTAATATGCGTATATAACTGACAAAAATATAATTCCCCTCCTTTATTATATTTCAGTTATGTTTTATTTTTATTTTTTATCATTATATATATATATATTTAAAATTCAAATTTCATAAGGTCTTGTTTGGCAAAACTAATTAAATTAATGACTTAATCATTCCTTAAGCCTTGTTTGGCAAAACAAGAATTTCAAAAGCTCTAAGGCTTTGTTACCAAATTTAAAACTCTTTTAATTTATGTTAATAACTCATTTATCATATAGTTTTATACAACAAAATTATAATTTTTCTTATAATTATAATTTTATTTAATAACAACACATCACTTTAATTACAAATTCAAATTAGAATAACATTATAATAATTTATTTAATCATTACAAACTCTAATTTAATTATTAATTTAAATTAGAATATTATCTCATAATAATTAATTTCCTTAACTCATAGATTATTTATTTAGCAAATAAATAATCAATTCAAATCACATTAAACAAATATTTATTCAAAAATAAACACATCAATTAAAATATTTATATAATTCAATAAATATTTGGAATTACAATTTAAAATTTTGGATTGTTACAGTTCTCATCACCTATCAAGAGTACCATCTGTTAGTTGATCTACTTCCGCTGCAAGAGTAAGGCTTTTAATGCATCATCGGTCTCCTGTACTTTTTTTGCCAAGATCGACCTCCTCTCATCCTGGCAATCGTCTTTGGGACGTATTCGGGATGGTGTGTCCCTGACATGGTCCTTAGCTTTTGCTTCCTTACTGGATGTTGAGAATAGTCTTCGTCGAGGACCGTCTGCCCTGTCCTTCGATGGGGTCACGGAATTGGCGTGAGACCCCAATTGTCCAGAA
Organism: Panax quinquefolius; assembly: GCA_020205615.1. NCBI lineage: Eukaryota > Viridiplantae > Streptophyta > Magnoliopsida > Apiales > Araliaceae > Panax > Panax quinquefolius. The sequence continues at coordinate 85,628,632 of CM035173.1, forward strand.
ACTGATGGCCCTAATCTGTCTTTGGTTGAACCCCTCGGTTGATGAGGAGGGGGTCCACCATTTACTGGTCACGGGCTGAAACTGTCTTTCTGCTATTCACCATGATTCCACCCAAAACTCCTTTGTGATTGCAAAATTACGTAGCACTAGAAACCCTCATTTTAGCGCCAATGTTAATGCCAAGATTTGTCCACGAGCCCAATCACCAAAGCGCGTCAAATCCTGTACAGAAATGAAGTCACACCAAAAGCTTGACAGCTTGGGCTGCTGGGGGATAGCTCCGGTGTTAGAATAAGTACAGACTGAATAAAGTTTAACAATGGAGGCTTAACGCTCTAGTGCTGTAAATAAAGTTGTACTTGATAATTAGAGTGTAGCTTTGTATTTATAGTGATGACACTACCTTCTCCAAGCCCTTCCTCGTATAGGAATAGGATTACTCATTAGGTAAGATACCTTAATGAGATTAAAGTCAATATTCTTAAGGAAATGAAATCAGATTGTATCCCGACTTTTTCCTTAAGAGTTAGAAATCAAATATAATTAAGAATCTTATATTCCTTAAAATTATCAAGTGCCCAAACAGGTTCTCACGTGAGGTAATTACCTCCATACAGACTATAACCCAACGTATCATCCGAACCCAAATAAACATGTCATAACAAAATGTCATGGCAATAATTTAAAAGAAATTCAAGAGTTGAACGAGTTAATTTGCTGTATAAATTATTAATTTGAATTATTATCCTTTTTTTATTTCGATGATCAATCTTGTAATATTTATAATTAATTGATTAAAATTTTAAATTTTTTCACGTAGGGCCAAATGATTTTTTTTCATATTTATTAAACATCAAAGAGTAAAAATTTATGAATTTGTGATGTTTTAGGTTTTGATATTTAATAAATGTGAATTAGAAAATATATTTTAATTACACATAAAGTACTGATTAGTCTAATCATTCACGTTATTAATTTATAATGTGACATACCTAATTGAAAAAAAGTAAAAATAAATAAATAAAACTGTTCATGTTTGATAACTTTTGCCAACAACTTAATAGTTTATTTTTCTTTTTCGGTAAGACACTTGGGTGCTAAAATAATTTACCAAACAGTACTAATGGAGCAAAAACGACTTTTTCGGTACCTATGCTCCTCACTTTTCCAATCAGTTAATTGCTTACTGAACATTTTAAATATTTTATTTGCAATTAAGTTACTTTAAGGAGGGTGTATTCAATTAAGATTTTTAAAATTTTAAAATTTTAAAAAAGTTTGGTTGTATTCAATCAAGATATTTAAAGAGTTTATAAAAGTTTACTGGTATTCAATTACAATTTTTATAATGTCTTTAAAAGTTAAGTGGTATTAAATTGAGATTTTTACAAAATCTGTAAAAGTATTTTGGTATTGAAAAAGTCATAGATTTTTCAGATTTCTATCAAAAAGTCATAGAGTTTGACATACTTTAGAAGAACAAATACTCAGAGTAAGGATCAAGAGCATTCTCCTTATCTAGCATTCTTCCTTAAATAACACTCTTTTATTAAAATTACGTCATTTTGGAGTTTCTTTTAAAAAACAAGTGAGATCGTGGGTGGCATTTTTATAAATAAAAAAAAACAAGTGGGACCACTCTCTTTTAAAAATCTTCAAAACAACATAGTTTTAATAAATGAGTGTTATTTAAGGAGAAATGCTAGATAAGAGGAATGTTTGATCTTTAATATATATATATATATATATATATATATATATATATATATATATATATATCCTATTCTGTAAGTGCCCCTTTACTTTGTTAAAATACGGATTTTTTTTTTGGTTTTTTTTGTTTTTTTTTTAAAACAATTTAAAAAAAAGTTTAATATTTTATGGAACTAATTTTTTTTTATAATACAGTGTTTTGGATGTGATTTGAATATTATAACAAAAATATATATACAATTGCTCGTCGATCAGATATATATTTTTTTGGTATAGGTATCCAAATTACGCCCAAAATATTGTATTATGAAAAAATTCCAGTTCCATAAAATATTAAAAAAAAAAATTTAGTTGTTTAAAAAAAAAAAGCAAAAAAAAAAAAAATCCGCATTTTAACAAAGTAAGGGAGCCCTCACCTGATCGATTTTGTATATATATATATATGTGTGTGTGTGTGTGTGTGTGTGTGTGTGTGTGTGTGTGTGTGTGCACACGGGCGCGCGTGCGTGTCTCACTTTATAAATGGAGACATAAAAATGGATATGAAAATAAAACCAATTGTATAAATGGAGATGACAAATGTTTTAATATCATTTTATATTTGTTCTCTCCCATAACAAAAATCTCATTTATTATATTTGTAAGTATTAAGGAAGTATTTTGTTTTATGTTTATTTTAAAATTAATAAATTTTTTAATTTTGTTGTTTGTTGAAAATTATAAATTGTTAGTTTAGTAATAATGACTTGATAAGAAAAGTAACAATGAACAATTTTAAAATCGAAAATTGTTATTTTATATTACGGTTTAATAGAAAATGAATTTTTTATGAAATATAAAAATTATGAAATAGGACATTTTCTTGTAATTGATTGAGTATGATCTAATAATCCAACTTCAATAATACCTTTATTTTAAATTAGGTTGTGACATGGTCAAAATGTTTTAATATTATTTAATATTGTACTCATTTCATTTAAAATATAAGATCTTTGTTGACTTTTTAACAATGAATATAAGCTTTTAAGATATATTAGAAATATACAAAAGTTTCATCAAAGTCTTGGAAAAAAAATATATAAAAGTTTATTCTTTTATTTCATGGAGTCTTTAAAAGTAATTTTAAAAGTCTTTAAATTAAAATCTACAAACTCTAGAAAAGTCTTTCACTTAATTTTTTTTTTTAAAGTTTTATTGAATACACCCTCCTAAATAATTTGAATGTTTGACATTAAAAAATTTAAATAATTATTACGTTTTGGTTTTTATAAAGTCAATTTGACATATTTTAAAATTTTAATTGATGTGACTTATTTAAAGTTATAAAATGATAAATCTTAATAAAATTAGTATTATACTAATAATTTATTAATTAAAATTAAATAAAGCAATACAATTTTAAACATTTAAAATTGACTTTCAAAATTTAATAATAATCTTATATAAGGAAGTGATCCATAGCGACCGCTGGTGATCATTCCCTAACCAACTGATCTGCTACTGTTCATCTCAAACAACAATGACTTAGATTAATATCGATACTAATTAGTATACACAAGGAGTTTTTGCGGATAATTTTGTACGTTAAAAAACTCAAAAAGTCAAACAACTAATTCTCTCTCATAACCCAACCTTTTCTCTTTTTTCAATCAAATTCTAAAATTTAATTACTTTTTTTTGTAAAAAATTCAAAATTATCAATTTATATCATTGGAAAGCTCTCGTAATATCTTCAAAACAAGATCTATTGTTGATATATATATTTTTAAGTTAAAATGATGTTAAAATTTTGTATTTTGACATACACTATTGTAGCCTTTGGTTATAACTTTTGACATTATAATTACATCAAAACATATCAACAATAGATCTTGTTTCGAAGATCTTGACAAAAGCTTTCCAACGATATATAGACAAGTTTGAATTTGTAACAAAAAAGTTTCTGAATTTTAGAATTTAATTAAAGAAAGAGAAAAAGTTGGGTTAAAAGAGAGAACAAGTGGTCTGACTTTTAGCTTACTAATCATCTCACTTTAATTTGAGTCATTGCTATTTGAGATAAACGACTAGAAATTAGTTGTTCAGGAAATGATCCATATCCAATGACGGATATGGATCCTGATATGTGCATTCACGTGCCAGTAGTGGCAACAAGATGGAAAGTAATAGTGGGCCTAGTGGCAAGATGGAAGACTTGGTCTAGTTTGTTTGTTCAGTCATTAATTGTTAAGTCGGTTATTGAATAAGTCTTGGGTAGTAGAGTAGGTGCTATTCTCGTCATTTGCTGATTCTCCGCAACATTTCCTTCTTTTCAGCTTTGTTGTTATTTTTTCTTCCATGTATGGCTATACATATAGCCTGAATGAATTGAATAAAGAGGTAGCTTTATCACCAACAGTTCCCTCTTTATCTTATTCCTTTCAGCCCTTAACACCAAATTCATTCTTATCATTGGTATCAGAGCTTGGTCCGACCATGGACACTCGCGGCAAAACGAATGCAGAATTCCGCAACGATGTCAACGAAATCTTAGCACGACATGATACCAGTTTCGATAAGGTGAATGCAGTCTTACAAGAAGTGTTAACTGAGCTTCAAGCTCTTAGAGCCTCCTATAACCAAAACACTAGCCCTATGACTCCTCACACCCACATACTTCTCGTTCTAACATTATCAATGACCACCCTCATCAACACCTCAAGCTGTCCTTCCCAAAATTTAACGGTGACAACCCAACTGGTTGGATTTATAAGGCAGAACAGTACTTTGATTTCAAGAACATTGCACCAAAACAACAAGTTCAATTGGCCTCCTTCCATTTAGAAGGCATCGCCCTTCAATGACATAGATGGTTGACGAGATTCCGTGGACCACTCACATGGGATAAGTTCACCAAGGCTGTTCAACTTTGATTTGGTCCAACCGAATACGAAGACCCGACAGAAGCTCTGACTCGTCTTAAACAAACCACATCTGTAGCAGCTTATCAAGAAGCTTTTGAAAAGCTTTCCCACCGAGTTGATAGCCAGCCCAAAAATTTTCTCATCGGTTATTTTATTGCAGGACTTCGAGATGAAATTCACATAGATGTAAAAATTAGACAACCGCGAACCTTGGAAGATACAATAGGAGTGGCTAGGCTGATCAAAGAACGCAACCAACTGTAGAGGAAGCTAAACCAGTAAACTCGTTTCCAACCAGCCTCATTGACACCAAAGGCCTCACCCAACCCCACAACTGGTGTGCTAGGACCTCCACCAACCCAACGTATGAACCAGAGCTCGAATGCACAACCAGCAACATTCCGCCGAATCACCAATCAAGAGGTACGCGAACGACGAGAGAAGGGATTATGTTATTACTGTGACGAGAAGTTCGTTGCTGGCCATCGTTGTGAACGACCTCAATTATTCATGATCGAGGATTTCCCTCATATGAACAATGAGGTTGTCGAAGGCGCTCACCCGGAACAAGAACATCATGAAGTTATACCATAAATTTCTTTTAATGCAATTACAGGAACTGAACACCCACAAACCATACGCGTCCTGGGCAAGCTGAAAAACAAGAATGTGATGGTGCTAATAGATGGTGGTAGTATGCACAACTTCATTGATCATGCTATAGTCACTAAGTTTGGGTTACCAGTGATCCGAGATAAGAAATTCGAAGTCATGGTTGCTAACCGTGAGAAGATAGAATGTATTGGACAATGTCGCGGTCTCACCCTCACAATTCAAGGATATTCCGTCACTGCCGACTACTACATTCTTTCAGTCGCGACATGCCAATTGGTCTTAGGAGTACAATGGCTTGAAACTCTCGGACCCATCGAGATGGACTACAAGCAGCTCACCATGAACATCAAAGTAGAAGGACCCCCCAGACCTTCCAAGGATTGAGACAAACCAGCATCGAAGCTTTGTCTGACAAGGAATCCAATGGGTTACAAGGCACTGGATTATTTTTCCAAATAATTCCTTCCACCACCGCCAGCAGCCAACCAAAGTCCTACCCACCTGAGATAGGCCAACTACTAGCAAAATTCTCCCATGTATTTGAATCACCCACCAGCTTGCCTCCAAGGCGGTCACATGACCACCAGATCCCATTGCACCCGAGCGCAGGACCAGTGAGTGTGAGGCCATATCGATACCCTTATTACCAGAAAACTGAGATAGAGAAAATGGTAAAAGAGCTTTTGTAATCTGGTTTGATATGGCTAAGTAACAGCCCGTTCTCTTCCCTAGTTCTGTTAGTAAAGAAAGCAGATGGTGCTTGGCGTTTTAGTGTGGACTATCGAGCTCTGAACGACATCACAGTTAAAGATAAATATCCAATTCCTACTATCGATGAGCTATTAGATGAACTCCATGGAGCCAAATTCTACTCTAAATTGGATTTACGGTCTGGGTATCATCAAATACGGGTGCACGAAGATAACATTCCTAAAATAACATTCCGGACACACGAAGGCCATTACTGTGACGCCCCCAAAATATCTATACATCACCCATCTTGGGTCGCCAGATACAAGGTACTGAATACAAATACAAACTAGTTATACAACAGTCGTGTAAAATACGACAAAATAAAAACTGAGAGTTTTAATAAGAATATTGTCATCTAGACAATATCCACACTCAAAGGAGTTCTCATTATATTTATTGTCACACTATTTAACAGAATAGTGAGGACTACTAATACTATCATCCGGACCAGTCACTCCATTCCCCGAAGCTAGTCCCGACTACGTTCTCATTTCTGAAGAGAAACGGTGAAAGAAAGGGTGAGCTCAACTAGCCCAGATGAAAAATATTATGACTAAGATAATATAGAATAAATTATCTTTAGTCTTCAACAATGTTAAACCGATAAAATATAACAAACATCAAGTTTAACTGCGGTATGAACAAAGCAATCCATTAAAAGAGTCAAGTAGAGAATAAAATCTACTATCTTTTATGATTTAAAAGGTTTTCATCACTTTTATCGGCGAGACTCGACAATAAATAATCCACATCATCCCTGCACTATGACGAAGGATATTCATTAGTATCACAACCACAAATTATCCATGCACTACGGGCGAGGATATTCGTGTATTCATCATGGTCATGATCATGCCAACAACCGTCCATCAATGCACTACGGACGATGAGGACTTTTACCACATCATTTGTAACATTATTACGGTCGTGATGATTATACCGATTAATCCACAGTCATAATCATACCAAGTCCATCTATGCACTACAGACCACATATGACTTTCAATATAAAATAAACATGAGGATGATGATAATGATATAAGAATTCAATAAAACAAGTTCAAGAATTAATTTATCCGAGGAACTAATAACGTCCAAATTGTCGACATGATACTTATTTATAGAGTAAAATTCAAGAATGCTCAGAAGAATATTTCCATGAAAAGATATTGGATGAAGCGCAAATATCAAGGATATTCCACTAATTTCATGGAGTATAGAAGTCAAAACTTTAACCAATTGAGTATAATAAAGAATGGAATAACAAAAAAAATCACCAGGCATGCGATAGACCGAACAGACAGGTTATTCCAAAAGAATAATAAATAACGGAACGAATTCGTGTGAAATTAACATACCCAAGCGGGATATTCCAATAGAATAATAAAGAATGGAATAACAACAATCACCATGCATGCGATAGATATTACAGCAGACGAGTTATTCCAACGAAATAATAATTAATGGAACGGTGTCAAAGGCGTAATCGCATGGCATAGGATATTCAAACAGAATAATAAATAATGGAACCAGTCGTGCGTAAACATCTGAGCGGGGATGTTCCAACATAATAATAAAAATGGAATAACTAAAGAATTTCACCATGTATGCGGTACTTGCATAGGCGAGTTATTCAACATAATGATAAAGAATGGAATAATGAATAATTTCCCCAAGTATAGGTAGCAGCGATGTATATAGGTTATTCAACGAGAATAATAAAGAATGGAATAACGAAGTTCTCTTCATGAATACGAAAGAAATAATACCCCTTTACCTTAGAAGGAACTGGATATAGGAGTAGTGAAGTAGCGAGAATACTTTTCTTTTCTTTCTCTTTATAGTTTTTCTCTCTGAGTTTCAAAGTGAATTAAGTAAGAAATAATGAAGGAATGAGCTTCTATTTATAGGAGAATGGATGAATAAGAACTAATTCATGAAATGGTCCAGATTGATTTACTTTTAAAACAGACGGTCCATATTGATTTACTATGCATTATTAATAAAATATTCTAATAAAATAAAATCTTTTAAATAAAATATAATATATTCTATTTATAATCTAATAAAACGAATAACTTTATAAAAGTATTACATTTTTATATAAAAAGATTTTACTATGCAAACACTATCAGAACCTTTATAAACATTATATGCGTAATAAAATATAATATATTCTAATTATTTTCTAATAAAATAAATAACTTTATAAAAGTATTACATTTTATATAAAAAGATTTTACTATGCAAAACACTATATGCATAATAAAATATAATATATTCTAATTATTGTCTAATAAAACAAATAACTTTATAAAAGTATTTTGTTTTATATAAAAAGTTTTTCTGTTTTATTACATTAATAATACTAATAAAACAAAATTTATATATATAATATATATATATATAAACTTTCGTAACTTCATAAAAAGACACCTCAATATATTTAACAACATTTATCATCATTATTATAATTCACAATATTAATCGACCAGGTCGTTCCCAGGAAAGAGGGGGCTTTCCAATAAGAATTTCTCTCTATTGGCGCGCAATTAGGTGACCAAACCTCTCTTTGACAGAACTTTTAGACATCGTTAATATTGCAAATAATAATATTAATAACTTTGTCGTCTCAATTATTGATTTAATAATATATAAAATATCGACAATAATTGAATCAAATAACGTGAGATACTTGTCTGCAACAATTCATCATAAGCAATAATTGAATAAAATCGAGTGACTTCTCCGTAAGCATCAATAATCAATACCGTGTGCTACTATGTAACCACAGCCATTATTCTTGTACTTTTAACTACCGTGTTTCAATAGTTAACGGTAAAACTTCCGCCGTTATTTTCATAAAAATATATTTTATCATTTTTCAATCGACAATAATTTCGTTGTGGGGTCCACTTAATGATTGTCTTTGTCGTCTGAATATTCCCGTTAAAAAGAAATATTCTCCGACCAATCGAATATAATATAACAACTTACATACTTTGCAAAATTTATAAATACTACCCACAACTATAACATTATATCAAATCCACACTATAATATTAAAAAAAATATTTTGAGAAATTTAAATCTTTATTCATAAAATCTGGGGTCTCACAATCTCTCCTCCTTATAAAATTTTGCCTTCGAAATTTACGTACGTATCTGGTATGCCGAAGAGATGAGGATACCTTGACTTCATTTCAGATTCTAAATCTTGAGGTATAACCTTTGAGTGTTGAATACGATCCTTTTTATCCAAGATTGTAACACGTATCTCCTCATACGTTAAATCTTCTACTTTCTTGTTTAGTTCTAATTCAATAATGTGGTTCGGGTCGTCCACATATTTACGTAACATTGATACGTAAAAAACGTTATGGACACGCAACATACTTGGCGGTAAAACGAGTCTATAAGCCACAGTTCCTACTTAATCGAGGATTTCAAATGGCCCAATTAAATCGAGGGTTGAGATTTCCTTTCTTCATCGATTCTTTCTTCTAGAATAACGCCCTCTTGAACCTTCTTCTTCACATTCATTAGCTCTGAGTATGTAGCTTGAGCGGCTTTAACTTTATCGATTAAAGTCGATTCTAATCGTATATTTGTTATCTTCACGTGGGTCCCTAGAGTCTTTAACTCGATCTTCATCATTTGTAAGTTATACGAAATGGGTTTTTGTGTTAACAACATCGCACTCGTAAACGCATACGATCTTCTACTCTACGCGTCAGCTACCACGCTCTTTCTTCCACAATGATATTGAATGGTATGATCGTAATCTTCAACAGCTCGAGCCAACGTCTTTGGCACATTATACGTTCGTTTTGGTTGAAGACATATTTAAGGGTTGAAGAAATAGGTTTTATACTGGGGTCAATACAAAATTCGATTTCATGCTCTGGGGTAGGCCAAGAAGTCTTCAAGAATACGTCAAGAAATTTATTAACAATAGATATATCGTTTAAAAACTGTGACCCTCATCCAAGACTTGGATAGCACGTCACATTGATACCTATCAATCTGCCACCGTTATTCACGACGTCCCCTATGGAAAGTCTAGCTTAGGTGCATTCCACACAAGGAAGTCACCAACGAAAGGTTCGGGGCTCTTTACTTATGGCTTGATATGACAATGATTGACTTTAGTGGTTTGGTTGCTTGAATTCACATAACAGGTTGGTTAGGAATATGAAAGCTAACAACCTTACGAAAAGCATGATGAGTAGTTAACCAATCGATTCCTAAAATCACATCAAAGGCAAGTATTTTCAAAGAGATAAGATCGATAGGTAACGTGAGGGTATCGCTATGAATCAAACAAGATTTATAAACAGTGGAGATAACGAAGGTTTCTCCTAACGGAGTTTCAATAGATAAGTCAAAGTCTAATTTTTCAGGAGTCAAATTTAAACGTTGAGCGCAAACAAGAGAGATAAAAGAATGGGTAGAACCGGTATCTAATAAGCTATAGACTTCGCAAGAATTTATGATTAACTTACCCGTGCTAACTTCGTTTGGGTTACTCGTTTTTGAGAAGTCACGAAAAATGCTCTTCCTAAACCACCAACTTTGTTTGCGTGATCCGCTTTGGTGCCACCGCCCCACCTTCCAAATTTGAAACGAAATTGACTTCACTTCCTACGACAAAATCGAGCTAAATGACCTTCTCTTCTTGAAATTTTCACTTCTATTATCTTGGCCATGATTACCACCATAAGTGGTTACCATTCTTGGCATGATAATTTCCCCACGATGGTCATCATTGTTCGATGGTTGGCATTGCCATCTGAATGACGATTATTATCGTGTTGTTGGTCGTTACCTTTTGGTTGTGCTAACTCATTATCGCGCTCCAATAATCGAGAGCCTATTCACAACATCTCAATATAAACAAAGTTTATGAGAAATGAGGTATTGACGTATATCGGGTTTCAAACCTCTTAGAAACATTCGCATCATTCGCTCCTCATTATCGACCAAATGGGATACAAACCGGGATAACTCCGAAAACTTAGCCTCGTACTGCGATACGGTCATATTATTTTGCTCCATTGCTTATCTCAACATTTTTAGATGCCATTGTCAAACACTGTCACAAAACAAGGGTTAATTGACATATCACATATTATCCCTATACTCTGACCGACCAATTAAATACCAAATAAACTTAGGTAGGTCATACTAGTGAAGGAATTTCCCGTCTCTCCCCTCCAAGTTCTTGTCTCACATCTCAGCCAGGGATCATATCCCTAAGCTTTGATACCAACTGTGACGCCCCCAAAATAGGTATACATCACCCATCTTGGTTCGCCAGATACAAGGTACTGAATACAAATACAAACTAGTTATACAACAGTCGTGTAAAATACGACAAAACATAAACTGAAAGTTTTAATAAGAATATTATCATCTAGACAATATCCACACTCAAAGGAGTCCTCATTACATTTATTGTCACACTATTTAACAGAATAGTGAGGACTACTAATACTATCATCTGGACCGTCACTCCGCTCCCCGACTAGTCCCGGCTACGTTCTCATTTCCTGAAGAGAACACTGAAAGAAAGGGGTGAGCTCAACTAGCCCAGTCAGAAATATTATGACTAAGATAATATAGAATAAATTATCATTAGTCTTCAACAATTTTAAATTGATAGAATATAACAAACATCAAGTTTAATTGCAGCGAAACAAGCAATCCATTAAAAGAGTCAAGTAGAGAATAAAATCTACTATCTTTTAAGATTTAAAAGGTTTTTCATCACTTTTATCATTTGAGACTCGACAATAAATAATCCACATCATCCCTGCACTACTACCAAGGATATTCATTAGTATCACAACCACAAATTATCCATGCACTACGGGCCAAAGATATTCGTGTATTCATCAATGGTCATGATCATGCCAACAACTGTCCATCAATGCACTACGGGCCAATGAGGACTTTTACCACATCATTTGTAACATTACGGTCATGATTATACCGATTAATCTCTAGTCATAATCATACCAAGTCCATCTATGCACTACAGGCCACAAATGACTTTCAACATAAAATAAACATGAGGATGATGACAATGATATAAGAATTCAATAAAACAAGTTCATCAATTCACTACGGGCCAATGAGGACTTTTACCACATCATTTATAACATTACGGTCATGATTATACCGATTAATCCCTGGTCATAATCATACCAAGTCCATCTATGCACTACAGGCCACAAATGACTTTCAACATAAAATAAACATGAGGATGATGACAATGATATAAGAATTCAATAAAAACAAGTTCAAGAATTAATTTATCCAGGAACTAATAACGTCCAAATTGTCAACATGATACTTATTTATAGAGTAAAATTCAAGAATGCTCAGAAGAATATTTCCATGAAAAGATATTGGATGAAGCGCAAATATCAAGGATATTCCACTAATTTCATGGAGTATAGAAGTCAAAACTTTAACCAACTGAGTATAATAAAGAATGGAATAACAAAAAAAATCACCAGGCATGCGATAGACCGAACAGACAGGTTATTCCAAAAGAATAATAAATAACGGAACTAGGTCAGGTGAAATTAGCACCGACAGGATATTCCAATAGAATAATAAAGAATGGAATAACAACAGAAATCACCATGCATGCGATAGACACCTTACATGCATAAAAGTTATTCAAATGAATAATAATTAATGGAACCAGTCAAAGTAATGTCGCGCACCGATAGGATATTCCAACAGAATAATAAATAACGGAACCAGGTCATGCATAAACATACAGACAGGATGTTCCAACATAATAATAAAGAATGGAATAACTAAAGAATTTCACCATGTATGCGGTACTTCGCATAGACAGGTTATTTCAACATAATGATAAAGAATGGAATAACAGAATAATTTCCCCAAGTATAGGGTAGCCCGCGTATATAGGTTATTCCAACAGAATAATAAAGAATGGAATAACAGAAGTTCTCTTCATGAATACGAAAGAAATAATACCCCTTACCTTAGAAGGAACTGGATATAGGAGTAGTGAAGTAGCAGAATACTTTTCTTCTTTCTCTTTATAGTTTTTCTCTCTAGTTTCAAAGTGAATTAAAGAAATAATGAAGGAATGAGCTTCTATTTATAGGAGAATGGACCTGAATAAGAACTAATTCATGAACAGTCCAGTTGATTTACTTTTAAAACTGACGGTCCATATTGATTTACTATAAGATTATTAATAAAATATTCTAATAAAATAAAATCTTTTAAATAAAATATAATATATTCTATTTATAATCTAATAAAACGAATAACTTTATAAAAGTATTCTGCTTTATATAAAAAGATTTTACTATGCACTATGAAACACTATCTGAAACATTATGCTAATAAAATATAATAATAAAATATAATATATTCTAATTATTTTCTAATAAAATAAATAACTTTATAAAAGTATTACATTTTATATAAAAAAGATTTTACTATACAAAAAACACTATATAAAAAGATTTTATAAAATATATATATTCTAATTATTTATACAAATAAAACAAATAACTTTATAAAAGTATTTTGTTTTATATAAAAAGTTTTTATTTTATTACATTAATAATACTAATAAAACAAAATTTATATATATATATATATATATATAAAACTTTATATATAACTTCAAAAAAAAGACACCTCAATATATTTAACAACATTTATCATCATTATTATAATTCACAATATTAATCGACCGGTCGTTCCCGGAAAGAGGGGCTTTCCAATAAGAATTTCTCTCTATCATGCGCCTGATTAGGTGACCAAACCTCTCTTTGACAGAACTTTTAGACATCGTTAATATTGCAAATAATAATATTAATAACTTTGTCGTCTCAATTATTGATTTAATAATATATAAATATCGACAATAATTGAATCAAATAATGTGAGATACTATGCAACAATTACTGTAGCAATAATTGAACAAAACCGAGTGACTTCTCACATAAGCATCAATAATCAATATCGTGTGCTACTATGCAACCACGCGTATTATTGTACTTTTAACACCGGGTGTTTCAACAGTTAACGGTAAAACTTCTGCCGCTATTTTCATAAAATGATATTTTTATCATTTTCTCAATTCGACAATAATTCCGTTGTGGGGTCCACCAATGATTGTGCCGTCGTACGAATATTCCCTGTTAAAATGAATATTTCCCGACCAATCGAATATAATATAACAACTTACATACTTTACAAAATTTATAAATACTACCCACAACTATAACATTATATCAAATCCACACCATAATATTAAAAAAAATATTTCGAGAAATTTAAATCTTTATTCATAAAATCTGGGGTCTCACAATTACGAATTTATAGTGATGCCATTTGGCCTCACTAATGCATTAACAACCTTCCAAAGTCTCATGAATGATCTCTTCCGTTCCTATCTCTGGAAATTTATTTTGGTTTTCTTTGATGACATTCTAATATACTCAAGATCATGGGAAGACCATCTCAAACATCTATAAATTGTTCTCCAAATCCTATTAACTAACAGTTTGTTTGCAATAGAGTCGAAATGTCGATTTGGTGTTTTACAGGTGGAGTACTTAGGCCACATTATTTTGGAGCAAGGCGTATCGGTTGATACAGCCAAAATACAAGCCGTCATTGAGTGGCCAACCCCAACAATAGCAAAAGGGGTCCGTGGGTTCCTCGGTTTAGCAGGCTACTATCAAAAATTTATCCGTCATTTCGGAAGTATAGCAGCTCCCCTGACCCGTCTCTTGAGCAAGGATGGATTTCAATGGAATGAGGCAGCAGAGATGGCCTTCACACAATTAAAAGAGGCCTTGATGTCACCACAAATTTTATGCCTTCCCGATTTTACTTAATGATTCGTGATTGAATGCAATGACAGTGGAATCGAACTTGGTGCAATTCTTACCCAAGAAAATCGACTAGTGGCGTATTTTAGCCAAGCACTGAAGGGTTCAGCCTTATCGTTATCCACCTATGAGAAAGAAATGATAGCTATTGTCAAAGAAATCAAGTTATGGCGTCCATACTTGCATGGGAAACCATTTACAGTCCGCACTAACCAAAAAAGTCTTAAGTACTTACTGGAGCAACAGATTATTACACCAGCACAAAAACGATGGCTGCCAAAACTACTTGGTTATGATTATGAAATTGAGTATAAACGTGGGCCTGAAAATTAAGGTGCAGATTCTTTGTCACGTGTAGTTGAATTCCAATTTTTATCCATTTCCCAACCACGTGCAAATTAGTGGCCAGTGCTTCAAAAGGAAATCCAACATAACTCATTTTATGATGACTTATTACAAAAAAAAACCCTCTCCAACTGCCCACAAGTTGCTCCAATGTGATGGAGTATGGTTCAAGGGAAACAAAGTGTATTTGAGCCCTAACTCATCCTTGATTTCAAAGATAATGGTTGACTGCCATTCGTCGCCAATAGGTGGGCACTTTGGGTTCCATAAAACCCTCTCTCGTATCAAACAGAGTTTTTTTTTGGTCTAATATGTGCCGGATGGTGAAGGATTTTTTGCAGCAATGTGATATTTGTCAGCGGTTCAAATCTGATTGTATGAAGCCGGCGGGGTTGCTTTAGCTGCTACCTGTCCCTACTCAAATGTGGACTGATGTCTCGATGGACTTTATTGAGGGGTTACCATCTTCTAATGCGTATACTTCCATCATGGTAGTTGTCTACCGCTTGACCAAATATGCTCACTTCGTCGCCTTGAAACACCCGTTTACTGCTATAATTGTTGCCAAGGCATTTGTTGCCAACGTGGTTTGTCTGTATGGTATTCCGACATCAATTGTCAACGATCGGGACAAGGTGTTTATCAGCACCTTTTGGCGAGCATTGTTCCAGCTGCAGGGAACCAAGTTGTGTATGAGTTCAAGTTACCATCCCCAATCAGACGGCCAAACCAAAGTTGTCAATCGAACTTTGGATCAATATTTACGATGTTTTGCAGGTGACCAGCCACGGAAGTGGCTCGAATGGATTCCCTGGGCTGATTTCAGCTACAACACTTCAACTCACTCCTCCACCAAGATGACACCCTTCAAAGATATTTATGGAATTCCGCCTCCACGTCTATTAGCTTATGTACCAGTTACTTCCCACGTCCAAGCAGTAGATGAGTACTTGCATGATTGAGATTCTATCCTACGTGAGCTGCGACATAACCTTCTATTGGCTCAAGACCGGATGAAATGTCAAGCTGACCAACATCGGTGCGAGGCCTCTTTCCTTGTGGGAGATTATGTGTATTTGAAACTCCAACCATATAGAAAAACTTCTGTGGCTTTTCATTCCTCCATGAAGCTCGCCCCACGTTTCTTTGGTCCTTATAAAGTCACTGCGAAAGTTGGTCTGATGGCTTATAAACTAGCTTTGCTTCTTGGTTCTCAAATTCATGATGTGTTTCATGTTAGTTTGTTAAAGAAGCAGTTGAGACCAGTCACTACAACGTCCACCCAACTTCCCCCTGTCTTAGATACTTTGACTGTCCTTCCACAACCTGAAGCTGTTTTAGATCCACGAGTGATCCATAAGGGTAAATACCGCCCAAAATCTGAAATATTGGTGAAGTGGGTTGGTGTACCAGCAGAAGATGGCACCTGGGAGAATGAATGGCGTTTCACCAAGTCATATCTTGATTTCATCCTTGTGGACAAGGATCCTTAAGCGGTGGGGAATGATATGTGCATACACGTGCCAGTAGTGGCAACAAGATGGAAAGTGATAGTGGACCTAGTGGCAAGATGGAAGACTTAGTCTAGTATGTTTTTTTAGTCATTAATTGTTGAGTCGGTTATTGAATAAGTCTTGGGTAGTAGAGTGGGTGCTATTCTGTTGCCTATTCTACAGCATTTCCTTCTTTTTAGCTTTGTTGTTATTTTCTCTTCCATGTATGGCTATACATATAGCCTGAATGAATTGAATAAAGAGGTAGCTTTATCACCAACAGTTCCCTCTTTGTCTTATTCCTTTCTGCCCTTAACTCCAAATTCCTTCTTATTAGATCCATAGCCAGCAAAATTTCGGTAGTCTTTTTTGACGATCTAACAAGTTTTTTGACTAGTTTTTCTTCATTTTCTTGCTCAGGTATGTTTTATAACAGTCCAAGAGTCCAACCCTGTTTTGTTTTGAAAATCATTACCTTTTACGTATTGAAATTTGAAACATGGTTCCGAAAATAGTTTTTGACGATTTAAAACTTCGACTGTTCTATGTCGTTTTACAACTGATTTCTCATTATTTTGCTTCAAAATCCTTTATTTAATTTCCTACTATTTTGGATAATTTACAAGGCTCATAACAGCCTTAAACTCATACCCACTACCTCCCACCTTCCATGCCTACTAAAAGGTTTTCTCACTCAAAACCCTTGTTTACATGTTAATTATATTTATTTGATTCCACTAGAATCATCTACTTATAAAGTACCGCAAAAGACAAAAGTGGCGAAATTTCATGAAATTTGAATGGCAAATTTCTCCATCGAAAAATTGAGTTATGGGCTTCATTTTTTTGACCGAACCTTTTTGGTCCGACCCAATTTTGGTCCAGCCCAATAATCACTTGCCCGTGGGCGCCCGGCCCGTCCGTCCTTTAAAAAAAACCTTATTCGGCTGAGGAGTGATGAGACTCGCTACGTTAATAAAGTAAAAGACTAAGCCAAAGGGGATAGTTTTTCAGATCTATTTTCACCAGGTCTAAGTCTTCTAGTTCTAGTCATCTCTATTCTCTGAATCTCTCATCTAGATCTGAAACTGAGAAGTGAGAGAGAGACCGAGGCAAGTGCGGAGAGTCCAGTCTGAGAGAGTGAGAGACCGAGAGCGCACGCCGAGTCGCCGAGACGCCGACTAACGAGTGACGATTGTGGTCTGTGGTCTGTGTAGCTTCTTCAGTTCTTCTTCTCTACAGTTAGTTTTCTCTTTGTGAGAGGATTTTGTTCTATGGTTTGATTTTGTTCTATGATTTCAGTCTACGATTTTGTATTTTTGTTCTATCTTTTATTTGGCTGCTGTCGCCTATTTTGTTATTGGATGAAATCTTTTGTTGGGGTTATCAGTTATGGGCCTCTTGACTATCATCATTTTGTGAGCATCGATACCAATATATATACACTGTTCAGATGCATTCAAGTATTCAACCTCCTATGACATATCTTACAGTCTTACTAATCTTTCTATTGTTATTCTGTTTGTTCTGTTTTTTTTAAATTTATGTTCTTAATTTATTTTGTAATTCTACCTGAAGTATTGGAAGCTGCAGGGGTTAAGTTCAATGGCTGAAATCAAGTATATGAAGTGCATGAATTAGAGATATAGATTAGATATTCCTTGAAATTACATTTCTGGAATCATTATCTTTTGTAAAAGTTCATTTCTGGAATCATTACATTTCTGCAGGCTGCAGGGGTTAATTTCTTTTTCCGTGTTAAATACTGAAATGGATTGACAGAGTAAGTACTTCATTTTTATGGACTATTTCTTTGATTTTTCAAGTACTAAGAAAATGTAGAATACTAGAATTGAATGCTTTGTTAAATAGCATTGTGAATTTGTGATTTACATTTGAATTGGATTGTTGAAGTTTGAATTGGATTATTGAATTATTGAAGTTTGCCATGCTTGTACTGTTTTTATTAGGCCTGTTTTCATTTGCATTTGCAGGATCTGTTTTGATTTTGCAGGATCTGTGAAACATTTATCAAATGGTTTAATAGGTGTTTGATATGATAAGCATATTCATTGTTATATAGTTCATCTAATCATTGTTGTAGTTATACTGTTAGCATCTTCTAAAGTCAAATGAACATGTAATTGGAAATATAGGGTAATTACCATCATATTTGATTTCAATATGATCTTGCAGTAAGATAATACCAATTTTCTTTATTGTTACTATGTGACTGCCATCTTACTTTAAATTGGAGTTTTTTTTTTTGACATTTTGAAGATGTTGAATATGCAATAAGTTAATATGTAAAAGGCCCTAATAAATTAAGTACACTTGCACGAGAGTTCAGACTAATGAGCTTATGAATTTACCATGTTTTTAATCTAAATTCTTCCTATACTGACTACCTGCATTGAACTTGCTTATTTCAGCCGTATGATTAGGTTGAGCAATCTGACCGAAATTTTTGTATATAATAATATCTTTTTTTTAATAGTTACTTGCATTTGATTTCATTTTGCATTTTGCATTTTGCATTTGCATTTGCGGGATCTGTTTTGCATTTGCATTTGCATTTGCATTTGCATTTGCATTTGCATTTGCTTCAGGATCTGTTTTCATTTTGCATTTTGCATTTGCAGGATCTATTTTGCAATTGATTATGACACATTTATGAATCTTTTTGCACAGGATGTCAAATGTCAAGCCATTTTTTCACTAGCAGATGGAGATGGGATTGCAAGTATGCATTTGGAGCTTATTTATGTTGATGGTGATTGGTGACATGTCAAATGAAATGAATAGTCTTGATGTCTTGGTTTGAATTTGTGTACTTTATCATTTATCAATCATTGTATGTAAATTGTAATATGTTACACTATTACAGCAACTGAACTTTCCCTAGAAAGAAAGTGGAGACAGTCAGACATGAGAGAATGATTGATTAAAATTTAATTATTATTGTGAATTTGTGATGTACAGGTTTTTAATTAAAAAAATTAATGAAAAGGCTAGCATGGTAAAGTAAAACTTTACTTAACCCAACCATTTACGGTTTTAATTTCAACCGCCAAAATTACATATTGTATTTTACCGAATTCAATTAATTGGCGAAGGCCGTAGATGGTACGATCCATTTTAGCCAAATTTTAATAGTTCTTGAGATCTATAAGTACGTATTAAAGAGTTAGAGATCAATTACCTTTAATGATTTCTCAATTCCTCTTAATTTTCTACTCCCCTTTCCTTCTTTTTCTCTCTGACTTCCCATGTTTTTTTCTCTCTTTCTTCCTTATTACTTCCTCCTTTCCGTGTCACAAGACGTTTTAGGGAGAATTTTTTTCCCATAATATAAGATATTTTGATATCTAAGAAAATTAATGAGGAGATTATGAAGAAAATGTCAGAGGAAATGAAAAGTTGCATGCTGGGTTCGCAATATTGAACATATCAGATTAATTGAGATATAGAGCTAGCTAGAGAGGAGGAATACTAGTGGATAAAAATAAAATTTTATAACAAAATTAATTACTTAAAATTACTATTAATGAGATGAGATTTCTTAATATGTGAGATTATGTCTTCAGTCTTAAACTACCTACATAATGGAAAGGAGGGAATATTATTTATTTTTTTCTTAATTTCCTTTTCTCTAAATTATTTATATAGAGAGACTAAAGATTGGAAACCTCAAGTTTATATCTTGTCTTCATCACCTACTGCATAATTACCAAAAAAGGGACATAAGAAGGAATGATGCTTTTCTTTTTGTATTAATAATTATAATAAAAGTCAACTCTTTTGACTATAACACCAAAAATTCAACTCTTTTACCCCATCATGTTTACATTCGATCATCACGGTGACATCTAATTTGTCAAATTCTCTTATGAATACCAAGTTTGACTTTTAACTTTAAAGTTAACTATTGACTTTGATCTTCAAAGTCAATTCCTACATTCACATTGTGTTTACAGTCTTTTTCTACTAAATTCAATGTTCCGAACTCAACAGTGAAGTTTGCGTCTCAAAATTTCATCCCGAACTCAAATTATTGTTTTCAACCCTTAAAATATTTTGAACATTTTATACCAAAATCTAGACTTGACTTCATATACATGTTTTCATCAATATGACACTACCTACGTTGCCCATTCCACCGCTCATAACTCTGATTTGTTAAAATTAAGATAATCAATCGGCAAGGTCCGTACAAACCCTAATTATCGCTAATATAGGGTTTTCGATCGACGATTATCGATTCGCTCTATTTATGATTATATTAATCATTCTTCACCCTTATTATGTTACAATTACGTAGAACATGTGATTTGGAACAGAGATATCACAAACATGTGTGGCTTGTAGGCTTATGGCCAGATTCTGAGTTTTTTGTTGGTTGTTTATTTATATAAAAGAGTAGTCTTGCTACATATTACGATAAATTTATGTCGATAGTAAATATCAACGCATATGCATACATGATATATTAGAGAATTAAGAAGGGTCTCACACTAATTTATTCTATTTTAATTAAACTTTCGCATTAGTTGCAATCCAATTTCATATTGTATAAATATATAACGATACAATATTTTTGAATTTATCACCACAATTCCATTATCATCTTATTATTACTAGATAAGCACTCAATAAATTATGAGTAAATATATGTTAAGCATATATCTTTAATATCTAAAATTATTTGTGACAACCCAAAAATTTATAAGATTTATAAATAAAATCTTAAATGATTAAATAAAGGTTAAAGAATTAAACCTAGATTGAAAATAGAGGATTTATTAATTTTTTAAAAGAACCTATATGGTTTGATTTTTTAAAGCAATGCAAAGAAATTAAATGTGAATGAAAGAAATGAGAAGATAGAGAATAGAAGTGAGAAAATATGGGTTACAAAAATTTAAAATCTTATAATGGATTTATATGTACCCTTGAAGTATATTAAGGATAAGGAATTAGGATACCTTTAAAATTTATGTGAATTAAATGGTGAAAGAGATTATGTAATAATGTATGTGGAAATTTATTAAGGAAATAAATTTCAAAGGAAGAGATATTAAAAGGCTAAAGAAAATATGCATATGTATAAATACATATATAATTAAGAATGTGCTATTTATATTTCTAGCCAAATAAAATTATTGATTAATTAAAAATTAATTATACAAGAATAAATGAAAAGCTGTTATAAAAGATTACTAAAATTAATAACAAAATGATTAGAGAAAAGAGAGTATTCTCATACTATTTTCTATATATTCTCATTCGCTTTTACAATGCTCTTATTTATAGATATATGGACTTGAAAGTTTCAAAACTCAAAAGTCGTGAGTTTAAAACTTAATGAACATGGGAGTTCCAAAATTCCAAAGATCATTGCAATTAAATCTTAGACATCCATACATATATATGTCATAATTTTATAATACTCCCCCTTGGATGTCTATTGTATAGCCATACGCATTGAAAGCTGCCTCATTAAAAACCTTACCAGGAAAAACCCAATGGGAAAAAAACCTTGGTTAAGGAAAAAAGAGTACAGCGTGTATTAGCTCCCCCTCATGAATGTATCCTTAAGTCCTTCAGTTGTCGCATTCTAATATTGCGACGCAATCTTACAAACGTTGCTTTGGTGAACAAATCTCCTAGATTATCTTTTGATCGAATTTGTTGAACATCAATGTCACCACACTTATCAAGGTCATGTGTGAAAAAGAATTTTGGTGAGATATGTTTTGTTCTATCACCTTTGATGTATCTTCCCTTTAATTGAGCTATACATGCAGCATTGTCTTCATATAGAATGGTTGGAGTTCCTTTGCTGGAGGATAAACCGTATGTTTCACGAATATGTTGAGTCATTGATCTTAATCACACACATTCTCGACTTGCTTCATGGATTGCAAGTATTTTAGCACGATTTAATGAAGTGGCAACTAATGTTTGCTTTGTAGATCTCCATGATATAGCAGTATCACCACACATAAAGAGATAAACTGTTTGAGATCGACTTTTATGTGGATCAGATAAATATCCTGCATCAGCATATCCAACTAATTTATGATTATTATTATTTGAATAAATTAAGCCCATATCCATAGTTCCTCGTAGGTAACGAAAAATATGTTTAACCCCATTCCAATGTCTCCGGGTAGGAAAAGAACTATATCTTGCTAATAATTTCACAGAGAATGCTATATCAGTTCGTGTATTATTAGCAAGATACATCAGCGCACCAATTGCACTGAGGTATTGTGACGCTCCCAAAATAGGTATACATCACCTATTCTGAGTCGCTAGATACATGTTACATAAATTCAAATACAACTTAAATATACAACATGAGCTGTGAGTTTTAGTATAAATATTGTCTTCTAGACAGTATTCAAACTCAAAATAAGTCCTCAATACATTTATTATCACACTATTTTGTAGAATAGTGAGGACTACTAAAGCTATCATCTAGACCATCACTCCATTTCCCGACTCGTCCTAGCTACGTTCTCATTTCCTGAAGAGAACAGTGAAAGAAAGGGTGAGCTCAACTAGCCCAGTAAGAAATATTATGGCTAAGATAATGCAGAATAAATTATCGTTAGCCTTCAACGATGTTAACTCGATACAATATAACAAACATCAAGTTTAATGCAATGAACAAGCGATCCATTAGAAGAGTCAAGTAGAGAATAAAATCTACTATCTTCTATGATTTAAAAGGTTTTTCATCACTTTTATCGCTAAGACTCAAAACTTTATTAAATAAACCACGTCATCCCCACTTTACTACGAATGATATTCATTAGTATCACGACCACAAATTATCCATGCACTCGGGCCAAGGATATTCGTGTTTTCATCAATGGTCATGATCATGCCAACAATCGTCCATCAATGCAATCAAGCGGGCGATGAGGACTTTTACCACATCATTTGTAACATTACGGTCACGACTATACCGAATAATCCTGATCATAATCATACCAAGTCCATCTATACACTACATGTGCCACGTATGACTTTCAATATAATATAAACATGAGGATGATGACAATGACATAATAATTCAATAAAACAAGTTCAAGAATTAAATTTTAAAGATTTATAAGTTAATTTATCCCGAACTAAAAAACGCGTCCAAATTGTCGACATGATCTTTGCTTTGTGGAGTAAAATTCAAGAATGCTCGTAAGAATATTTCCATGAAAAGATCTTTGGATGAAGCGCAAATATTCGTGGATATTCTACTAATTTCATGGAGTATAGAAGCCAAAACTTTAACCAACCGAGTATAATAGAATATATGAAACTATGAATGGATTTTCGCACGCCGCACGAATCAACGTAGAAAGATCATTTCCATAATTTAATAAGGAATGAATACAAAGGATCATTCACCATGCATGTGGTAATCCACATAGGCAGTTTATTCCAATGAATAATAAAGAATGGAATAACGGAAGAATTCACCATGCATGCGATGTAATCGCATGCAGACATGTTATTCCCAACAAAATAATACGAGAATGGAACCGGTGTCATGCGAAATCCATGCAGACGTGATATTCCAACAAAATAATAAAGAATGTAATAACAATGTAATTCACTAGGCATGCGATAGGCAAATGCAGACGAGTTATTCCAATGAATAATAAATAATGGAACCGAATTAATGCGTATCATGCATGAATGTGATATTCAACGAGAATAATAAAGAATGGAATAACAGAAGAATTTCACCATATATGCAGTACTTTGCATAGATAGGTTATTCCAACATAATAATAAGGAATAGAATAACAATAGCTCTCTTCATGAAAATGAAAGAAATAATACCCCTTACCTTAGAAGAAAACTTGATACTGGAATAGTGAGGTAGCAGACTTCTCTTCTTCTTTCTCTCTATAATTTCTCTCTATAATAATTGCTCTAAAGCTTTAGTAAATTGGTGAGAAATGAAGGAAGAATGAGCTTCTATTTATAGAAAAATATAGTTTCGATAATTGCACGTTTTAGGGCTCGAAAAATTATAGTACAATACCTCCAACTTTTCTTTCATTTTTAATTTAGTCCTGCAAGTATTATCAAACTTGCACCACCTTCCCTAATAGTAAATAATGTGAATAAATAGTTCAATCATGTGATTCAATAGTTATAATCATGTGAAAATACGAATAACAGTATAGTACCTCCATCTATACCTCCATCTTTAACTTAGTCATGCAAGTATTATCAATCTTGCACCAATTCCCCTAATAGTACATGAATGTGAATCAATAGTACACACATGTGAACAAATAGTTATAATCATGCGAATTAATATCAATTAATTCCTCATTTATCCGATTAATTACCCGATAACTTCTAAACATCAATTATTATTGAAATAAATGTCGATTTTCACTAACACTAATAATTCCAACACAATGGAACTATCAATTTCATCTTTAATCAACACGAACTTATTCATCATTAATATTATAACTCACAATATTTAACAACCAGGTCGTTCCCAGGAAAGAGGGGGCTTTCCGATAAGAATTTCTCCTTATTGGTGTGCAATTAGATGACCAAACCTCTCCTTGACAAAACTTCTAGACATTGTAAATATTTCAATTTAATAATATGATTAACTTTGTCGTCCCAATTATTGGTTTAATAATATATCATATTATGCAGATGATACTGTGAGACCCCAAATTTTATGAAATAAAAGTATTCATTTTTTCTATTTTGGTGAATAGTTAAATTGATAAAAGTTTAAAGTTAAGGGTGCCATTTGAAAATTTTTCAAAGTAAGCAAGTTGTCATAAAATAATCGGTGGTAAAATACGCGTGGTTGCATAGTAGCACACAGTATTGATTATTAATGCTTACGTGAGAAGTCACTTAGTTTGATTCAAATATTGTCGATATTTTTTATATTATTAAATCAATAATTGAGATAACAAAGTTATTAATATTATTATTTGCAATATTAACGATGTCTAGAAGTTACATCGAGGAGAGGTTTGGTCACCTAATTGTGCTACCATAGGAAAAATCCTTATTAGAAAGCCCCCTTTTTCTTGGGAACGACCTGGTCGATTAATAGTGTGAATTATAATAATGATGATGAAGTTTTGTTTTATTAGTATTATTAATGTAATAAAACAGAAAAACTTTTTATATAAAATAGAATACTTTTATAAAGTTATTTGTTTTATTAGACTATAAATAAAATATATTATATTCTATTATGCATCATGTTTTACATAGTAAAATCTTTTTATATAAAATGCAGAATACTTTTATAAAGTTATTTATTTTATTAGATAATAATTAGAATTTATTATATTTTATTATGCATAGTGTTTTGCATAGTGCTGCGTAGTATTTGTATGTAAAATCTTTTTATATAAAACAAAATACTTTTATAAAGTTATTCATTTTATTAGATTATAAATAGAATATATTATATTTTATTTAAAAGATTTTGTTTTATTAGAATATTTTATAGAAAACCAATCTGGACCGTCCGTTTAAAAGTAAATCAATTTGGACCGTTCAGGAATTAGTTAATATTCAGTCCATTCTCCTATAAATAGAAGCTCATTCCTTCATTATTTCTTAGGAATTCACTGAAACTCTAGAGAGAGAAACTATAGAGAGAAAGAAGAAAAATATTCTGCTACTTCACTACTCCTATATCCAGTTTGTTCTAAGGTAAGGGATATTATTTGTTGTACTCGTAAGTGTATTATTTCTTTTGTATTCATGAAGAGAACTTCTGTTAGTCCATTCTTTATTATTCTATTGGAATAACCTGTATACGCGGACTACCCTATACATGGTGAAATTCTTCTATTATTTCATTCCTTATTATTATGTTGGAATAACCTGTCTATGCGAAGTACTGCATACATGGTGAAATTATTCTATTATTCCATTCTTTATTATTCTGTCGGAATATCCTGTCTGTGCGTTTACACATGACCTGATTCTATTATTTATTATTTTGTTGGAATATCTTGTCGGTGCGAATTACGCGTGACCTGGTTCCGTTCTTTATTATTCTGTTAAGAATAACCTGCCTGTGCGATCTATCGCATGCATGGTGAATTCTTTAGTTATTTCATTTTTTATTATTCTATTAGAATAACCTGTCTATGTGGATTACCACATGCATGGTGAATGATCCTTTGTATTCATTCTTTATTAAATTGTGGAAATGATTTATTTACGTGGATTATGATGAAAGTCATAATAAAAGCATTGGACTGATGAAAATCACAGGTATATATAGTATTAGTAAGTGTTATGATGAGTTATGTTGGTTATTATGTGAAAACATGTAAGTTTCTTAGAAATCACAAAGAGTTGAAAATTAGATTTTTGGTAAAAATGGAACATGAAATTCAATTGACCATATCTCCTATTATATTTCGAATTTTTGAGTATAGTCAAGTTCTAGAGTTAGATCTATGAGTTTTCTAACTTATCCAAGTGGAATCACTGGAAAAGGTGTTGTAAATTTTCGTGTGGACTGATTTTAGCAAAGGAGTCAAAAGCTGCAAAATATGAAAAAGCTACTACCCAGAAATTTAAAAGGGCATTTTTGACCACTTAATTTGTGAGAAAAATTTCGGCCTTTTGGGACATGGAAATATATGGTATAAAGTACCTCCTGTCCAAAAATGAACTCATTTCGACTTAAAATGAGCAAGTTATGACTATTTCAATATTTAGGTTTTTCCGACGAAAAACGCTATAACCGGAGTTCTATAACTCCTATGACCATGAAATTTAAACTGAAAAATCACGTTAACATGAGTAAGATCCTATCAAGATTTGGGAATTTCTTGAGTTAAACTTGAGGTAGCTAATTTCTTAAGAAATTAATTAGAAATTAATTTTTGAAAAATAGTAAATGAATTTTAAAAATTTCGAGAAAAATATATGTTCAATATGGGACTATATTCTGCTAAATCCCAGAAAAGAAATATTTTTGGGAATGATTTGGTATTTTTCATGAAAATGATCTAGTTATGAGTAAATGAGTTAAATATGTTATGTGAAATAACAAAGTTGGAAAATAGGATTTTATGGCTTGGAAATCCTATATAGGGTATATGCAGATTTTTTGATGAGGGATTTGATCATTGGTGATGAAATCTTATGAGTATGACATTTTTGAATGATTAAATGCATTATTTGGTAAAGTGTAAACAATTGAAATAAATTATTTATAAGTTTAAGAAGTGATTAAAATATTGTTATAATATTAATAATATTCGATTATGAGTTTATTAAGTGATTGATAATATTTGGATAAATTTAAAGTCTTTAATATCTATCCTTGTTTTCGTTTGATTAATGCTTATATCATTGTCACCATTCTCATGCTTGTGTTGTGTTGAAAGTCATATGTGGCCTGTAGTGCATAGATGGACTTGGTATGATTATGACCAGGGATTATTCGGTATAATCATGACCGTAATGTTATAAATGATTTGGCAAAAGTCATCTTTGGCCCGTAGTGCATAGATGGACTTGGTATGATTATGACCAGGGATTATTCGGTATAATCATGACCGTAATGGAAAACACGAATATCCTTGGCCGTAGTGCATGGATAATTCATGGTCGTGATACTATTAAAATTTGAGTTTTGGCATTATTGGTTTCTGATTGTATATCTTTGGCACATGTAGTGCAAAAGATGAACTGTTGATTATTAGTTATATGAGTTTTATATCTTTGGTAGTAGTGCAAAGATGAATGTATTAGTATGATTATGAGCAGGAATTGTGATTTGGTATAACCATGATTTTTGATGTTTCAGGTGAAGATAGGTGATGTAAATTATCTTCGTCCTGGGTGCGAAAAGAAATTCAGAATTATAACTATGATTATGAGTTATTCATATAATTGTGGACAGAAATTGTTGATTGATGTTACAGGGATAAAACATTATTGGTGGACTTTTAACATGGAGAAGATAATGGACCTGATGGTCTATTTGACTCTTTTAATGGATTGCTCGTTCTGCTGCAACTATGGTTGAAAAGTTTTATCATCTACCATATGTTCTAAATCTCTGATTTATTATTGACGAAGGCTATTGATAATTTAATTATCTTTAGTCATGATATTCTTTACTGGGCTAGTTGTGCTCACCCTTTTTGCTTCACAATTCCTTTCAGGTAATAAGAGTGTTGCCGAGTCAAGCGGGGATAACAGGGGGATAGAACGATGGTTTATAGTCATTTGAGGTTCTCCTAAAATAGTATGAAAATAATTTTATTGAGAACTTTAGATAAGTGTGTCGTATTGTATACGTCATTTGATATTTAATTTTGGTGAACCGAATAGGGTGAGGTGAACCTAACTTTGGAAGGGTGTTTTGCCATTATCATACAAGATGTCTAATGACATACAACCTCGTGTTATCATAAGACAGTATGCACATCCACTTCTTTGAGTATATCTACGAGCACCACCTATATGATCTTGGAGTTTATTTGAAATATAATTTTCACTTGGAGACAAGTGGGGATAGTTATATGTCAGAGAAGACTCACCATTGGAAGGAACATGATAGTAATCTTCTCGTTTTCTTTGGGGTCTATTAGATCAACCAAGGATAATTCTCTGGACATATGATATCTATCATAACTTAGATTCATGGCCTCCTATGTACGGAGGTTTCCTTGAGCACTTCCCAAAGATTTTAATTTCTAAAACAGTTTTTGACTGTACTTTTATGTAACGTACCATTGTAAGGTTGTGGTCAAGGCACCATGAGAGTTACATACATTTGTATTAAAACTCACAGTATACTTATCGTCGTATTTTGCACGACAGTTGTATAAATGAAGTTGTCAGTAGTGTATTTTCTAGCAACCCAAGATGGGTGATGTATACCTATTTTGGGGGCGTCACAGATACTGTGACAATAATTGAATCAATAATATGAGAGATATGATGCAGAAATTACTGTAGCAATAATTGAGTATAACTGAGTGACTTCTTACGTAAGCATCAATAATCAATACCGTGCTACTTATACAACCACACGTATTCTTGTGCTTTTACTCTAAGGGTAGTTCAACGGTTTAATCTTGGTAACACTTTCGCCGTTATTTTTATAAAAAGATAATTCTGTCATTTTCTTACTACGACAATACTTCCGTTGTGGGGTCCACCAATGATTGTGCCGTCGTATGAATATTCCCTGTTAAAATGAATATTTCCTGACCAATCGAATATTATATAACCACTGGCTTACTTTACAAAATTTATAAATATTACCCACAACTATAACATTATATCAAATCCACACCATAATATTAAAAAAAATATTTCTAGAAATTAATCTTTATTCATAAAAGTTGGGGTCTTACAACCTCCCCTTCTTATGAAATTTCTTCCTCGAAATTAGGGTGTGTACCTGGTATGTCGAAGAGATGAGGATACCTTGACTTCATTTTAGATTCTAACTCTCGAGGTATAACTTTTGAGTGTCGAATATGATCCTTCTTATCCAAGATTTTAACACGTATCTCCTTATACGTTAAATCTTCTGCTATCTCATCTAGTTCCAATTTAATAATGTGGTTCAGGTCGTCCACATAATTACGTAACGTTGATACGTGAAAAACGTTATGAACAAGCGACATACTTGGCGGTAAAACGAGTCTATAGACCACAGTTCCTACTCAATCGAGGATTTCAAATGGGCCAATAAAATCGAGGGTTGAGATTTCCTCTCTTCATCGATTCTTGCTTCTAGAATAACGCCCTCTTGAACCTTCTTTTTTACATTCATCAAATTCGGGTGTGTAGCTTGAGCGGCTTTAACTTTATCGATTAAAGTTGATTCTACTTGTATATTTGTTATCACCACGTGGGTCCTTAGAGTCTTTAACTCTATCTTCATCATTTTTAAGTTATACGAAATGGGTTTTTGTGTTAACAACATCGCACTCATAAACGCACAGGATCTTCTACTCAACGTGTCAGCTACCACGTTCGCTCTTCAACGATGTTATTGAATGGTATGGTTGTAATCTTCAACAGCTCGAGCCAACGTCTTTGGCGCATTATACATTTGTTTTGGCTGAAGAAATATTTAAGGGTTTTAGAAATGGGTGTTGTACTGGGGTCAATACAAAATTTGATTTCACGCTCTAGGGGTAGGCTAGGAAGTCTTCAAGAATACATCAGGAAATTTATTAACGATAGAAATATCATTCAAAACTGTGACCCTCATCCAAAACATGGATAGTACGTCACATTGATGCCTATCAACTTGCCATCATCATTCACGACGTCACCTACAAAAAGTGTGGCTTTGGTGCATTCCACACAAGGAAGTCACCAAATAAAGGCTCAGGGTTTTTTACTTATGGCTTGATATGACAATGATTGACTTTAGTGGTTTGGTTGCTTGAATTCGCATAAAAGGTTGGTTAGGAATATGAAAGCTAACAACCTTAAGAAAAGCATGATGAGTAGTTAACCAATCGATTCTTAAAATCACATCAAAGGCAAGTATTTTCAAGGAGATAAGATCGACAGGTAACGTGAAAGTGTCGATTTGAATCAAACAAGATTTATAAATAGTAGAGCTAACGAAGGTTTCTCCTAACGAAGTTTCAACCGATAAGTCAAAGTCTAATTTCTCCTGAGTTAAATTTAAATGTTAAGTGCAAGTAAGAGAAATAAAAGAATGGGTAGAACCGGTATCTAATAAGGTATAGACTTTGCAAGAATTTATAATTAACTAACCCGTGCTAATTTTGTTCGGGTTACTCGCTTTTTTAGAAGTCACGAAAAACGCTCTTCATGAAACCACCGACTTTGTTTTGTCCGTATCCGCCTTTGGTGCCACCGTCCCAGCTAGACTAGACTTCGCTACAGGATAAAATCAAGCTATGTGACCATCATTTCCACAACTAAAACATACCTTGGAAGGCTGTGAATAGTTTGGACTTATGTGTCCTTCCTCTCCACATCTATAGCATCTAACTGGCGGTCGTTCTCCTTCGCTAGAATTTGTTGCTGCTGCCGACGTCTTCCCATCATCGTTAAATCTTCTCTTCTTGAATTTTTCACTTCTATTATCTTGGCCATGATTACCACTGAAGTGGTTACCATTCTTGGCATGATAATTTCCTCCACGATGGTTATCATTGTTCCAATGGCCGTTGCCACCGGTATGATTATTATCGTGTTGCTGGTCATTTCCTTTTGGTTGTGCTGACTCATTATCGCACTCCAATAACTGAGCCCTATTCACAACATCTGAATACAAACAAAGTTTGTGAGAAATGAGGTATTGACGTATATCGGGTTTTAAACCTCTTAGAAACATTCGCGTCATTCGCTCCTCATTATAGACCAAATGGGATGCAAACCGGGATAACTCCGCAAATTTAGCCTCATATTGCGACACGATCATATTGTTTTGCTCCAACTTGATAAACTCCACCTCCTTCAAGTGACGAATACTTTCGGGAAAGTACTTGTCGTTGAACAGCTCTTGGAACTTCTCCCAAGACATCTTGAGTGCGTCAGGCTGGGTACGTTTGGAAGACCCCAACTTTTATGAATAAAGATGAATTTTCTATAATTATCATTTTTGAATATTATGAAATGAATTTGATATTATGTTATAGTTGTGGGTAATATTTATAAATTTTTCAAAGTACGCAAGTTGTTATATAATATTCGATTTGTCAGAGAATATTCGTACGATGGCGCAATCATTGGTGGACCCCACAACAGAATTATTATCGGATTGAGAAAACGACAAAAATATTTTATTGAAATAACTATGGAAGTTTTACTGATTAATCTTTGTTGAACTACTTTCGATAGTAAAAGTAAAGTAATACACGTGGTTGCATAGTAGCACACGGTATTGATTATTGATGCTTACGTGAGAAGTCATTTAGTTTTATTCAATTATTGCTACAGTAATTGCTGCATACTATCTCACGTTATTTGATTCAATTATTGTCAATATTTTATATATTATTATATCAATAATTGAGATGACAAAGTTATTAATATTATTATTTGTAATATTAACGATGTCTAGAAGTTCAGCCAAGGAGAGGTTTGGTCACCTAATTGCGCGCCAATAGGGAGAAATCCTCATTGGAAAGTCCCCTCTTTCATGGAAACGACCTGGTCGATTAATATTGTGAATTATAATAATGATGATAAATGTTGTTAAAAATATTAAGGGGATTTTTATGAAGTATTTGTGTAAATTTTTCTTATTTTATGGACCCTCATTTACCCATTTTCAAAATAATCGGTAGAAAGTTATTTAATATAATAAAGGTGGGCCCACATGTGGGGCCCATGTGTGGAAAATGGGATGACAGAGAATTTCAAATGTTTGATTCACGGGTGGCTTGCATGTTTGTTTAATTATTAGATATATGTATATTATATATGTATATTATAATATATATGTATTATATAAGTATATATTAGTAAGGTATGATATAATGGAGGGGACGGTGGTTCACGGGGGTGATAACCCGTGAACTTATATATATATATAATATATAATATATATTATATTTTATTTAAAAGATTTTGTTTTATTAGAATATTTTATTAAATCAATATGGACCGTCCGATTAAAAGTAAATCAATCTGAACCGTTCATGAATTAGTTACTATTCAGTCCATTCTTCTATAAATAGAAGCTCATTCCTTCATTATTTCTTACGAATTCCCTGAAGCTCTAGAGAGAGAAACAATAGAGAGAAAGAAGAAAAGTGTTCTCCTACTTTATTACTCCTATAGCCAGTACTCTTCTTTCTAAGGTAAGGGGTATTATTTCTTTTGTATTCATGAAGAGAACTTCTATTATTCCATTCTTTATTATTCTGTTGGAATAACCGGTATACGAGGACTACCCTATACTTGGTGAAATTCTTCTGTTATTCAGTTCTTTATTATTCTGTTGGAACATCCATGCATGCGCTTTACGCATGACTGGTTTAAATCATTTATTATTCGCATTGGAACATCCTCGTCGTGCCTTTATGCATGACACGGTTCCGTTGTTTATTATTCTGTTGGAATATCCATCCTATGCGTTCTTACGACACGGTTCCATTATTTATTATTCTGTTGGAATAACCTGTCTGTGCGGTCTATATCGCATGCATGATGATTTCTTTTGTTATTCCATTCTTTATTATACTCAATTGGTTAAAGTTTTGACTTCTATATTCCATGAAATTAGTGGAATATCCTTGATATTAGCGCTTCATCCAGTATCTTTTCATGAAAATATTCTTCTGAGTATTCTTAAATTTTACTCTACAAAGAAGTATCACGTTGACAATTTGGATGTTATTAGTTCCTGAATAAATTAATTCTTGAACTTGTTTTATTGAACTCTTATACCATTGTCATCATCCTCATGTTTATATTTTTTGAAAGTCATCCGTGGCACAGAAGTGCATAGATGGACTTGGTATGATTATGACCGAGGATTATTCGGTGTAATCTTGACCGTAATGTTACAAATGATGTGGTAAAAGTCCTCATTGGCGTAGTGCATTGATGGATGATTGTTGGCATGATCATGACCATTGATGAATACACGAATATCCTTGGCCCGTAGTGCATGGATAATTTGTGTTTGTGATACTAATGAATATCCTTGGTAGTAGTGCGGGGGATGATGTGGTTTATTTATTAAAATTTGAGTCCCAATGATAAAAGTGATGAAAAACCTTTTAAATCATAAAAAATAGTAGATTTTATTCTCTACTTGACTCTTTTAATGGATTGTATGTTCACCGCAGATTAAACTTGATGTCTATTGTATTTTATCGGTTTAACATTGTTGAAGACTAATGATAATTTGTTACGCATTATCTTAGTCATAATATTTCTTCTTTGGGCTAGTTGAGCTCACCCTTTCTTTCACCTTTTCTCTTGAGAAATGAGAACGTGGCATGGACTAGTCGGGAGAAGGCGGAGTGATGGTCCGTATGATAGTATTATTAGTCCTCACTATTACATTAAATAGTGTGACAATAAAATGTAATGAGGACTTATTACGAGAGTGGATATTGTCTGTAAGACAATATTTGTATTAAAACTCATGACTCTCTTTGTATATTAAAGATTGTATTTGTATTTTGTACCATGTATTTGGCGACTCGAGAATAGGTGATGTCTACCTATTTTGGGGGCATCACAATTAGTATCAAAGCTTGGGGATATGATCCACAGCTAAGATGTGAGATAAGAACTAGGAGGGAGAGCGGGGAATTCCTTCGCTAGTATGACCTACCTAAGTTTATTTGATATTTAATTGGTCAATTCGAGTATAGGGATAATATGTGATATGTTAATTAACCCTTGTTTTGTGGCGATTTGAAAATGACATCCGAGAATGTTGAGAACATCAATGGAGCACGAGAGACCGTTGAGTCTCCACGATCAATAATCAGGATAATGTGCATCAGGAAGGCGATAATACTCAGGCAAAAAATAACACGGACCAAATGATGAACAATGGAATTTTCAGAGGCTTTAAGCAATTCATGCAACATCAGACAAGAGCGACTCCTTTCCAAAATGTAGGTGGAAACACTGGCAACTCTTGGGCCAGTCCGCCGCTAAGCAGCAATTCGAACCTGAGAACACCGGAGTTTTTTGAGAGCCAAAACCACTTAAAGGCGAGACGTGGATAAAGCGGATCTGCAAGATATTTGATGTCTTGGGATGCTCCGAGGAGCAAAAGGTTCCTTTGCCACCTTCATGTTGCGTCGTGAGGCAGATTCTGGGTGGGAATCAGAAAACATACTCAACTCCGCCAGACCAAGATGACTTGGGAGAAGTTCCAAGAATTGTTCAACGACAAGTACTTTCCGAAAGTATTCGTCACATGAAAGAGGTAGAGTTCATATAATTTGAGCAAAACAACCGGCCAGTGTCGCGATGACGAAGCCAAGTTTGCTTGAAGTTTTTCCGGTTTAAGGTCCCATTTGGTTGATAATGAGGAGAGGATGATGTGAATGTTTCTAAGAGGTTTGAAACCCGAGATACGTCAATATCTTATCTCTCATAAACCGTGTTTGTATTCAGATGTTGTTAATAAGGCTTATTTATTGGAGGGCGATAATGAGTCAACCCAACCAAAAGAGAGCAAATTTCTAAATGATAATACCGGTGATAACATCATCGGCGGTGACAATAAGCGTGGAGGGAATCAACATGCCAGAAATGGTAACCACTTCGGTGGTAATCATGGCCAAAACAATAAGAATGGACATTTCAAGAAGACGAGATTCAACAATGATAGAAAGACGTCAGCACCAACACCCGTTGTTAAGGAAGGAGAACGACCACCTATCATATGCTTCAAATGTGGAGGGGAAGGACACATCAGTCCAAACTGCGCGATGCCGTCCAAAGTATGTTATAATTGTGGAAGAAAAGGTCACCTAGCCCGATTTGATCGTTCACCGAAGATAAGTTTAGCTAGGATGGAGGCACCAAAGGACGTCCCAGAAAAGTCAAAGCCAGTAGTGCAAGGAAGAGCGTTTGTCGTGACCTCCCAAAAAGCAAGGAACCCGAACGAGGTCATCACGGGTAAGCTTATATTAAACTCTAGCGAAGTATATACCTTATTTGATACCGGGTCTACCCATTCTTTTATTTCTCCTACTTGCGCTCAACGTTTAAATTTGACTCCGGAGAAATTAGACTTTGACTTATCTGTTGAAACTCCGTTGGGAGAAACCTTCATTACATCCACTATTTATAAGTCTTGTTTGGTTCAAATCGGTACCCTCACATTACTTGTCGATCTTATTTCATTGAAAATACTTGCATTTGACGTAATTCTAGGGATTGATTGGTTAACCACTCATCATGCAAAAATTGATTATTTTCGTAAGGTTGTTAGCTTTCATATTCCTAACCAACCTATTATACGAATTCAAGCAACCAAACCATTAAAATCAATCACTGTCATCTCAAGCCATAAAGCTATTCATTTATTGAAAAACAGATGTCAAGCTTTCTTAGCTCATGTCACGGATCTAAACAAAAATACGTTAATTTTGAATGATATTTCTATTGTTAATGAATTTCCTGACGTATTCCCTGAAGAACTTCCTAGCCTACCCCCAGAGCGTGAAATTGAATTTTGTATCGACCTTGAACCCGGTACAAAACCCATTTTCAAAGCCCCATATTGAATGACTCCTATTGAACTTCAGGAGTTAAAGACCCAACTGCAGGAATTGTTAGGCATCAATTTTATTCGTCCTAGTACTTCTCCTTGGGGTGCTCCTGTTCTATTCTTGAAGAAGAAAGACGGGAGTATGCGACTTTGTATTGATTATCAAGAGTTGAACCATGTCACTATCAAAAATAGATATCCATTGCCTCGCATTGATGACTTGTTTGACCAGTTGCAAGGCGTCAATTTTTTTTCAAAGATTGATCTTCGTTTCGGATATCAGCAATTGAAGATTAGAACCGATGACATTCCAAAGACGACTTTCAGAACTCGGTACGTGCATTATGAATTCCTAGTCATGTCTTTTAGATTGACTAATGCTCCTGCTGGCTTCATGGATATGATGAACCGATTATTCAAGGAATATTTGGATTACTTTGTGGTCGTCTTTATTGATGACATCCTTATTTATTCCAAAAGCCGTGAAGATCATGAGCAACACATGAGGCTGATACTCCAAAAGCTTCGTGAATATAAGCTTTATGCCAAGTTGAAGAAATGCGAGTCCTTGGGCACGTAGTATCAAGTCTTGGAATATCTGTTGACCCGGCAAAGATTGAAGCTATTCAAAGCTGGGAACAACCTAAATTAGTGACCGAAGTACGTAGCTTTCTCAGCTTAGCTGGTTATTATCGGAGATTCGTAGAAGGGTTTTCTCGAATCGCTACTCCATTAACTCAGCTGACTCGAAAAGATACAAAATTCGATTAGAGTGAGGAATGGGAGAAGAGTTTTCAAGAACTCAAGAGGAGACTCATTTCAGCACCTGTTCTGACAATACCATCTGGCTCGGAGGGATTTGTCATCTACAGTGATGCTTCGGCCAAAGGGTTAGGATGTGTTCTCATGCAACATAGGAAAGTCATAGCCTATGCCTCTCGATAACTCAAAGAATATGAGAGGAATTATCCTACCCATGATCTAGAGTTGGAAGCAGTCATTTTTGCACTAAAGATTTAGAGGCATTACTTGTACGGGGAGAAAGTGGAGATCTTTACGGATCATAAAAGCCTCAAATATTTCTTCACTCAAAAGGAACTCAACATGCGACAGCGACGTTGGCTTGAACTATTGAAAGATTATGATCATACCATCCAATACCATCCTGGAAAAACAAACGTGGTAGCTGACGCATTGAGTAGAAGATCATATGCGGGTACGAATTCGATATTGTCAACACAAAGGCCCATTTTGTATGACTTGCAAAGGATGGAGATAGAGATAAAGAGTCCAGGGACCCATGTGTTGATGGAAAATATACGAGTAGAACCGACTTTAATCGATAAAGTTAAAGCTGCTCAAGCTACTGGACACGGAGGCGATCGTATGAGGAAGAAAGTACAAGAAGGTGCTATATCTTGGAAGCAAGAATCGATGAAGAAGGAATAATTCGAGTCAACTCCAGACTTTGTGTTCCTAACGACCCTGAGTTAAAGTATAAAATCATAATGGAGGCGCACAATACACACCGCTTTGCAATCCATCTCGGGAGTACCAAATGTATCGCCATCTTGACATACATTTTGGTGGGGCAATATGAAGAGAGAGATAGCGCTGTTTATCTCAAGGTGTCTAACTTGTCAACGAGTCAAGGCAGAACATCAAGTACCAAAAGGTCCATTGTAACCACTTGAAATTCCAGAATGGAAGTGGGAGCACATTACCATGGATTTCGTTACTGGTCTTCCCAAGGTTTCTCAAGGCATAGATGCAATTCAGATCATTGTTGATAGATTGACCAAGTCTGCTCATTTCTTACCAATATAAGAAACTTATACACTTGAACGTCTTGCTCGTATATATATAAACGAGATTGTAAGACTGCATGGTATGCCAATATCCATAGTTTCTGATCGAGACCCAAGATTCACTTCACAATTTTGGGTTAGTTTACAAAAAGCTATTGGCACGGATTTACGATTTAGTTTGGCATATTATCCTCGATGCATTTGGACAATCGAGAGGACTATTCAAACTCTGGAAGATTTATTAAGACTCAGTGTCCTTGACTTCAAGGGAAGTTGGGACAAGTTCTTACCATTGGTGGAGTTTTCCTACAACAATAGTTATCAAACAAGTATTGGCATGACTCCATTCGAAGCGTTGTATGGAAGAAAGTGTCATTCTCCAGTATGCTGGGATGAGGTGGGTGAAACAACATTGCTGGGACCGAAGTTGGTATGTATGACTACGGAAAAGATTCAAACGATCCGACAACGTATAAAGACCTCACAAGATCGACAAAAGAGTTATGTTGATCTTCATCGAAAGGACGTGGAATTCGATATTGGAGATCATGTGTTGTTACGTGTTGATCCATGGAAAGGAGTTACGAGATTTGGAAAGAGAGGAAAGCTTAATCCTCGATTCATTGGCCCATTTTTAATCCTCGATCAAGTAGGGACTGTAGCCTATAGACTCACTTTACTGCCAAGTATGTCTCATGTTCATAACGTTTTTCATATATCAATGTTACGTAAATATGTGAAAGACCCGAACCACATTATTGAGTTAGAACCGGACGAAATAGCGGAAGATTTAATGTATGAAGAGGTTCCTGTTAAAATCTTGGATAAGAAGGAACATATTCTACGCTCCAAGGTTATTCCTCAAGTCAAAGTTTTATGGAGGAACCATGATGTTGAGGGAATGCCTTGGGAGTTAGATTCTGAAATGAAATCAAGGTATCCTTACCTCTTCGACATACCGTGTACGCACTAAATTTCGAGAAGTAAATTTCATAAGAAGGGAGATTGTAAGACCCCAACTTTTATGAATAAAGATGAATTTTCTATAATTATCATTTTTAAATATTATGAAATGAATTTGATATTATGTTATAGTTGTGGGTAATATTTTTAAATTTTGCAAAGTACGCAAGTTGTTATATAATATTCGATTGGTCGGGGAATATTCGTACGACGGCGCAATCATTGGTGGACCCCACAACGGAATTATTGTCGAATTGAGAAAATGATAAAAATATTTTATTGAAAATAACGGCGGAAGTTTTACCGTTAATACTGTTGAACTACTCGGTAGTAAAAGTACAGTAATACACGTGGTTGCATAGTAGCACACGGTATTTATTATTAATGCTTACGTGAGATGTGACGCCCCCAAAATAGGTATACATCACCCATCTTGAGTCGCCAAATACATGGTACAAAATTCAAATACATACTAATAATACAGTAGTCGTGTAAAATACGACAAAACATATGCTGTGAGTTTAAATACAAATATTGTCTTCTAGACAATATTCATTCTCAAATAGAGTCCTCGTTACATTTATTATCACACTATTTTACAGAATAGTGAGGACTACTAAGACACCATCTCAGACCATCACTCCGTTCCCCGACTAGTCCCATTACGTTCTCATTTCACAGAGAAACGATTAAAGAAAGGGTGAGCTCAACTAGCCCAACAAGAAATATTATGACTAAGATAATGAAAAATAAATTATCATTAGCCTTAAACAATGTTAAACTGATAAAATATAATAGACATCAAGTTTAACTGCAGCGGATCAAGCAATTCATTAAAAGAGTCAAGTAGAGAATAAAATCTACTATCTTTTATGTTTTAAAAGGTTTTTCATCACTTTTATCGTTGGGACTCGACAATAAATAATCCACATCATCCACCGCACTCTACTACCAAGGATATTCATTAGGGGTCACGACCACAAATTCCATGCACTACTGACGATGATATTTGTGAATTCATCAATGGTCATGATCATACACAACAATCATCCATCAATGCACTACGGGCCAATGAGGACTTTTACCACATCATTTGTAACATTACGGTTAAATGATTACAAGAATAATCAATCAATGGTCATAATCATACCAAGTCCATCTATGCACTACAAAAGCCATAGATGACTTTCAACAAAATATAAATATGAGGATGATGACAATGATATAAGAATT
Organism: Panax quinquefolius; assembly: GCA_020205615.1. Classification (NCBI taxonomy): domain Eukaryota; kingdom Viridiplantae; phylum Streptophyta; class Magnoliopsida; order Apiales; family Araliaceae; genus Panax; species Panax quinquefolius. The sequence continues at coordinate 85,669,588 of CM035173.1, forward strand.
CAATAAAACAAGTTAAAGAATTAATTTATTCAGGAACTAATAACGTCTAAATTGTCAACATGATACTTCTTTGTAGAGTAAAATTCAAGAATGCTCAGAAGAATATTTTCATGAAAAGATCTTTGGATGAAGCGCAAATATCAAGGATATTCCACTAATTTCATGGAGTATAAAAAGTCAAAACTTTAACTAACCGAGTATAATAAAAAATGGAATAACAAAAGAAATCACCATGCATGCGGTGATTGCATGGGCAAAGTTATTCCAACGTAATAATAAATAACGAAACCCGGTGTGTCAAAGGTAATATATGACCGATAGGATATTCAACGAATAATAAAGAATGGAATAACAACAGAAATCACCATGTATGCGGTACTTTGCATAGACAAATTATTCCAAGAGAATAATAAATAACGGAACCAGGTCAGGCGTAATACGCACCGACAGGATATTCTAACAGAATAATAAAGAATGGAATAACAACAGAAATCACCATGCATGCGGTACTTCACATAGACAGGTTATTCCAACAGAATAATAAATAACGAAACCAGGTCCGGCGTAAAACGCACAGATAGGATATTCCAACAGAATAATAAAGATGGAATAATAAATAATGGAACCAGGTCCGGTGTAAAATACACAGACAGGATATTCCAACAGAATAATAAAGGCAAAATAATAGAAGAATGTCACCAAGTATAGGGTAGACCGCGTATACAGGTTATTCCAACAGAATAATAAGAAATGGAATAATAACAGTTCTCTTCATGAATAAGAAAGAATAACACCCCTTACCGTAAAAGAAATTGAATATAAAAGTAAGGAAGTAGCAGAATACTTTTCTATAGTTTCTCTATAATTTCTCTCTCTGGAGTTTCAGTGAATTTGTAAGAAATAATGAAGGAATGAGCTTCTATTTATAGGAGAATGGAAGTGTACTGTTTATGAACGAATTATTTCTGCAGAATTATTTCTTCAACCAAATACTATAAAGTTAATCAACTAACCAATAAAATCACAACAAAAATTAAAATATAATACATATATATAAACACATGTTTTCAACTTATATATATCAATATTATATATACACCACTTAATTTTTCTCCCCCATAACCAACATCTTTCCCCCACCCACCCAATAATCAAATTCACTACACTCTTACACATCACTATCACACTACCACTTTTCCACCATTTTCCACTCACACACCCATTACTTTCACATCTCATTTTCTCCCACCATATACTCAATACACACATATACTTCCATACGTATACTCTTCCATTTCCAAAATCATTTTCCCAACACATATGGGCCCCACATGTGGCCCCCACATGTGGGCCCCACCTTTAAAATTTTTCTACCGATTATTTTGAAAAATGGGTAAATAGGAATCCATAAAATAAGCAGACTTCATAAAAAAATCACCTTAATAATTTTAACAATATTTATCATCTTTATTACAATTCACAATATTAATTGACCAATCGTTCCTGGAAAGAGGGGCTTTCCATAAAGGATTTCTCCTATTGGCGCGTAATTAGGTGACCAAACCTCTCTCTGGCGAAACTTGAGACATCGTTAATATTGCAATTTATAATATTAATAACTCTGTCATTTCAATTATTGATTTAATAATATATAAAATATCGATAATAATTGAATCAAATAACGTGAGATACTATCTGAACAATTACTATAGCAATAATTGAACAAAAGGCGAGTGACTTCTCACGTAAGCATTAATAATCAATACTGGTGTGCTACTATTGTCACGATCAGACATCGTTCTTTGTACTTTACTCTGAGTAGTTCAACAAATATTAAAGGTAAAACTTCCGCCGTTATTTTTAATAAAATATTTTGTCATTTTCTAAATCAGAAATGATAATTACATTTGTGGGGTTCACTGATGATTGTCTTGGTCGTGCGAATATTCCTCGACACAAAGAATATTCCCTGACCAATCGAATATAATACAACAACTTGCATACTTTGCAAAATTTATAAATACTACCCACAACTATAACATTATCTCAAATCCACTCCATAATATTTAAAAAAATATTTTGAGAAATTTAAATCTTTATTCATAAAATCTGGGGTCTCACAATCTCTCCTCCTTATGGAATTTCGCCCTCGAAATTAAGGTACGTACCTGGTATGTCAAAGAGGTAAGGATACCTTGATTTCATTTCAGATTCTAACTCCCAGGTCATTTCCTCAACATCGTGATTCCTCCATAAAACTTCTCATGTGAGACCCCAGATTTTATGAATAAATATTTAATTTTCTCAAAATATTTTTTTTAATATTATGGTGTGGATTTGATATAATATTATAGTTGTGGGTAATATTTATAAATTTTGCAAAGTATGCAAGTTGTTATATTATATTCAATTGGTCGTGAATATTCTTTTCAGTGGTTTGGGAATATTCGCATTTACTCAGACAATCATCAGGGACTTGATAACATTATTATTATTGATCGAGAAAACGACAAAAATATTTTTTTGAAAATAATGGAGGAAGTTTTACTGCTATCATGAACTACTTCTTGGTAGTAAGTACAAATAATGCTGTGATTCGCATAAGAGTACACCTGTATTGATTATTAATGCTTATACGAGAAGTCACCGCTTTTTGTTCAATTATTGCTATAAGAATTGTTGTATAAGATCTCACGTTATTTGATTCAATTATTGTCGATATATTTTATATATTATTAAATCAATAATTGAAATGACAGAGTTATTAATATTATAAATTACAATATTAATGATGTCTGTAAGTTCCGCCAAAGAGAGGTTTGGTCACCTAATCATACGCTACCAATAGGAGAAATCTTTATCGAAAGCCCCTCTTCCGGAACGACATCGTCGATTAATATCAGAATTATAATAAAGGTGATAAATGTTGTTTAAATTATTAAAGTGATTTTTATGAAGTTTTGCTTATTTTATGGACCTCTATTTTACCCATTTTTCAAAAATAATCAATAGAAATTTTTATAAAAGTGGGGCCCACATGTGGGGCCCATTTGTGTTGGAAAAATGATTTTGGAAATGGAAGAATATACGTATGGTAGTATATGTATGTATTGAGTATATGGTGGGAGAAAATGATATGTGAAAGTGATAGGTGTGTGATGTGTGTGTGAGTGAAAAATGGTGGAAAAGTGGTAGTGTGATAGTGATGTGTAAGAGTGTAGTGAAATTAATTTTTGGGTGGGTGGGGGATGAAAGTAATATGCACACAAGCCAATCATGTTTGATGATAAAGCATATACTTTGTAACAATCTTATTCATTTATTAATAAAAAGTATTAATTTATTAAAGGCTTTTAATTATCTACATGATGCTGTTTTATAATATGTGATAAACCCATAGTTTTAAGCAATGCTTTTAGAATAATGATGATGATCATTCTAATGAGATCTAAATTCTTAGAATGCTTAAAACTAAAATAGTTCCCAATCATTGGATTACTAAATTGGGGATTAGTGAATCCGGATAGATTGGTACATACGTTGCTTGCTCATTGGATGAGGATGATTGATCTCATGATCATTTGTGTGGAGACACTAAAGCAAGTATGTAGGTGCTTATTAGAGAATAAGTTCACTTTGAGCGTGGCTCGCTAAGGAATACCTAATGGAGTTTTATTTGCTGTCAATAGGAATTCTGTAGTGATAGTAGTCTAAGTGATCCTTGGACTTGAGATCATCATAGTATCTTGTGTATGATGAGTTATACTTTGACTTATTCCTTAAGACCCTTAGGGTATATCAAAGGGTATGCTTGGGTATAATAAGTTATACATGGAGATAATGTATGATCAATAAAGAATCTACCACTTCTAATAAAAGAAGAGAAATGACCTATGTGATTCGATAAATGACAACCCAAGAGTCCTTGGCGGCGATGTAATGAAATTAGAAAGGAGTTTCTAATTTGCATTATTTGGAGTTGTGCATTTAAGAATCGAAATACATATAATTAAATAAAATAAGACTTGACAAGTAATTCCATGTCTTATATTTAATTGGGACATTGTATGGTGGAAGGATTGAATTATGCATTTTAACTATTTACTCAAAGGTTCTTTAATGATTAATGTTGAAATCTATATTATCCGGAAAGTCGTTGATCGCTAGGGAGGCTTATCCTTATTGTAGAATAAATATTATTTAAATAAATTAATTGTTTAATTTATTTATTTAAATAAGATTAGAATTGTTCTAATTGATTTATTCACAACCCATTTAATATGGAGAACCTAAAGGGTCACACCATAAAAGGAAGAATAATTATTTAAGAAGTTAATGGCATAATCGTAATAATATGTTATGTATATTTAATTTAATCTATGGTGATAGAATAAATTAAATAGCTTAATATTTATTATTTAATATTTTAGAAATATTAAATATAAATTAATAAGAGGAGTCTTATTAATATTATTACAATTATTATTATTTTAATTTCTAAAAGAGTTTAGGAATTAATTTAATATAAGTACTCTCATTTATTCCTAATAAGATTAGGAGGTTAAATTAATTAAAAGAGTTTAATTAATTATCCCTAATAAGATTAGGGAGTTTAATTAATTAAAAGAATTTAATTAATTAATTAAAACCCAATTCCTTAATTGTTAAGGTGGGTTGCCCACATCTATAAATAAGAGGAGTCTTATTATGGGTGGTATGGGTTGTTGACTTTTACAACGTAATAATTCCAATTTGTTGGAGAGTACCCTTTTTCTATAGAGATGAAAAACTAGGGTTAGCCATAACACCCATCTTCTTGAATTTTATTCTTCCTTGGTGGATCACCTCTAGAGGCCAAACATTTGGGTGGCTAACGTTGATCAAAGGAAGGAACCAAACCCGGTGGATTCAAGATTGAACGCGAAAGGATTTGGAGGTGAACTTGTACCTGAGGAAGCTCGATCTTCAAGGGTATGATTTATTCTTTATCTTTTCGTTTAATTAATAATTATGCATAAAGGATGATCCGGGTATATGGTTTGTAAATTTTTAAACTCTGATTTTACACGCTTCCGCTAATTTTTGCAATTTGATTGCGTTATGAATATTACAAACCTAACAGTGGCATCAGAGCCAAACCTTTATGCGAATTATTAATTGTTCAAATTTGATATTATATTGATATGTGTTTAGAACAATTTAATTGGGCATAATTTAATTGTATAAAATTTAAAAAAAAAAAAAAAAATACCAACCGAAATTGTTTTAAATAAAAGTTGGCGAAAAGGAAAGCAGGAGAGTGCTTGAAAATTAAATGATAGGATTAAATTAAGCATATTAGCACGGAAATCGAAGTTCAACGGAAATACAGGATTTCAAAAGTTAACAGGAAACAAAAAAAAAAAAAGCAACATATTATGCACGCAAATCAAGGCTGCCGGTTATTTTGTTTTTTGATGCAACGCACGTGGTTCTATATTATGCTAATAATAAAAAAAAAAAAAAAAAAAAAAAAAAACTTGATAAAGACTAAAAAAAGCAAAAAAACCTATAATAAAAGTATATGCGGATCAAAATACATGGATTGTCACCAAGATTATATATAATATATATATATATATATATATATGATTTTAGTATCATGGTTTTATTATATATATATATATATATATATATATTTAATATATATATATATATATATATATTTTATAATTAAAATAAAATATTTATTTTAATTTTAAAATAAAAGGTTTATTTTAATCTTAAAATAAAAGGGTTTATTTTAATTTGAAAATTAAATTCCATGATAACTAATTGGAGTTGAAATTAGATTCTATTTTTCCTTAAATAAAGGAGTTTATTTAGATATGAAATTAGATTTCATATTATTCAAAATAAAAGAGTTTATTTGTGAATAGGAAATAGAATCCTATTTTTCCTTAAATAAAGGAGTTTATTTAGATATGAAATAGGATTTCATATTATTCAAAATAAAAGAGTTTATTTGTGAATAGGAAAGAAAATCCATGTTTCCTTAAATAAAGGAGTTTATTTAAATATGAAATAAGATTTCATATTATTCAAAATAAAGGAGTTTATTTGTGAATAGGAAAGAATATCCGTGTTTCCTTTAATAAAAGATTTTTTTTTATATGGAATTGGATTCCATAATTAATTAAAATAAAAGAGTTTATTTTAATTAAAGATTTTTTTTACATGGAATTGGATTCCATAATTAATTAAAATAAAAGAGTTTATTTTAATTAATTTTTTTATATATATATATATATATGGAATTGATTCCATAATTAATTAAAATAAAGGAGTTTATTTTGATTAAAATTTTGATTAAAATAAAATAGTTTATTTTATTCAAAATTAGATAAATTAAAATAAAATAGTTTTATTTTGATTTGGATTAAAATAAAGGAGTTTATTTTGATTCAAAATTAAATTTTATACTAACTAAATTTGCCCATTAAATGATATCAATATATATATTAAATGTTTATTATTCATGAGATGAATGTTATTTATTGATGCATATGGTGATGTGTATGATAATAAATGGGATTGATTATGGACTATCGAATTAATATGATTGGATTTTATTTTAGTTGGATGCATGAATGTATGGGTTTTATTAAATGGGGTCACAGATTGCCTTCTCTAATTTTTCTTAATGTAAATTCTAACTCCTCCTATGTACTTCCTCGATCACGATCAAGGTTTCTATTTATTTTAAATAGTTTTGTAATAGGAATAGTTAGAATTAATTTTGAAAAATTAGAGATCAAGGAGCAAGGAGCGCTTGAAGACCCGTTTGTAATGGAGCCCCGGGTTTAAATGTAATAGTTATATTTAAATATTATTTCTTGCCCCCTAGGGTTTTTGACCTTTTGGTTCACTTGGTGGCTCTAGTGAACCAAACTAGAATAAAAGTCCATAATCAATCCGGGTAGAATATAGTATTCTATATGTGTGCATGCTTATACTATATATATATTATATATTATGCAAACATGCTTCGCATGTTAATTAATATATTAGCGTATTTATATATATATATGCATGCTTAAACAAGATGAGACAAATTTAATAATAAATCCTCAAATTTTTTATATTAAGTCCTAAGCGTTCAAAGATATTTGGAATATCGAACGTCGCTTTCTAGCATGATAAAATTAATAGAGTATTAAATATTTAATATGAGTTTGTTGTGTCACCACAAGGCAAGTATTAAGTATTTAAGATGTTAATTTATCACATTTGATGCTTATAAAGAAAATTGAACAATATTGTTTTGTTGTGTCACCACAAGGATGATATTTTTCTTTTTGAATATATGGAGTGCTAGGTTCGACTTAACTTGGATAATTTTGATTCGGATGTGCCACCACTGATCAAAATAATCTAAGAGGCAAAATACAAGGAGTCAGCATAGTTGATGTAATTGACAAAAGTTGTCTACCTATTTATTTATATATAGTTTGTTGTGTCACCACAAGGCTATATACATTTGAAATGGGATCCTTATTCTCACTAGCAAATCTTTAATTAGATTTTGCTTAAACTATATATGTGAGGGTAATAAAGTTTGAAGAAAATAGTGGGAGATACCAATTTAAAACAAGACCTAAATTATTTTGGTAATTAATAAAAGAATGTATGTTAAAATGTTGTTAATTACAAATTCATTTACGAGATTTTACAATGTCTAAAATTACTATCACTCACGAAGCATATTAGATGCTAAATTAATCGGGGCCAATTAAACGGATTGGTTAAGGAAATTGAGAATAGTTCTCATGGTCAAAAAGCTATCTTATGTCCTTAATACGCCTATCCTCGCAATGGTTGCAGAATGCCCTCCGAGGAAGACATTGCTACTTTTAGAAAGTGGCAAGATGATGCACAGTTGGCTCAATGCATCATGCTCATATCCATGAGTAACGAGCTTCAGCGTCAGCATGAAACTATGGATGCTCTTACTATATTCCTGCACATCAAGTAGTTGATGGTGAGGAAAGTAGGACTGATAGATATCAGATATCTAAGGAGCTCTTCCGATCTAGAATGGCCAATGGCACTATAGTACAGATAAAAAGGTTCTTAACATAATCAATTTGATTGATCAATTAGGACAACTGGTTTTGTCATGGATGGAGAGTTGAGCCAAGATTTGATCTTGCACTCACTCCCGGACTCCTTTCACAATTGTTGTGAATTTTTCATATGAACAAGCTAGATATCAGTCTTGCTGATTTGCTTAACATATTGAAAAATTGTTGAGAGTCACTTTCAACCAAGAAAGATCAAGTCTTCTTGGTAGGGGCAAAAGGATCTTCCGAAAAGAAGAACGATTCTAAGAAGGTAAATAGAAAGGCAAAAACAAAGGATAATAAGAACAAAACTGATGGGATAGCAAAGAAGTTTGCTTCCCACCGCTATAAGCCCGACATCGGAAGAAAGCTGCAAGAAGCATCTTGCGAGGCTAACCAAAGAAGCTTAGTGAAGTTTCTTTACATAATACGCTTTTGTTCATGATTAAAATAAATTTTTCTTTAAGTCAAGGTTCTACTTGGATATTGGATATCGACTTTGGTTATCATAAATATAGATTTATGAAGGACCAAGCAAGTAGAAAGCTAAACAAATATAAGTAATCCTATGTGTGGAAAATGAAGCAAAGGTTGTTTGCATTAGCTATAGAAACTTATAGTTTAGCGCTGCTTACGAAAAATCTATTAAGTCAATAAGTTGTTATTGTATTCCAGCTTCTTGTTAAAAAATATTATTTCCATTTTATTGTTGGACAATGAAATCTTTGGTATTATAATTAAGAACAATTGTTGTTCTATTTATAATAATAATGTTTTGTATAGAACTGGAATATTACTTAATAAATTTAGTATACTTGACTTACATAAAAATTATTTTGTAAATTGAACAAACTAGTATAAGAAAAGGAGATGATCATTCAAAGAGTTGAATGTGTGCATTTGCTAAAATACAAGTATGAATTATTTGAAAGGTTCAAAGAATTCAGAAGTGAAACAAATTGGCAATGTATTAAGATTCATTGATTAGATCAAGGAATAAATACTTATGCAATAAGTTTCTAGATCATCTCAAATGGTTTTCTCATAATGGACACATCCTGATACGCAATAATTGATTGATGTATCTGAAAGGATAAATCATACCTTGTTGGACATGGTACGGTCCATAATGATTTTACCGACATTCCAGTATCCTTCTAGGATCATGTCCTAGAAATGGCTGCATATCTACGAAAATGATAACCTCAAAATCCGGTCCCAAGACTCCATAAAAGTTATGGATAGGGAGGATTCCTAATCTTAAGTATGTTAAGATAAGGGGTTGTCCAACTTATGTGAAAAGGTTTCAAAGGATAAGCTTGGGACAAAATTTGACATGTACAGATTTGTGGGACATCCTAAAGTAAGTTTAGGGCATATGTTCTATAATCCTACATAGCAAAAGGTGTTTATTATGAAACACCCCATTTCTAAGATAAAGGTGTTTATCATTAAAAGGGCTAGTGGGAGGATAATAGATCTTGAAGAGTTCAAGAACCACAAAATACTATAAGTCAAATAAGAGGAACTCAGAGATAGACCTATTATACCACAAATCTAATCGTAAATGCGAATAGTACCAAATATACCTAGGAGGTATGGATTCATCATGGATGATGATGATGAGGTACACATCATAGAAGATGATGATCCAGAGTTACATTCGATGAGGTAAGACTTCTAGTGTGTACAAAAGGGTCGATGGGAGCGTCGTGAAATTTCTAGTATTATATGTTGATATACTACTACGGATAAGGAATGACATACTAATGCTACAATCAAGAATGATAAAGTTGTTCAAAACATTCCTCCATGAATGATTTGGGAAGAGTATCATTATTGGGGATGCAAATCTATATGATAGATTTAAGAGGATGCTCGACTTAACCCAAGGAACGATATTCATTTGATGCTAAAGTCGTTTAGCATGGCAAACTCAAGAGATGTCTCATGTAGATGAGCTATGGAGTGTATCTCTCTTAATAGTCCCCACAGACTCCAAAAAGAGATCACATGAGTAACTATCATGTATGCAATGAAATATACGAGACCGATGTTGATCGGTCATATTCGGAGAAGATCACTATAAGACGTTGAAAAACATCTTAAAGTGCTTAACCCAAGCACTAAGGATGTGATCATATTCATGGTGGGTCTAAATTAAAACTAGAGGGCTTAATGACTCAAGTTTTCAAAATGCACTCAAGATGACGTAAAATCCACTCTAAGGTAAAGGGTTACCTTGAATAAAGTGGTGCGAGTTGAATTGAAAGGTTCCAAACAAAGAAAGAGTTCTTTGGTTTAGTGATAAAGACAAAGTATATAGCTATAAATGAAGTCGCAAGTTGATTGTTTGGATTAAAAGTTCATTACGTAACTAGGAATAGTTCCTAAGTCTCGTCTTGGATCTAAACATGTGTTGTGGCACTTTCATTTGATTATTAGAATCATTGAAAGATGGGAAATCACTATAGAGATAGTGGACTCTCATGAACAACATTACATATCCATTAACTAAAGCTTATCCAATGAAAGCAGGATAATCGCTACTTAGAGAAGAAGAGTATTAGATACCATGACCACGACGATTGGCTTTAGTGCAAGTGGGAGATTGAAAGTAATATGCACACAAGCCAATCATGTTTGATGATAAAGCATATACTTTGTAACAATCTTATTCATTTATTAATAAAAAGTATTAATTTATTAAAGGCTTTTAATTATCTACATGATCTTTGTTTTATAATATGTGATAAACCCATAGTTTTAAGCAATGCTTTTAGAATAATGATGATGATCATTCTAATGAGATCTAAATTCTTAGAATGCTTAAAACTAAAATAGTTCCCAATCATTGGATTATTAAATTGGGGATTAGTGAATCCGGATAGATTGGTACATACGTTGCTTGCTCATTGGATGAGGATGATTGATCTCATGATCATTTGTGTGGAGACACTAAAGCAAGTATGTAGGTGCTTATTAGAGAATAAGTTCACCGAACGTTGGCTCGCTAAGGAATACCTAATGGAGTTTTATTTGCTGTCAATAGGAATTCTGTAGTGATAGTAAGTACAAGTAATCCTTGGACTTGAGATCATCATATAGTATCTTGTGTATGATGAGTTATACTTTGACTTATTCCTTAAGACCCTTAGGGTATATCAAAGGGTATGCTTGGGTATAATAAGTTATACATGGAGATAATGTATGATCAATAAAGAATCTACCACTTCTAATAAAGAGAGAAATGTCCTATGTGATTCGATAAATGACAACCCAAGAGTCCTTGGCTAAGGCGTAATGAAATTAGAAAGGAGTTTCTAATTTGCATTATTTGAGTTGTGCATTTAAGGATCGAAATACATATAATTAAATAAAATAAGACTTGATGATGAATTCCATGTCTTATATTTAATTGGGACATTGTATGGTGGAAGGATTGAATTGTATTTGGTAACTATTTACTCAAAGGTTCTTTAATGATTAATGTTGAAATCTATATTATCCGGAAAGTCGTTGATCGCTAGGAGGCTTATCCTATTGTAGAATAAATATTATTTAAATAAATTAATTGTTTAATTTATTTATTTAAATAAGATTAGAATTGTTCTAATTGATTTATTCACAAACCTTTTAATATGGAGAACCTAAAGGGTCACACCATAAAAAGGAAGAATAATTATTTAAGAAGTTAATGGCATAATCGTAATAATATATGTTATGTATATTTAATTTAATCTATGGTGATAGAATAAATTAAATAGCTTAATATTTATTATTTAATATTTTAGAAATATTAAATATAAATTAATAAGAGGAGTCTTATTAATATTATTACAATTATTATTATTTTAATTTCTAAAAGAGTTTAGGAATTAATTTAATATAAGTACTCTCATTTATTCCTAATAAGATTAGGAGGTTAAATTAATTAAAAGAGTTTAATTAATTATCCCTAATAAGATTAGGGAGTTTAATTAATTAAAAGAATTTAATTAATTAATTAAAACCCAATTCCTTAATTGTTAAGGTGGGTTGCCCACATCTATAAATAAGAGGAGTCTTATTATGGGTGGTATGGGTTGTTGACTTTTACAACGTAATAATTCCAATTTGTTGGAGAGTACCCTTTTCTATAGAGATAGAAAACTAGGGTTAGCCATAACACCCATCTTCTTGAATTTTATTCTTCCTTGGTGGATCACCTCTAGAGGCCAAACATTTGGGTGGCTAACGTTGATCAAAGGAAGGAACCAAACCCGGTGGATTCAAGATTGAACGCGAAAGGATTTGGAGGTGAACTTGTACCTGAGGAAGCTCGATCTTCAAGGGTATGATTTATTCTTTATCTTTTCGTTTAATTAATAATTATGCATAAAGGATGATCCGGGTATATGGTTTGTAAATTTTTTAAACTCTAATTTTACACGCTTCCGCTAATTTTTGCAATTTGATTGCGTTATGAATATTACAAACCTAACAGGGGATTGATGTTGGTTATGGGGGGATAAAAAAATCTAGTGGTATATATTATATTGATAGAAAACATGTGTTTATATATATATATATATTATATTTAATTGTTAGTTGATTGCATTAATTGCATTAATTGTTAGTTGATTGGATTAAGTGATTGAAGAAAATAATTTTGTTCATGAACAGTGCACTTCCATTCTCCTATAAATAGAAGCTCATTCCTTCATTATTTATTACGAATTCACTGAAACTCCAGAGTGAGAAATTATAGAGAAACTATAGAAAAGTATTCTGCTACTTCCCTACTCTTATATTCAGTTTCTTTTACGGTAAGGGGTGTTATTCTTTCTTATTCATGAAGAGAACTGTTGTTATTCCATTTCTTAATATTCTATTGGAATAACCTGTATACGAGGTCTACCCTATACTTGGTGACATTCTTCTATTATTTTACTTTACAAAGAAGTATCATGTTGACAATTTGGACGTTATTAGTTCCTGAATAAATTAATTCGTGAACTTGTTTTATTGAACTCTTATATCATTGACATCATCCTCATGTTTATATTTTTTTTGAAAGTCATCTGTGGCCTGTAGTGCATAGATGGACTTGGTATGATTATGACCAGGGATTAGTCGGTGTAATCATGACCGTAATGTTACAAATAATGTGATAAAAGTCCTCATTGGCCCGTAGTGCATTGATGGACAGTTGTTGGCATGATCATGACCATTGATGAATACACGAATATCCTTGGCCCGTAGTGCATGGATAATTTATGGTCGTGACCCTGATGAATATCCTTGGCCGTAGTGCAGGGATGATGTGGATTATTTAATAAGCTGAGTCTCAGCGATAAAAGTGTTGAAAAACCTTTTAAATCATAAAAGATAGTAGATTTTATTCTCTACTTGACTCTTTTAATGGATTGCATGTCCACTGCAGTTAAACTTGATGTCTATTGTATATTATTAGTTTAACATTGTTGAAGACTAATGATAATTTATTCTGCATTATCTTAGTCATAATATTTCTTACTGGGCTAGTTGAGCTCACCCTTTCTTTCACTGTTCTCTTCAGGAAATGAGAACGTAGCTGAGACGAGTCGGGGAACGGAGTGATGGTCCGGATGATAGTATTAGCTAGTAGTCCTCACTATTCTGTTAAATAGTGTGACAATAAATGTAATGAGGACTTATTTTGAGAATGGATATTGTCTAGAAGGAAGTATTTGTATTTAAACTCACAACTCTCTTGTTGTATAATTAAGATTGTATTTTTATTCTCTACCATGTATTTGGCGACTCAGAATAGGTGATGTATTCCTATTTTGGGGGCGTCACAGTTGGTATCAAAGCTTAGGGATATGATCCCTGGCTAAGATGTGAGACAAGAACTAGGAGGGGAGAGACGGGGAATTCTTTCGCTAGTATGACCTAACAAAGTTTATTTGGTATTTAATTGGTCGGTCAAAGTATAAGGATAATATGTGTTATGTTTTAACTCTTGTTTTGTGACAGTATTTGAAAATGGCATCCGAGAATGTTGAGAACATCAATGGAGCACAGGAGACCGTTGAGTCTCCACAGATCAATAGTCAGGATAATGTGCATCAGGAAGGCAACAATCCTCAGGCAAACAACAACACTGACCAAATGATGAACGATGGAATGTTCCAAGGCTTCATTAAATTCATGCAATATCAGGCAAGAGCGGCTCCTATCCAAAATGCAGGTGGAAACACTGATAACTCTCAGATGGTCACCGCCAAGCAGTTTCAGGAACTAGAACCACCGAAGTTCTTTGGAGAGCCAAAACCACTTAAGGCGGAGACGTGGATTAAGTAGATCAATAAGATATTTGATGTATTGGGATGCTCCGAGGAGCAAAAGGTTCCTTTTGCCACCTTCATGTTTAAGTCAGAGAGGCGATTCATGGTGGGAATCAGAAAAGCGTACTCAACTCCGCCAGACCTTCAAGATGTCTTGGGAAAATTTTAGGAACTGTTCAACGACAAGTACTTTCCCAAAAGTATTCATCACATGAAAGAGGTAGAGTTCATCAAGCTAGAACAAAACAACATGACCGTATCGCAGTACGAAGCCAAGTTTGCCGAGTTGTCCCGATTTTCATCCCATTTGGTTGATAATGAGGAGAGAATGACGCGAATGTTTTTAAGAGGTTTGAAACCTGAGATACATCAATATCTTATCTCTCATAAACTATGTTTGTATTCAGATGTTGTTAATAGGGCTCAGTTATTGGAGCGTGATAATGAGTCAACCCAACCAAAAGAGAGCAACCGAAAAAATGATAATACCAGCGAGAACAGTCATCGAAGCGGTGACAACAAGCGTGGAGGGAATCAACAGGCCAGAAATGGTAACCACTTCGGTGGTAATCAGGGCCAAAACAGTAAGAATGGACATTTCAAGAAGAGGAGATTCAACAATGATGGAAAGACGTCAGCACCAGCACCCGTTGTTAAAGAAGGAGAACGACCATCTATCATATGTTTCAAATGCGGAGGGAAGAGACACATTAGTCCAAATTATGCGATGCCGTCCAAAGCATGTTAATTGTGGGAGGGAAGGTCACCTAGACCGATTTTATCATTCACTAAAGATAAGTTCAACTAGGATGGAGGCACCAAAGGCCGTCCCAGAAAAGTCAAAGCCGGTAGTGCAAGGGAGAGCGTTTGTTGTGACCTCCTAGAAAGCAAGGAACCTGAACGAGGTCATCACGGGTAAGCTAATCATAAACTCTAGCGAAGTTTATACTTTATTTGATACTGGTTCTACCCATTCATTCATTTCTCCTACTTGCGCTCAACGTTTAAATTTGACTCCGGAGAAATTAGACTTTGACTTATCTGCTGAAACCTCGTTGGGAGAAACCTTCATTACATCCATGGTTTATAAGTCTTGTTCGATTCAAATTGGTAACCACACGTTACTTGTCGATCTTATTTCTTTGAAAATACTTGCATTTGATGTGATTCTAGGGATTGATTGGTTAACTACTCATCATGCAAAAATTGATTATTTTCGAAAGGTTGTTAGCTTTCATATTCCTAATCAACCTATTATGCGAATTCAAGCAACCAAACCATTAAAATCAATCACTATCATCTCAAGCCATAAAGCTATTCGTTTATTAAAAAATGGATGTCAAGCTTTCTTAGCTCATGTCACGGATCTAAACAAAAATACGTCAGTTTTGAATGATATTTCTATTGTTAATGAATTTCCTGACGTATTTCCTGAAGAACTTCCTGGCCTACCCCCAGAGCGTGAAATTGAATTTTGTATCGACCTTGAACCCGGTACAAAACCCATTTCCAAAGCCCCATATCGAATGGCTCCTATTGAACTTCAGGAGTTAAAGACCCAACTACAAGAATTGTTAGACATTGGCTTTATTCGTCTAAGTACTTCTCCTCGGGGTGCTCTGCTCTATTCGTGAAGAAGAAAGATGGGAGTATGCGACTTTGTATTGATTATCGGGAGTTGAATCATGTCACCATCAAAAATAGGTACCCATTGCCACGTATTGATGACCTGTTTGACCAGTTACAAGGAGCCAAATTTTTTTCAAAGATTGATCTTCGTTCCGGATATCACCAGTTGAAGATTAGAACCGATGACATTCCAAAAATGGCATTCAGAACTCGGTACGGGCATTATGAGTTCCTAGTCATGTCTTTTGGATTGACTAATGCTCCTGTTGCCTTCATGGATATGATGAATCGAGTATTCAAGGAATATTTGGATCACTTTGTGGTCGTCTTTATTGATGACATCCTCATATATTCCAAAACTCGTGAAGATCATGAGCAACACTTGAGGCTGATACACCAAAAGCTTCGTGAATATAAGCTTTATGCCAAGTTGAAGAAATGCGAGTTCTGGCTTGAGAAAGTAGCATTCGTTGGGCACGTGGTATCAAGTTATGGAATATCTGTTGACCCAGCAAAGATTGAAGCTATTCAAAGCTGGGAGCAACCTAAATCGATGGATCAAGTATCGTAGCTTTCTCGGTTTAGCTGGTTATTATCGGAGATTCGTGGAAGGATTTTCTCGAATCGCAACTCCACTAACTCAGCTAACTCGGAAAGATACAAAATTCGGTTAGAGCGATGAATGTGATAAGAGTTTTCAAGAACTCAAGAGGAGACTCATTTCAGCACCTGTTCTGACAATACCATTTGGTTCGGAGGGATTTGTCATCTACAGCGATGCTTCAGGTAAAGGGTTAGGATGTCTTCTCATGCAACATGGGAAAATCATAGCCTATGCCTCACGATAACTCAAATAATATGAGAGGAATTATCCTACTCATGATCTAGAGTTGGCAGCTGTTGTCTTCGCACTAAAGATTTGGAGGCATTACTTGTATTGGGAGAAAGTGGAGATCTTTACGGATCATAAAAGCCTCAAATATTTATTCACTCAAAAGGAACTCAACATGAGACAGCGACGTTGGCTTGAACTGTTGAAAGATTATGATCATACCATCCAATACCTTCCTGGAAAAGCGAACGTGGTAGCTGACGCATTGAGTAGAAGATCATATGCGGGTACGAGTGCGATATTGTCAACGCAAAGACCCATTTTGTATGACTTGCAAAGGATGGAGATAGAGAGAAAGACTCCAGAAACCCACGTGATGATGACGAATATACGAGTAGAATCGACTTTAATTGATAAAGTTAAAGCTGCTCAAACTACAGACCTGGAGCTGATGCGTATGAGGAAAAAAGTACAAGAAGGTGCTATGTCGGAAGCAAGAATCGATGAAGAAGGAATAATACGAGTCAACTCTAGACTTTGTGTTCCTAACGACCCTGAGTTAAAGTATAAAATCATGATAGAGGCGCAAAATACACCGTTTGCAATCCATCCTGGGAGTACCAAAATGTATCGTGATCTACATCATACATTTTGGGGGAGCAATATGAAGAGAGAGATAGCGCTGTTTATCTCAAGGTGTCTAACTTGTCAACGAGTCAAGGCGGAGCATCAAGTACCAAAAGGTCCATTGCAACCACTTGAAATTCTAGAATGGAAGTGGGAGCACATTACCATGGATTTCGTTACTGGTCTTCCCAAGGTTTCTCAAGGCATTGAAGCAATTTGGGTCATTATTGATAGATTGACCAAGTCTGCTCACTTCTTACCAATACGAGAAACTTATACACTTGAACGCCTTGCTCGTATGTACATAAACGAGATTGTAAGATCGCATGGTATGCCAAAGATCCATAGTTTCCGATCGAGACCCAAGATTCACTTCACGATTTTGGGTTAGTTTGCAAAAAGCTATGGGCACGGATTTACGATTTAGTTCGAATATCATCCTCGATTTTATTGGACAATCAAAGAGGACTATTCAAACTCTGGAAGATTTATTAAGACTCCGTGTCCTTGACTTCAAGGGAAGTTGGGATAAGTTCTTACCATTGGTGGAGTTTTCCTACAACAACAGTTATCAATCAAGTATTGGCATGGCTCCATTCGAGGCGTTGTATGGAAGAAAGTGTCGTTCTCCAGTATGCTGGGATGAGGTGGGTGAAGCAACTTTGTTGGGACTTGAGTTGGTACGTATGACTACGGAAAAAATTCAAGCGATCTGACAACGTATAAAGACCTCACAAGATCGACAAAAGAGTTATGCTGATCTTCATCGAAAGGACGTGGAATTCGATATAGGAGATCATGTGTTGTTACGTGTTGCTCCATGGAAAGGAGTTACAAGATTTGAAAAGAGAGGAAAGCTCAATCCTCGATTCATTGGCCCATTTTTAATCCTTGATCGAGTAGGAACTATGGCCTATAGACTTGCTTTACCGCCAAGTATGTCTCGTGTTCATAACGTTTTTCACATATCCATGTTACGTAAATATGTGGATCTCCCGAACCACATTATTGAGTTAGAACTAGATGAAATAACGGTAGATTTAACATATGAAGAGGTTCCTGTTTAAATCTTGGATAAGAAGGAACATATTCTACGCTCCAAGGTTATACCTCAAGTCAAAGTTTTATGGAGGAACCACAATGTTGAGGAAATGACCTGGGAGTTAGAATCTGAAATGAAATCAAGGTATCCTTACCTCTTTGACATACCAGGTACGTACCCTACTTTCGAGGGCGAAATTTCTTAAGAAGGGGAGATTGTGAGACCCCAGATTTTATGAATAAATATTTAATTTTCTCAAAATATTTTTTTTAATATTATGGTGTGGATTTGATATAATGTTATAGTTGTGGGTAATATTTATAAATTTTGCAAAGTATGCAAGTTGTTATATTATATTCGATTGGTCGGGAATATTCTTTGTGTCAGGGAATATTCGGACGACGGCACAATCATTGGTGGACCCCAAAACCGAATTTATTGTCGGATTGAGAAAACGACAAAAATATTTTATTGAAAATAACTACGGAAGTTTTACCGTTAATAACTACTCTACTAGAGTAAATGTACACGATGTCTACGCGTGGTTGCATAGTAGCACACTTGATTGATTATTAATTCTTACGTGAGAAGTCACTCAGTTTTGTTCAATTATTGCTATAGTAATTGTTGCATAGTATCTCACGTTATTTGATTCAATTATTGTCGATATTTTATATATTATTAAATAAATAATTGAAATGACAGAGTTATTAATATTATAAATTGCAAAATTAACGATGTCTAGAAGTTCTGCCAAGGAGAGGTTTGGTCACCTAATTGCGTGCCAATAGGGAGAAATCCTTATTGAAAGCCCTCTTCACGAGGAACGACACAGTCGATTAATATTGTGAATTGTAATAAAGATGATAAATGTTGTTAAAATTATTAAGGTGATTTTTTTATGAAGTCTGCTTATTTTATGGATTCCTATTTACCCATTTTTCAAAATAATCGGTAAAAATTTTTTAAAGGTGGGGCCCACATGTGGGGCCCATTTGTGTTGGAAAAATGATTTTAGAAATGGAAGAGTATACGTATGGTAGTATATGTATGTATTGAGTATATGGTGGGATAAAATGATATGTGAAAGTGATAGGTGTGTGATGTGTGTGTGAGTGGAAAATGGTGGAAAAGTGGTAGTGTGATAGTGATGTGTAAGAGTGTAGTGAAATTAATTTTTGGGTGGGTGGGGGATTGATGTTGGTTATGGGGGGATAAAAAATCTAGTGGTATATATTATATTGATAGAAAACATGTGTTTATATATATATATTATATTTAATTGTTAGTTGATTGCATTAATTGCATTAATTGTTAGTTGATTGCATTAAGTGATTGAAGAAAATAATTTCTTTCATGAAACAAAGATTGCACTTCCATTCTCCTATAAATAAAGCTCATTCCTTCATTATTTCTTACTTAATTCACCGAAACTCCGGAGAGAGAAATTATAGAGAAACTATAGAAAAGTATTCTCGCTACTTCCCTACTCTTATATTCAGCTTTTTTTACTGTAAGGTGTTATTCTTTCTTATTCATGAAGAGAACTGTTGTTATTCCATTTCTTATTATTCATTGGAATAACTCAGATACGCTGGATCTACCCTATACTTGGTGACATTCTTCTATTATTCTGCTTTTATTATTCTCGCTGGAACATCCTCGCATACATGTGTTTTACACCGGACTGGTTCATCTTTTGTTATTATTCTGTTGGAATATCCATGCATGTGTGTTTTACACCGACCGGTTCCATCTTTATTTATTATTCTCAGGAATATCACATGCATGCGTTTCTGTACGGACTGGGTTCCATTATTTATTATTCTGTTGGGACATCCCGCCGGTGTGAATTTCACCGACCGTTCCGTTATTATTATTCATTGGAATAACTTTGTCATGCTGAAGTACCATATGCATGGTGATTTCTTTTGTTATTCTATTCGTTATTATACTCGGTTGGTTAAAATTTTAACTTCTATACTCCATGAACTTAGTGGAATATCCTTGATATTTAAGCTTCATCCAAAGATTTTTCATGGAAATATTCTTCCGAGCATTCTTGAATTTTACTCTACAAAGCGATTATCATGTTGACAATTTGGGCGTTATTAATTCCTGAATAAATTAATTCGTGAACTTGTTTTATTGAACTCTTATATCATTGTCATCATCCTCATGTTTATATTTTTTTTTGAAAGTCATCATGGCACTGTGTAGTGCATGTAGATGGACTAGGTATGATTATGACCGAGGATTGTTCGGTGTAATTATGGCCGTAATGTTACAAATAATGTGATAAAAGTCCTCATTGGCCCGTAGTGCATTGATGGGCCATGATTGTTGGCATGATCATGACCATTGATGAATACACGAATATCCTTGGCCCGTGAGTGCATGGATAATTTGTGGTCGTGACCACGATGAATATCCTTTCTTAGTCTGGTGGATGATATGGATTATTTAATAAAATTTGAGTCTCGTGATAAAAGTGATGAAAAACCTTTTAAATCATAAAAGATAGTAGATTTTATTCTCTACTTGACTCTTTCAATGGATTGCATGTCCGCTGCAGTTAAACTTGATGTCTATTGTATATTATTAGTTTAACATTGTTGAAGACTAATGATAATTTATTCGCATTATCTTAGTTATAATATTTCTTCTTCGGGCTAGTTGAGCTCACCCTTTCTTTCACTGTTCTCTTCAGGAAATGAGAACGTAGCTGGGACGAGTCGGGGAACGGAGTGATGGTCCGGATGATAGTATTAGCTTGTAGTCCTCACTATTCTGTTAAATAGTGTGACAATAAATGTAATGAGGACTTATTCTGAGAGTGAATATTGTCTAGAAGACAGTATTTGTATTTAAACTCACAGCTCTCTTGTTGTATAATTAAGATTGTATTTTTATTCTGTACAATGTATTTGGCGACTCAAAATAGGTGATGTATTCATATTTTGGGGGCGTCATAATATATCCCACATTCATTGTAAAAATATCACCATTATTATATTATTAAAATATAATAATATATTTAAATGAATTATTTTATCAGAAAAAGATAAAATATTAATTTTTCAACAATTGTCACATTGAAATTTTCTCCACATATTTCCACATAAAATGAATATTTTTCATTATCATATAAATTAATAATTAATTATCGCGCAATTAGGTGACCAAACCTCTCATTAGACAGAACTTTCTAGACATTGCCAATAATGTTATCTAATAATATTATTCAAATAATATGAATTATTGATCCGATAATGGAAAATATAGTGTAATGACAATTATTGAAACAACAATAATATAAAATATCAACATAGCAATTATTGAATCAATAAAATAAAGTATTGAACAGTAATTACTGTAACAATTATTGAGTAGTGCCTTCTTACGTAAGAATCAATAATTGGTGTAATACCGTGTGCTATTGTGTTTTAACCACCGGGTATTCCAACAGTATTAACGGTAACAACTATGCCGTTATTTATAAACAACTTATATTTGTCATTTTTTCATCCAATCTCTTTCCGTTATGGGGCCCACACAAGGTCGTCATACCATCGCATTTAATATTCCCCGACAAAGAAGAATATTCCACGACCAAACGAATATTCCTCGACAACAATGAATATTTTATAACCACTTGCTTATTGAAATATTTGCGCATTTTACCCATAACTAACCACATTAATCAAATCAACCCTTACTATTTCAAAATAATAAATAAAGGAAGTTTAATTTCATTTGTAATAAGTTGGGGTCTTACATGAGCTGTGAGTTTTAGTACAAATATTATCTTCTAGACAGTATTCAAACTCAAAATAAGTCCTCAATACATTTATTATCACACTAATCTGTAGAATAGTGAGGACTACTAAAGCCATCATCTGGACCATCACTCCATTCCTCGACTTGTCCCAGCTACGTTCTCATTTCCTGAAGAGAACAGTGAAAGAAAGGGTGAGCTCAACTAGCCCAGTAAGAAATATTATGGCTAAGATAATGCAGAATAAATTATCATTATCCTTCAACAGTGTTAAACTGATACAATATAACAAACATCAAGTTTAACTGCAGCGGAACAAGCAATCCATTAGAAGAGTCAAGTAGAGAATAAAATCTACTATCTTCTATGATTTAAAAGGTTTTCATCACTTTTATCGCCGAGACTCAAATTATTAAGTAAAAACCACGCCATCCCCTCGCAGATTACTACGGCCAAGGATATTCATTAGTATCACGACCACAAATTATCCATGCACTACGGGCCAAGGATATTCGTGTTTTCATCAATGGTCATGATCATGCCAACAATTGTCCATCAATGCACTACGGGCCAATGAGGACTTTTACCACATCATCTGTAACATTACGGTCATGACTATACCGAATAATCCCTGGTCATAATCATACCAAGTCCATCTATGCACTACAGGCCACAGATGACTTTCAACATAATATAAACATGAGGATGATGACAATACCATAATAATTCAATAAAACAAGTTCAAGAATTAAATTTTAAAGATTTATAAGTTAATTTATCCTGAACTCAAAAAACGTCCAAATTGTCAGCATGATACTTCTTTGTGGAGTAAAATTCAAGAATGCTCAAAAGAATATTTCTATGAAAAGATACTGGATGAAGCGCAAATATCCAGGATATTCTACTAATTTCATGTAGTATAGAAGCCAAAACTTTAACCAACTGTGTATAATAGAGTATATGAAACTGCACATGGATTTTCGCCCGCCATGCGGTAATCAACGTAGACAGATCATTTCCATAATTTAATAAGGAATGAATACAAAGGATCATTCACCATGCATGTGGTAATCCATATAGACAGGTTATTCCAACAGAATAATAAAGAATGGAATAACAGAAGAATTCACCATGCATACGATAGACCGCACAGACAGGTTATTCCCAACAGAATAATAAAGAATGAAATAACAATAGAATTCACCAGGCATGTGATAGACCATACAGACAGGTTATTTCAACAGAATAATAAATAATGGAACCAGGTCATACATAATACACACATACATGATATTCCAACAGAATAATAAAGAATGGAATAACAGAAGAATTTCACCATGTATGCGGTACTTCGCATAAACAGGTTATTCCAACATAATAATAAGGAATGGAATAATAATAGCTCTCTTCATGAAAATAAAAGAAATAATACCTCTTACCTTAGAAGAAAACTGGATACTAGAATAGTGAGGTAGCAGACTTCTCTTCTTAGTTCTCTCTATAATTTCTCTCTATAATAATTGTTCTATAGCTTTAGTGAATTGGTGAGAAATGAAGGAAGAATGAGCTTCTATTTATAGAAAAATATAGTTTTGATAATTGCACGTTTTGGGGCTCGAAAAATTATAGTACAATACCTCCAACTTTTTTTTTCATTTTAAATTTAGTCCTGCAAGTATTATCAAACTTGCACCACCTCCCCTAATAGTAAATAATGCGAATCAATAGTTCGATCATGTGATTCAATAGTTATAATCATGTGAAAATACGAATAACAGTATAGTACCTCCATCTATACCTCCATCTTTAACTTAGACATGCAAGTATTATCAATCTTGCACCAACTCCCCTAATAGTACATGAATGTGAATAAATAGTACACACATGTGAACAAATAGTTATAATCATGTGAATTAATAGTAATTAATTCCTCATTTATCCAATTAATTACCCGATAACTTCCAGACATCAATTATTATCGAATTAAATGTCAATTTTCACTAACACTAGTAATTCCAACACAATGGAACTATCAATTTCATCTTTAATCAACACGAACTTATTCATCATTAATATTATAACTCACAATATTTAACAACCAGGTCATTTTCAGGAAAGAGAGGGCATTCCGATAAGGAATTCTCCTTATTGGCGCGCAATTAGATGACCAAACCTCTCCCTGACAGAACTTCTAGACATTGTAAATATTATAATTTAATAATATGAATAACTTTGTCGTCTCAATTATTGATTTAATAATATATCATATTATGCGGATGATCTTTGTGACAATAATTGAATCAATAATATGAGAGATATGATCAAAGCCAATTCTCGTAGCAATAATTGAGTATAATGAGTGACTTCTTACGTAAGCATCAATAATCAATACTGGTGTGCTACTACTTATAACGCCAGTATTATTGTACTTTTACTACTAAGGGTAGTTCAATGCTTTAAGCTGTAACACTTTTGCCGTTATTTTTATAAAAGATAATTACATCATTTTCTTACTACGACAATACTTCCGCTAGGTGGGGTCCACTTAATGATTGTGCCGTCGTATTTAATATTCCCTGTTAAAACGAATATTCCTCGACCAATCGAATATTATATAACCATTGGCTTACTTTGCAAAATTTATAAATATTACCCACAACTATAACATTATATCAAATCCACACCATAATATTCAAAAAAATATTTTGAGAAATTAATCTTTATTCATAAAAGTTGGGGTCTTACAGGTATGATGCTTCAGGACCAAGTAATTCTTCATTATCCTCACGAGGTCTAAAAGGGTTCTTTTTTAAATCAAGTGATCTAACAACCATTGGGGTACTCAATAGATGAGCTTTATCCATATAAAATCTTTTAAGGACCTTCTCTATGTAAGTTGACTGATGAATGAAAATTCCATCTGCTAAATGCTCGATCTGCAGGTCGAGACAAAATTTTGTTTTTCCTAAATCTTTCATCTTAAATTCTTTCTTTAAATAATTCATTATTTTTGGAATCTCATCATGAGTTCCAATAATATTTAAATCATCAAGATACACAGCAATAATAGCAAAACCAGATTCTGACTTCTTTATAAAAACACATGGGCATATAGGGTTATTATTATACCCTTCTTTCAATAAATATTCACTAAGATGATTGTACCACATGCGTCCTGATTGCTTTAACCCATATAGGGACCTTTGCAACTTGATTGAGTAAACTTCCTGGGGATTTAAACTATATGTGTAAGACCCCAACTTTTATGAATAAAAATGTATTTTCTATAAATGTGTAAGACCCCAACTTTTTATATTTGCGCTTCATCTAGTATCTTTTCATAGAAATATTCTTCTGAGCATTCTTGAATTTTACTCTACAAAGAAGTATCATGTTGACAATTTGGACGTTATTAGTTCTTGGATAAATTAATTCTTGAACTTGATTTATTGAATTCTTATATCATTGTCATCATCCTCATGTTTATATTTTACTGAAAGTCATCTATGGCTTGTAGTGCATAGATGGACTTGGTATGATTATGACCAGGGATTATTCGGTATAATCATGATCGTAATGTTACAAATGATGTGTTAAAAGTCCTCATTGGCTCGTAATGCATTGATGGACAGTTGTTGGCATGATCATGACCATTGATGAATACACAAATATCTTTGGCCCGTAGTGTATGGATAATTTGTGGTTGTGATACTAATGAATATCCTTGGCCGTAGTGCAGGGATGATGTGGATTATTTATTAAGCTGAGTCCCAGCGATAAAAGTGATGAAAAACTTTTTAAATCATAAAAGATAGTAGATTTTATTCTCTACTGACTCTTTTAATAGATTGCATGTTCATTTGCAGCTTAAACTTGATGTCTATTGTATTTTATCGGGTTTAACATTATTGAAGACTAATGATAATTTATTCGCATTATCTTAGTCATAATATTTCTTCTTGGGCTAGTTGAGCTCACCCTTTCTTTCACTTTTTTCTCTTGAGGAAATGAGAACGTGTCCTGGGACTAGTCGGGGAACAAAGTGATGGTCCGGATGATAGTATTAGTAGTCCTCACTATTCTGTTAAATAGTGTGATAATAAATATAATGAGGACTTATTCTGAGAGTGGATATTGTCTAGAAGACAATATTTGTATTAAAACTCACAGCTTTCTTGTTGTATATTAAAGATTGTATTTGTATTCTGTACCATGTATTTGGCGACTCAGAATATGTGTTGTATACCTATTTTGGGGGTGTTACAGTTGGTATCAAAGCTTATGGATATGATCCCTGGCTGAGATATGAGACAAGAACTAGGAGGGGAGAGACGGGGAATTCCTTCGCTAGTATGACCTACCTAAATCTATTTGATATTTAATTGGTCGGTCAGAGTATAGGGATAATATGTGATATGTTAATTAACCCTTGTTTTGTGGTAGTGTTTGAAAATGGCATCCGAGAATGTTGAGAACATCAATGGAGCACATGAGACCGTTGAGTCTCCACAGATCAATAATCAGGATAATGTGCATTAGGAAGGCGACAATCCTCAGGCAAACAACAACACTGACAAAATGATGAACGATGGAATGTTCCGAGGCTTCATGCAATTCATGCAACATCAGGCGAGAGCGGCTCCTGTCCAAAATACAGGTGGAAACACTGGCAACTCTTGGACGGTCACCGCCAAACAGTTCAAGGAGCTGGGACCACCAGAGTTTTTTGGAGAACCAAAACCACTTAAGGCGGAGACGTGGATAAAACAAATCAATAAGATATTTGATGTCTTGGGTTACTCTGAGGAGAAAAAGGTTCCCTTTGCCACCTTCATGTTGTGGGCAGAGGCAGATTACTAGTGGGAATCTGTAAAGCGTACTCAACCTGCCACACTGAAGATGACTTGGGAGAAGTTCCAAGAATTGTTCAACGACAAGTACTTTCCCAAAAGTATTCGTCACATGAAAGAGGTAGAGTTCATTAAGCTGGAGCAAAACAACATGACCGTGTCGTAGTACGAAGCCAAGTTTGCCGAGTTGTCCCGGTTTGAGTCCCATTTGGTTTATAATGAGGAGAGAATGACACGAATGTTTCTAAGAGGTTTGAAACCCGAGATACGTCAATATTTTCTCTCTCATAAACTGTGTTTGTATTCAGATGTTGTTAATAGGGCTCAATTATTGGAGCGCGATAATGAGTCAACCCAACCAAAAGAGAGCAGCCGACAAAATGATAATACCAGTGATAACAGTCATCGAAGCGGTGATAATAAGCGTGGATGGAATCAACATGCCAGAAATGGTAACCACTTCGGTGGTAATCATGGCTAAAGTAATAAGAATGGACATTTCAAGAAGAGGAGATTCAACAATGATGGAAAGACGTTAGCACCATCACCCGTGGTTAAGGAAGGAGAACGATCACCTATCATATGCTTCAAATGCGGAGGGGAAGGACACATCAGTCCAAACTGCGCGATGCCGTCCAAAGCATGTTATAATTGTGGAAGAGAAGGTCACCTAGCCCAATTTTGTTGTTTACCAAAAACAAGTTCAGCTAGGATGGAGGCACCAAAGGACGTCCCAGAAAAGTTAAAGCTAGTAGTGCAAGGGAGAGCGTTTGTCGTGACCTCCCAGAAAGCAAGGAACCCGAACGAGGTCATCACGGGTAAGCTTATCATAAACTCTAGCGAAGTATATACCTAATTTGATACCGGGTCTACCCATTCTTTTATTTCTCCTAGTTAAACACGCGTTTAAATTTGACTCCGGAGAAATTAGACTTTGACTTATCTGTTGAAACTCCGTTGGGAGAAACCTTCATTACATCCACTGTTTATAAGTCTTGTTTGGTTCAAATCGGTACCCTCACATTACCTATCGATCTTATTTCATTGAAAATACTTGCATTTGACGTAATTCTAGGGATTGATTGGTTAACTACTCATCATGCAAAAATTGATTATTTTCGTAAGGTTGTTAGCTTTCATATTCCTAACCAACCTATTATGCGAATTCAATCAACCAAACCATTAAAATCAATCACTATCATCTCAAGCCATAAAGCTATTCGTTTATTAAAAAATAGATGTCAAGCTTTCTTAGCTCATGTCACGGATCTAAACAAAAATACATCAGTTTTGAATGATATTTCCATTGTTAATGAATTTCCTGACGTATTCCCTGAAGAACTTCCTGGCCTACCCCCAGAGCGTGAAATTAAATTTTGTATCGACCTTGAACCCGGTACAAAACCCATTTCTAAAGCCCTATATTGAATGGATCCTATTGAACTTCAGGAGTTAAAGACCCAACTGTAGGAATTGTTAGACATTGGCTTTATTCGTCCTAGTACTTCTCCTTGGGGTGCTCCTATTCTATTCGTGAAGAAGAAAGATGGGAGTATACGACTTTGTATTGATTATCGGGAGTTGAATCATGTCACCATCAAAAATAAGTACCCATTGCCACGTATTGATGACTGTTTGACCAGTTGCAAGGCGCGAAATTCTTTTCAAAAATTGATATTCGTTCTGGATATCACCAATTGAAGATTAGAACCGATGACATTCCAAAGACGGCTTTCAGAACTTGATACGGGCATTATGAATTCCTAGTCATGTCTTTTGGATTGACTAATGCTCCTGCTGCCTTCATGGATATGATGAACCGAGTATTCAAGGAATATTTGGATCACTTTGTGGTCGTCTTTATTGATGACATCCTTATTTATTCCAAAAGCCATGAAGATCATGAGCAACACTTGAGGCTGATACTCCAAAAGCTTCGTGAATATAAGCTTTATGCCAAGTTGAAGAAATACGCGTTCTAGCTTAAGGAAGTAGTATTCCTTGGGCACGTGGTATCAAGTCATGGAATATCTGTTAACCCCGCAAAGATTGAAGCTATTCAAAGCTGGGAGCAACCTAAATCAGTAACCGAAGTACGTAGCTTTCTCGGCTTAGCTGGTTATTATCAGAGATACATGGAAGGGTTTTCTCGAATTGCTACTCCCTTAACTCAGCTGACTTGGAAAGATATAAAATTCGGTTGGAGTGAGGAATGCGAGAAGAGTTTTCAAGAACTCAAGAGGAGGCTCATTTCAGCACCTGTTCTGACAATACCATCTGGCTCGGAGGGATTTGTCATCTACAGTGATGCTTCGGTCAAAGGGTTAGGATGTGTTCTCATGCAACATGGGAAAGTCATAGCCTATGCCTCTTGACAACTCAAAGAATATGAGAGGAATTATCCTACTCATGATCTAGAGTTGGCAGCTGTTGTTTTCACACTTCAAATTTGGAGGCATTACTTGTATGGGAAGAAAGTGGCGATCTTTACGGATCATAAAAGCCTCAAATATTTCTTTACTCAAAAGGAACTAAACATGTGACAGCGACGTTGGCTTGAACTATTGAAAGATTATGATCATACCATCCAATACCATCCTGGAAAAGCGAACGTGGTAGCTGACGTATTGAGTAGAAGATCATATCTTGACGAAAAGCGATATTATCAACGCAAAGGCCCATTTTGTATGACTTGCAAAGGATAAAGATAGAGATAAAAACTCCAGGGACCCACGTGATGATGGCGAATATACGAGTAGAAATGACTTTAATTGATAAAGTTAAAGCTGCTCAAGCTACAGACCTGGAGCTGATGCGTATGAGGAAGAAAGTACAAGAAGGTGCTATGCCGGAAGCAAGAATCGATGAAGAAGGAATACTTCGAGTCAACTCCAAACTTTGTGTTCCTAACGACCCTGATTTAAAGTATAAAATCATGATGGAGGCGCACAACACACCGTTTGCAATCCATCCTGGGAGTACCAAAATGTATCATGATCTTCGACATACATTTTGGTGGGGCAATATGAAGAGGGAGATAACGCTGTTTATCTCAAGGTGTTTAACCTATCAACGAGTCAAGGTATAACATCAAGTACCAAAAGGTCTATTGCAATCACTTGAAATTCTAGAATGGAAGTGGGAACACATTACCATGGATTTCGTTACTGGTCTTCCCAAGGTTTCTCAAGGCATAGATGCAATTTGGGTCATTGTTGATAGATTGACCAAGTCTGCTCATTTCTTACCTATACGTGAAACTTATACACTTGAACATCTTGCTCGTTTGTACATAAACAAGGTTGTAAGATTGCATGGTATGCCAGTATCCATAGTTTCTGATCGAGACCCAAGATTCACTTCACGATTTTGGGTTAGTTTGCAAAAAGCTATGGGCACGGATTTACGATTTAGTTCGGCATATCATCCTCAAACGGACGGACAACCAGAGAGGACTATTCAAACTCTTGAAGATTTATTATGACTCTGTGTCCTTGACTTCAAGGGAAGTTGGGACAAGTTCTTACCATTGGTGGAGTTTTCCTACAACAACAGTTATCAAGCAAGTATTGGCATGGCTCCATTCGAAGCGTTATATGGAAGAAAGTGTCGTTCTCCAGTATGCTGGGATGAGGTGGGTGAAACAATGTTATTGGGACTGGAGTTAGTACGTATGACTACGGAAAAGATAAAAACGATCCGGCAACGTATATAAAACCTCCCAAGATCGACAAAAGAGTTTTGTTGATCTTCATCGAAAGGACGTGGAATTCGATATTGGAGATCATGTGTTGTTACGTGTTGCTCCATAGAAAGGAGTTACGAGATTTGGAAAAAGAGGAAAGCTCAATCCTCGATTCATTGGCCCATTTTTAATCCTCGATCGAGTAGGGACTGTAGCCTATAGACTTGCTTTACCGCCATGTGTCTCGTGTTCATATCATTTTTCATATATCTATGTTACGTAAATATGTGAAAGACCCGAACCACATTATTGAGTTAGAACCGGACAAAATAGCGGAAGATTTAACGTATGAAGAGGTTCCTGTTCAAATCTTGGATAAGAAAGAACATATTCTACGCTCCAAGGTTATACCTCAAGTTAAAGTTTTATGGAGGAACCACGATGTTGAGGAAATGACCTGAGAGTTCGAATCTGAAATGAAATCAAGGTATCCTTACCTCTTCGACATACCAGGTACGTACCCTAATTTCGAGGGCAAAATTTCATAAGAAGGGGAGATTGTAAGACCCCAACTTTTATAAATAAAGATGAATTTTCTATAAATATCATTTTTGAATATTATGGAATAAATTTGATATAATGTTATAGTTGTGGGTAATATTTATAAATTTTGTAAAGTACGCAAGTTGTTATATAATATTCGATTGGTCGGGGAATATTCATTTTAAACAGGGAATATTCGTATGACGGAACAATCATTGGTGGACCCCACAACGGAATTATTGTCGGATTGAGAAAATGACAAAAAATATTTTATTGAAAATAATGGCGGAAGTTTTATCGTTAATACTGTTGAACTACTCGGTAGTAAAAGTACAATAATATGCGTGGTTGCATAGTAGTACACGGTATTGATTATTGATGCTTACGTGAGAAGTCATTCAGTTTTATTCAATTATTGTCGATATTTTATATATTATTAAATCAATAATTGAAATGACAGAGTTATTAATATTATTATTTGCAATATTAACGATGTCTAGAAGTTCTACCAAGGAGAGGTTTGGTCACCTAATTGCGCGCCAATAGGGAGAAATCCTTATTGGAAAGCCCCCTCTTTCCTGGGAACGACCTGGTCAATTAATAGTGTGAATAATAGTAATGATGATGAAGTTTTGTTTTATTAGTATTATTAATGTAATAAAACAGAAAAGCTTTTTATATAAAACAGAATACTTTTATAAAGTTATTGGTTTTATTAGGCGAATAGTAAATTTTTTTTTATATAAAACAGAATACTTTTATAAAGTTATCTGTTTTATTAGACAATAATTAGATTATATTATATTTTATTATGCATAGTATTTGCATAGTGCCTGCATAGTGTTTGCATAGTAAAATCTTTTAAAAATTATTCGTTTTATTAGATTATAAATAGAATATATTATATTTTATTGTAAACCAATCTGGACCGTCCGTTTAAAGTAAATCGATCTGGACCGTTCATGGATTGGTTACTATTCAGTCCATTCTTCTATAAATAGAAGCTCATTCCTTCATTATTTCTTACGAATTCACTGAAACTCTAGAGAGAGAAACTGTAGAGAGAATTATTCTTCTATAATCTTGAGCGTATTTCTTTAGCGTTTAAGAAAGCTTTGAGTGTAGTGCAAGTTTCTTCAAGTATATCCCCGCCCTACCGTCAGAGTACTCTTCTTTATAAGGTAAGGGGTATTATTTTTTATATTCATGAAGAGAACTTCTGTTATTCCATTCTTTATTATTACATTGGAATAACTTTGTGATCTGGATCTACCTAGACACAGCAATATAAGTAGTTAACTGTTGGGTCAAACCATATTAACTGGAACCAAATGGGTCGGTTAACCATTTTTATTTATTCAGGTTGGTTAAAGTTTGAACTCATATTTTTAATACAAATATAGTTAATTAGCTGGTTAACCATTTTTCAACCCATATTCTATTCAATTGCACTCCTCTCTCTCTAAGTAACCGCACCAAACACGATTTTTTTTTTGGTGGGTGGGGGTAGAGGGTGGGTGGCGTATATATAATCGCTTAATATTAATTTATTTTGGAAGAGAGTGGTGGGGTGCTATTTGATTTAATAATATAAAATATTATGTAGATGATACTGTGACAATAATTGAATCAATAATATGAGAGATATAATGCAGCAATTACTGTAGCAATAATTGAGTATAACTGAGTGACTTCTCACGTAAACAACAATAATCAATACCGTGTGCTACTATGCAACCATGCGTATTACTATAATTTTATCACCGATTATTTTATGACAACTTGCTTACTTTGAAAAATTTTCACATATCACCCTTAACTTTAACCTTTTATCAATTTAACCATTTACTAAATAGAATAATTATAAGAAAATTGAATTTTTTTCATTTCATAAAATTTAGGGTCTCACAAAATATCCAAAAATATTTGGATTTCGAGAATCGCAGTTTTCGAACTGTCGGACGAATCCCAAAAGGCGGAAGCATGAAGCTGAAGCTTCGTGAATAGTAAGGATGTGGAGTAAAAAGGTGGAGTAAGGAGGCGTGAATAGTAATTTAGGGGCGAAATAACTATTTTGCCCCTAGCTTGGAAAATCTATAAAAGGAGAGCTAAATTTCATTTGTTGGTGATTTTTGAAATTCGCCAACATTTGAGAGAGAGAGAGAGAGAGAGAGAGAGAGAGAGAGAGAGAGAGAGAGAGAGAGTTTGGATGAGGAAGAAGAGGAAAAGGAGGAGGAAAAGCTGGCTCGCGAGCAAACTTTGTCTGACAGAAGGAGATTAAAGGAGAAAGGTAATCCAAAAACCTAACTTTTATATAATTTACTTTAAGTTTATATGTTAAAAACATAACTTAATGAGAATAGAAGTAAAAGATGTTAATAATGATTTTCATATGGTTGAAATCATGAGAAAAGAAGAAATAAGAAAGTAGAAGTTTAGGTTATAAATTTCTTTAGGAAGTATAAGTTTCGTAATGAATTTGAATGATCCGAATGAATCATATGAATGATTCGATGAAATTAGTAAGGAATGGTGTTTTATAATACCAAATTCCAAGAAAAAGTGAAATCATAATCAAAGTATGGATTAAAAGTGAAAAACGAACGAAGAACGCGAAAAACACGAAGAACGTTGTTGATGGACAAATTTAAAACCACCATAGTATAATTTTTATTGATGGACAAGTTTAAAACCATCGCGTATAAGATAGTTGCTTATTTCTTGGTTAGGAATGGTAGAAACGTTCATGAAAAACGGATTAAACTTAGCTATAATGAAGTTATGGCAAAAATTTTGTAAAAGACGAATAAGAATTAGAAAGTTAGTAAATGAACCCGAATGTGTAGGGTTTTATAGGAATGTAAGAGAACATAGAAAACTTGAGTCGTGGACTCAAGAACGAACGAGTTCCATGTTCGGATGACCGAATTACGGACGAACTAACGAAGAGCGTTAAAAATGTAAAATGAACGAAGGATGAAGATTAAGCCAATCGAATGGCATGTTAACGGATTCAGAATGAATTTCTATCCAAGGAGAATTGAAGTACGTAAGATAAGGAAGAGAATTTCTTTGGAACAACCTTGTTCTGAGTTATAACGAATAAGTTATGAGATCGGGAAGTAAGCGTCTCAAAATAATTCAACAATTAGAATTTTTTTTTCAAGATTAAGGGCTTGGCACCGTAGCGCCAGCCATGCTTTGGAAGGTGGCGTAGCAGCACCAAACCAGGAAGAAAGACACTGAAGAGTGGTGCTGCAATGTGAGAGAAAGAGTAGGAACCGGCGCCGCCGCGCCGGAGCATGGCCAAGCCTAGAGAAGAGCTTTTAATTGCTCAACCCTGGGGAAAAGTAAAATGAAAGATAAAGAACATTTAGTTAATCGAATGTAGCACTTAAGAAAGAAAATTAAACCTTTAGTAAAGGTTGAATGGAAAGATTAAACGAGATTAGAAAGAGAAATATAAACGCAACATTGTTGCGATGAATGATCAGTCTTAGCATACAACGAACCGTATGGCTTCGACATTAAGAAAGAATAGTGAACAATAATAAGATTAATGAGTGTTATTAAGAAAGAATAGTGAACGGTAATGAAGACTAATGACTAAACCTGGGAACGATAAAGAACTGAATTAAAAATAAGTATGCATAATGTGAAGAAGCCGAGTTAGTGTGTATAACTTGGATGACGTTCCGAGTCGAATGAACCGGATGTTGTAAGATAAGAATAAAGTAACGTAAAATGCTTCGTATGACATGAAGTCGTAAACTGGTAATGAAAGTTGGTCGCGTAAACATAGATCGAAAGAACGCGAACCCTAAGAAGTAAAGTTAAGCTTAAACCGATGCGTAAGTCAAGTATATGACTAATTGGTGTATGTGTTATTTCCTTATGTGTTATATAGGAATTAGAATGAGCGCGATTCGATTAAAACTCTAAGTCATGTAGTATATGTGTAAAAGAGCAAGTTTCCTAGCTCCATTCATATTTGAAATGAATGCTAGTTTCTTAAACTTTCTCAGATGTTGAACATGAGAAGTTTTACTTATGTGCGAATGTGTGATATTTGTGCGAGGTGGTAGAATGTATGAGGCCTTGTGCCACAATTTGAACACTTCGGTGTTTCTATGAGATGAACTATTTTGTGGTTGAATTGTTCAATATGAGAATGTTCTGTTTATACATGAACCGTTATTGTTAAGTCTGTGCTAATGATTCTAGCCAGACAGGATGTGTATGAAAAAGGTAGAAGAATAAAAGTATTTCAAAGTGAATGTTATTAATGTTTTAAAATGATAGGAATCAGAATTATTCCTATTATTCAAGCTGCTTCATAACCTTTGTTTGGTTATCGAAGTTCTAAAGAAATGTTTAAACTCTTGAAGTTGTTTATTCAACTGCTATGACTTGTTTGACAATTGAATGCTCACACTTGCTTTAAATGAAATACATTTTTAGTGAACAATGTTAGAAGAACTTAAGGATCCCGTAAAGATCAGGCTGATTGGTATCCAGGAGAAGTTTCATTCAGTAGATGAATGAGCGTGAAGATCAAGTGAAGATTTGTAATATAGAATAATTTAATTAAAATTTAGATTAGTTTAATGAACTGTGATGTATCCTTGGTGGCGGATGAAAGTCACTCGTGTAAGATGTAAAGAATAATATAATTATCATTATTTGTAATGAATGAGGTTATAAGGTATTAGAACCTGGGAATTTAGAATGTATGTTGTTATATTTCACTATATAATGATGTATGTTTGGAAGGAAGTGGGACCGTGACGTACAGAATTTGAGTGTGAAGATAGACCGGATTTCAGGGTGTTACAAAGTGGTATCAGAGCTGATAGGTTATAAATCTCAGGTATGAGTACCTAAGACTATAATCGTAGAGAAGAGGTTAAGAAGATCGTTGAGTTAAACGATTAAAGAAGAAGATCACCACGTGATCATAGTGAATCGTAATAACAAATGATCTGTTAAACAATGGATGATTTATAGTTATTGCTATAAATGAATGGTACTATAAAGTAGTACGGGAAGAAGAACTCAGATTGAGTTGTAAAGGATAGCATACGAATTAAAGAAGATTCGTATTAAGTAAAGAGAAAATTAGAAATTGTGAAATTTCAATTGAGGACTCATATGATAGTTGAGTTGTATGAACCTTTGTTATGGTCAGAGGTTTGTGCTTTGGGGTAACAACCACTCAGTTTATTACAATGATAATCATTGGAATTGGTCACTCTATCAATATGTATATGACGAGAAGGTGAATCTTTTCTCATGTATATGCTTGATAGGTAGAGAATGATAAGTTAGGTGCGAGTTCTTAAAACTCATACTTATGAAAAGTTTGTGACTCATAGTTATATGCTATGTTTTTGAGCCCTAAGCATATGGATAGTCCTTGATTTGATCTTGGATTAAATATTGCGAAGATAAGTTTTTAAACACATATGGTTGTGGAAAGTTCTTAAACATATAAAGTGTGGTATGTTGATGGACTATACTAAGGTATAGGAATGTTTAGACTGAAAGTGAAGTATTTTTAGTAGACTTAGCATTGAAGGTGTTAGAGAAGATTTAAGTATTGTCGCAAGTAAGACAATGAAAAAAGATGGAGAAATAGGATATTCCAAGTCATCTAGCTATGCTAGATTTCTAAGTTTATTGAAATCGTGCTTGTGTGTGTGTTTGAAAAAGGAAAGAATTGGTTCAACTTTTGGAACCAATAGATTTTAAAAGAACTATTCTTTATATGTCTATGCTAATTGTTTCGGCTAGACAAAAATTGATTTTAAATATCAAAATGAATTTTATATCATTAGTGCATTTTATGCAAAGATGGTAAAAAGATGGAGTTATTAATGCAATTGAACCTAGTGTTGGATGTGATCTTAGGATCAACAACCCGCTATGGTATGATGTATAATGACGAAATCATAAACTGACGAAGTCCTTAACGTACTATGAAAAGTACGGTACCATGACGTCATAAAATGTTTTGATGTATTGTAAAAGAATTTAAAGGGTAATCGATGTCAATTGGTTTGACTAGACGAATGTTTCAAGTTGATATCCAATTTATTGGTATGGTCTAAGCTATTTGATTCGGCTAAGACAAATGATATGTCATGTTATAAGAAAATCGAGCTTTCCTTGAAGAGTTGTGCCAAACCAAATTGTTTTGGTGCAGAATCTAATGATTAAGTCTGAGGTGAACACACCCCAAAATGGGGTTATACAATGGGTTAATCACCTACATATGGAAGAGGTAGTTTACTTTCTTGGTGATTGCAAACTGGCCGTAATTGAAGGGTTTACAGTGAAATGTTGTTAAACCTAGTAAGAGTTCATGGTCAATTTGAATCCTCAACAAAAGTATGAAATGTTTTAAGGGAATTCTTATGTTCCTCGTTATTCATTCTCCTTTATGATTCTTGATAAGTTATGAAGGTTAGGGAATGGTTGAAAGATAAGAACTTGTTTGAAGAGAAGTTGAGAAGAAGGGTAAGCTAAAATTTCGAGGGCTAAATTTTGTGAAGAAGGAGTGAATGTGATGACCCGGGTATGGGTGTGGTTTTAAAAAATTCCAAGGACGGAATTTTTATAAGGGAGAAGTGTAACAACCCGGAGAATCCGGATTGTTCAGAATTTAAGTTTAATGAATTAATTATTAATAAAGTGAATTTTTATTAATAATATTATGTGCTATGCTTTTATTAATCATTCTAGAACCTAGGATGATTATAATACTGGAGGATTCTGGCTACGAGCTAGACTAGCTAGACTGAATGAGTAAGAATTTGAAGATGAAAATAAAATTTTTCTAGGAACAAAATTATTTTCGGGGAGAAAGACGAAATAAACACTATTCACCTGACGAAGCCCTAAGGGTTAGGGTTTGAATAACATAAGCCTTTTCGAGAGTTCAGTATGTCAAAATGACATTCAGTCGAAATTTTTGATGATAATATATCGTAAGAAGTTAAGTAAGCTGATAAATTTTTTCTCAAAAAATGTGCAAAAATCGGACGAAATAAAAATGATGAAAAGTACTGTTATGTACTTTTCATTCGTTTAACTACGTTAGGGGAAAACGTGAAGGAAAACTCTTGACACCAAAAAGTGTTTTTCAGTTTTTTGGAGATGCGAATAATATGTAAAAGTTAATCGGTAAAGGAAAGACGAAATATCCAAAAATATTTGGATTTTGAGAATCGCAATTTTTGAACTGTCGAACGAATCTCGAAAGACGGAAGCACGAAGCTTCCAAGGGAAGCTTCATGAATTGTAAGGAGGTGGAGTAAGAAGGTGGAGTAAGGAGGTGTGAATAGTAATTTAGGGGTGAAATGACTATTTTTCCCCTAGCTTGGAAAATCTATAAAAGGAGAGCTAAATTTCTTTTGTTGGTGATTTTTGAAATTCACCAACATTTGAGAGATAGAGAGAGAGATAGAGAGTTCGGATGAGGAAGAAGAGGAAAAGGAGGAGGAAAAGCTGGCTCGTGAGCAAACTTTGTCCGACGGAAGGAGATTAAAGGAGAAAGGTAATCCAAAAACCCAACGTTTATATAATTCTCTTTAAGTTTATATGTTAAAAACATAACTTAATAAAAATAGAAGTAAAAGATGTTAATAATGATTTTCATATGGTTGAAATCAAGAGAAAAGAAGAAATCAGAAATCAGAAGTTTAGGTTATAAATTTCTTAAGGAAGTATAAGTTTTGTAATGAATTTGAATGATTCGAATGAATCATATGAACGATTCGGCGAAATTAGTAAGGAAGAGTGTTTTATAACACCAAATTCCAAGAAAAAGTGAAATCATAATCAAAGTATGGATTAAAAAAGAAGAACAAACGAAGAACGCGAAGAACACGAAAAACGTTGTTGATGGACAAATTTAAAACCATCATAGTATAATTTGTTGTTGATTGACAAGTTTAAAACCATCACGTATAAGTTAGTTGCTTATTGCTTGGTTAGGAACGATAGAAACGTTCATGAAAAACGGATTAAACTTAGCTATAACGAAGTTATGGCAAAAATTTTGTAAAAGACGAACAAGAATTAGAAAGTTAGTAAATCAACCCGAATGTGTAGGGTTTCATAAGAATGTAAGAGAACATGGAAAACGTGAGTCGTAGACTCAAGAATGAACGAGTTTCGAGTTCAGATGACCGAATTACAGACGAACGAACGAAGAACGTTAAAAATGTAAAATAAACGAAGGATGAAGATTAAACCAATTGAATGGTATGTTAACGGATTCAGAATGAATTTTTGTCTGAAGAGAATTGAAGTACGTAAGATAAGGAAGGGAATGGCTTTGGAATGACCTCGTTCTGAGTTATAACGAATAAGTTATGAGATCGGGAAGTAAGTGTCTCAAAACAATTCAACACTTAGATTTTTTTTTTCAAGATTTAGGGCTTGGTGCCACAGCACTAAACCGGGAAGAAAGACACTGCACAGTGGCGCTACAGCGTGAGAGAAAGAGAAGGAACCAGTGCCACCGTGCCGGAGCATAACCAAGCCCAGAGAAGAGCTTTTAATTGCTCAACTCTGGGGAAAAGTAAAATGAAAGATAAAGAACATTTAGTTAATCAAATGTAACACTTAAGAAAGAAAATTAAACCTTTAGTAAAGGTTGAACGGAAAGATTAAATGAGATTAGAAGATAGAGAAATATAAACACAACGTTGTTGCGATGAATGATCAGTCTTAGCATACAACGAATTGTATGGCTTCAACATAAAGAAAAAATAGTGAATGGTAATAAGATTAATGAGTGTTATTAAGAAAGAATAGCGAACGGTAATGAAGACTAATGACAATACCTGGGAACGGTAAAGAACTGAATTAAAAATAAGTACGCATAGCGTAAAGAAGTCGAGTTAGTGTGTATAACTTGGATGACGTTTCGAGTTGAATGAACCGGACGTTGTAAGATAAGAATAAGGTAACGTAAAATGCTTTGTATGACATGAAGCCGTAAACCGATAATGAAAGTTGGTCGCATAAACTTAGATCTAAAGAACGCAAACCCTAAGAAGTAAAGTTAAGCTTAAACCGATGCGTAAGTCAAGTATATGACTAATTGGTGTATGTGTTATTTCCATATGTGTTATATAGGAATTGGAATGAGTAGTTGAGCGTAAACTTTAAGCTGTAGCTGTGCATAAGGCAAGTTTCCTAACTCCGTTTATATTTTAAATGAATGCTAGTTTCTTAAACTTTCTCAGATTTTGAACATGAGAAGTTTTACTTATGTGCGAATGTGTGATATTTGTGCAAGGTGGTAGAACGTATGAGGCCTTGTGCCACAATTTGAACACTTTGGTGTTTCTATGAGATAAACTGTTAAGTGGTTGAATTGTTCAATATGAGAATGTTCTGTTTATACATGAACCGTTATTGTTATGTATGTGCTAATGATTCTAGCCAGACAGGATGTGTATGAAAAAGGTAGAGAATGAAAGTATTTAAAAGTGAATGTTATTAATGTTTTAAAATGATAGGAATCAGAATTATTCCTATTATTCAAGCTGCTTCATAACCTTTGTTTGGTTATCGA
This sequence comes from Panax quinquefolius, assembly GCA_020205615.1. Lineage (NCBI taxonomy): Eukaryota > Viridiplantae > Streptophyta > Magnoliopsida > Apiales > Araliaceae > Panax > Panax quinquefolius. The sequence goes on from CM035173.1 coordinate 85,710,576, forward strand.
AGTTCTAAAGAAATGTTTAAACTCTTGAAGTTGTTTATTCAACTGCTATGACTTGTTTGACAATTGAATGCTCACACTTGCTTTAAATGAAATACATTTTTAGTGAACAATGTTAGAAGAACTTAAGGATCCCGTAAAGATCAGGCTGATTGGTATCCAGGAGAAGTTTCATTCAGTAGATGAATGAGCGTGAAGATCAAGTGAAGATTTGTAATATAGAATAATTTAATTGAACTTTAGATTAGTTTAATGAACTGTGATGTATCCTTGGTGGCAGATGAAAGTCACTCGTGTAAGATGTAAAGAATAATATAATTATCATTATTTATAATGAATGAGGTTATAAGGTATTAAAACCTGAGAATTTAGAATGTATGTTATTAAATTTCACTATATAATGATGTATGTTTGGAAAGAAGTGGGACCATGACGTACGAAATCTGGGTGTGAAGATAGATCGGATTTCAGGGCGTTACATGAACCTCTTCTAGGGGTTTAGCTATGTCTACATCCTCATGAATATTTTCCTCCTCAATAATGCCCACTTTTTTATTTACTTCTTTTCTTTTTCGAGGATTTTTATCTTTCGAACCGAATGGTCTACCACGCTTCTAGCGTGCATTAGACTCATTTGGTACAATTTTCGTGATTGTTCTATTGGAACTTCAATCCGAGCTGGAGTATTTACAGCTGGTATATGATATCTGGTTACTCCTTTTGAGTCAGTGAATGCATTCGGTAGCTGATTTGCTATATTTTGCAAATGAAGTATCTTTTGAACTTCTTGTTCACATTGTTTTGTACGAGGATCAAAATTCAATAATGATAATGCATTCCAAGTTATATCTTTATCCAACTGTTTAATTTCTCCCCCTAATACTGGGAACATAGTCTCATCAAAATGACAGTCGGCAAATCGTGCCGTAAATGAATCACCTGTTAAGGGTTCAAGATATTTAATTATTGATGGGGACTCAAACCCAATATATATTCCTAGCCTCCTTTGAGGACCCATCTTTGTACGTTGTGGAGGATAAATTGGAACATATACCGCACAACCAAAAATTCTTAGATGAGAAATATTTGGCTCATGACCAAAAACCAATTGTAATGGGGAGAGTTTATGATATAATGTTGGCCTAATGCGAATAACTGCTGCTGCATGTAAAATAGCATGCCCGCAAATAGAGACACGAAGTTTTGTTCTCATGAGCAATGTTCTTGCAATTAACTGGGGGCGTTTAATTAATGATTCAGCAAGACCATTCTGAGTATGAGCATGGGCAACAGGATGTTCATTATTTATCCCAAGTGACATGCAATATTCATTAAATGTTTGGGATGTAAATTCACCAGCATTGTCAAGACTAATAGTCTTGATTGTATGATCCAGAAATTGTGCTCATAATCTAATAATTTGAGCAAGTAATCTCGCAAATGCCAAGTTGCGAGTTGATAATAAGCACACATGTGACCATCTTGTAGATGCATCTATTAAAACCATAAAATATCTAAATGGTACACTTGGTGGGTGAATAGGCCCATAAATATCTCCTTGAATACGTTCTAGAAACCTTGGAGATGCAATCCCAATTTTAGCTGGTGATGGTCTAATGACTAATTTGCCTTGAGAACAAGCAACACACAAGAATTCCTTAAATTGAAGAATCTTCTGGTTCTTCAATGGATGACCATGTGAATTCTCAATAATTCTTTGCATCATTATTGATCCAGGATGACCCAACTGGTCATGCCAAATAATAAAATTATTTGGTTCATTGAACTTCTGGTTCATTATTGCATTGATTTCAATTGTACTAATACTTGTATAGTACAAACATGATGATAGAACGGGTAATTTTTCCAATATTTGTTTTCCAGTAGAGACATTTGATATGATGTAAAGATATTCTATACCATTGTCATTGGTCATCTCAATATAATACCAGATTAAGACGTATATCTTTAAAACTTAGCAGATTCCTTTTTGATTTAGTTGAAAACAAAGTATTATCAATAATAAATTTTGTTCCACTAGGAAGCATTATATTGGCTCTTCTGGAGCCTTCAATCAAGTTTACTGAACCTGATATTGTATTCACATAAGCTTTCATCATTTTTAGATTTGAAAAATATTGCTTATAATAAAATAGAATAGTATCGTCGTTGCCTTTATCTGCTAAGCATATATCTCCACCACTGATATTAGGCTCATATATAGCATGACGTCAATCCATATTTTCTTCATAAAAAGGAATTAATAATAATTTTATAATAAGACATAATATTAATAACACAAACCAACATAAAATGAAAAAAATACATTGGAATTTATTAGCATAAAAGGAACACTCTTAAAAAGGATTAACATAATTTTGAACTAATTATTTTCATTACAAGAAATATTAACTTACTCATTATTTTGCTCAAAGAAATCTGCAACGTCAAGGTGTGTCATATCCATAGGATCAAAATAAATATCATTATTATCTTGATGTGGATGACACAAATTTATTTCTATGTTCTTCTCCTTTCCTTTCAAAGAGGACTGATATAAATCAACAAGATGTTTGGCCGTACGACAGGTACGAGCCCAATGTCCTTTCATTCCACATCGATAACAAATATTTTCTTCCTTCTTGGTATCTCTGTTATTTATATTCTTCCCCTTTTCTTGTTTCTCTTCATTCTTTGAAGGTTTGGTATCATGGTTACTGTAATTAAACCATCCTCGCACATGGCCACGACCACGACCATAATTATTATTATGTCTTTTAACATTCACTTCAAGGAATGGAGCTGAACCAGTAGGTGTAAGAACCTGAATTTTTAGAAAATATTAAATAAGAATTTAGTAAATAAAATTCTTAAGGCATGTGAAGGGTTCAAATAAAAATATATAATGTGTTACGAGGTACGTGATATTATGTTACATAGGGTAATATGCGCTATGTAATAAGTGAGGTTGTGTTTAATAATTATATATATATATATATATCGTTATTATATATTTGTTATAAGTTGTAGAGATGAATTAGTAAGAAGATGGATAAAATTATCTATTGATGTTAAATAATTTATGTAAAATTATTATAGTAAGTTGGTGACATTATATATCTTTGATAATCACCAATTTCTTTAGTATTTGTACGAGTACGTATCAAGTCCAAGATGGTGCAACTGTACTCTTTAATGGTTGATGTATAGGAACTGGGCTAAACGATTCCTTCAGAGAGCGGAGGTATATACGAATTGGTAACCGATCTAACTCCCTGTGAAAACAGTGTAGACGAGACGAAAACTAATTTGTTGGTTGTTTGTGGGAAACCACTCAGCGTAATATATTAAAAACTATTAAAGACTCGATGTGTGTTAGGTTTGGACCTGTATATATGTACGTTGTTGACGAGAGAAGATAATCGATATACCTTTAAAGTGGTTAGAGAATTATTGAGTAAATTGATACACGGCGAGAAATGAAGATTAAAGCTATGCATGTATGTGTTATAATCGAGCGTTGTGTTATTGGTGATGGGAAACCGTAAAGCAGATGTATAGTTTGTTAAACTAATAAGGGAAATAGAGTTTTAAAACTCGAAGTGTAATCCTTGAATTGTTAAGGAAAATAGTAACAGATGATGTGAAATCAAAGAGAGGATTTATGATTAGACGAGTTAACGCTTAAGAAGGATGTGTAAAGTGTTTAGAAGCGTAGGTCTCATCTCTACTAAGGCAGAACTTGTCTGCCTCTAATTTTGGTATGGCATAGCTGCGCCATTTCTAAGTCTGTGACCAGCGTAGCTGCGCCGATCTATAGAAAATTCTGAGTATGTTTGTGGAATATAAATTTCAAGGAATAAATGCTAGAGACTCATATAATGGTCATAAATGGTGATTAAGTTGATCATGAATGAATTAAGTTAGCAAAACATGATTTGAGTAAGAGTTAATTAATTAACCTGGAATAAATATTGGTTAATTAAGTAATATTATAGAATATTATATTATGAAGCTTTGCGTGGTAGTGGCATGAAATTAAATTGATTGAAAGGATTAGTTCACTTGTATAAGATGGTGAATTAACATATATGTTTAGCATAAGTGTAAGACCCCAACTTTTATGAATAAAAATGAATTTTCTATAAATATCATTTTTGAATATTATGGAATAAATTTGATATAATGTTATAGTTCTGGGTAATATTTATAAATTTTGCAAAGTACGCAAGTTGTTATATAATATTCGATTGGTCAGGGAATAATCGTACGACGGCACAATCATTGGTGGACCCCACAACAAAATTATTGTCGGATTGAGAAAACGACAAAAAATATTTTATTGAAAATAATGGCGGAAGTTTTATCGTTAATACTGTTGAATTACTCGGTAGTAAAAGTACAATAATATGCGTGCTTGCATAGTAGCACAGGGTATTGATTATTAATGCTTATATGAGAAGTCACTCAGTTTGATTTAATTATTGTAGATATTTTATATATTATTAAATCAATAATTGAGATGACAGAGTTATTAATATTATTATTTGCAATATTAACGATGTCTAGAAGTTACGCGAGGAGAGGTTTGGTCACCTAATTAATGCGCCATAGGGAGAATTCCTTATTAAAAGCCCCTCTTTCACGGGGAACGACACAGTCGATTAATAGTGTGAATAATAATAATGATGATGAAGTTTTGTTTTATTACATATTATTAACGTAATAAAAGCAGAAAAAACTTTTATATAAAATGTAATACTTTTATAAAAGTTATTACGTTTTATTAGGCTAATAGTAAAATCTTTTATATAAAAATGAATACTTTTATAAAGTTATCTATTTTATTAAACAATAATTAGAATATATTATATTTTATTATGCATAGTGTTTGCATAGTGCCTGCATAGTGTTTGCATAGTAAAATCTTTTTAAAAGTTATTCGTTTTATTAGATAGAATATATTATATTTTATTTAAAAGATTTTGCTTTAAATATGGACCATCCAATTAAAGTAAATCAATATGGACCGTTCATGGATTGGTTACTATTCATTCCATTCTTCTATAAATAGAAGCCCATTCCTTCATTATTTCTTACGAATTCACTGAAACTCTAGAGAGAGAAACTATAGAGAGAGAAACTATAGAGAGAAAGAAGAAAAATATTCTGCTACTTCACTACTCCGATATCAAGTTTCTTTTACGGTAAGGGGTATTATTTCTTTTGTATTCATGAAGAGAACTTCTATTATTCCATCTTTATTATTCTATTGGAATAACCTGTATACGCGGGCTACCCTATACTTGGTGAAATTCTTCTGTATTCCATTCTTTATTATTCTATTGGAATATCACTGCATCAACTTCTGGCAGGACTGGTTAAAATTTTATTATTACTGTTGAAACATCCTATTGGTGTAAATTTCACCCTTCCCGTTTTAAATATTTTAGTATTCTATTGGAATAACTTTGTCTATCTGAGTACCACATGCATGGTGATTTCATTGTTATTCCATTCTTTATTATTCTATTGGAATATCACATAGGTGCGTATTATGCCCGACTTCGTTCCGTTATTTATTATTACGATGGAATAACTTTTATCTATCGCAAGTACCGCATGCATGGTGATTTCTTTTGTTATTCCATTCTTGATTATACTCAGTTGGTTAAAGTTTTGACTTCTACACTCCATGAAATTAGTGGAATATTCTTGATATTTGCCCTTCATCCAGTATATTTTCATGTAAATATTCTTCTGAGCATTCTCAAATTTTACTTTACAAAGAAGTATCATGTTGACAATTTGGACGTTATTAGTTCCTTAATAAATTAATTCTTGAACTTATTTTATTGAATTCTTATATCATTGTCATCATCCTCATGTTTATATTATTTTTGAAAGTCATCTGTGGCATGTAGTGCATAGATGGACTTGGTATGATTATGACCAGGGATTATTCGGTGTAATCATAACCGTAATGTTACAAATGATGTGGTAAAAGTCCTCATTGGCCCGAAGTGCATTGATGGACAGTTGTTGGCATGATCACGACCATTGATGAATACATAAATATCCTTGGTCCGTAGTGCATGGATAATTTGTGGTCGTGACCTTAATGAATATCCTTGGTCGTAGTGCAGGGATGATGTGCATTATTTATTAAGCCGAGTCTCAGCGATAAAAGTGATGAAAAACCTTTTTAAATCATAAAAGATAGTAGATTTTATTCTCTACTTGACTCTTTTAATGGATTGTTTATTCCACTGCAGTTAAACTTGATGTCTATTGTATTTTATCAGTTTAACATTGTTGAAGGCTAATGATAATTTATTCTGCATTATCTTAGTCATAATATTTCTTACTGGGCTAGTTGAGCTCACCCTTTCTTTCACTGTTCTCTTCAGGAAATGAGAACGTAGCAGGGACTAGTCAGGGATTGGAGTGACGGTCCAGATGATAGCATTAGTAGTCCTCACTATTCTGTTAAATAGTGTGATAATAAATGTAATGAGGACTAAATTGAGTGTGGATATTGTTTAGATGACAATATTTGTATTAAAACTCACAGCATGTATTTTATCGTATTTTACACGACTGTTGTATAATCAAGTTGTATTTGAATTTAGTACCATGTATTTGGCGACTCAAGATGGGTGATGTATACCTATTTTGGGGGCGTTACGGTTAGTATCAAAGCTTAGGATATGATCCTGGCCGAGATGTGAGATAAGAACTAGGAGGGAGAGACGGAATTCCTTCGCTAGTATGACCTACCTAAGTTTATTTAGTATTTAATTGGTCACGTCGGTATAGGGATAATATGTGATATGTTAATTAACCCTTGATTTATGGCAGTGTTTGAAAATGGCATCCGAGAATGTTGAGAACATCAATGGAGCATAGGAGACCGTTGAGTCTCTACAGATCAATAACCAGGACAATGTGCATTAGGAAGGCGATAATCCTCATGCAAACAACAACACTGACCAAATGATGAACGGTGGAATGTTCCGAGGCTTCATGCAATTCATGCAACATCAGGCGAGAGAGGCTTATGTCCAAAATGCAGGTGGAAACACCGCAACTCTCTTGACTCATCATCGCCAAAAAGCTTCAACGAGCCGGGACCACCGGAGTTTTTTGAGAGCCAAAACCACTTAAAGGCGAGAGACGTGGATAAAGCGGATCAACAAGATATTTGATGTCTTGGGTTGCTCAGAGAGCAAAAGGTTCCTTGCCACTTTCATGTTATGCAGGCGGCGCGATTCTTCGGTGGGAATCTGTAAAGCATACTCAACTTGCCACACTAAAGATATCTTGGGAGAAGTTCCAAGAACTGTTCAACGACAAGTACTTTCCCGAAAGTATTCGTCACATAAAAGAGGTAGAGTTCATTAAACTAGAACAAAACAACATGACCGTGTCACAGTACAAAGCCAAGTTTACCGAGCTGTATCCGGTTTGCGTCCCATTTGGTTGATAATGAGGAGAAAATAACGCGAATGTTTCTAAGAGGTTTGAAACCAGAGATACGTCAATATCTTATCTCTCATAAACTGTGCTTGTATTCAGATGTTGTTAATAGGGCTCAGTTATTGGAGCGCGATAATGAGTCAACCCAACCAAAAGAGAGCGTAAATGAAAAATAATAATACGGTGATAGCGATCATCGAAGCGGTGACAATAAGCGTGGAGGGAATTAACATGCCAGAAATGGTAACCACTTCGGTAGTAATCATGGCCAAAACAATAAGAATGGACATTTCAAGAAAAGAAGATTCAACAAAGATGGAAAGACGTCAGTATCAGCACCTGTCGTTAAGGAAGGAGAACAACCACCTATCATATGCTTCAAACGTGGAGGGGAGGGACACATCAGTCCAAACTGTGTGATGCCCTCCAAAGCATGTTACAATTGTGGAAGAAAAGGACACCTGGCCTGATTTTGTCGTGCATGCATCAAGACAAGTCCAAATTGGGATGGAGGCGCAGCGTGGTCCGTCCCAGACAAGACAAAACTGATTGTTCAAGGGAGAGCGTTTGTCGTGACCTCCCAGAAAGCATGGAACCCGAACGAGGTCATCACGGGTAAGCTTATCATAAATTCTAGTAAAGTATATACCTTATTTGATACCAGTTCTACCCATTCTTTTATTTCTCTTACTTGCGCTCAACGTTTAAATTTGACTCCAGAGAAATTAGACTTTGACTTATCTGTTGAAACTCCGTTGGGAGAAACCTTCATTACATCCACTGTTTATAAGTCTTATTTGGTTCAAATCGGTACCCTCACATTACCTGTCGACCTTATTTCATTGAAAATACTTGCATTTGACGTAATTCTAGGGATTGATTGGTTAACTGCTCATCATGAAAAAATTGATTGTTTTCGTAAGGTTGTTAGCTTTCATATTCCTAATCAACCTATTATACGAATTCAAGTAACCAAACCATTAAAATCAATCACTGTCATCTCAAGCCATAAAGTTATTCGTTTATTGAAAAATGGATGTCAAGCTTTCTTAGCTCATGTCACGAATCTAAACAAAAATACGTCAGTTTTGAATGATATTTCTATTGTTAATGAATTTCTTGACGTATTCCCTGAAGAACTTCCTGGCCTACCCCCAGAACGTGAAATTGAATTTTGTATCGACCTTGAACCTGGTACAAAACCCATTTCCAAAGCCCCATATAGAATGGCTCCTATTGAACTTCGAGAGTTAAAGACTCAACCTGCGAGGAATTGTTAGACATTGGCTTTATTAGTCCTAGTACTTCTCCTTGGGGTGCTCCTGTTCTATTCGTGAAGAAGAAAGATGGAAGTATATGACTTTGTATTGATTATCGAGAGTTGAATCATGTCACCATCAAAAATAGGTACCCATTGCCACGTATTGATGACCTATTTAACTAGTTGCAAGGCGCCAAATTCTTTTCAAAGATTGATCTTCGTTCCGGATATCACCAATTGAAGATTAGAACCGATGACATTCCAAAGACGGCTTTTCGAAACTCCCATGCGGGCATTATGAATTCCTAGTCATATCTTTTGGATTGACTAATGCTCCTGCTGCCTTCATGGATATGATGAACTGAGTATTCAAGGAATATTTGGATCCCTTTGTGGTCGTCTTTATTGATGACATCCTTATTTATTCCAAAAGCCGTGAAGATCATGAGCAACACTTGAGGCTGATACTCCAAAAGCTTCGTGAATATAAGCTTTATGCCAAGTTAAAGAAATGTGAGTTCTGGCTTGAGGAAGTAGCATTCCTTGGGCACGTGGTATCAAGTCATGGAATATCTGTTGACCCGGCAAAGATTGAAGCCATTCAAAGCTGCCAGCAACCTAAATCAGTGATCGAAGTACGTAGCTTTCTCGGCTTAGCTGGTTATTATCGGAGATTCGTAGAAGGGCTTTCTCGAATCGCTACTCCCTTAACTCAGCTTACTCGGAAAGATACAAAATTCGGTTAGAACGAGGATTGTGAGAAGAGTTTTCAAGAACTCAAAAGAAGACTCATTTCAGCACATGTTCTAACAATACCATCTGGCTCGGAGGGATTTGTCATCTATAGTGATGCTTCAGGCAAGAGGTTAGGATGTGTTCTCATGCAACATGGGAAAGTCATAGCCTATGCCTCTCGACAACTCAAAGAATATGAGAGGAATTATCCCACTCATAATATAGAGTTGGTAGCTGTTGTCTTCGCACTTAAAATTTGGAGGCATTACTTGTATGTGGAGAAAGTGGATATCTTTACGGAACATAAAAGCCTTAAATATTTCTTCACTCAAAAGGAACTCAACATGCGACAACGACGTTGCCTTGAACTGTTGAAAGATTATGATCATACCATCCAATACCATCCTGGAAAAGCAAACGTGGTAGGTAGACGCGTTTGAGTAGAAGATCATATCTTGCGTACAAGTCGATATTGTCCATATGAAAGGCCCATCTTGTATGACTTGCTAAGGATGGAGATAGAATTAAAGACTCCAGGACCCATGTGATGATGGCGAATATACAAGTAGAACCAACTTTAATCGATAAAGTTAAAAATTTGCTCAAGCTACGCACACAGAGTGATGCGTATGAGGAAAAAAGTACAAGAAGGTGCTATATCTTAAGCAAGAATCGATGAAGATGAAATACTTGAGTCAACTCCGGACTTTGTGTTCCTAACGACCACGATTTAAAGTATAAAATAATGATGGAGGCGCACAACACACCGTTTGAAATCCATCCTGGGAGTACCAAAATGTATCGTGATCTTCGTCATACATTTTGGTGGAGCAATATGAAGAGAGAGATAGCTTTATTTATCTCAAGGTGTCTAACTTGTCAACGAGTCAAAGCGGAGCATCAAGTACCAAAAGGTCCATTGTAACCACTTGAAATTCCAGAATGGAAGTGGGAGCACATTACTATGGATTTCGTTACTGGTCTTCCCAAGGTTTCTCAAGGCATAGATGTAATTTGGGTCATTGTTGATAGATTGACCAAGTCTGCTCATTTCTTACCAATACAAGAAACTTATACACTTGAACATCTTGCTCATATGTACATAAACGAGATTGTAAGACTGCATGGTATGCTAGTACCCATAGTTTCTGATCGAGACCCAAGATTCACTTCACGATTTTGGGTTAGTTTGCAAAAAGCTATGGGCACAGATTTATGATTTAGTTCGGCTTATCATCCTCAGACGGACGGACAATCAGAGAGGACTATTCAAACTCTTGAAGATTTATTAAGACTCTGTCTCCATAACTTCAAGGGAAGTTGGGACAAGTTCTTACCATTGGTGGAGTTTTCCTACAACAACAGTTATCAAGCAAGTATTAGCATGGCTCCATTCGAGGCGTTGTATGGAAGAAAGTGTCGTTCTCCACTATGCTGGGATGAGGTGGGTGAAGCAACGTTGTTGGGACCGGAGTTGGTACGTATGACTATGGAAAAGATTCAAACGATCCGACAACGTATAAAAACCTCTCAAGACCGACAAAAGAGTTATGTTGATCTTCATCGAAAGGACGTGGAATTCGATATTGGAGATCATGTGTTGTTACGTGTTGCTCCATGTAAAGGAGTTACGAGATTTAGAAAGAGAGGAAAGCTCAATCCTCGATTCATTGGCCCATTTTTAATCCTCGATCGAGTAGGGATTGTAGCCTATAGACTCGCTTTACCGCCAAGTATATCTCGTGTTCATAACGTTTTTCATATATCTATGATACGTAAATATGTGAAAAACCTGAACCACATTCTACGCTCCAAGGAGGAACATATTCTACGCTCCAAGGATATACCTCAAGTCAAAGTGTTATGGAGGAACCACGATGTTGAGGAAATGACCTAGGAGTTAGAATCTGAAATGAAATCAAGGTATCCTTACCTCTTCGACATACCAGGTACGTACCCTAATTTCGAGGGCGAAATTTCATAAGGGGAGATTGTAAGACCCCAACTTTTATGAATAAAAATGAATTTTCTATAAATATAATTTTTGAATATTATGGAATAAATTTGATATAATGTTATAGTTGTGGGTAATATTTATAAATTTTTCAAAGTAATCGCAAGTTGTTATATAATATTCGATTGGTCAGGGGAATATTACATGCACGCAAGACAATCATTGGTGGACCCCACAAATGAAATTATTATCGGATTGAGAAAATGACAAAAATATTTTTATTAAAATAACGACGGAAGTTTTACCATTGATACTGTTGAACTACTCGGTAGTAAAAGTACAATGCGATGTCTGGCGTGGTTGCATTGTAGCACACACGGTATTGATTATTAATGCTTATGTGAGAAGTCACTCGGTTTGATTCAATTATTATCGATATTTTATATGTTATTAAATCAATAATTGAGATAGATTTGTTGTTAATATTATTATTTGCATTATTAACGATGTCTAGAAGTTACGCCAGGAGAGGTTTACTCACCTAATTGCGCTACCAATAGGGAGAAATCCATATTGAAAGCCCCTCTTTCTGGGAGCGTCACGGTCGATTAATAGTGTGAATAATAATAATGATGATGAAGTTTTGTTTTATTAAATATTATTAACGTAATAAAATAGAAAAACTTTTATATATAAAATGAAAATACTTTTATAAAAGTTATTCATTTTATTAAGCTAATAGTAAAATCTTTTTATATAAAATGTAATACTTTTATAAAGTTATATGTTTTATTAGACAATAATTAGAATATATTATATTTTATTATACATAGTATTTGCATAGTGCCTGCATAATGTTTGCATAGTAAAATCTTTTTAAAAGTTATTCGTTTTATTAGATAGAATATATTATATTTTATTTAAAAGATTTTGCTTTAAATATGGACCGTCCGATTAAAGTAAATCAATCTGGACCGTTCATGGATTGGTTACAATTCATTCCATTCTTCTATAAATAGAAGCTCATTCCTTCATTATTTCTTATGAATTCACTGAAACTCTAGAGAGAGAAACTATAGAGAGAGAAACTATAGAGAGAAAGAAGAAAAGTATTCTGCTACTTCACTACTCCGATATCAAGTTTCTTAAACGGTAAGGGGTATTATTTCTTTTGTATTCATGAAGAGAACTTCTATTATTCCATCTTTATTATTACATTTGGAATAACTTTGATATCTGGGCTACCCTATACTTGGTGAAATTTTCGTATTCCATTCTTTATTATTCTTGTTGGATATATCACATAAAATCTTCTGTAGGACTGATTCCGCTTTATTATTACATTGGAACATCCTGTTGGTGTGAATTTCACCCTACACGGTTCCGTCATTTAGTATTCTTTGGAATAACACATACATGCAAAGTACCGCATGCATGGTGATTTCATTGTTATTCCATTCTTTATTATTCTATTGGAATATCCATGTTGGTGCGTATTACGCTTTGACACAGTTCCGTTATTTATTATTACGATGGAATAACTTTGTCTATCTGAATCACTGGATGCATGGTTGTTAGATTTGTAATATTCATGAACCTTGATAAAATTGCAAAAATTAAGCGAGCGAGATAAATCGAGTTTAAAATTTTACAAACCATATACGGATCACCTTTATGCACAATTATTAATTAAGCGAAAAGATAAAGAATAAAATCATACCCTTGAAGATCGAGCTTCCTCAGGTACAAGTTCACCTCTAAATCCTTTCGCGTTCAACTTGAATTCACCGGGTTTGGTTCCTTCCTTTGATCAACGTTAGCCACCCAAATGTTTGGCCTCTAGAGGTGATCCACCAAGGAATAATAAGAATTCAAGAAGATGGGTATTTTGGCTCAACCCTAGTTTTCTATCTCTATAGAAAGGGCGTACTCTCCAACAAATTGGAATTATTACGTAGTTGTAAAAGTCAATAACCACATCACCCATAATAAGACTCCTCTTATTTATAGATGTGGGCAACCCACCTTAACAATTAAGGAATTGAGTTTTATTTAATTAATTAAATTCTTTTAATTAATTAAGCTCCCTAATCTTATTAGGGATAATTAATTAAACTCATTTAACTAATTTTCCTTCCTAATCCAATTAGGAATAAATGAGAGTACTTATATTAAATTAATTCCTAAACTCTTTTAAAAATTAAAATAATAATAATTGTAATAATATTAATAAGACTCCTCTTATTAATTTATATTTAATATTTCTAAAATATTAAATAATAAATATTAAGCTATTTAATTTATTCTATCACCATAGATTAAATTAAATATACATAACATATTATTACGATTATGCCATTAACCTCTTAAATAATTATTCTTCCTTTTATGGTGTGACCCTTTAGGTTCTCCATATTAAACCTAGGTTGTGAATAAATCAATTAGAACAATTATAATCTTATTTAAATAAATAAATTAAACAATTAATTTATTTAAATAAATAATATTTATTCTACAATAGGGATAAGCCTCCTAGCGATCAACGACTTTCCGGATAATATAGATTTTAACATTAATCATAAAAGAACCTTTGAGTAAATAGTTCTTAGTATAATTCAATCCTTCTACCATCAATGTCCTAATTAAATATAAGACATGGAATTCTTGTCGAGTCTTATTTTATTTAATTATATGTATTTCGATCCTTAAATGCACAACTCAAATAATGCAAATTAGAAACTCCTTTCTAATTTCATTACGCCTTAACCAAGGACTCTTGGGTTGTAATTTATCGAATCACATAGGACATTTCTCTTCTTTTAATAAGTGGTAGATTCTTTATTGATCATACATTATCTCCATGTACAACTTATTATACCCAAGCATACCCTTTGATATACCCTAAGGGTCTTAAGGAATAAGTCAAAGTATAACTCATCATACACAAGATACTATGATGATCTCAAGTCCAAGGATTACTTGTCTTACTATCACTACTGAGAATTCCTATTGATAGGCAAGTAAAACTCCATTAGGTATTCCTTAGCGAGCCACACATTCGGTGAACTTATTCTCTAATAAGCACCTACATACTTGCTTTAGTGTCTCCACACAAATGATCATGAGATCAATCATCCTCATCCAATGAAAGCAAGCACGTATGTACCCAATCTATCCGGATTCACTAATCCCCAATTTAGTAATCCAATGATTGGGAACTATTTTAGTTTTAAGCTTTCTAAGAATTTAGATCTCATTAGAATGATCATCATCATTATTCTAAAAGCATTGCTTAAAACTATGGGTTTATCACATATTATAAAACAAAGATCATGTAGATAATTAAAAGTCTTTAATAAATTAATACTTTTTATTAATAATTGAATAAGATTGTTACAAAGTATATGCTTTATCATCAAACATGATTGGCTTGTGTGCATATTACTTTCAATCTCCCACTTGCACTAAAGCCAATCGCCATTGTATCTTATATTCTTCTTCTCTAAGTGACGATTATCCTGCTGTTGGATAAGCTTTAGTTAATGGATATGTAATGTTGTTCTTGAGAGTCCACCATCTCTATAGTGATTTCCCATCTTTCAATGATTCTTATAATCAAATGAAAGTGCCATAACACATGTTTAGATCCAAGATGAGACTTAGGAACTATTCCTAGTTCTGTAATGAACTTTTAATCCAAACAATCAACTTGTAGCTTCATTTATAGCTATATACTTTGTCTTTATCACTAAACCAAAGAACTCTTTCTTTGTTTGGAACCTTTCGATTCAACGCACCTTTGTTCAAGATAACGCTTTACCTTAAAGTGGATTTTACATCATCTTGTTCTGTTTGAAAAACTTGAGTCTGTTAAGACCTCTAGTTTTAATTTAGACCCACCATGAATATGATCACATCCTTAGTGCTTGGGTTAAGCACTTTAAGATGTTTTCATTGACTCATAGTGAACTTCTCCATAATATGGTGATCAACATCGTCTCTCGTACATTTCATTGTATACATGATTGTCACTCATGCGACCTCTCTTTTCGAGAGTCTGTGGGGACTATTAAGAGAGATACACTCCATAGCTCATCGACATGAGACATCTCTTGGAGTTTGCCATGCTAAACGACTTTAGCATCAAATGAATATCGTTCCTTGGGTTAAGTTGAGCATCCTTTTAAATCTATCTATATAGATTTATATCCCCAATTAAGATACTCTTCCAAATCATTCATGGAGGAATGTTTAGACAACTTTATTTTCTTGATTGTAGCATTGGTATGTCATTCCTTATCCGTAGTATATCAACATATAGTACTAGGAATGTCATGATGCTCCCATTTGACCCTTTTGTACACACTAGGTTCATTCTTATTTTGATAAAATCAAACTCTTTTGATTGCCTCATCAAAATGAATGTTCCATATTTGAGAAACTTGCTTCAATCCATTTCTCTCGAGTGTGTACAACACTTACCTCATCGTATGTAATCGGATCATCATCTTCTATGATGTGTACCTCATCATCATCATCATCTATGATGAATCCATACCTCCTAGGTATCTTCTAAGCTATTCCGAATTACGATTGGGTTGTGTATATAATAGTTACATCTACGGTGTTCCTCTTATTTGATTTATAGTGTTTTGTGGTTCTTGAACTCTTCAAGATCTATTATCCTCCCACTAACCCCTTCAATGATAAACACCTTTATCTTAGAAGGTAGCGTGTTTCATAACAAACACCTTTTGCTAAGTAGGATTATAGAACATATACCCTAAACTTACTTTAGGATGTCCCACAAATCGACACTTATAAAATCTTGTCCCAAGCTTATCCGTTGAAACCTTTTCACGTAAGTTGGACAACCCCTTATCTTAACATACTTAAGATTAGGAATCCTCCACATCCCATAACTTTTATGGAGTCTTGGGGCGGATTTTGAGGTTACCATTTTCGTGAGATATGCGACCCATTTCTAGGACATTATCCCGGAAGGATCTTTGGAATGTCGGTAAAATCATTTTGGACCGCACCACGTCCAACAAGGTACGATTTTTCATTCGGATACATCAATCAATTATTGCGTATCGGGATGTGTCCATTATGAGAAAACCATTTGAGATGATCTAGAAACTTATTGCACAAGTATTTATTCCTTGATCTAATCAAAGAATCTTAATACATTGCCAATTTGTTTCACTTCTGAATTCTTTGAACCTTTCAAATAATTGACACTTGTATTTTAGCAAATACACACATTCAACTCTTTGAATGATCATCTCCTTTTCTTATACTAATTTGTTCAATATGCAAAATTATTTTCATGTAAGTCAAGTATACAAAATTTATTAAGTAATATTCCAGTTCTATACAAAACATTATTATAATAAATAGAACAACAATTGTTCTTAATTATAATACCAAAGATTTCATTGTCCAACAATAAAATGGAAATAATATTTTTAACAAGAACTGGAATACAATAACAACTTATTGACTTAATAGATTTGCCCGTAGGCATTGCTAAACTATAAGTTTCTATGGCTAATATGGCAACCTTTGTTACATTTCCTTACATAGGATTACTTATATTTGTTTAGCTTTCTACTTCTGCTTGGTCCCTTCATAAATCTATATTTATGATAACCAAAGTCGGTATCCAATACCCAAGTAGAACCTTGACTTAAAGAAAAATTTATTTCAATCATGAACAAAAAGCGTATTATGTAACTAAACTCACTAAGCTTTTTTGGTTAGCCTCTGCGCAAGATGCTTCTCGCGCTTTCTTTCCGATGTCTCTAGGCTTATTGCGGTGGAAGCAAACTCCTTTGCTATCCATATCGCTTTTGTTCTTATTATCCTTTGTTTATGCCTTTCTATATACCTTCTTTGAATCGTTCTTCTTTTCAGAAGATCCTTTGGCCCCTATCAGTAAGACATGGTCTTTCTTGGTTGGAAAGTGACTCTCATCATTTTTCAACATGTTAAGCAAATCAATGAGGCTGATATCTAGCTTGTTCATATGAAAAATTCACAACAATTGTGAAAGGAGTCTGGGAGTGAGTGCAAGATCAAATCTTGGCTCAACTCTCCATCCATGACAAAACCAGGTTGTCTAATTGATCAATCGAATTGATTATGTTAAGAACTTTTATGCATATTTATAGTGCCATTGGCCATTCTAGATCGGAAGAGCTCCTTAGATATCTCGATATCTATCGGTCCTACTTTCCTCACCATCAACTACTTGATGTGCGGGAATATAGTAGGAGTATCCATAGTTTCAGTCGACGAAGCTTGTTACTCATGGATACTGAGCATGATGCATTGAGCTAATCGTGCATCATCTTGCAACTTTCTAAAAGTAGCAATGTCTTCCTCGAGGCATTGTCTACAACCATTCTTGAGGATAGACGTATTAAGGACATAAGATAGCTTTTCAGCTATGAGAACTATTCTCAAATTCCTTAGCCAATCCGTTTAATTCGGTCTGGTTAATTTAACATCTAATATGCTTCGCAGTGATAGTAATTTTAGACATTGTAAAATTCTGTAAATGAATTTGTATTTAACAACATTTTAACATACATTCTTTTATTAATTACCAAAATAATTTAGGTCTTGTTTTAAATTGGTATCTCCCACTATTTTCTTCAAACTATATTACCCTCACTTATATAGTTCGGCAAAATCTAATTAAAGATTTGCTAGTGAGAATTAGGATCCCATTTCAAATGTATATAGCCTTGTGGTGACACAACAAACTATATATAAATAAATAGGTAGACAACTTTTGTCAATTACATCAACTATGCAACTCCTTGTATTTTGCCTCTTAGATTATTTTGATCAAGTGGTGGCACATCCGAATCAAAATTATCCAAGTTAAGTCCGACCTAGCACTCCATATATTCAAAAAAGAAAAATATCATCCTTGTGGTGACACAACAAAATAATATTGTTTAATTTTCGTTATAAGCATCAAATGTGATAAATTAACATCTTAAATACTTAATACTTGCCTTGTGGTGACACAACAAACTCATATTAAATATTTAATACTCTATTAATTTTATCATGCTAGAAGGCGACGTTCGATATTCCAAATATCTTTGAACGCTTAGGACTTAATATAAAAATTTGAGGGGTTTGTTATTAATTTGTCTCATCTTGTTTAGCGCGCATGCACATATATATATAAAATACGTGTCATATTAATGAACATGCGAAGCATGTTTGCATAATATATAATATATATAGTATAAGCATGCACATATAGAATACTATATTCTACTACGAATTGATTATGGACTTTTATTCTAGTTTGGTTCACTAGAGCCACCAAGTGAACCAAAAGGTCAAACCCCCAAAGGTGCAAGAAATAATATTTAAATATAACTATTACATTTAAACCCGGGCTCCATTACAAACGGATCTTCATGCGCTTCTTGTCCCTTGATCTCCAATTCTTCAAAATAATTCTAACTATTCCTATTACAAAACTATTTAAAATAAATAGAAACCTTGATCGTGATCGAGGGAAGTACATAGGAGGAGATAGAATTTACATTCAGAAAAATTAGAGAAGACGAGGTACGCAGACCCCATTTAATAAAACCCATACATTCATGCATCCAACTAAAATAAAATCCAATCGCATTGGTTAATAGTCCATAATCAATCCCATTTATTATCATACACATCATCATATGCATCAATAAATAACATTCATCTTATGAATAATAAACATTTAATATATATATATATATTGATATCATTTAATGGGCAAATTTAGTTAGTATAAAATCTAATTTTGAATCAAAATAAACTCCTTTATTTTAATCCAAATTTAAATCAAAATAAAACTATTTTATTTTAATTTATCCAATTTTGAACAAAATAAACTATTTTATTTTAATCAAAATCTTTAATCAAAATAAACTCCTTTATTTTAATTAATTATGGAATCCAATTCCATATAAAAAAAAAATTCTTTATTAAAGGAAACACAGATTCTCTTTCCTATTCATAAATAAACTCCTTCATTTTGAATAATATGAAATCATATTTCATATCTAAATAAACTCCTTTATTTAAGGAAATTATGATTCTCTTTCCTATTCACAAATAAACTCTTTTATTTTGAATAATATGAAATCTTATTTCATATCTAAATAAACTCCTTTATTTAAGGAAATTATGATTCTATTTCCTATTCACAAATAAACTCTTTTATTTTGAATAATATGAAATCTTATTTCATATCTAAATAAACTCATTTATTTAAGGAAACATATAATCCAATTTCAACTCCAATTAGTTATCATGGAATCCAATTCCAACTCTAATTAGTTAGCATGAAATTTAATTTTAAAATTAAAATAAATCTTTATATTTTAATGTTAAAATAAACCTTTTATTTTAAGATTAAAATAAACTTTTTATTTTAATTATAAAATAAGTAAGAATAATATATATATATATATATATATATATATTTTAACCGTATATATAATAATATATATATATTAGTACCGAAGTTACATGTTTCCAGGAATGCTATTCCTTGATTATCATTAAAAAACGGCTCCTGCAACTTTTAAAAATTTGGTTCACGTGATGCACCTGCTACCTTGTTGCCTTGACTTTTTTTTTTTTTTTAAACTATAGCACGCTATATAATCATGATTCAAATGAATTCCTTGATTTCCGTTAATATATAAACTTCTGCCGAATTAGCAGCTTCTCGATTTTTTTTTATTTAAATTTTATACAATTAAATTATGCCCAATTAAATTGTTCTAAACACATATCAACATACATATCAAATCTGAACAATTAATAATTCGCATAAAGGTTTGGCTCTGATGCCACTGTTAGGTTTGTAATATTCATGAACGCAGTCAAATTGCAAAAATTAAGCGGAAGCGAGATAAATCAGAGTTTAAAAATTTTACAAACCATATACCCGGATCACCCTTTATGCACAATTATTAATTAAACGAAAAGATAAAGAATAAAATCATACCCTTGAAGATCGAGCTTCCTCAGGTACAAGTTCACCTCCAAATCCTTTCGCGTTCAACTTGAATTCACCGGGTTTGGTTCCTTCCTTTGATCAACGTTAGCCACCCAAGTGTTTGGCCTCTAGAGGTGATCCACCAAGGAATAATAAGAATTCAAGAAGATGGGTATTTTGGCTCAACCCTAGTTTTCTATCTCTATAGAAAGGGCGTACTCTCCAACAAATTGGAATTATTACGTAGTTGTAAAAGTCAATAACCACATCACCCATAATAAGACTCCTCTTATTTATAGATGTGGGCAACCCACCTTAACAATTAAGGAATTGAGTTTTATTTAATTAACTAAGCTCCCTAATCTTATTAGGGATAATTAATTAAACTCATTTAACTAATTTTCCTTCCTAATCCAATTAGGAATAAATGAGAGTACTTATATTAAATTAATTCCTAAACTCTTTTAAAAATTAAAATAATAATAATTGTAATAATATTAATAAGACTCCTCTTATTAATTTATATTTAATATTTCTAAAATATTAAATAATAAATATTAAGCTATTTAATTTATTCTATCACCATAGATTAAATTAAATATACATAACATATTATTACGATTATGCCATTAACCTCTTAAATAATTATTCTTCCTTTTATGGTGTGACCCTTTAGGTTCTCCATATTAAACCTATTGTGAATAAATCAATTAGAACAATTATAATCTTATTTAAATAAATAAATTAAACAATTAATTTATTTAAATAAATAATATTTATTCTGAATAGGGATAAGCCTCCCTAGCGATCAACGACTTTCCGATAATATAGATTTCAACATTAATCATAAAAGAACCTTTGAGTAAATAGTTACCGTACAATTCAATCCTTCCACCATACTGATGTCCTAATTAAATATAAGACATGGAATTCTTTGTCAAAGTCTTATTTTATTTAATTATGTGTATTTCGATCCTTAAATGCACAACTCCAAATAATGCAAATTAGAAACTCCTTTTTAATTTCATTCGCCTTGGCCAAGGACTCTTTGGGTTGTAATTTATCGAATCACATAGGACATTTCTCTTCTTTAATAATAAGTGGTAGATTCTTTATTGATCATACATTATCTCCATATACAACTTATTATACCCAAGCATACCCTTTGATATACCCTAAGGGTCTTAAGGAATAAGTCAAAGTATAACTCATCATACACAAGAATACTATGATGATCTCAAGTCCAAGGATTACTTGTACTACTATCACTACAGGAATTTCTATTGACAGGCAAGTAACACTCCATTAGGTATTCCTTAGCGAGCCACGTTCAGTGAACTTATTCTCTAATAAGCACCTACATACTTGCTTTAGTGTCTCCACACAAATGATCATGAGATCAATCATCCTCATCCAATGAGCAAGCAACGTATGTACCAATCTATCCGGATTCACTAATCCCCAATTTAGTAATCCAATGATTGGGAACTATTTTAGTTTTAAGCTTTCTAAGAATTTAGATCTCATTAGAATGATCATCATCATTATTCTAAAAGCATTGCTTAAAACTATAGGTTTATCACATATTATAAAACAGCATCATGTAGATAATTAAAAGCCTTTAATAAATTAATACTTTTTATTAATAAATGAATAAGATTGTTACAAAGTATATGCTTTATCATCAAACATGATTGGCTTGTGTTCATATTACTTTCAATGGTGATTTCTTTTGTTATTCCATTCTTGATTATACTCAGTTGGTTAAAGTTTTGACTTCTACACTCCATGAAATTAGTGGAATATTCTTGATATTTGCGCTTCATCCAGTATCTTTTTATGGAAATATTCTTCTGAGCATTCTTGAATTTTACTTTACAAAGAAGTATCATGTTGACAATTTGGACGTTATTAGTTGCTGAATAAATTAATTCTTGAACTTGTTTTATTGAATTCTTATATCATTGTCATCATCCTCATGTTTATATTATTTTTGAAAGTCATCTACATGGCTTTTGTAGGTGCATAGATGGACTTGGTATGATTATGACCGAGGATTATCCGGTGTAATCATGACCGTAATGTTACAAATGATGTGGTAAAAGTCCTCATTGGCCCGAAGTGCATTGATGGACAGTTGTTGGCATGATCATGACTATTGATAAATACACAAATATCCTTGGTCCGTGGTGCATGGATAATTTGTGGTCGTGACCCTAATGAATATCCTTGGTCAGTAGTCACGGGGATGATGTGGATTATTTATTAAGTTGAGTCTCAGCGATAAAAGTGATGAAAAACCTTTTTAAATCATAAAAGATAGTAGATTTTATTCTCTACTTGACTCTTTTAATTGATTGCATGTTCCGCTGCAGTTAAACTTGATGTCTATTGTATTTTTTCAGTTTAACACTGTTGAGGACTAATGATAATTTATTCTGCATTATCTTAGTCATAATATTTCTTCTTCGGGCTAGTTGAGCTCACCCTTTCTTTCACTTTGTTCTCTTGAGAAATGAGAACGCGTGGCAAGGGACTAGTCGGGGAACGGAGTGATGGTCCGAGATGGTGTCTTGGTAGTCCTTACTATTCTGTTAAATAGTGTGATAATAAATGTAATGAGGACTAAATTGAGTGTGGATATTGTCTAGATGACAATATTTGTATTAAAACTCACATCATGTATTTTGTCGTATTTTACACGATCGTTGTATAATCAAGTTGTATTTGAATTTAGTACCATGTATTTGGCGACTCAAGATGGGTGATGTATACCTATTTTGGGGGCGTCACAATAAGAAGATGAAAGAAATATGTTAATTAATATTTGATATTTTAATATATTACATATTATTGTAATATATAAAAAGGGGTTGATATTTGAAAGTTAAAGGATTAAAAGAACCAATATAGTTATAAGTAATTATTGGTTAATATTGTATGTGGTGGCTAAAGAAAATTGTTTTGGAACAATTTATGGAAGAAATGAAATGAAAGAATTATATTAATTAGTGTTTTACATACTAATTATTATAAGATAATAAATGATTAATACTAATTAATCATTGTATGTGATTATGGGTTGGGAATACCCAATTGAATTAAACTTAGCCCAATTAAAATATTAATGCGGACATTATCATTAAATAGTATTACTATGTGTAATATGGAAAATGTGGGTAGTAGTGATATAAAATATATATGGCCTAAGAATACATGAAGTGTGACATTTAATTGAGACGAATGATATAGGTTACCAAGTGGTACAGTGAAATCATATGTAATTTTAATACATAAATGGTTAAATATCTGTGTATTCTAGAAACTGAGAAAGGAATTAAATGTTTAAATAAACATTAATAATAAATAAGGTATAATGTGATTATGTGAGTAGTAGAAATAATTATGGAACTACTCCGATAATAATACTTGACTGCGATATTTTATCGCGTGTAGTTAATGTACATGGCTTATATGATGTGGGTATAAAACTTATCTTTAAATTCCTAATATGGTAACAATTGTACCTTAATATTACATTATGGGAATTAAAAGAACCAAACCAAGCCTTAGAA
The DNA here is from genome assembly GCA_020205615.1 of Panax quinquefolius. Taxonomy (NCBI): domain Eukaryota; kingdom Viridiplantae; phylum Streptophyta; class Magnoliopsida; order Apiales; family Araliaceae; genus Panax; species Panax quinquefolius. Next base: position 85,734,605 of record CM035173.1, read on the forward strand.
TAACAAGTTGCTGATATTTTCTCTTGTCCCAAATTGAGTGGCATAAAAGTACATGAACAGTGGCCTATGGCCTAATATACGTAACTTCCAAGTATAATCAATTGCTAAACTAGGTGATCATTACCAAGCCAATGGCTATGGAGATGGCTGGGAGGTGGTTGTTGAACCACTCTTGTTAAACCATTGTGTCTTCCTTCAACACCATGGATTCTAAATTAATGCCCAGTCCATCATTCCTCTATAAAATGGCAGCTATGTTATTGGAATCACGTTGTTGAGAATTGTCTGTAAAACCCAAGAATTTGAGTCTGAGTTACTAGTTGTTTAAAGTGAAGTTTAGCATTTGCAGAAGATAGAAATTGAGGAAACTAAGCTCCTTAGAAGGTATACTCTTGTTTTAGAAACTTAATTTCAAAGTTTATAAATTATGGAAATTCTACTAGAATCTTGATAATTTGTTTGTGAATTGCTGCCATGATGTTGTACGAGTTGGTATGTATGTTATGGAACCTATATGGTTGGTCTAAGCATACTAGATTGAGGAGTATATATTTTGAATTCTGGAATTTGCAGAAACAAAGTTCGTAAGTATTGAAATTCCAATTCTTGAATTCATGGAATTAGATGATAATGAGGTTGGGTATGGGTTATATAGTTGTTATATGAACATATAAATATGTTTCAACTATAATAGGCATGTTTAGAATCAATTTCGTGAGTAATTTCTGTGTTTGGGCTAAACAGGTTGTCGAAGTTCTTTGTTCTGGCTCGAACTCGAATTCTGTGTATTGACTGCTTATAGGATTAACGATAGTATGAGGCCTTGTCATACAATTACTGTGACACAAAATAGGTCCATACAACCCATTCTGAGTCGCCAGATATCACACTATAAAAATCAAATACAAACTTCATTTATACAACTGTTGAACTGTCGTATAGAATACGACCACAGTTAACTCTGAGTTTTAATACAAATGTATGTAACTCTCATGGTGCCTCGACCACAACCTTACATTGATACTTTACATAAAAGTATAGTCAAAAACTATTTTAGAAATTAAAATCTTTGGGAAGTGCTCAAGGAAACCTTTGTACATGGGAGGCCATGCGTCTAGGTTATGATAAATATCATATGTCCACAGAATTATCCTTGGTTGACCCATTAGACCCCAAAGAAAAATAAGAAGATTGTTATCATCTTCTTTCCAATGGTGAGTCTTCTCTTGACATATAATTATCTCCGTTGTCTCCAAGTGAGAATTATATTTCAAATATACTCCAAGATCATATAGGTAATGCTCGTAGATATACTCAGCGAGTGGATGTGCACAACCTTGTCTTATGATAACACGAGGTTGTACGTCATTAGACATCTTGTATGATAGTGGCAAAACACCCTTCCAAAGTTGGGTTCACCTCACCCTATTTGGTTCACCAAAATTAAATATCAAACGACGTATACCATACAACACACTTATCTAAATTTCTCAATAAAATTATTTCCATACTATTTAGGGAGAACCTCAACAGCTATAGACCACCATTCTATTCTCCTGTTACCCCCACTCGACCCAGCTACACTCTTAATACCTGAAAGGAATTGTGAAGCAAAAAGGGTGAGCACAACCAACCAAGTAAAGAATATCATGACCAAAGATAATTAAATTATCAATAGCCTTCATCAGAAATAAATCAGAGATTTATAACATATGGTAGATGATAAAATTTTTCAACCATAGTTTCAGTGGAACGAGCAATCCATTAGAAGAGTCAAATAGACCATCAGGTCTATTATCTTCTCCATGTTAAAAGTTCACCAATAATGTTTTATCCCTGTAACATCAATCAACAATTCCTGTCCACAATCATATAAATAACTCATAATCATAGTTGTGATTCTAAATTCCTCTTCGCACCCAGGACGAAGATAATTTTCATCACCTATCTTCACCTGAAACATCAAAAATCATGGTTATACCAAATCACAATTCCTGATCATAATCATACTAATAAACAGTTCATCTTTGCACATAAGCCAAAGATATTCATCAATCAATAGTTCATCTTTGCACGTAAGCCAAAGATATACAACTCAGAAAACCAATAATCAATGATCCATCTTTGCACGTAAGCGAAAGATATACCGCTCAGAAAACCAATAATCAACAGTCCATCTTTACACGTAAGCAAAAGATATACAATTATCAAACCAATAATCAACAGTCCATCTATGCACGTAAGCCAAAGATGACTTTCATCATAATATAAGCATGAACATGATGACAATGATATAAGCATTAATCAAACGAAAACAAGGATAAATATTAAAGACTTGAAATTTATCCAAATATTAACAATCACTTAATAAACTCATAATCTTATATTGTTAATATTATAATAATATTTTAATCACTTCTTAAACTTATAAATAATTTAATTTAATTGTTTACACTTTAACAAATAATGCATTTAATCATTCAAAAACTTCAGACTCATAAGATTTCGTCACTAATGATCAAATCTCTCATCAAAAATCTGCATATACCTTATATATGATTTTCAAGCCCTAAAATCCTATTTACCAATTCTTCAACTTCACATAACATATTTAACTCATATGTTTGTAACTAAATCATTTTCATGAAAAATTACCAAATCAACTTATTATTTTTTTAATCCTTTTTCCAAACATATAAACATATATTTTATACACAACAAGTATTTTTTTATAATTTTTACTCCCTAAGTATTTTTCAAAAATCAATTTCTAATTAATTCCTTAAGAAATTAGTTACCTCAAGTTTAACTCCAGAAATTCCCAAATCTTGGCAGGATCTTACACATGTTAACATGAGTTTCCAATTTAAATTTCATGGTCATCGGAGTTATAGAACTCCGGTTATAGCATTTTTTGTCAGAAAAACCTAAATATTGAAATAGTCATAACTTGCTCATTTTAAGTCAGAATGAGCTCATTTTTGGAAATTAGGTACTTTATACCATATATTTTCATGTCCCAAAAGGCTGGAATTTGTTTCACAAACTAAGTAGCCGAAAATGCCCTTTTAAATTTCTGGGCAGTAGTTTTTTGGTAATTTGCAGTTTTTGACTCCTTTGCTAAAATCAGTCCACACGAAAATCTACAAAACCTTTTCCAGTGATTCCACTTGGATAAGTTAGAAAACTCATAAATCTAACTTTAGAACTTGACCACACTCAAAAATTCAAAATATATTTTGAGATATGGTCAATTGAATTTCATGTTCCATTTTCACCAAAATCTGATTTTCAACCCTTTATGATTTCTAAGAAACTTTCATGTTTTCATATAATAACCAACATAACTCATTATAACACTCACTAATACTACATATACCCATGATTTTCATCAGTCCAATGCTTTTATTATGACTTTCATCATAATTCACGTAAACGATCATTTCCACAATTTAATAAGGAATGAATACAAAGGATCATTCACCATGCATGTGGTAATCCATATAGACAAAAGTTATTCCAAATGAGAATAATAAAGAATGGAATAACTGAAGAATTAACCATGCATGCGGTACTTCGCATAGACAGGTTATTCACAACAGAATAAGAAAGAATGGAATAACTCAAGAATTCACCATGCCTGCGGTACTTCGCATAGACAAGTTATTCCCAACAAAATAATAAAGAATGGAATAACTGAAGAATTCACCATGTATGCGGTACTTCGCATAGACAGGTTACTCCCAATAGAATAATAAATAATGGAACCAGGTCATGCGTAAACGCACAGATATGATATTCCGACAGAATAATAAAGAACGGAACCAGGTCAGGCGAAATTCGCATCAACTGGATATTCCAATAGAATAATAACGAATGGAATAACAACAGAAATCACCATGCATGCGATAGACCGCACAGATAGGTTATTCCAACTGAATAATAATTAATGGAACCGAATCGAGGCGTAATGTCTGTGCCAAGCGGATATTCAACGAATGATAAAGAATGGAATAACAGAAGAATTTCACCATGTATGTGGTACTTCGCATAGACAGGTTATTCCAACATACTAATAAAGAATGGAATAACAGAAGTTCTCTTCATGAATACGAAAGAAATAATACCTCTTAATATAATAATCCCTTACCTTAGAAGAAACTGGATATTGGAAAAGTGAAGTAGCAGAATACATTTCTTCTTTCTCTCTATAGTTTCTCTGTTTAGAGTTTCAGTGAATTCGTAAGAAATAATGAAGAAATGAGCTTCTATTTATAGGAGAATGGACTGAATAGTAACTAATTCATGAATGGTCTAGATTGATTTACTTTTAAACGGACGGTCCATATTGATTTACTATTAAAACTTAAAGCAACGGTCCATACTGATTCACTATTAAAACTTTAAACCAGCGATCCATATTGATTTACTATTAAAACTTTAAACCAGTGATCCATATTAATTTACTATTAAAACTTTAAACCAACGATCCATATTCATTTACTATTATAATTTTAACCAATGGTCTGAAAAATTTGCACATCTCATGGAATAATATTGTACCCAAAAATAATTTTGATCGAAAAGAAATATATTTTTTGGGTGAATAGTACCCCGTGAATAGTACTTCGGGAATAGTACCCCATGAATAGTACCCCGACACGAAAAGTGTCCCAAATACCCGAGTGAACAATGCTAGAGTGAATAGAAATTGGGTGAATAGTAACCCATAAATAGTAACTCGTGAATAGTATTCCGACACGAAAAGTGCCCCGAATACCCGATTGAACAATATAACCTCCAGACATCAATTATTATCAAAATAAATATCAATTTCTACTAACACTAATAATTCTCACACAATGGAACTATCAATTTTATCTTTAATCAACACGAACTTATTCATCATTTAATATTATAATTCACAATATTTAACAACCAAGTCGTTCCCAGGAAAGAGGGGGCTTTCCGATAAAGATTTCTCCCTATTGGCGCGCAATTAGGTGACCAAACCTCTTCTTGACAGAACTTCTAGACATTGTAAATAATGCAATATAATAATATGATAACTTTGTCGTCTCAATTATTGATTTAATAATATAACATATTATACACATGATACTGTGACAATAATTGAATCAATAATATGAGAGATATGATGCAGCAATTACTGTAGCAATAATTGAGTATAACTGAGTGACTTCTCACATAAGCATCAATAATCAATACCGTGTGCTACTATGCAACCACGCGTATTTTACCACCGATTATTTTATAGCAACTTGCTTACTTTGCAAAATTTTCACATATCACCCTTAACTTTAACCTTTTATGAATTTAACCATTTACTAAATAGAATAATTATAAGAAAATTGAATGCTTTCATTTCATAAAATTTGGGGTCTCACAACGCCGGTCCCTGTTTTTAGTTGGTGCTTCTGTTTTATAATCTGCTAAGTATGATTAGTTATTATTGTTTAAGCTAACATGCAAGCACGTGTAACATGTATATATAAGTATAATAACCTAATGTGAGCATGTTTTGCAAAGATTAGCATGATTTGGTAGAAGATCTTTAACAAGGACTTTAAGTATTGAAAACAAACTATGTTAGAGATCATGTTCAGCAAATTGTGAACCTAGTAAGCTATACATGACTGATTTTACACATAGATGAGCATGTTATAGTGTACATAGTTCCTTTGAGCATGACCACCTTATTAGGCTTTGTGTTAGAGAAGTTTTTCAAGAAAAAGCTTAGCATAGTTAACTAACAAGCATAACTACTACATGATTTAAACTCTGAGCTTGCGAGCATGTCAACATGCCTTGATTACATATGAATAGAGCCTTAAAGTTGTCTTGTATGTGTTAAATGGCATTGTTCAAGTTTAAAGTGGTTTCCAAAAGTAAACTTGAACATATTTTCAAAATCTAGTTACATCACATGGATATCTAGATTCTAAAAGAATAATATGACATGTTATGTCTATAATATCCCTAGAAATGATTTATGTGTGCTATATTGCATCATTTATGATAAAATGATTTCAAAGGCAACCTCGAGCATGTTTTCGAACTTAAGTTGTATTACATATGAGTATTTAGATTTTAAAGGCAACCTCGAGCATGTTTTCGAACTTAAGTTGTATTACATATGAGTATTACATCACATGTATTTCAAAATGATAAAATGCTTGAGATGCCATGTTATGTTTCATTATGTCACTAAACATAAGTCTTATATGTTAAACATAATGGAAGTAAACCAAACTTGAGGTTAAAGCATGTTTTAAAGTGTTAAACGATGATAGCTATGAGTAAAAGGTGTGAATATGTATGAGTATGTGTAGTGCAGATTATGTGACCTCTTTAAGTGAACATAAGGCTAATTAGTACACCTAGTGATTACATAACCCAATTTGGTTTTGATTCGTGAAAATCCTAAACTAAAGTCCCTAACATATAAGGTTGAACTTGAAGTGGTCATACAAGTAAAGACCTCTAGCGTGTATGCATGTTATGTATAAGTGTATATGTGTGTTAAAATTTGAACTGAAACCAAGAGTGCCAAAGCTCAATCTTGGTCTAGCCAAGGGACAATGTGCTTTCTTGTAGTCCTAAGCTTCAACATAATGCGCAGACTTCGCCCGTTCTACTGATCTAGAATAGGTTCTGTTTTTGGATCTGATGTTTGAAGCATGCTTGTATAATTACTATAAATGATCAGTCTGGTATGTAATGTGTTAAGAAGCATGCTATGCGATAAAGATGAATGTTAATCATGGCTTTCGAATGTAATGGCCAAAGGAATGTTTTTAAGATATAAAGCAGCGATACGTTGTTTGAATTCGTAATCTGATTTGTGCTATGAAAATATAGGATATGTGATGTTGTATGAAGTTACCACTAAGTTAGACGTTTATGTGTACGTTTGAACTTACCTAAATGTGTTTTAAATGTGTCGAACACTTAGAGAGTCAAGTGTGTGATAGCTATGTTAATGTCAAGTACGAGAAGTTAGGGTATACCTATACATACCTAGCTATTCTAAGAGTATGATGAGAAAGTGAAGTGTAGGTTTTACGAACCTAGTTGGGAAACAATGTAACATTGTTATTACATTGAGAATGCATGAAATATGATACTGATGGATATGAATCCATGATTATATAACTGTGTAGGAATACATGAAGTGCAGATAAGCGTTAAGCAGTTAAGTACTAGTTCATAAACTACGAATCAGGCAAGTCTTTCAGTACCTATTTGTTATACGAATTCGATAACTGTTAATTGAGCTATATTATGCTATGCGAATGTTGATGTATATATATGAAATGCATATTAGATATGTATGAAAGTTGAAAGTTGATCTTTGATGATATGCTTGTAAAGTAAATCTCTATGCCTGTTATGTGAGAAGTAACATGCGTAGTAACTATTAATCGATTATGAATGCATGAACTGAATATGCTATTATATGTTATGTGCTGCATGAAAACTGTTAGAATTGTTGGGCTGTCGAGCTCACCCTTGCAAATAACCACTTTTGCAGGTTAAGGATTCACGGTAAAGATTACTTGCTACTTGATTGATAGAGTTTAATAGTAATTGAAGGAGATTGGTTTATGTGTTTAAATATATACTCTTGAACCATGTTTATGTTCTAGGAGTCGTACAAGATAGTAATACATGTTACGTTGTAAAGTTGCATTATGTGATACATAGAGAAATTCGAATTGAGATGTAAATATTTATATAGTAATTCGAATAGACTGAATCATAACATGATTTGATTCGAGTCAAGATATCAATAAAAGATTTATTTTCAAAGGAGATTGAAAATTTTTAAATTATTTCGCATATTTATATATCATCAAATGTGATGTAATACATGAATAGTAAATGACCAAGATTAGAAACTTATAAAAGTTTGGGGTCATTGTGCAGATCTTGGTAATGGAAAGAATTTATATTCTAAATTGTAATAAGTAAATTTAAATTCTTTAAGTTATTAATAAAAGATATTAATAGTTTGACGATAGTAGTATCCCGGCGTACCAAATCTAAGGGCGTCACAGGTTGGTATCAAAGCTGTAGGTTATAAATTTAGGTAAGTGTATGTTAGGCTATAACCTGAGAGAGAGAAAGATAAAGATTAAAATTTATATATAAGTGAAGATTCAAAGAAGAATCTTAAAGTATCTAGAGAATGAGGATTCAGGAGTTTCCCAACTCTGGTAATAAAAATGATAAGATGGTGTCTATATGAAAAAGATATTAAGAATGAACTCGAGTGGAGTTTTGTTGATAATGGGAAAGAACCCTAAGGTAAATTGATGATCACGACGTGATCGGAATGAGCTATGAAGTGATAAATAGTCTATAACGACTAAGTGTGTATAGCTTGATGCTATAAATGAATGTACTATGAAATGGTACGATATAAACTCATAAGGAGTTGTATATGATGAGATACGAAGAATTTGTATCAAGAAAAGTGTAAGATAGAGTTAAGTGGGATTTCAATTGAGGACCCATGTCAGCAGCTGAGTTGTGTGATTTCTTGTTATGAGCGGGGAATTGTACTTGGTGTAAAAGCCACTTAGTTCTGGCACTGATAATCGTTGAAATGTTTGTGCCACGCTATTTGCTATATACCTGTTGAGAAGGTGATTCTTTTCTCATGTGTATAACAGATAGATAGGTTATAGTTAGAGAATATAAGGTTAAGTTGCGAGTTCTTAAAATTCATACTTATGGTACGTTCGTGACTCATAATTATATGAAATTTTTTTGAACCCCTCAGAGAATGGACGCCTATGGTCTGAATAGGGTAAGCTCTTAAACTCATATGATTGTGGCAAGTTCCTGAATTTCCAAAGTGTGGTAAGTTTGATGAACTATATCGGGTATATATATGTTATGAAGTTAGAAATTTTGGTATAGTAAGAATTTATGGTGTTAGAGATGGATATAATGAGGCAAGGAGTAAAGTTGATGGAGAAACATGAATTTTCTAAATCTTCTAGCTATGCTAGATTTTCAAAATTTATTGACTTCGTGCCGATGTTTGCAATTCTATTTTCTCAAAAAAACTTTGGGTCATGTGATTGAACCAATGATGTTTTAAAAATAATATCGTTATCCATATGTCTATGCTAATTATTTCAGCTAAGACAAAATGATTTGAAATTTTCAAAATGTATTTCTGACCATTTACATCATTTGGTGTGGTGTAGAAATGGTAAACGATGGAGTCATCAATGTAGTTGAACCTAGTGTTGGTTGTCCTCGAAAGATTGTCAGCCCACTATGGTATGATGTAATATGACAAAGTCACATAATGGCGGAATTCTCAACATACTACTAATCTGGTACGATATCATAACGTCATAAAAGAATTTTTGGTTTTCTTTTAAATTATGAAGAAGGACAATTATGTGGCCAAATTATTTTGATTGATGCCCGAATTGTTGATAAAAGTCTAAGCTATTTGATTCGGCTAGACGACTGTTGAAAAATATTTGTGGAATTCAAGCGTTCTTGAGTATTTATGCCAAACTAGATTGCTCTGGTTCGGATTCAGATGTGGAAATGCTGAGGTGAACAACCCTATAAGGGGACATATTTTCGGGGACAATGGTTCCGAGCGTAGCGCATGTAGTCGTTACAAAACACTACGTTGCGGCCCAACGTAGTGGTATAATAGGCTGGCCACCTAGCGTACGTGTGGAGGGTGTTTTCAATCCTTGTGATTGATAAACACTCTGGTTTATAGTGCGAAGGATTGTGATGAAGCACTGGTTCACGGTCTAGTGTGACCCTTCAGCATAATTTGGAATCTGAGTTATTCATACTACTTCCCGATTATTGAAAACTCGTGGAAGACTCTTATTCTTCTATGTGATGAATGTAGTAAGTAGAATGTTCCTTAGAAAGGAGAATACGGTAGAATGCAAGTGAGAAAGTTATAATAAAACTTTCAAAAAGAGAATGAATAAAATTATTCAAAAGAATATGTAATATTCGAAATAGCATCGAGTAGAGGAGGTTTCGGTGATTCCGAGGACGAAATCCTTATAATGGGGAGAAGATGTAAGAACCCGGATTTTCAAAAAATATTAAAATAAGAATTTAGTGAATAAAATTCTTAAGGCATGTGAAGGGTTTAAATAAAAATATGTAATGTGTTACGAGGTACGTGGTATTATGTTACTTAGGGTAATATACGCTATGTAATAAGCGAGGCTGTGTTTAATAAATATATATATTGTTATTATATATTTATTATAAATTGTAGAGATGAATTAGTAAGAAGATGGATAAAATTATCTATTAATATTAAATAATTTATGTGAAATTATTATAGTAAGTTGGTGACATTATATATCTTTGATAATCACCAATTTCTTGAGTATTTGTACGAGTACGTATCAAGTCCAAGGTGGTGCAACCGTACGCTTTAATGGTTGATGTATAGGAGCTGGGCTAAATGATTCCTTCATAGAGTGGAGGTATATACGAATTGGTAACCGATCTAACTCATTGTGAAAACAATGTAGACGAGACGAAAACTAATTTATTGGTTGTTTATGGGAAACCACTCAGTGTACTATATTAAATACTATTAAAGACTCGATGTGTGTTAGGTTTGGACTTGTATATATGTACGTTGTTGACGAGAGAAGAGAATCGATATACCTTTAAAGTGGTTAGAGAATTATTGAGTAAATTGATACACGACGAGCTACCATGCATGCCAAAAGGAAATATATCAAAAATCATTAGAAATATATCAATTTTTTTAAAAGATTGTTTTAGTACGGAAACTAGAAAGTACCCTTTTGAAGATTATATCTTCTAGTTGTTATCTGTTGAGATATGAAAATATCTAAAAATGTAATCATCATGTATTTTATCGGATCCCTTTTGATTTATTTAGATTGGAAGGAATGCAAAATTACAATACACTTTTATAAAAATAAACACTGCACAATAATTGAGGTTAGATATTTTACCGTACAACAACAAGACAATTTGAGGGTGGTGTGATGATGGCTTACATGTGAGTATGACAGTTATTAGCATGCTAGAACCAAGAACAACAAATTCTAATAATAGGTTATTAATGGAATAACATGCAGTATGTTATATTAAAAAAATTGCATATCCATATATATAATAGATAAATATACCTTCTCCTTCAAATCAAATATGATTATCTTCAAGACGAATGTGAGAAGCAATTCGTGCTGATAACGTGTTATAAAAGATAACTAAAATTAAGAACAAAATGACTAGAGAAAAGAGAGTATTCTTAGAATATTTTCTATATATTCTGATTCTCTTTTACAATGCTCTTATTTATAGATATATGGACTTAGAAGTTTCAAAATTCAAAAGTCATGAGTTTAAAACTTAATGAACATGGGAGTTCCAAAATTCTAAAGATCATTAAAATTAAATCTTAGACACCCATAAGTATATATGTTATAATTTTATAACAAAAGCTTAATTATAGAAGCTTGTGAAAATTATGTCTTGAATGGTAATTTAAAAAAAATATTAAATTGGGAAGAGATAAGCTAGGTAATATGGTGGTAATTAAGTTAAGCCTACCTAGTAGTCAAGTATTAGAAATTTAATAAAAGTGATAAAAGGGATTAAGAATATGACAAACCGAATTCACTTATATGGCAAACTGAATTCACAAATATGAAAAACCGAATTGAAGCAAGCCTTGATATTAAAAAGACTTATAAAAATGACGCAAGTTATTAATATGGTATTTAAATTGAAAAGTTAGATTAATATAGTCCATTATGTCAAGCCATTTAAAAGGTTTATTGAATGCAACAAACCGTATTAAGAAATTTTAATAGGCATTGAATTAAATATCTAGCCTAATACATGAATATATAAAGGGAGTAAGTATATTGTGACTCATGTGGAGTATGTATGTGATTATATATATATATATATATATAATTATTTATATATATATATATTATTTATAAAGAGAAATAAAATAAAGCCTTATAACCTAATATTATATATTAGGGATGTGAATTAAATAACTTAAGGGTTATAGTAATTGAAGAATACTAGTATCTAAATTACATACTAGTAAATTAACTTAAGAGATTTATTTTATAAATCTCAACTAATTAATTATTTTAACCTAATTAAAGAAAAAATAATTGGGTTATATAATTAAATCTATGTAAGTAATTATTTAAAATCCAAAGTGAGTGGATTAGAAACCCTAATTCAATAATTAGGGTAAGATAAAATTTATGTATTAATGGACCATGCTAGTTTTACATGGCCCAAACAATTTAATTACAAAGCCCAAATGAATTAATTGGATAGTCCAAAGCTTTGGCCCAAACATTTAAGCAAATAAGCAATTAAATAAATCAAATATATATGGGCCAATTTAAGGAAGGCTTCACCCGGCTAAGAGAAGGAGGGGGAATGAACATGTACCAAAATCAAACAAATCTCTCTTTCATTTAGCCTTAATATTTTGCTAATATTTCAAGTAAAGGAAGGTGAGATAAGAGAGAGAATGAAGATTTAGGAAGATTTATGAAAGAGAGAAAAGAGAGAGAAGATGAGAGCTAGAGAAAGAAATAGAAAGAGAAGGAAAGAAAATGTGTGACGCCCCCAAATTCGGACCTCCACTTGGTCACTCAAATTTGGTTCATCACGTTCTCATGGTAAAACCATAATAACTAAAATAACACATACACAACGAAAAATCTATTTTAGAATAATATACAAAGATTTATTATAATTATTCCCCCAAGTCTCGCAACCTACAGTGCTTAATAGATTACATAATAAAATCGAATAAAGACTTATTACATAACCCTACTTAAGCTTAAACATAGTTTTAGTACAACATAATAGATTTTAAACATAAAGGGACAAGCTAGTCGGTAGCCTTGCCCTTGCCTTTGTCTGTTCCAGAGACACCACCCTGTTCCTCCTTAACTGAAAAGGTTTTAAATAAGCAAGGATGAGAACAAATTGCCGAACAAGTAATATACAACAAGGGTGTAGGATATAATATCACAAGGTTTAAAATATCAAAGTGTCATTTATAGGATAGTTCAAAGTGTCAGAAAAATATCATGGATAAGAAATATCAACAATTCTTTGAATAGGAATGATAATTCAATATAAATCGACAGATGTATATGAATTCAACGACTATCAAAGTATCCAACTGGATAACAATTTATACTGAGCAGTCTCTAAGGACTATTGAACTTCCACTAGGGTTACCAATATTAAACTGATAGCCCAATAATATCAAGTACTATAGATGATCAGTCTACAATACTTTACGTTATGCATAACACCACAATAATATTTATTCATGTGTTGGGGTTTCCAACAACATGCACTCCCCTTATCAAAAGGGTTGTCCAACTCAGTTTTCAAGGTTTCCGCACCAATCATTTGGTTTGGAAAGCTTTTATAAACATGCATATAGTCTAGCCGAATCAATTGGCATCGACTCTTTCACAATATTCAAGATTAATACTAAGTTTAACATGAATAATAACTTTCACAAGGGTTTAAGCATATTAGCTCTTTCGAATGAGAAAGTAACATAACTTGTATTCAAGAGATAAGCTTACGGTATTCATTGAACAATGAATGCAATTATACTTGCACAATAAGAGTATGGTTCGGATGCTTGCACAATCAAGAATGAAGTTTAAGGAAACTTGCTCAATAACAATTACAGTAAGTTTAGGGAACTTGCCTTAAACGTAGTTTACCAAATATCGCTTATCAATACATTTTCAAATCCTATCATAATGTGATACGCATATGGGATATTTATTAGTTAAATGTGCTCATGCTTGATATGTAAGTTTAAATTTATACTTAAACATCTAACTTAGTTGTATACTCTTCACATACTTCATTTCATACTTTACGTACTTATAACACAAAATCAGTTTGTAAGTCACCATGAAAATCAAATAACATGGTCTTTAATCGTTGCTTTATAGTTTGCAAATACTTTTTGGGCTTATCACTTGAAAGTCTATAATCACTTCATTAAACATTCACTCATATCATTTAGCCTATTTCTTAACACATTGGACATGTACTGGTCATATAATGCATTCTAGAGTAATAATATAAGTATGCAACTCTTACAAATTAATAGCAACAAAACTGATCCTACAACAGACTGGCGCGGCAGCGCCTGATTTGTACTAAGGAGACGCGCGACCGCACGGTTCCCCAGTTCAAACCAGGACTAAGCAACTATTTGCTTGGCCTAGCTTGCACATCCTTACATACATAACACATATTAACATGTTAAGGGTCCTTTTGCATTTTCTTTGTTTAATCTAGGTCCCGTTTCACATGATATGGTCCTAAGTTGGACATCTCAACAAATTAAGGCCATTTAAGGTTATGAAATCACAAAGTCCAACATGCTTGATTCTTAAACATATAAAGTAGTCATATAACTCATATTAGACCTACTTGTGAGTATTCATATCACATACGTGTATTTAACATCATTTTGTTTTGAAATATGCTTAGTTTATGATTTCCTTGAATTACGATACCTAGGCATGGTATATATACATTTACGATACATGAGTGCATCTAAGGATATCATCTAACATGCTCATAATCATCAGATTCTAACTTTCAAAGTAGCACATCAACATTCACGTTCAGAGTCCGCATTTTCATTAGCAAAGCTTACTAATAAGTCTAATATGCTCATGCTTCAATATGAAATTCATATACTTAAGTTAGTATGTCCGACATGCATTTTAAAACCATACTAACATGCTTGCAAGATCAGAATATGCATTATTCAAGTTTACCATTTCTAGATTTTCCAAAACTTGAAGTTTTCTTGAAAACTTAGCTCAAATCAAGCTAAAACAACATACTATATTCAAAAAAATATCTTACCACATGCTAGGGTTATTTATATGCTTAACCTAACTATCATAGCATGCTCAGAACAAATCAGAAACATCAACTCAGCATCTAAGAACAGCACCACGCGCGACCGCACGGTATTAGACTATAGATGTGGCGTGGCCGCGCCACTTCGATTAGAACCAAAAAATATGGCTCTGCTTCTGCAGAGCCTTAGCACATATGATGCTATACCTGTAACCTGACTAGCTACCATGTTCCAAAACATGTTTACAAACCCAGACAATACAATGTCATGCTATCCTATAACAATTAACAGAGAATTCAACAAATTCTAGAATTTGACAAACTTAAGAATTAAGAACATAAAAATAGAATTTTATACCTTTTGAAGCTTAATTGAACTCCTTACAAATCTAAGACCCTCTCTTAACTGACAAGCAATTCTCCCTCTTAACTTGGACTTCACAGATAATTCTCAGCAACATGAAATGAATAAGTGTAGCTGCTATTTATAGAAGAACACAAAACCAGAAAATTGCTTTACTCTAAGGTTTGAACCTAAGGTGTAGAAGAAGAAGACAATGGACAAGAAGAAGTTGGCCAACCACCCCAACTCAGCCATCTTTAGCTTCATCATTCCCTCTTAGCCCTTTCATTTTGCCGAGTCTCAAGTAATAGGTAGGGGATAGGCCATTGGCCTAATGCGTAACTAGCAACTGAGACTTCTAATTTGGGACAAGGTTTAAATTCTCAGCAACAATGTTTATAATGCTTAGTTTGGTTCCTTTAATTCCCATAATGTAATTTTTAAGGTACAATTGTTACCATATTAGAAATGTAAAGAAAATTTTATACTCACATCATATACTCCATGTACATTAATTCAGTCTAATTATTATTTATAACATGTATGGATTCCATTTAAATACACATTAGTAAGTAATATCTCCTTAAAACTTTATTATTTCAAGTAGACTCACTTATTGAAATAATTTATAATTCTTTACAGAGTATATCTTTTAATATTTCCACTCATACTTATTGTCACATAAATAATTGTTTATGCAACTTATAATTCCTTACACTTTATTATATAGTTTATATTTATTACATAGCCATACCAATGTGTCACACCACATCTTCTTATTAATTGTATGAATTATATAATATCGCATGTCTTCATAAATCATACCATTCTATTAATTGATTATTGTATTTAGCCATTAATCCTTATCACATTTGCTAACAATAATAATCCTATATTATTAATTAACTACCATTATTAAGTAATCAATATTCTACCATAACCATTATCAATTAATTAATATGACAATTAATAATCACATATTAATTAACCCTCATTAATATCAATTAACAGTCCCATATATATACTACAACAACAATTAACAATTAATATTACTTAAGTGTTTACTTTATAATTCCTTTGTAAATTAATATTATTGTTAATATTTCCCATCACTATGCCACATAAGGCTTTCAACGAGTTTACCACAAACTCCACATATTCTCAATTATTCAATTATTTAATATAATTGAGTTATCTCATTTCATAACACAAAACTATTCATATTCAAATAAATACTCATTTCCATTAACATATTTATTTAATAATATGTGGAAATTCTCGGGTATTACATCCTCCCCCCCTTATAAAAATTTCGTCCTGGAATTACTACAAGGTTACACAAACAGATGGGGATAATCGGGGATAATCTCGCATCATCCCATCTTCTAACTCCCACGTTGCCTCCTCGACATCGTGGTTACGCCAAAGCACTTTTACAGAAGAAATGACTTTGTTTCTTAAAGTTTGCTCTTTCCTATCTAGAATTTGGACAGGAATTTCTTCATAAGCTAAGTTCTTCTCCACTTGAATGGGTTCATAAAAATCACGTGCTTGTAGTCAGGCTTGTACGGGGGCAACACAGATATGTGAAATACATTATGGATGTGCTCCAACTCAGGTGGTAGTGCAACTTTATACGCTACTTCGCCCACTCGTTATAGTACCTCGAACGGTCCTATGAATCTTGGACTTAGTTTTCCTTTCTTGCTGAAACGGATCTTTCCCTTCCATGGAGATACTTTCAAGAATACAAAACTGCCGACTTCAAAATCTCGGTCTTGCCGATGCAAATCTGCGTACTTTTTCTAGCGATCTTGAGCTGCTACAAGTCTAGCCCTTATCACTTTTTCCACGTCTGTGGTTTGTTGTACTAACTCTGGTCAGAATATTCGTCGTTCTCCGACTTCGTCCCAACATAAAGGCGTCCTGCACTTCCTTCAGTAAAAAGCTTCATACGGTGGCATGCCGATACTCGCATGGTAACTATTATTATACACAAATTCGACTAAGGGTAGGTGGTTGTCCCAATTTCCCTTGAAGTCCATCATGTAAGTCCTAAGCATGTCCTCTAGCGTTTGTATTGTTCGCTCACTTTGTCCGTCCATCTGAGGATGATAAGCAGTACTCAACCTCAACTATGTTCCCATCCTTTTTTGCAAGCTTTTCCAGAATTTTAACGTGAAACGCGGGTCTCGGTCAGAAACAATCGACACCGACACTCCATGTCGTGAAACGATTTCCTTTACATACAGACTCGCTAATTGATTTAAACTGTAGCAGATCTTGATAGGTAGAAAATGTGCAGTCTTCGTAAGTCGATCCATGATGACCCAAATGGCATCCAAACCTTTCTGTGTGACTGGAAGTCCTACCACGAAATCCATCATAATATGCTCCCATTTCCACTCTGATATTTCCAACGATTGTAGTAACCCACTCGGTCGCTGATGCTCTGCTTTTACACGTTGACACGTAAGACATCTACTAATGTACTCTGCAATTTCCCGTTTCAGATTTGGCCACCAAAAATGTTGCTTCAAGTCTTGGTACATCTTTGTGCCTCTCGGATGAATGGAATACGTTGTATTATGAGCCTCGTACAAAATCTCCTCTCTTAACTCAGCCACTGCCGGTACCCACACTCTCCCTTCGAATCTTAAGATACCATCTTTATCTATTCGAAATTTTTCTTCCTTTTTTTCCATGATCCTTCTTCTAATTTTCTCACATTCTCCATCTCTTTCCTGGGCTTCCTTCACTCTATCCAACAATGTCGGACAAGCTTCTATTACAAATAACTTTTCTGCAGACCTCTCGGGTCTCCTCACTTCTATTTCCAATTTCTCCATATCTCTTATTAACTCCTCCTGAGTTATCAGTCAAAACAATTTCTCCCTTCCTTTCCTGCTCAGAGCGTCAGCAACTACGTTTGCCTTCCCCAGGTGATAAAGAATTTCACAGTCATAATCTTTGATTAATTCTAACCACCTCCTCTGACGCATATTTAACTTCTTCTGTGTGAAGATATATTTCAGGCTTTTGTGGTCCGTGTATATCTCACATTTCTCCCCGTACAAATAATGTCTCCATATCTTTAATGCAAAAACTACGGCCGCTAACTCTAGGTCATGAGTAGGGTATCATTTTTCGTAATCCTTTAATTGTCGTGATGCATACGCAATGACCTTGCCGTGTTGCATAAGCACACAGCCAAGTCCTCTATACGACGCATCACTATACACCGTAAATCCTCAAGTATCATCTGGTAATGATAATACAGGCGCCTTGCTTAATCTCTTCTTTAACTCTTGAAAACTCTCTTTGTATTTGTTGGTCCATTCAAATTTCACCGTCTTCCTCATCAAATTAGTCAACGGGGTTGCTATCTTAGAAAATTCTTGGATTAATCTTCGATAGTATCCAGTTAACCCTAAGAAACTTCTCACCTCTATCAGAGTTCTTGGTTGTTCCCAATTACTCACTGCTTCAACCTTTTCGGGGTCTACTGAGATTCCATTCTTATCCACCATGTGGCCTAAGAATTGAACTTTCTTCATCCAAAATTTACACTTAGAAAACTTTGCATACATCTTCTCCTTTCGTAGTGCCTCCAAAACAATCTTCAGATGTTCAACGTGTTCTTCCTCCGTCTTCGAGTATATTAAAATATCGTTAATGAAAACTACTACGAATTTATCCAAATATGGCTCAAAACTCGATTCATCAAGTCCATGAATACTGCCTGAGCATTATTTAAACCGAATGACATTACTAAAAACTCATAATGTCCATAATGAGTTCTAAACGCAGTCTTTCGTATGTCCTCATCCCATACTTTCAGTTGGTGATATCCCATCCGCAGGTCGATCTTCGAGAAACACTTCGCTCCCTTCCATTGATCAAATAAGTCGTCTGTACTTGGTAATGGATATCTGTTCTTGATTGTTACTCTGTTCAATTCTCGATAATTTATACAGAGCCTCATCGAGCCGTCCTTTTTCTTAACGAATAACACTGGTGCTCCCCAAGGAGACACACTCGGTCGAATGTAACCTTTATCCAATAACTCTTGAAGTTGTATCATCAATTCCTTCATTTCTACCGGCGCCATATGATATGGAGCTTTCGAAATCGGTGTCATTCCCGGTGCTAAATCTATTACGAATTCGATTTCTCTATCTGGCGGGAGGCCAGGAAGATCATCCGAAAACACATCCTGAAATTTACTTACTACATGTATATCATTAATCTCTACTCCCTTTTTCCGAGTATCAACAACGTAAGCTAAATAACCTACACATCATTTCTTTAACAATTTCTTGGCTTGCATCATCGTAACGCAACACGATTGCTTAAGCGATGAGCTACCATAAAACACTACCTTAGACTTACTCGGAGTCTGAAGGTTCACACATTTGTTCTGACAGTCAATTATTGTTGCATGGTCATATAACCAATCCATCCCCAGTATTATGTCAAATTCTCCTAGTCTAATAGGAATCAAGTCTACACGCAGTTCATGTTCTCTAATGTTTGCACAACAATTTCGATATACGTATTCTACAGGGATTATTTCCTTATTCGCAACTTCTATGTTCAAAGGATCTTCTAAACGTTCTCGGGGTGTACTAAGTTTACTACCAAATTCTTTAGATACAAACGAACAGGTGGCACCCGAATCAAATAATACATAAGCATTTATATTATTGATTGGGATTATACCTGACACCACGTCATTTGCAGCTACGGCGTCTTGGATGGTCATGTTAATGGTTCAAGCGGTCGATCAGTTGGGTTGCACAGGTCCACCAATCATCAACTTACTTCCTCCTCCTTGGCTTCCGCCAGCTCCATTGTTTCCTTTCTTCGGGCAATCCTTTATCTGGTGCTCTGTTGATCCACAAGAAAAACATCCTCTAATTTTCTTTGGCTTCGGGCAATTTGGCGATATGTGCCCCTCTTGGCCGCAATTATAGCAGGTGCTTTTCCTTTTCCAGCATTCTCCCTGATGGCTTCTTCCACATTTGTTGCAAGCTTTGGTCCTCTTCTTGAAGTTTCCCTGGTGACTTCCACCTTGGTTATTGTTTCTGTTGTTGTTATTCTCCCATTTCCTCTTTTCGGAGTTACTTCCTCCACTGCTACTCCTTCCACGATGCTCACTTCCGGCGTTCTTATTCTTCTCCTCCTTATGATATAGACTTAAGGCCTCACTGCCACCTTTCACAATGATTGCCTTCTCCAACAATGTTGTAAAGGAATCAATCTGGAAGATCGATACCTTATTGTATAACCACGGTTTTAACCCTTGCTCAAAACGCCTCGCCTTCCTCTCCTCATCCACAACTTGGTGTTCTGCAAACCGCGCTAGTTCATTGAACTTATCTGCATACTGCGCCACCGTCATACCACCTTGTTTTAATTCTAGAAATTTTACTTCCATCCTACTCTTCATACTCTTCGGGAAATAGTTCTTAAAGAATAGTTTTGTAAACCGCTCCCATGTTATCGTTCCTTCCCCCGCTCTCTGCTGATTAGTTTCTCACCAATAGTTTGCTTCGCCCCTCATCATGTATGTGGCAAATACTGTCGTCTGGTCTTCACCCACGCGAGCTATAGTGAAGTCCTTCTCGATCTCCTTGATCCAGGTTTGCATAATTATCGGGTCAGTGGTTCCCGCGAACTCTGGGGGTCCTACTGTGAGACCCCAAATTTTATGAAATGAAAGTATTCAATTTTCATATAATTATTCTATTAAGTAAATGGTTACATTGATAAAAGGTTAAAGTTAAGGGTGATATGTGAAAATTTTGTAAAGTAAGCAAGTTGTCATAAAATATTCGATTGGTCGGGGAATATTCGTTTTAACAGGGAATATTCGTACGACGGCACAATCATTGGTGGACCCTAGAATAGAAGTATTGTCGTAGTTAGAAAACGACAGAATTATCTTTTTATAAAAATAACGGCAAAAGTTTTACCGTTAAACTGTTGAACTACCCGGTAATAAAAGTACAGTAATATGCGTGGTTGCATAGTAGCACACAGTATTGATTATTGATGCTTACGTGAGAAGTCACTCAGTTATACTCAATTATTTCTACAGTAATTGCTGCATCATATCTCTCATATTATTGATTCAATTATTATCACAGTATCATTTACATAATATTTTATATTATTAAATCAATAATTGAGACGACAAAGTTATTCATATTATTATTTGCAATATTGACAATGTCTAGAAGTTCTGTCAAGGAGAGGTTTGGTCACCTAATTGAGCGCCAATAAGGAGAAATCCTTATCGAAAAGCCCTCTCTTTCCAGGGAACGACCTGGTTGTTAAATATTATGAGTTATAATATTAATGATGAATAAGTTCGTGTTGATTAAAGATGAAATTGATAGTTCTATTGTGTTGGGATTATTAGTGTTAGTGGAAATCGACATTTATTTCGATAATAATTGATGTCTGGAAGTTATACTGACCAATCGGGTAATTAATCAGATAAATGAGCAATTAATTGCTATTAATTAACATTATTATAACTATTTGTTCACATGTGTGTACTATTGATTCACATTCATGTACTATTAGGGGAGGTGGTGCAAGATTGATAATACTTGCATGACTAAGTTAAAAATGGAGGTATAGATGGAGGTACTATACTGTAATTCATATTTTCACATGTATAGAACTATTGATTCATATGATTGTACTATTAATTCACATGATATACTATTAGGGGAGGTGGTGCAAGTTTGATAATACTTGCAGGACTAAATTAAAAATGAAGGAAAAGATGAAGGTATTATACTGTAATAGTTTGAGCCCCAAAACGTGCAATTATCGAAACTATATTTTCCTATAAATAGAAGCTCATTCTTCCTTCATTCTCACGAATTCACTAAGACTCACAAGAGAAATTATAGAGAGAGAAGCTATAGAAAGAGAGAAGAAGAGTAGTCTGCTACTTCACTATTCTAGTATCCAGTCTTCTTTTGAGGTAAGGGGTATTATTTATTATTCTGAAGAGATATTATTTTTTGTATTCGTATGAATATTATTTTCGTTTAATATTCGTAAGGAATATTATCTTCGTTCAATATTCGTTGGAATATTATTCGACAGACGTAAGGGGTATTATTTATTTCATATTCTGAAGAGATATTATTTTTCGTATTCGTAAAAATATTATTTCGTTCAATATTCATAAAGGATATTATCTTCGTTCAATATTCGTAGGAATATTATCTTCGTTAAATATTCGTTGGAATATTATTTCCGTTCAAGGGATGTTATTTTTGTTTAATATTCGCTTGAAATAATATTTTCTTCCATACTCGGTAGTATGTAAGTAATATTATTTCGTTTTAGATTTTGAATTCTATACTCATTTTGTTAAAGTTTTGGCTTCCATACTCCATGAAATTAGTAGAGCATCATTTATATTTGCGCTTCATCCAATATCTTTTCATGAAAATATTATTCTGAGCTTTGTTGATAATTATTATTCTTTTCATGACGGAATACTATTCATGAGATACTATTTACGGGTTACTATTCACTCAAATATTATTCACTCGGGTATTCAGGACACTTTTCATGCCAGAGTACTATTCACGAGTTACTATTCATGGGTTACTATTCACCCAATTACTATTCACCCGAATATTATTCACTCGGGTATTTGGGGTACTTTTCATGTTGGGATACTATTCACCCAAAAAATATATTTCTTTTCTGTCCAAATTAATTTTGATGCATGAATATTATTCTTGAATTTTACTCTACAAAGCAGTATCATGTTGACAATTTGGATATTTTTAAACTCTGGATAAATTTAAAGTCTTTAATATTTATCCTTGAATTCGTTTGATTTGATTTCGTTTGATTAATGCTTATATCATTGTCATCATCCTCGTGCTTATATTGTGATGAAAGTCATCTTTGGCTTACGTGCATAGATGGACTGTTGATTAGTATGATTATGACCAGTGATCGTTCAGTATAATCATGACCCGTAATGTTACAGATGATGTGGTAAAAGTCATCATTGGCCCGTAGTGCATTGATGGACAGTTGTTGGTATGATTATGACCAGGGATTATTCGGTATAATCATGACCATTGATGATTACATGAATATCCTTGAAGGGATGATTCGATGATGTGGTTTATTTATTAGGCTGAGTCTCAGCGATAAAGTTGATGAAAACCTTTTTAAATCATAGAAGATAGTAGATATCACGCTCTATTTGACTCTTCTAATGGATTGCTCGTTCCGCTATAACTATGGTTGAAAAGTTTTATCATGTACCATATGTTCTAAATCTCTGATTTATTACTGATGAATGCTATTGATAATTTAATTATCTTTAGTCATGATATTCTTTACTGGGCTAGTTGTGCTCACCCTTTTTGCTTCACAATTCCTTTCAGGTGATAAGAGTGTAGCTAGGTCGAGCGGAGGTAACAGGGGATTAGAACGGTGGTCTATAGCTGTTGATGTTTCCCCTAAAATAGTATGAAAATAATTTTATTGAGAATTTCAGATAAGTGTGTCGTATTTTATATGTCATTTTAACCATTAATTTTGGTGAACCGAATTTAGAGAGGTGAACCCAACTTTGGAAGGGTGTTTTGCCACTATCATACAAGATATCTAATGACAGACGACTTTCTGTTTTCATAAGACAAGATTGTGCACATGCACTTGCTGATTATATCTATGAGCACTACCTATATAATCTTGGAGTTTGTTTGAATTATAATTCTCAATTGGAGACAATGGAGATAATTATATGTCAAGAGAAGACTCACCATTGGAAAGAACATGACAGTAATCTTCTCATTTTCCTTTGGGGTCTATTGGGTTAACCAAGGATAATTCTCGAGTCATATGATATCTATCATAACTTAGATGCATGGCCTCCCATGTACGAAGGTTTCCTTGAGTATTTTCCAAAGATTTTAATTTCTAAAATAGTTATTGACTGTACTTTTATGTAAAGTACCATTGTAAGGTTGTGGTCGAGGCACCATGAGAGTTACATACATTTGTATTAAAACTCACAGTTTAACTATGGTCGTATTCTGCACGATAGTTCAACAGTTGTATAAATGAAGTTTGTATTTGATTTTTATAGTGTGATATCTGGCGAATCAGAATGGGTCGTTACTGGGACAGCTTGGGGAACGGGTGGTACGGGTTCGTTTCTTCCCCTAATAGCTTCTCCTAATAAATCTACCAGTCTCTGTATCGGATCTACAGGACCTCTCTCATCATTAACTCGGCTTCTTCCGGGACAGGTTATTCTACGTCTGGCGGCATTTTTCGCAACACAAAATTTTCATTTTATTATCTAGTTATAATACTTAGACATTTCTCAATAAAAAGAACTGTAAGTTTATAACACGTTTACAAATAAGATCATTTATATTCATATGCCAAAGGGTTACATTACATGTTCTTTTCTAGCATACTTCTTATAAATGATAACACATATCCCCTAATATCACAAAAAGACAGGGACATACTATCTTACTACCCTCTAACACTTTTCGTAAATTTGGGGTTTACCACTATCTCACATCTTACACAAAAACCTAGATTACAACATCATTTTAATAATAAAATACTACACTCTCGAGCTTTTCCTCTAGACTCAATCTAACATCCCACGCCAATCTGCGTTACGATATTCCTTCATGTGATGTGTATCACCATGTCTCTGGCTTATGGTATCTTGGATCCGTCTTCGCTTCACCGGGTAGTGATGTACCCCATCTATCAATCTCTTCATGGCCGTACGAAGAGCATAGCCCATCTTGTTCATCTTCCTCCTCTTGCACCACACCTCATCTTCTAGGTCATCTGCCCTATCATTGGCTTCTTCCCACTTCTCCTTGAAGTGAATCCTATCCATCGCCTCCATTTCTAACTGAGTTCAGAGAGCCTCCTTCTCCGTCCTCTCACTCAACACCTTCTGCTCTAATTCCTCCAAATTTTCCTTCACCTTACCTCAACATTCCTCGCCACCGCTCGGTGAAACAAAGCTCCCATCTGGATCCCTGCTTCCTTACGTAGAGCAATCTCCACCTCCATCTCCTGCATCACTAGTTGCCTCTAATGGTCCTCGTCCCTTAACTTCTGGAACGCAAACTCCCTCTCCCTAGCCTCAGCCTCTAGCTCCTCTACTCTATATCCTAATTCCAATATCTGCTCCTCATACTCTCCTAACATCTGATCCTCAAAAGTAGCCTCGTCGGAGTCCTCCACAGGCTTGGGCTCCTCCTCCAAAGGCTCCTCTTCAGGGTTAGACTCCACCTCTTCCTCATCGTCATCATCAAAAGGGGCTATTACTGAAATAGGCTCTACTATCAAGGGTGTCTCAAATACTACGTGGATATCACGCGGCTCCTCCTCTACTACTCGGCTAGGTCCTCCCATGTCAGTCATCCTACAATCACCAACATAAGACAACACAAACAAAAACTCCATTAGAATGTTAAACCAACATAAGTTCATTGTATAGAATGAAGTTATATTTCATAATACGCTAAGTCTCTCAAGGAAAACTCTACATGAGTTTTATCTCCTTCCTAACTTCTAAGTTCTCTCGAGTTATAATCAAAGGACACTCACTCCTAAGGTTTATAACTACGGCTTTGATACCAACCTGTGACGCCCCAAAATTCGGACCTCCACTTGGTCACTCAAATTTGGTTCATCATGTTCTCATGGTAAAACCATAATAACTAAAATAACGCATACACAACGGAAAATCTATTTTAGAATAATAAAATTTATTATAATTATTCCCCCAAGTCTCGCAACCTACAGTGCTTAATAGATTACATAATAAAATCGAATAAAGACTTATTACATAACCCTACTTAAGCTTAAACATAGTTTTAGTACAACATAATAGATTTTAAACATAAAGGGACAAGCTAGTCAGTAGCCTTGCCCTTGCCTTTGTCTGTTCCAGAGACACCACCATGTTCCTCCTTAACTGAAAGGTTTTAAATAAGCAAGGATGAACACAAATTTCCCAGCAAGTAATATACAACAAGGGTGTAGGATATAATATCACAAGGTTTGAAATATCGAAGTGTCATTTCTAGGATAGTTCAAAGTGTCAGAATAATATCATGGATAAGAAATATCAACAATTCTTTGAATAGGAATGATAATTCAATATAAATCGACAGTTGTATATGAATTCAACGACTATCTAAGTATCCAACTAGATAATAATATATGAATAATTCATTCTTGCACAATCAAGAATGAAGTTCAAGGAAACTTGCTCAATAATAATTAGAGTAAGTTTAGGGAACTTGCCTTAAGCGTAGTTTACCAAATATCGCTTATCAATATACTTTTGAATCCTATCATAATGTGATACGCATATGGGATATTCATTAGTTATATGTGCTCATGCTTGATATGTAAGTTTAAATTCATACTTAAACATCTAACTTAGTTGTATACTCTTCACATATTTCATTTCATACTTTACGTACTTATAACACAAAATCAGTTTGTAAGTCACCATGAAAATCAAATAACATGGTCTTTAATCGTTGCTTTATAGTTTGCAAATACTTTTTGGACTTATCACTTGAAAGACTATAATCACTTCATTAAACATTCACTCATATCACTTGGAAATGTACTGGTCATATAATGCATGCTAGAGCAATAATACAAGTATGCAACTCTTATAAATTAATAGCAAAAAATTGATCCTACAAAGAATCAAGGCGCGTCGCGCTTGATTTATACTAAGAAGACGCAGGTCGCATGCGGCTCGATTCAAACCAGATCGAGCAACTATTTGCTTGGCCTAGCTTGCACATCCTTATATACATAACACATATTAACATGTTAAGGGTCCTTTTGCATTTTCCTAGTTTAATCTAGGTCCCGTTTCGCATGATATGGTCCTAAGTTAGACATCTCAACAAATTAAGGCCATTTAAGGTTATGAAATCCCAAAGTCCAACATGCTTGATTCTTAAACATATAAAGTAGTCATATAACTCATATTAGACCTGCTTGTGAGTATTCATATCACATACGTGTATTTAACATCGTTTTGTTTTGAAATATGCATAGTTTATGATTTCCTTGAATTATGATACCTAGGCATGGTATATATACATTTATGATACATGAGTGCATTTAAGGATATCAACTAACATGCTCATAATCATTAGATTCTAACTTTCAACGTAGCACATCAACATTCACGTTCAAAGTTCGCATTTTCATTAGCAAAGCTTACTAATAAGTCTAACATGCTCATGCTTCAATATGAAATTCATATACTTCAGTTAGTATGTCCGACATGCATTTCAAAACCATACTAACATGCTTGCAAGATCAGAATATGCATTATTCAAGTTTAACATTTCTAGCTTTTCCAAAACTTGAAGTTTTCTTGAAAACTTAGCTCAAATCAAGCTAAAACAACATACTATATTCAAAACAATATCTAAACACATGCTAGGGTTATTTATATGCTTAACCTAACTATCATAGCATGCTTAGAACAAATCAGAAACATCAACTCAGCATCTAAGAATACAGACTATCCAGCATGATAATAAATATTAGAACTATAGAGTGGTGCGGTAGCATACACTTGATCGTAACCAAAAATATGGTTACCTTCACAGAAACCTTAGCACATATGATGCTAAACCTGTAACCTGACCAGCTACCATGTTCCAAAACATGTATACAAACCCAGACAATACAATGTCATGTTATCCTATAACAATTAACAGAGAATTCAACAAATTCTAGAATTTGACAAACATAAGAATTAAGAACATAAAAATAGAATTTTATACCTTTTGAAGCTTAATTGAATTCCTTACAAATCTCATACCCTCTCTTAACTGACAAGCAATTCTCCCTCTCAACTTGGACTTCACAGATAATTCTCAGCAACAAGAAATGAAGAAGTGTAGCTGCTATTTATAGAAGAACACAAAACCAGATAATTGCTTTACTCTAAGGTTTGAACCCACGGTGTAGAAGAAGAAGACAATGGACAAGAAGAAGTTGGCCAACCACCCCAACTCAGCCATCTTTAGATTCATCATTCCCTCTTAGCCTTTTCATTTTGCTGAGTCTCACGTAATAGGTAGGGGATAGGTCATTGGCCTAATGAGTAACTAGCAACTGAGACTTCTAATTTGGGACAAGGTTTAAATTCTCAGCAACAATGTTTATAATGCTTAGTTTGGTTCCTTTAATTCCCATAATGTATTTTTTAAGGTACAATTGTTACCATATTAGAAATGTAAAGAAAATTTTATACTCACATCATATACTCCATGTACATTAATTCAGTCTAATTATTATATATAACATGTATAGATTCCATTTAAATACCCATTAGTAATTAATATCTCCTTAAAACTTTATTATTTCAAGTAGACTCACTTATTGAAATAATTTATAATTCTTTAATGAGTATATCTTTTAATATTTCCACTCATACTTATTGTCACATAAATAATTGTTTATGCAACTTATAATTCCTTACACTTTATTATATAGTTTATATATATTACATAGCCATACCAATGTGTCACACCACATCTTCTTATTAATTGTAAGAATTATATAATATCGCATGTCTTCATAAATCATACCATTCTATTCATTGATTCTTGTATTTGGCCATTAATCCTTATCACATTTGCTAACACTAATAATCATATATTATTAATTAACTACCATTATTAATTAATCAATATTCTACCATAACCATTATCAATTAATTAATATGACCATTAATAATCACATATTAATTAACCCTCATTAACATCAATTAACGATCCATAAATATACTACAACAACAATTAATAATTAATATTACTTAAGTGTTTACTTTATAATTCCTTTGTAAATTAATATTACTGTTAATATTTCTCATCACCATGCCACACAAGGCTTTCAACGAGTTTATCACAAACTCCATATATTCTCAATTATTCAATTATTTAATATAATTGAGTTATCTCATTTCATAACACGAAACTGTTCATATTCAAATAAATACTCATTTCCATTAACATATTTATTTAATAATACGTGAAAATTCTCGGGTATTACAAAATGAACTTGTTCTCTTCCTTTTACACCTCACACTCGACCATGAAAGAGAAAGAGGAGAGAGAGATCAGCTCTAGGGAAAAGGAAGAAGAGAGAGGAAGAAAGAAAAAGAAAATGAAGAGGAAGAAAGCTATAAAGGTATAAAACCCTAAGCTTAATTTAATTATTTTGGATGTTTTACAAAATAACAAGCTATGTTTCTTAAACTACAAAACTTTAGATCTACATGTTTTAGAGTGATTGATGTATAGATCTATCTATTTTGGGTGTTAAAAGTTTGAACAAAAAAAGATAAGTAAATTTTTGGACAGAGTTTGAGAACTTGGTATGCTTATTTTTTATGTTTGAAAGCTTAGTTTGATAGTTGTATGTTATATTTCTTCGAGTTAAGAACATAACCCAACTTGAATGAACCAAATCTGAGTTAAAACGAATATTATTTATTTCTTTTTCTTAATTTTGTTTTTCTCTAAATTATTTATATAGAGAGACTAAAGATTGGTCACCTCAAACTTTTATCTTGTCTTCATCACCTGCTGCATAATTACCAAAAAAGGGAGATAAGAATGAATGCTTCTTTTCTTTTAGTTTTAATAATTATAATAAAAGTCAAATCTTTTGACTATGACACCAAAAATTCAACTCTTTTACCCCCATCACGTTTACAGTCGATCATCACAGTGATGACTAGTTTGTCAAATTCTCTTATGAATACCAAGTTTGACTTTTAATTTTAAAGTCAATTATTGAATTTGATCTTCAAAGTCAATCCTTACACTCACATTGTGTTTAAAGTCTTTTTTTACTAATCTCAATGTTCCAAACTTGACAGTGAAGTATGCGTCTCAAAATTTCATCCCGAACTCAAATTATTGTTTTCAACCCTTAAGATATTTTGGACATTTTATACCAAAATCTCGACTTGACTTAATCTATATGTTTTCATCACCATGAACCTACCCACGATGTCCATTCCACCACTCATAACTCCGATTTGTTGAAATTAAGATAATCGATAGGCAAGGCCCGCACAAACCCTAATTATCGCTAATTTAGGTTTTTCGATCGACGATTATCGATTCGCTCTATTTATGATTATATTAATCATTCTTCACCCTTATTATGTTACAGTTACGTAGAACAGGTGATTTGGAATAGGGATATCACAAATATGTGTGGCTTGTAGGCTTATGGCCAAATTTTAAGTTTTTTGTTGGTTATTTATTTATATAAAAGAGTAGTCTTGCTACATATTACGACAAATTTATTTCGATAGTAAGTATCAACACATATGGATACATGATATATTATATAATTAAGAAGGGTCTCACACTAATTTATTCTATTTTACTTAAACTTTCGCATTAGTTGCAATCCAATTTCATATTGTATAAATATATAATGATACAATCTCTTTAAATTCATCACCATAATTCCATTATCATCTTATTATTACTAGATAAACACTCAATAAATTTTGATTAAATATATGGTAAGCATGTATCTCTAATATCTAAAATTATTCTGATTAGCTAGGATCCAATTTCAGGCTCCAATAATTTATTTTTATTTCGGATTTAAACTAAAGCCTAATTGTGTGCTATGTCAAAAGTTCATCTCAAACACTTTCAAACAGTCATTGAATCTAAAAATGTGTGAGAAATTGTTAGGATATGCATGTTTAAATTTTATGATGTGATTATAGTAATGTATAATTTTTCAGTAGTTTTGTAAAGTTCTTATCTGAGATATATTTATATAAGGACTAAGAAATAGAACGATCAAAATTGTTAGGTTGATCCTTTGATTTGATTTAATGTATAAGTGATATGATTAATTCGATCGTATAATATCGATAAACGATCGTAGAGTTACTCTGCATGGTTGTAGTGTTAATACAGTTCGCAGAGTAATCTAGGTGTTCGTAGAGAATCAGTTGGTTAATCACATAGCTGCCAAAGTGTTTGCAGAGTAAAGAGAAATTCGTAAAGTCTACAAACAGATCGTAGAACGGTCTCTTGAATCATAAAGTGAAAGGTGAGATCGTAGAGTAAAGAGAAGTTCACAGAGTCTGCTCAAGCATCGTAGAGTGCTCATCATAGAGAGCCATTCGTAGAGTAGATGGTAGAGAACTCTTCGTAGAGTAAATCTCTATTAGTAGAACAACTTCTCGTAGAGTTCAGAACATTGGTTATCTTAAGTTAAAACTCTATTTTCCTCACCAAACTCTATGATCAGTTAAAGTTCATAGAGCATGTCAAAACTGTCATAGGACTGATAAATGCAGAACATTGCAGAGCAAAGATTTTAAGATTCTTTCTAACCATCTTCAAATTTAAATAAGAAGATTAGATAGTGGTATGTCTAAACAGCTAGATTGGAGATGTGACACCACTCACATATGGTATATGAAATTGTAGTCTGATGGAACTCGCCAGGGCTGAAAGCAAACCTAGTATTGACCCTAAAATTCAACATCAGAGAACACCTTAGAGTAGAGCATTAAATGCACCAACGAGAACTCTCCAACGAGATGATTTTCAGAAGTTTATTAAAGAGTACAAGGATTCAAATCCAAGTATGAACACCAAGAA
This sequence comes from Panax quinquefolius, assembly GCA_020205615.1. Classification (NCBI taxonomy): domain Eukaryota; kingdom Viridiplantae; phylum Streptophyta; class Magnoliopsida; order Apiales; family Araliaceae; genus Panax; species Panax quinquefolius. The sequence continues at coordinate 85,766,642 of CM035173.1, forward strand.
CATGGGTGAAACTTTGCCAAAATATATCAAGCTCTACTCTAGGAAATAATACTTATTCAACCTGCTAAGTACTAGAAAAAAGTCAGGCCTACTACAAAGCTTAGCAACACCTAAAATAACTATAATTCAATTGTGATTCTGTAATGATCCAAAATTTCAAATTATAATATTAAATATTTATCGAATAATATAAATATTTATTTGATGTGTCTACTATTGAATTGAGGAAATAAATATTTTATTCATGTGATGGGTGTTTGTAAATATTTATGAATCTAAATTTATTAGAGAATTTTCTAAATTAAATTAATATATAATTTAGAGAATTGTAATATGGCATGAAGTGTTATATTGTTAATTAATAATTTAAAATGGTATATTAGGTTATTAAATAAAGTTATAATGAAAATTATAATTTTGTGATATTTGCTAAAATGTTATATTTAATTAAAATATAGTGTGTGATTAATGTAATGGATTAGTGTTGGATATGGAAATTTAAATAAATAATATGTGATTATAATTATAAACTAAAGTGTTTATTAAAATAAATTAAAAGGGTTTAATTTAGTTTTTTGCCAAACAAGGCTTAATATATTAATTCTTTAAAAATTAAAGGATTTTGACAACAAAGCCTTATGGTTTTTGATTTTTTAATTTTTGAATTTAAATAAAATAAATTAAAATAATAAATATAATATATTTATGTTATATACGTTAGTAACTGATAATACAATTAGTAATAGTATTAAGGGTTTGTCAGTTTTAAAATACGTCTAATATTAATTGGCTTAGCTATACGCATTCTAGTTTGCAAAGCTTGAGATAATTGAGAGAGAAGTTGAGAGGGAATTGGGAGAATCTTAAGAATTTTGCAGCAAATTTATTGAGTTTAGCAAGAATTATCCTAGCAAATTGAAGGTGTGTTCGCAACCCTAGTGTTACATATATATATATATATATATATATATAGTATATTTACGGCAAAATTTCATGTTCTGTAAATTTCATCTCTTCGAATTATTGCTAGATAATTGAATAATTGTGATGATACATGTTGGTGATGCTAGAGTTTATGTTTACACAAGAGATTGCATGTTAATTTTCGTTCTAACAGTAGAAATTTTGATAGTTTATATATTTTCCATGTGGCTTATGTAAGTACAAATTTTGATGGTCAATTAGTGTGTTAATCTGTAATTTGGGTCTTGTATATGTTAGATTACTAAGAAACGAGCATAACGTAATTTGAATGGAGTGATTTGGCCAAGTAATGAATTCACAGTGATGATTTTTGGGATGAATATCAAAAATGGAGTTTTATATGAAAAACAGGGAATTTAAGAAATTTATCTATCTTAAATTGTTTTAATTGGTGGGATACGTTCACAAATATGTTTGTGATAGTTCTATACCATTTTTACGTGTTACTATAACTGCTTGGTGGGTGAAATTCGTGTTAGTTGGCTTAAGAAAAGTGTCGAGCTACGTTACAGAACCGGAGTGCGTATGCGTGGTGCGCCGCAAAGAAAACCTTGGCGGCGGCGGTTAACGTGGGCTATGCAAGCAGCGCTGAGTATGCCGCCACCGATATAAAAGCTGGCGGCGATGTCGGCCAAATGCCTGATTCAGACAATGAAGTCTGCTAATTCTGCAGACTTTGGTCATTCAATGTAGCTTAACTTAAGGTTGTGGTAATATGCCCAACATGTAACAACAAGGCTAAAATAGAGTTATGTTATGTGGTTAGTGAATTCAAAGTTGTAAAAATGATTAGTAAATTTCGAACGCATTATGTGATAACTTAGTACACACAATGAATGTTAGGCAAGTGTTGCGAAGTAAACACTTGGGAATTCTGAAATATATAAGGTAGCATGAGCTTGGTGCTAAAATAACAAGTTTAGCTAGTAATGTGTTTTATATTGAAAAGTGAATATTAGTGTGTCTAATAGATGTTGTGGTTTTAATACTGTGTATAGGTGAACGTGAGTTTTAATATTTTAGCTTATGCTCGATGCAAGTTTTCCAACTCTACACTTTCGTTGAGTTAGTTCTATTATTACATTGTGTAACTTCATTCTTTTGATTAAGCAAGTTCTTACTTTAAAGTTTCATTAAGCGAACTTTTGTAGTCTTAGTCATGATTTGAACAAGCTAGCTATGACCTTATTTTATTCGAACAAGTTTGAATTCCAATATTTATTGATGCATTCTAGCTTGTTTATTGTTAGACAAGTTTCTTTATTGTCATTTGAATATTATGAATACAGTTTTATTGAGTTCTAATTTCTAATGTTGAATTATCTTAGTTCATTTACTTAACACAAGTCATTCTCATAATTAGTGAGCTTTATTTTCAGCTTGCTATTACTTAATGTTTATTCAATAATTCATAGTCCTAGCTTAATTTTATTCAAGCAAGGTTTATTGTCATTCAACACTTGTGCTTTGTAGCTGTTTCTAAGCATAAGTTCAAAATATAGTTAGTTTGCTTACACTTATTCATTGTTTCATAATATGTTATTATTGATCAACGATTGTGTTATCAAACACTATTGATTCAACTAGTCCTCTAGTTGATGTTCGTTTAAATCCAAATTACCCGTGAAAGCTTATCCAAACTAAACTTTCTTTGGTGCGAACTTGTACTCTAAATACTGAGATGAACAACCCTATTATTATTAGGGGATAATTTACGCTTAGCGTTGAAATGTTTGTGCACAATACATTTATTTGAAGGGTGATCCCCTAAGTATGAGGAGTCCTTATAGTCTTATATTTATTAAAGTTGGAGTTGAAAGATTACTCAAATCAGAGACATAGTTCATGGTCTTGTGACCCTCAGTTATATATATTCCATATTTTGGATTCCAGTTTCTGATTATCATTGTTAGAGTACTATTCAGTCTTGATGAGCCTATTATTGGCAGTTATTATTATTATTCTCCTATTGATTCATTGTTATATCTAGTGAGCAATTGTTTTGCTCACTCATGCATATTTATATACTCATTGTAGCTAAAGTTGAGAAGGTAGATGAGCCTTCAACTAGCAAAGGAAAGGGAAAAATGTACAAGTGATGCAGACTTGTAATTTGTTTATTATGATGGTCATAGACTTTTTAATAATGATGTAATGTAATAATTTTATTTTCGCACTTGAATGATGTTTAAAGGTTAGACAACCTGGGATGTTTTTGAATTTAATTATGTAACCCTATTTAAAGGGAGGATTATAGTTTAAACATTATTTATTTGGGTAGATAGTATGAATGTATGGATAGTGAGCACCAAATCTTGTGGGAATGAAGTACATAGATTTGGGGGTGTCACAGATTCGATTGTCTTAGTGACTTTCATTTAAGTCTAAGTGACTTGAAGAGGTCTAAGTGACCTTGTTGAGACTAAGTGACTCGAAGGAATCTAAGTGATTCAGTTATAATAGATCTTAGTGATATGTTCTTTATGACCCTATCCTTAGTGGATTTCCTACTTAATTATTGAAATAGAAGAATGGAATATGAGTTATTTGTACTTTGAACCACTTAAATATCTTGTGTCATTTAATTTCAGTCTTTATATTCTGTCATTAACTATTATATCTGTGAGTGACTAATATCCGCAATAAATAAATTTAGAACTGAGATTTCATTAAATCTTTAAGAGGTTTTAAACTAATATTTCCCTGTGCTAAATTAATTGATCAAATTAATTATCTGGTAACTGATCTTTAAATAAGCAAAAATATAAAAAGATATATTCAACCCCCTTCTAGATCTCTTTTGTGCCTTTGGGGAAAAAATTGGTATCAAAGCAGGTTCTCCTAATCTAAAGCTTAAACACTTTGAGTTAATCATATGACACACAATAAAATCGGTTCTGAGCTTGGTGGTGGAAATAAGTCACCTCTTCTAAATAAAGAAAAATTTGCTAACAGAAAAGTTCATTTGTAGGCTCATATGGATGCAATAGATGAAGATCTATATGATGCAGTAATAAGTGGTCCATACATTCTAATAAAGCTAGCTCCAACCACTGATGATCCAAAAAAGATGATGGCCAATCACAAAGCTAAATGGATCGATAATGAAAAGAAGCTGGTGTGGCTGGACAAAAGGGCTAAAAACTTTCTGCTCATGGCTCTAGAAGAGGAGCTATTCGAGAATGTAGTTAACTACACAACAGCTAAAGAATTTTGGGTAGCTCTACTGATCATTCATGAAGGAACAGAAGAAGTCAAAGAAAATAACTAGTCTTTTCTGACTCAAGAATATGAAATGTTTTTTCATATTGCGGGAGAGAACCTATTGCTACCTATGAAAGATTCAATATGCTGTTAAACTCTCTAAGAGCTTATGGAAAGGTCTATCCAAATAAGTTCCTTAACATTAAGTTTATGAGAGCTCTTCCTAGCAAGTGGGATGCCAAAACCACTGCTATTCGTGAGTCAAAGAATCTGCTTGAGATAACTCTGTAGAAGCTCTATGGTAATTGTAAAATCCCAAATTTTACGAATAAAGATTTAATTTTCTCGAAATATTTTTTTGAATATTATGGTGTGGATTTGAGATAATGTTATAATTGTGGGTAGTATTTAAAAATTTTGCAAAGTATGAAAGTTGTTGTATTATATTCGATTGGTCGGGGAATATTCGTTTTAGCGAGGAATATTAAATACAACGACCACAAATCATTGGTGGACCCCACAATGTAATTATTATCGATTGAGAAAACGACAAAAATATTTTTATGAAAATAACGGCGGAAGTTTTACCGTTAATCTTTGTTGAACTACTTGGTAGTAAAAGTAAATGCGATGTCTGGCGTGGTTGCATAGTAGCACATGGGATTGATTATTGATGCTTACGTGAGAAATCACTCAGTTATACTCAATTATTGCTACAGTAATTGTTGCATCATATCTCTCATATTATTGATTCGATTATTGTCAATATCATCTGCATTATATGTTATATTATTAAATCAATAATTGAGAGGACAAAGTTATTCATATTATTAAATTGTAATATTTACAATGTCTAGAAGTTCTGTCAAGGAGAGGTTTGGTCACCTAATTGCGCGCCAATAGGGAGAAATCCTTATTGAAAAGCCCCCTCTTTTCTAAGAACAACCTTGTTGTTAAATATTATGAGTTATAATATTAATGATGAATAAGTTCGTGTTGATTAAAGATGAATTTGATAGTTTCATTATGTTGGGATTATTTGTGTTAGTAGAAATCGACATCTATTTCGATGATAATTGATGTCTGGAGGTTATATTGTTCAATCGAGTATTCGGGACACTTTTTGTGTCGGAGTTACTATTCACGAGTTACTATTCACGGGGTACTTGTGACGCCCCCAAAATAGGTATACATCACCTATTCTGAGTCGCCAAATATTTAATATTTAATATGGTACAGAATACAAGTACAATCTTTAATATACAACAAGAAAGCTGTGAGTTTTAATACAAATATTGTCTTCTAGACAATATCCACTCTCAGAATAAGTCCTCATTACATTTATTGTCACACTATTTAACAGAATAGTGAGGACTACTAATACTATCATCTAGACCATCACTCCGTTCCCCAACTAGTCCCTTTACGTTTTCATTTCTGAAGAGAACGGTGAAAGAAAGGGTGAGCTCAACTAGCCCGATAAAAATATTATGACTAAGATAATGCGAGAATAAATTATCATTAGTCTTCAACAATGTTAAAGCGATAAAATACAATAGACATCAAGTTTAATCTGCGGTGAACATCAATCTATTTAAAAGTCAAGTAGAGAATAAAATCTACTATCTTTTATGATTTAAAAAGTTTTCATCACACTTTTGTCATTGGGACTCGACAATAAATAATCCACATCATCCACTCAAGACTACGACCACCAGGATATTCATTAGTATTACAACCACAAATTATCCATGCACTACGGGCCAAAGATATTCGTGTATTCATCAATGGTCATGATCATGCCAACAATCGTCCATCAATGCACTCTGAGCCAATGAGGACTTTTACCACATCATTTGTAACATTACGGTCATGATTATCTGAGAATAATCCACAGTCATAATCATACCAAGTCCATCTATGCACTCTGAATACGGATGACTTTCAATAAAATATAAACATGAGGATGATGACAATGATATAAGAATTCAATAAAACAAGTTCAAGAATTAATTTATCCAGGAACTAATAACGTCCAAATTGTCAACATGATATTTCTTTGTAGAGTAAAATTCAAGAATGCTCAGAAGAATATTTCCATGAAAAGATACTGGACGAAGCACAAATATCAAGGATATTCCACTAATTTCATGGAGTATAGAAGTCAAAACTTTAACCAACTGAGTATTATAAAGAATGGAATAACAAAAGAAATCACCATGCATGCAGTACTTCGCATAAATAGGTTATTCCAACAGAATAATAAATAACAGAACCAGGTCAGGCGTAATACGCACCCACATGATATTCTAACAGAATAATAAAGAATGGAATAACAACAGAAATCACCATACATGCGGTACTTCGTATAGACAGGTTATTCCAACAAAATAATAAATAACGGAATCAGGTCCGACGTAAAACGCACAGACATGATATTCCAACAGAATAATAAAGACGCGGACCAAGTCCCACAGTAAAATGCCTGAACAGGATGTTCCAATGAATAATAAAGAATGGAATAACAATGAAATCACCAAGTATAGGGTAGATCACATTATCTGAGTTATTCCATTAGAATAATAAAGAATGGAATAACGAAGTTCTCTTCATGAATATAAAAAATAATACCCTTACCTTATAAAGAAGAGTACTCAAAAGGTAGGGGAGAGGATATACTTGAAGAAACTTGAACTACGCTCAAAGCTTTCTTAAACGCTAAAGAAATACGCCAAGATTATAGAAGAATAATTCTCTCTCGGTTTCTCTCTCTAGAGTTTCAAAGAATTCGTAAGAAATAATGAAGGAATGAGCTTCTATTTATAGAAGAATGGATGAATAGTAACCAATTCATGAACGGTCCGCATCGATTTACTTTAAACAGACGGTCCAGTTGGTTTACAATAAAATATAATATATTCTATTTATAATCTAATAAAATGAATAACTTTTAAAAAGATTTTACTATCTGAAACACTATGCAGCACTATGCAAAACACTATGCATAATAAAA